>JACTAT010000061.1:2289552-2889552 GCA_014526335.1 Chrysaora quinquecirrha | reverse complement strand
GACGTGAAGATCATTTCAAAAAATGGTGAACATTTTGCTCATCGAGTAGTCTTGGCTGCAGGAAGCAATTTCTTCAAAACCATGTTCCAAGGCGGTTTTAAAGAGTGCTACTCTGGTGAGGTAAGGATAGAGGACGCAGAGAGTTCGATAATGGAAGAAATATTATGTTTTATATACACGTGTAATGTTAATGTTACCGATGAGAATGCAGTGGAGTTGTATCGCATTGCGGATAGATTGCAGATGCATAAGCTGATAGAGAAATGCTCTGAATACCTCCTGCAGCAGCTTAATACCTCAAACTGCCTGGATTTGTATCGACTTGGGAATACATACGCGAATCCCGAACTGGAAAATGCATCGTTTGATTACATGGCTCTTCACTTTAACGAGTTTCGAGATACCGAGGAATTTAGTGAACTTACAAAAGATGAATTGATTACGTTAATAAAGCAAGACGAACTGAACGTCGATGAAGAAGAACATGTCTTCAATTCAGTACTATCTTGGGCCGATAAGGATCCTGGGAAGAGAGATGCATTGCTGCCTGAGATACTTAAATACGTTCGATTTCCTACTATGGATTTGGATTTCTTGGAAATTCACGTTTTGGATAATCCGAGAATAAACGATCAAAAATGGAATAAATTGATCTATGATGTCTTTCATCGCTGCTGCAGATATTATAAGAACAACGAAAAAGATGCTTTGTTCATCGTGCCAAGAAATCTACCATGTTACAGCAGGAAATTCAGGTTTCCATCTCATGTGATCTATGTATATGGTGGCTGGAACAGAGGCCGGCCTTTGGACATAACGGAATGTTATAATTATAAAAGTGATCAATGGACAGTTTGTCAGAAGCTGAAAGACCCTTCTGGTGGAAGATGTTATTTTGGACTTGCGCAACTCGATCAAGTGATTTATTTTGCAGGTCAGTCAGTTCATTATGTCAAATTACTTCTTGTATCTATTTACATTACAAAGGATGTGATTGCATGGGAGATCTATTCAAATTGTGCTTGTCAAATTCAGAAAACTTTGGTAGAAGAATTAGAAAGCCTACCAACCTCCATAACCTACCGTTTTCGTAGCTCTGGCGGAATCATTCAAACGATTTCCGACTGTACCAAGGCTGCAGATTTCAGAATGGTTCCCAGATTCCTGTTCAGATACACCCTGAATTCATAAAGTTCCGCATGTCCTGTCTTGTTTTTCGCGTCAAAATCCCAAGACTCATCCACTCAGTGGTCTTTCCCAAAACTTGTAGGGCTTAGGCGAAATTCGTATACTGGCTGTTAGGTTCACCTTTAGATAGTTTTACTGCCTCTAGTGGTTCTTTAACGTCCCTGTTCCCCTTTATGTGATTGTGAGAGGTATTTGGGCCATTTCGCTCGTCCAGCTATCTTTAATCAATGTACTTAATTTTCTTCTAGGAGGTTACGATGGAACATCTTATCTTAACAGCGTTCGAACATATGAACCAGTGTCTAAAAGATGGTCTGAAATCGCCCCAATGCATACCAAACGTTGCTTCAGTTGCTTAGTAACCCTTCAAGGCAAACTCTACGCTATTGCTGGCTTTGATGGCGCAAAACGATTGGCCACTGTGGAGGAGTATTGTCCGAAATCAAATCAATGGACATTCATATGTCCGCTTTCAACAGGCAGAAGCGACACGACGGCGGTTGCGCGCGGTGATAAGATCTATGTGATTGGTGGTTACAGTGGCGATAGCTTGCGATCCGTCGAGGCCTACAATGTGAAAAGCGATACATGGAGTTACGTCGCACCGCTTAACACAAGAAGAAGCGGCGCGGGAACCGTTGTGTTACCCGATGGACGGATATTTATAATCGGTGGATTTGACGGTGTCTGTCGATTGAAGTCAACGGAGTTTTATGACGCTGAAACGGATATTTGGATTAACGGTCCGTCGATGTTTGAAGCGCGCAGCAACTTTGCCGTGTCCCTCTTTGGAAATCATGTCTACGTAATTGGTGGATACACAGGGTATAATACAATGAATCAAGTTGAGAGGTAGATCTTTTTCTGTTTTTTTCTCTTCCTTTTCTTCATTCAGCGGTGCTTTTGAGGTTGTTTCTACTTGCCTTTTTAATTCTAGATCATATAGAAAGGTCTTAAGGGCTCAGGGTCAAACGTGAGTGATCTAAGGATCTTAAAAATCTAATAAATATGAAAAGCCATTTAAGACACACAAATCTTACTCAACTTACACTTATTTGTTCAAAGGCATGTTCTGTTCGCTGGATCTCAAGACTCCCAAGGCCCCACACCCCAGAGGACCCCAAAAATACGGAATTATATCGTTGTCATAAACTCAAAATTCTGAGTTGGATATCATTGCATTAGCTATTGCTTTTTAATATTTATTTTCAATATGTCAATATTTTGGGGTTCTGTGATCTTGGGGTCTTGAGGTCCAGAAAATAGAACATGCCCTCAAAGAATGTTGGACAAAAGTCTTTTAGGATAGGAGCAGCCTTATTTTGACAGGAAAAATATTTTAATAGGCAATTGGTGCTGTGTAGCTTCCAAAGAAGTTAGTTGGGTAGTGGGTTTTAGATTGCTAAAGGGTTCTGATTATTAGAGCCTTTGGAAAGTTTGGGGTTTGCAATTGTTGAATTGCTAAGGAAATTTGGCTAGTGGTTTACTTTATTCGAAAAAAGTGTGTTTGATTAGAATGTATTTTCAAAATGCATCGTTGTAATATCTTGTAATAGCTATCTTGGTTTTAACCCAGTACTGAACTTTCCTAACTTAGTGTAAACCACTCTTATAAATAAGGTGTTTTCTAGCATACATTTAAGTATAGGACTTCATTCTAGTTTTATCTGTTTAAAGGTATGATGTAGTAGAGAATAGTTGGACGAAATTGGCAAAAATCCATTGCTGTAGAAGTGCAATGAAGTCGACCGTTTTGACTGGCTTGAAGAACATCAAGGATTATCTCTGGGTTGGTTTGAACCAGAATGTTGAGGAGTATTTAAATCAAATTTATAGGAAAGAAGAATTCGATGTAGAGAGAAAATAGTTGAGTTTTAGAAGAACGAATAACGTAAGATAGAAGTTTAGCTGTGATTTTGGATGTATTGTATGGTGCAGTAATGCCTCTGAAGGTTTTCATCCAATTTTCTGATTTTTTGACTGACTTTTCGTTACAGTAGATCCCATAACGGAAATGTGTTGACTTCATTGTTGATTGTAGTACACGCTTGTTATTCTATAAAGAATCTAGCCCAAGATCTAGTTCCTAGAATTCCCTATTTTGCGACCTCTTTTGATTGAATTGTTGTGCCAACGTTGCTTAATATTTCCTTAATTTTAACTGCCTATTTGGAAAACTAGCCCCACCCAGGGAGACTTGTATGTGAGCAAAGATGAAAACTAATTGATTTTCGCCGGCTTTCTAATTCTTGATTGTTTGAAGTGATGTAGAAATTCGACTGAAAAGTTCCTTAAGTATAGGTTCTTTAAATTTTTGGGCCTTCTACATGTAGGTTCCTTATAAAGTGGTTCTTTGTGAAAAAAGCGTGCTTAATGGAGTTTGTTTTCTTGAAAAAGCGAAGGATGATTTTGTCCCTTTTCCCTCGCCCGTTTTCGGAGGTGCCCATTGTATAGAGGTTAACAGAGTTTCGGTCGTCCAGTATTTCGCTCTCATTGGTTCTATTAGAGTCCCATCTAACTGCGTCATAGCCTTCAAAACCCATTGTTAAATGGGTTGTAACGTTGACAAATAATTATCACATTTTAACGTAATTATAAGTAGAAATTAATCAGATGTTTTGCATGGGGTCGTGTTACAAAGCTGCTATAGGTACCTCTCGGTTTTTCGGTGTTTTTTGAGGTTCAAGACTGGAGAGTTTTGTTAAATTTACGACCTCAAAACAAAACTATAGTTGTAGCCTTGTTTCACAGTTGTGAAAGCTTCTAGTTTGAATGAAAACTGGTTATTTGTGTTTTGCTACAAACTGAAGTCTGAAGGTCAGCGACTGGGAGTATTCGGGCTGTTCTTTCTTTCAATACCTTCGCTGCCGGAAAGTACCAATCGACCGAGTCACGGAAGTCCACTAAATCTGTTTGTCTTGGAATTAAGCCGAGCGGAGAAGCAAAAAACTGAGCTTATTGAAAAGAAAAGATACTCTATATAAATTTCTCAAAGTTTTAAAGAATTTGGTGACTTTATATGATAGAAATATCGAACCACCGGCTGCAGTAAAAAATCAAAACAATTCATATTCAAGTAGAGGCTGGTGATCATTTGTGGCCTGGGCGCGTGAAAACAAATCATGAATTTGAAAATGTTTTTGAACACGAGGAGAAATCCTTCGATTCAACGGTGCTCTTCCTTCAAATGTATACAGTTTTATCTAATTCTACTCCAAATGGTCTTCCACAAGAGAAGTATGTGTCTTACTAGATTTATTCGTACAGCCAGCACGTTAGGAAATGCAAAACCAAACCCTTTGCTTGGAGAATTCGCCGGTTTGAGCTTCAAAGTCACTGCGAAAGATGTCGAGGAGGCCATCCCAACTCTGGTCAAAAATGTCGAGAAAGATTTCACTGATTTCGAGACAAAGTTATCAGGTTTGAGTTTGTTTTATTCGTTTTCTATGCTTTTAGATTTTCAATTTCCTGAAATACTGTTGGAATTTTTCAAATTAATAATTCATTGAAATAGCTGGGAGATGGGTGATTAGGCAGAGATAGGCCCGTGCTGTTGCCTGCCTAGGCTAGGCCTATAGGCTATAGTAAAGGTCTACAATGCATACAACGTAACGCCATTTAGATGCATGGATTGAAACTGCCCTGAAAATAATTAGGGTTTTCCTTTCAAGAGCAGTGATTTCTAGTCCGTTAGATCTTTCTTGGCATACATTTCTACTGGTGGCCCTGCCCACTTATACCTGTTCCCCAATCCCCTTCACCCCCTCCCTCCCCTTACACCGTCATCTCTCCTGGCACCCTCACACCCCCCTTATATAGCTATGTGCATATCATTATTCAGGACTTGGTTTGTAATTGTTTGTTTTCAGAAATGATCAACAATAAAGAAGAGTTAACTTGGCAAAAAGTTCTTGAGCCAGTAGAGAAGATAACAGATAGGCTTCAACTGTCTTGGAGAGTTGTTTCACATTTACACAATGTCAAAGATAATGATGATTTTAGAAAAGTTTATTCAAAGGTGATTATGATTATGATTAGTGATTGTGATTAAAATTTTGATATAATGATTATGTTGGTAGTGAAAATAATTTTATGTTGCTGATGCAGTGATTATGAAAGGATCGTCATCATCATCATCATCATCATCATCATCTTTGACATCATCATCATCATCATCATTACCATCTTTATTGTCATCATCATCATTGTCATTGTGGTCTTTCTCAACATAATCATAATCACCACCATTATCATCACCAGTGTGATTATGATCATGATGATCAAAGGTCATGTTGATGATCATGATGACATTGATGGTAATGTTTGTGATAATGATGATTATGATGCAAGTGATGTTGATGATTATGATTATGATTGTGATATTTTTGGTTATGATTAGCATCATTATAACACTATTATTATTATTAGAATCATTATGATCATGATCACATAAATGAATATGATCATGATCATGATGATCATGTTGGTTATGATTATTATGATGGAGGATGTTTTTTGATTAGGTTCAAGCAGATGTGGTTGCTGCAAACACTAGAATGAGTCAAAGTAGACCAGTTTACGAAGCTTATAAGGTATCTATCTTTTTATTACCCTTTCCTTGAATTCTTAAATGCAGAACACCCGCCAAGGCACGCGGGATTTTTTTACTCGATTCGTTTCACTCTTCTGAATTCTGAAAAAATTAGACTTCGGAGGCTTCTGATTCCAGACGCAAGAAACACGCATGTTCTTGATAAACAGAAGACTTTAGAGGAGCTGATTATAAAACAATTTCCCTGCAAAGTCTTAAGAAATCTTTGAGCTTTAAAGTCAGGAGAGTGTAAGTCTCCGATTTTCCCGAGAGTTGTCGAAAAGAGCAGGTTTTCGATTTGTCGAAAGTCTCCAGAAAAAAGAAGACGCGGAAAAAGGGCCGTAAAGAACGCATCCTTACATGCCAACGAAGTTTGAGGTCTCAGGCAGCAATACACCTGTTTCGAATTTGTACCTTGCTTCCCCCTTTAGACTAATCTAGAACTAGTAATCGGGTAGACACTTTAGAGTCTCGGGAGAACGGATAGCTGGTTCGGGTTCGGCTGAATAAGGCTGTGGACAGTGGTCCCGACGAGATTCAAATCCAAGACCTATCAATCCTGACCCGAACGCCTTGAAAACTCGGCAACACAACTGGTGTTGCCTTCTTTTCTGACTGGTCAATTCCCAACCAGTAACTCCTTTGCTATTGGTAGAAATTTACCCAAGCGAGATCAAATCCTGAGAGATTGAATCATTGTGAAAGACTTGAAAGATTGCAGAAATCTGTTTACAAAATAAACAACAACTTGTAAACAGGTAGTCTCATTCATGTGTTGCCAACCGTGCTTTCCCTTTGTCACCGTTGAAGGCAAGAGAAATCAGGTGGTTTGGTCTAAATGATAGGATAGCCTTAGCCTTGATAGTAGTAAGTGGACCTCCAGCTTATGTTACCCATAATGTGCGCAGTAACAACTTAAGTGGTTAGATATGTACCTAACAATTAGGTAACGAACTCACTAACTGACTGTCTAACTAACTTGCTAATTGACTAACAAACCTACCAACTAACTAATTAACTAATGAATTAACTAACTAAATGACCAAGTAACTACTAGTTAAGTAACTAACTAAAGAACTAACGAACTAAGTAAATATCTAGATAACTAATAATCAGCTAACTATTGAACGAACGAACGAAGGAACAAACGAACTAACTAATTAACTAACTAACTAACTAACTAACTAACTAACTAACTAACTAAGCAATTAACTAACTCGTTGACTAACTGACTAACTAATTCATTCATTAACCAAGTAGCTGGCTAACTAAGCTGACTAGCTTACTGCTTTACTATTACAGTAAGTAAATTACTATAGCCAACTAATTAACTAACTCACTTATTAACAAACTAGTAATGTTTTCAAAAATTGGATTGTTTTGCGTCCTTGCACATTTCAGACTCTTTATATGAAAAACACGTATCTTATCAGAGATTAAAGTTATTTTTTATTTTAGTACTAGATTTATTGATATTTGTTTTATCAGATATTGTCAAATGGAAGTCGCCAATTAGATGAAGCTCAAATTCGAATCTTGGACTCGGGAAAGAAAAGTGCATATCATAGTGGCGTTTCATTGGAAGGACAGCAAAAAGATAGATTCAATTCTATCATTAAAGAACTGGCTGAATTAGGCACGAAATTCAGGTAAACAGGAAAAATTATTCATAATTTGGCTTTTTTTCGCTTGTAGATAGAATGATGTAATAGCATAGGCTCATCAGATTGAAGGTCTTGTGTTTAAGCTCTGATCTGTCTAAATCATTCAAGACTCTTTGCTGTGGCGTCTTGGTGTCAATAGCTAAGCTCCAGCTCGAGGGTTTTAAGAGAAGATTCTGTTACTGGGTTGGAAACAAGCAAACCGCATGATTTTTAACTCTTTACACTACTTTTGGGGGTTATTTTTTACCATTTTAGAGTAATTAAAAGTTTTAAACTTTGGAACTCTTTAGCCCTGACCATAGTCAATGTCCTGACTGGCCCCTCTGTCAAGCTTCAATGGGAGTGCTCCCATGGGGGTCTGAAGTATCAATTCGGTATTGACTAATACATTCCTTTCTTTGTAGTAACAATGTGCTTGACTCGAATAAGCAATTTGGTATTATGGTAAATGACAAAACACAAATGGATGGTTTACCAGAATCATTATTACAAGTAACTGCAAAAGCAGCATCTGAACAGCTCAAGTAAGTCTCAGTTTATTTATTTTTTGTTTGTTTGATCCGTTTAATCTATATAGTTGTTCCAGAATTCTTATCAACAGAAACACGGTTATTCAAAAACACTGTACCACTCAGTCGAGGCGTGGCTTAACGTTTGAGGGTGAATCAATACCTATATTCTTGTTTCCAATTTTTCTATCAACTTTCTTTGCTGTTTCTTTTCTATATTCCTTATGTGATTTGATTTAATTTTATTATTTATTTAAATATTTGTTTATTCGTTAATTTGATTTATCACCCTTTCTGTTGCTCCCACTTTTCATCCCTATTTTTATTCATCGGTCCCCTCTACCCTATCCTTTCCCTGCTTATTTGTTTTCTCTGCTGTAATTTGTTTGTGAAGAATTTTTGTTCACATTCGTTCAATTGAGCTTAGTATCTTTCTTTTCCTTACAGTAAAACAGTCAATTTTAGAGAAGGACCTTGGAAACTTACACTAGATATGCACTGCTTCGCTCCATTCATGAAACACAGGTAAAATTTAGCATCAGTCATGTTGGCTTGGTAGTAATGTAAAACAAAAGTGTGTATGTTCATCATATCTGAACATGTTGGTCGTAATTCGTTGTTAATACATCGCAGAATACACCAAAAGAAATTGAGATAGCAGACGGACACAGTAATGATGTAGCACAAGGATCAAACAGCCTTGATATTCGTTTCATGAAAACTTATTTTTGTTATTTTTCGACCTGTATGTTTTAATGATGTAATACAAGGATCGCTGCTATAAACGATACTATTTATATCTAAATAATTTATTTTATATAACTTATTTGTTTTTTTCTTTCAACTGAAATTATATATTTCTTTTCTTAGCAAAAACCAAACGTTACGAGAGCAAATGTATCGAGGTATGATTGCAAAGGCATCATTTGGTGACCATGACAACAGTGGAGTACTTGAATCAATTAGAAAGTTGAGGTGATTAAAAACATTAAAGTCTTGATGTTGTGATTCGCCTATTTTCTTGTGTGCTATAGTTTTATTCGGTTCAGAAATAGACCTTTTCAAAGAGGCCTGGGTCGGGCACCACATTTTCTGGAAAATGGTAGACATTTTCAGTAAGGGAATCCTCTCCATGTGCAACGACTGGAATCACGGTGGTTTTAGGAGAGGCAGTTCAGCAAATTTTGCTCCAAACTCCCGAATAATCGAAGAAAAAGAGATGAAAGGAATCTGCAACAATAAATGTTGACAATATGTGCAGAAATTCAGAAAACAATATGCAAGTAACTCACAAACAGGGAAATACTTCATTAAATGTCTTTTTGAGCAGATATGGGGAGATTTGAAGCCTTTCTTTCACTTTTGTACTGAAAATCCTCCACCGTACTGATGATATCCCTCCGCTGTACTGATGGTACCCCTCCACTGTACTGATAATACCCCTCCTGTACTGAATACCCTTCATTGTACTGCACATACATTACCTTGGGTGATTCTTATAATATTTTTTGATAGAAATGAAATGGCAATGATTCTGAATTTTGCAAATTACGCCTTCATGTCTCTGGACAACAAGATGGCGCAGGAACCACGTGCAGTTATCGACATGCTTCAAAGCTTAAAAAACAAAAGTAAACATGTTTGTAAACAAGAATTTGACACTTTGCAGGTAAATATTTGAATCTTTTTTAATAAATAATTTATATATATATATATTTATTTGAACTGTATGGAAACCTTTCTTGATTTATCAATCGCGAACTTTTCCTGTTAAAACCTCTGATACTCTAGTCCGTAAATAGTAGTCCTCCAAATTTTTAATTTGAAACCTTTCTCATTCCCTTTAATTTTAAGACCCCTAAAATTAATTTGTTAATTAATTAATGCCCTTTGCATCCAACTTTTGATTTGCTACCAACCTTTCATTTCCCACTGGTTTTAGAGTATTAAGGTTGTTGAAGGTGCTATAGGGTCCTGGGTTCTCAATTAGCTCGTGATATCAGCAGTTCAATAAGGTGGGGTTCGAGCTTCAGACACGGTAGCGTCACAGTCAGATTCGAATGCTCGTTAGCTCATCTAACTCTGAGATTCTAGTGAGTGTCGCTAAATTCACCTTTTCACATTAGCAGACTAAACCTAATCCTTTCCCTATTCTGTATCCTTCCTTGTACCCTATTTAGCACTAATCCACCCCGCTCTCAGTATTCGCGAACCTACAAGAGTATACATTCCTGTTTTATTCCAATTTGCCTTTTGCTTAAGAATCAAACATTTTTACCGAAGTTAGTTCATTCAGAATATTAAACTGATATATTCCTGATAAGATGATAGACCATGTATACAATACTTGCCAATACTTATTTCTATTTCTAGACGTATGCTACAAATAATGGACATAGTGGTACTTTCAACCACTGGGATATTCCTTATTGGGCTGAACGACAAGTTGAAAGTCTTTTCAAGTAATTATGTTAAAGTATAATTCATTTTGTACCATTGCTAGATAAATCATCGATCTTC
This sequence comes from Chrysaora quinquecirrha, assembly GCA_014526335.1. NCBI lineage: Eukaryota > Metazoa > Cnidaria > Scyphozoa > Semaeostomeae > Pelagiidae > Chrysaora > Chrysaora quinquecirrha. The sequence goes on along the minus strand of JACTAT010000061.1, from coordinate 2,879,080 downwards.
AGAGTGCCAATGAAATATATCCTTGAGTCTGGCATCCCTATCAATGCTGTTTGTGTATAAAACCCAACAAATTCGACCATGCAGTTTAGAAATGTTGTGAGGCACAAATGTAGCTATTATTGTTTAATGTATAGCTATGTAGCTATAATTCATCTTTACCAATATTTGTGTGCATTTAACAAAAGATTCTTCTTGCTTATTCCAGCTTAAAAGAGGAGGAAATGAGGGTGTATTTTCCTTTACCAAGGTAACTTTAAAGTTTTGCTATAGTATTATTGTGCTTCTTCTCGTTTTTTTAGTTTTTTGGCCCATCGTTGTTATTAATTTGCTATCTGTTCTTGTCAGAAATCGTAAAAAATTGTCTTTAAGTTGTACGGATATGAGGGAGTTAAAGTTAGTTAGAGAAATGTTTCCCACATAAAAGGATTCTCTCTTCTTGAAACACCTCTAGTCTGCGAGCTCCTTTCAAAAAAAATCATTAAACACAGTTTAATTAGTATTATATCGTAGTACTCAATTCATGTAGGTTATTTTTGTAAGCTGCCAACAGAAATTTTATAACAAATGTCAGTAAGAACATCAGTAATCATTTCAATCAACCAACCAATAAATTTTGATTTTGTATTAGACATGATAGTCACCACTTATCATGACAAGCCTTTGATATTTAGTTGGGCAACGTTTCGGGAGAGATCCGTCTCCCATCATCCGGCAATGAGAAATATCAGAAAAAAGAAGAAAAGACCACTTAGCTTACTGCTTGCTTTCAGCTAGAGAGCTTCTTGCGGCGAAGAGTTGAATAAATATAGTAAGGCAGAAACACCGCGGCGCAAGACACAAAAGACAACTAGGTTTTTTAGTTTTGCTAATATTTCGCCCTGCCAAGCAGGGCTTCTTCAGAGTATTAGCAAAACTAAAAAAACCTAGTTGTCTTTTGTGTCTTGCGCCGCGGTGTTTCTGCCTTACTATAATGAGAAATATGGTTTCTTTCCTATTTATTGCAAAGGTTGGATCGAAAGCAATAAATAGGAAAGAAACTAAATTTCTCATTGCCCGATGATGGGAGACCATCTCTCCCGAAACGTTGCCCTACTAAATATCAAAGGCTTGTCATGATAAGTGGTGACTATCATTTCTAATACAGTGTCAGAAACAGCCTTGATAAGTCTGAATATATTTACTCTGTTGAAATTTTGATTCATCATCTTTTGCTTTTGAACATACTGCTTCATATATCTGATATTACTTGATTTAATATTCTTTTCCAGAGTATTAGATGGGTTGTTTAAATTGGCATCTGAGTTATTTGGAATATCAATCAAGGTACGGTACTTCTTTTTCGTTCCATTTATAAGCTTTCGTCTGGTCTTTTTTTGCTCCTTTTTACTTTTGCTGTACAATACTATCAACCTAAGTTCCAACTCTTCTTTCTAATCTCTTCTAATTGTGCATCTATCTTATCTGTTGCTATATGATCCGTTGCTTTATCGCACTCACACTGCAAATTAAACCGTTTTAAATTTAAATAAACCAGTTTAAAAAATGTTGCGCTCTAATTGGTCAATCAAGGGATTCGAATTGATTTGATTGGTGGAAATTTAGCCTTAAAGCTAGTGTAAATGTGTCAGTGTGAAAACAGTATTAGTTGCGATCGCTTTGAAACATATCAACGGCGAAAACAAATACATGTACTTCTATTTTGATAGCCAGCAGATGGTGAAGTTGATGTCTGGGACGAGGCAGTCCGTTATTTCAAAGTATTTGATAAACAAGGTATATACCATTTAAACATCCTTTCTGCTTTTCAAGCTGGGGCTTTTTAAGTAGAGCGACAAGCTGAAATGTACAAGCATGTTATAGTTTTTTCGTTTTTCTCTTAGGTGAGCATATTGCATCATTTTACCTTGATCCATATGCTCGTCCTGGTGAGAAAAGAGGAGGTGCCTGGATGGATTCTGCAATTGGTAAGATTTTAATAACAATTTCACAGCCCCTCCGAAAAATCCTACGATTTACTAACAAAATATAAAACATTCAATCAATTTGTAGGGCCACAAGAATACTAATTTTTGGTTGTGAACTTTCGTTAACATAGGTCCACTGTGAATATTTTAACCAAAACCACATCCATTACAAGACCATCCCCTTGTCATGATTTTCTTTCCATATCTAATACCATTAACTTTGCAATTTGGTAATCCATTTATATATTATTATCCTTAGATCGTAGTGAATTTATGCAGCGCACGCCAGTTGCTCATTTAGTTTGCAATCAAAGCCCACCAAGTGAAGACAAACCATCACTAATGACAATCAGAGAAGTTGAAACTTTATTTCATGAGGTATATTTCTTAATCATTTATTCTGTTTTGTTGTATGGTATTTTGGTATGGTATTAAGACAAGATGACTGTTGCTTTTTCGGCAGATTAGACAATACTATTTCTGTTAGCTAGTAGCTTCATATCTAGTATTAGGTCATAATTTGCTTTGATACATGGATGATATAATTGATATAATTGGTATAATTGATTGGTGTAAAGTTTGTGATATGACTATGTCTTTTTTTGTTAGTTTGGTCATGGTTTGCAACATATGCTAACAACAGTAAAATATTCTGCTGCTGCTGGAACGTCTAATATTGAATGGGATGCTGTAAGTTCAGTTTTGATTTCTATTTCTTCTGAAATTTTTATTTCCTTATCTTCCAGAGTAACTAGCCTTTCATAGTTGCTGATTTGCAGCTAAACATAAAAGACTGGTTTAATATCTTCTTAAGGCCCTTGCCAAACGAGCAACCACTTCTCACGCACAATTTTTGACTGTTTGGCCATATCACAAAAAATTTCTTGTCAAACTTTCTTTTCCTCGACACAAGCATGAAATATTTTTTTATGTTTTCCAAGAACATTGCTTGGCGATTTATGCTTGCCAGCAATTTTTTGTGGCATGATCAATTGAACAAACATTGGTTGCAAAGCAAGTCTCAAATGTTTGACCAACAATGTCTAATGTATTGCTGCTCTCGGAGCATCATTTGGAGGCTACCATTAACGGGAAACGGGAGAAATAAATAATTATTTTAAAATATACTTTGTACCAAAACACCGATAGTTTTGCTCTGCATGCATGTTTCGAAGTAATGGAATACTGTCCTCAGTCCTTTTGCTGCGCTATGTTTTCGATGCGCCACAATAGGGGTATCTGACTCTTTTTTTGCTATGACCAAGCCTCCCATTTATTTGAAATACCAACTATCCGACTTTGTTTTGTTGGTGAAAGGGTGAATGATGGTGAATGATGCATGCCTTAATGCTACTTTGTAGGTATAATTGCTCCAGTCGTACTTTGTGAGATTGGTTGTTTGTTTGATTGTTTTCTACAATTATGATGTTCATTTTCAGGTTGAATTGCCATCACAGTTTATGGAGAATTGGCTGTACGATTGGCAGACTATGCAGTCTGTCAGTGGACATTATGAAACAGGCCAAGTTTTACCTAAAGAAATCTTCGATCGAGTTGTTGCTTGTAAGTCGCTGATTATTTCAATGATGTTTTTTCCCACGCCATCTTGCACGTAGATTAGCCATCGTCTTGATTTGTTCTTTTTAGTTTATTTTAGTACGATTGACTGATTGATTGATGATTGGTTGGTTGAGTGATTGATTTGTTGATTTGTTGATCGATTGATTGATCGGTTGATCAAGTGATTCCTTGACTGATGATCCTCGTTTTGATTCTTGATTGCTTCATTGTATAGATTGTTTGATTGATTGATTAGTTGATTTATTGATTATTTAGTCAGTTGATTGATTAATTGATTGATCGATCGATCGAGTGATTCCTCAACTGATGGCCCTGTTTTTTATTCTTGATTGCATGATTGTATGGATTGTTTGTTTGATTGATTGATTGTTTAATCAGTTGCTTGATTGATTGATTGATCAATTGATTGATTGATTGATCGAGTGATTCCTCGACTGATGGTCTTCGTTTCTTTCAGCTCGTAAACACATGGCTGGTTCTGGGATGTTACGTCAGCTATATTTCTCTGCTCTTGATATGGAGTTGCATACAAGGTACCTGCAACAATTTTATGTTTATGGAGCTTATATCGACTGCATGAAAACAATTTGGAAACATTTTCAATTATTATTTATCTTCCTTCTAATACGAACACAGTAAAAACCCGCACAGTCATTAGAACCATCATTTATTTAAGAACCTACAGCCTTGAATTACAAATCTTCTACTCAATCAATAAGAACTATTTTAGCCTGATGTTAAAGGAGGTCCCCAATGAAGGGTTTCAATCAACTTGCTGCTATTTGAATGCAACTTGTGTGTTAGTTAACCTCTTTCATGGACTCCAAAACATTGCATAATTTTGAAGAATGATAGGCAGGGTCTGCTGAAGGTGCTGAACCTTGAACCATGCTTTATTTTCCTGGGAACCGATTTTAACCCAATTCGAAGAACCTCATCCTGATTATTGTATGCACCTGATTGCATGAGAACCTAACCCATGTCAGGAAATAGTTGTGGTCAAACTGTCATTTATCGGAGGAATGTCAATAAAAACAAAACAGAATCTCATATCACACCCAGACCCAATATTAATTGTTAAGTGAGGAAGGTTTGTAGCTAGTAATATTTTTGTCTGAAGGAAGGTTAAGAACTTTTCTGGACACTAATCTAAACAGACTGCGTTAAAAACTTTGGTTTTTATATTCTGGTTTTACTGTAGTAAATCAGCCCTTATACTTGTCTTAAATTCCTAGGTTCTTCCGTGCTTTATATTTTATAAACATTGTTTTTCTTTATAGTAACGATTCGTGGCAAGATGTAATGAAAAGAATATCAGATGAATATACCATTGTCAAACCATTGCCAGAAGATAAATTTCCTTGTTCATTTATGCATATTTTTGCTGGTGGATATGCGGCTGGGTATTATTCATATAAATGGGCAGAGGTAATTTATACCACTGGTTTACTTTGTTTTGTTGTTATTTTTTCTATTGGCATGTTTTGTATTATTATTGAACTTATACGCTTTTTAATAAGGAACCACTCTAAGGTCCAGTCTCGCTATGTTTAATCAGATATTAGATCTCTTTGCAAACTATCTCATGTCTATAAATACATTGCCTTTGCCTCGATATAAAGTAGGACAACGGCAACATGCCAAATGCTTGCATTGATTGCAGACTTTGATTGAAAAAGTTTAGGAAAAGGTTCATCAATGCGTTTGAAACTGACGATTCTATAACCCTTGATAAACATTTGTTTCTGTACTTTTCTGTTTTTCTTTGTCCCATTTTTTCGGCTTTCTACTTCTGTTCTCTAATGGCCTGCTAGATACCGTAATTTAACTGAAAGATTTGTAATTTTAATTCAGTTTTTTTACCTTTCTCAAATATTCTTTAATTTTTCATTGAAGTAAATGTCTGATATTTCTCCTAGTTGATGGCTGCCGACGCTTTCTCTGCTTTCGAAGAAGTTGGCCTGGAAAACAGAAAAGCTATTGCCGATGTTGGCATTAGGTAAGAATCCCTGGATTTTCTATCGATATCACACAAAGTAGCATACCACACTTAATGAGATTTGAACTCAGAATGTACGGTCACTAAGCTGACGACTATTCCCCAGAGCTAAAGGTATATTTCCTTGATATTTGTGTTTTAAAATTTCCTTTCGTCCATTTCAGATTCCGCAACACCTTCCTGTCTTTGGGTGGTGGAAGAAGTCCAAAGAATGTCTTCATTGATTTCAGAGGTAGAGAACCAACCACTGACGCCCTTCTAAATCTCTATGGTTTGAAGTAAGAACGTTTTTATATATATCTACGTATTTTTATATCTCATATTTTATCCCATATCTCTGAAAGGACGGTCAGTTGCTCGTCTAAGTCTCTTCTCTCATCTATTCTAACCATCCTCATCTTCTTACCACCATCGCAAAGCAATCTCTTGACTTTGACATCTACTGCCTCCTAAAATACCATCTTAAATGTATTATAAATACCAAATGATTTTGAATAGACATCAAATATTGGAATTTATATTTTGGCCTATTCAGTGTGATAAATTTGATAAAACTTATAGGTATAAAATAAAATGAACTATATAAATTCTTTAAGACATTTTAAACAATTCTAGCTATCCTGTTTCTAAAAATTTTGTAATTTTTGGTAAATATGTGAATCATACTATCCTTATCATGGGTGATTTTTATTGTTGGTCATCAACGTAGGAAATTTCAGTTTTCATTCATAAATTCATTCGTATGCTATTTTGCATCTGCTGATCAAATGGCGTTGGTTTTGTCACGTGGTCGTTGTGTTGGGTTTTGTCACGTGGTAATTTATGCTGCACGAGTGTGAAGATATCGATGCGATGAATGAAATTTGTGTCCTAAATTTGATTGAGAATTAAGCTAGAATCGAGTCAGATTCAAGTTTTGAGTATAAAATGTGAAGCAAGTTCTCTTAGTTTTCTGGGTTGAAAGAAGGTTGCAGAAGCTTCATTCATTCTCTCGCTCATTCATTCACACATTCACAATTCCTTACTTAATATTCTTTAAGCACAGTCAAAGGCCTGTTTGAATGGCCTGCGCAAGTATCCACTTTGTATTGCAAAAACTTTGTGTGACAATAACAATTCCTGAGACCCTGTTTTCAAGTTTATACAAAAGGCACCATTGAGCATTTCTTGAGCATTCTTATACTTTCAAAAGAGAAGGATGTTGGAAAGAGAAGGATTACCGTTTTCATCATTATACAGTATCTTCACTCCTACATAGTCTATTTACATAGCAAATAATTTTCAACAACTACATATATGTTTGTCAGTTCAAAAAAGAACGAATTCGATTTGGTTGATAATTATCGATCTATTCCAAAAAAAACCCAGCTATATTTAGTATACTGTACAATTTTCTTCATCATGCTTCATTCCGTTTACTGTAAACTAATTTCAATTATGTTCTGTTATCTTGTTGATTGTCTTGGCTTGACGTTCCACTCCATACACATCAAGTGTCGTTAGTCAATATAGCACATTCAGATGTTGGATATGCCCAACACAATAGTTCTTGTCATGGAGGACTAGTCGTTGCCTTTCTGACATTATTGATATTTATGTGAATGCATTTGCAGTATGCCCAAGTCAAACAAAAGTCAATAACTTATTCGAATCATCGTCTGTTTATTCGATTCTTGGAACATAGTTGTTGCTAGGTAGTATTTGCCTTTCTAATTCCACCATAGCATTTGGTTGAATGCATTTGCAGTATGCTTCAGTCAAAACAAAAGTCAATAATCAGTTAGAATCACAATCTGTCAACTCATTCAGCCACCATGACTGTTGTAATGCAGTGGCTTCCTAATCAACGTATTCGAAAGGTCTTAGCTGACTGCATTTGCAAAATGCATGAATCCAAAATTAGTATTATAACTAGCTTGCGGCCCGCGCGTTATTCTTACAATAAATACAAAATCAGTATAATCATTGCAGTCTCATATCTTCATAGTTCTTAAGCAGTAGCTGCCTTTCGAACGTAATCAAAACGACTTGGCTGAATGCATTTGGTAGATGCATGAATCCAAAATTAGTATAATAACTAGCTAGTGGCCCGCGCATCATTCTCACACTAAATATAGATTCAGTATAATCATTGCAGTCTCACATTTTCATAGTTCTCAAGCAGTAGCTGCCTTTTTGACTCCATCAAACGAATTCAGTTGATTGCATATGTTAGCTGGTGATGAGACCGACCTCGTTCTGCGATCAATAGTGCTTCCTTTCGGATCCATACAATATAACCGGCCTCGAAACGGCTCTTTGAATTCTTCCGACACGGCTTTTGCCTTTTGCAAAGTCTGTCTGCGTTCAGATGGGTTTTGACCACCATTCATATTCATTTGATTGGTATTAAACCTTTTTTGATCCGTCATGAATCGGTCAAACATGATAGGTGAAATACTGAACGGTGAAATGGCCCTCATGTTCGGTAGTGATGCATTCCTATTCACCATAGCATCGGAAATATTTAAATGCAGTCCTTTAGTCGTCGTTGTTAATACCTCAGTCACTGCACATGGCTTGTTCAGTTGTTGTGGGTATATCAATGACAATTGCTCGTAATCCAAATAACCCTTTGCTGTCACTGATTGATAATTGGCAGGTAAAGAGTTGCCTTTAATTGATTTCGATTGGGTATTTGGTGCTACTTTGCGACGTATGCTGTCAATCAAGTCTCTGTGGGTTCTCTTCTCTTTGAAAACTGAAGCTGAAGTCAAAATTGTTGTCGTTGTTGTGCTGCTTGATTCTGATTGGTCCGTTTCTCCCTCATTTTCTTCTTTGTCTTTGTTCTCCTTATTTGAATCTGTGACAACATCAACAACCTGAAACAGTATTGAATGAATTATTGATGGCACAGAACCACAGAATCTGAATACCCTGAATATGAATCTGAATATCGGGAAAAAAGTCAAAACACAGAGAAATATAAATTTAAAAAGCGATGCAAATCACTGCATAGCCATTAGTAGTATGTAGCTGGTCGACTCGTCAAGGGTAGACTTTCGCAACTACAATTTATAACATGCTAGAGAGCTGGACAAAATTGCTTTGCCCTTCATATTCCCCAATTCATGTACTGTCATCGGCAATAATTGGCCATGCACACGTCAGTAAAATGCATATTTGTACACTACACAGAACCACTCGAAAGAAAGAGTTCGTTTTCTCGCTTGGGCTCTTCATTTGATTTCCTGTTGGTCATCCCGCTGAATCCCCCTAGCTTATTGGTGTTCAAAAACAATGTCAATTCGGCTTCTCTTTCCCATTGGTGAATTTCGAGTTGCATCTGGCCATAAATTCCGCCGTAGTTTATGTTTCGGTCTGTTTCTGACGTTCACACTCTGAGGAGTGTCAGACGAAAGAAGCTCATTAGTATGCCCGAATATGTTTCCGCTGTTTATCGCAATTTTGAACATGTGATATACTTACAATAGATGGACGATGGTTATGAAATGAAGCCTGAATCTCTTGAAGTTCTTCCTCTTTTTGTGTAAACTGCTGATGAAGATCATCCAAATCTTGCAATATCTGACAATGTTTATTTTCCAGCTCCTCATAAGATCGTATGTGTCCGTCAATATCTTCATCGTATTTCACTTGTAACTCTTTCAACGTGTTCTCCATTTTAGCTTTGTCTTTGACAGCCTCGTTTCTGCTTATTATAGCAGCCTCTCTTGCAGCATTTAGGTTATTTCGGTTTTTTCTTAATGAGTCTATGGTGCTCTTCAGGCGCTCTGTTTCAATGCTGTATCTTTTGTGACTGAACTCCATCAGTTTTAACTTCGCTTCCAGTTTTTCATTATGGATTTGAAGACTTCGATATCTTGAACACAGATCCTCACTGTTTTCTTCTAACTCGACTTTCTCTTGTGTAACGATATCAAATCTAAAAAAATAAATACAAATTATCAAAAATCATCCAGTATTTGAAGCAATCTCAGCTCATCTGGTTCTGACTTTTTAAAGGCTTTTTTGATCAGAAGAACTATTCTACCGTTTTAGTTAAGCGGATTGGTAGGGGGATTTTTCCTTTTCCCTGTTTCCCGATGTTCCCTTGTTGCCTTCTAATTTTGGCCATGTTCCCTTGTTCTAGGGTACATTTCGCATGTTCCCATTACATTTACATTTTACATTTTTACTTATTTAGGCACGGTAGCCCCCTCAGTCCCTTAGGACTGCTTTTCAGGGGGGCCGTGTAGAACTAATGATATCATGTTCCTAAATCCCCTGAACGACCCTCGTCAGTCTTTCACATGCAGTGAAGCTTTGTGTTTTGTTGTTTTTTCTTTCTTGAGGTTTTTGTTGTTAACTTGGGAACCAACCCAATTTGTCTTTTGAGACCTATCAGTTTTATGTAGCAAATCGTATCTTTGAGATTTTTGTAATGAATGGGGCCCAATGAGTTACCCTTTGGTGAAATGCTATCGTCTTGCCCTTAACGTCTCAGCAAAATACGTTGTTTATAACAGTTATTTAAGGTTGGATAGGCTTTTGTTGGTTGGTAGGAAGAGTGTTGTTAGTATATAATACAATGGATTGCATGTTCGAGTATTATCCTGGTCATATCAATAAATCTTAGCGTCGAAGAATAAATTTTAACTGCTTACTTGGCATTGAGTATTTCCACCCACTTCTGAAAATCTTCAAGCTCAGTTTGAATATGATCTTTTTCTTCCAAAAGACAATTATATTCATATTTCCATTTAAGAATTTCTTTCTTCAATACATCAGTTTCAGTTGTTTGACTCATCATCGTCTCGTTGAGTTTTCGTGAGTTTCGTCTCTCGTGGTCGTAAACGATCGTTAAATTTCGCACTTGGTTCTTAAAATCCTCGTTTTTGCCTACGAGTTCCGCATTAGCTTTTCGTAGTTCCTCTACCTAAAATGAAATTAAGTTCACATATATGATAAGTGACTGCTGTTTAGGAGAAATTTAAAAGAAAGTTTTCATCAAGAGATAAGATGTAAAAAATAGAAAGACTGTACAGTAGTTGAAACATATAAGGCGCTGGACAAACTATCATTGTTGATAAAACATCACATTGTTTGCCAAAGATTTAATATTTGCTGTCCAAGCAATGTTTGGCAGTTTGGCCACCTCGCAAAACATGCTCCAAAAGCAGGACTTTGTTGAACATTTAACGAGCAATGTTTGAAAGCAAAGCTCAAATGTTTGCCAAAATTGTTTGATTTTCCGTTCGAGGTTTTATAGTTTCTCCTGATACTCCTCAAAGTATGAGAGTATGTAATAATCAGATAACGATCATCAATAAAGGCCAAAATAATTAATTAAAAAATAACCTAGCCTTAAACAGGATTCTGCCGTAGGACAACACTTATTTGACAACCTAAATTGTGCAGGAAATCACAACGAGGATTGTTTTAAAATCATTGGCAAAGCAGAACGCAAGATCTATATATATTTATATATGATAGAAATGTCTTGTAACCTGCTCATTTGCAACAAGTAGTCTCCCTTGTAATGCAATGATGACATTACTTCTTTCCATATTATCTCTCCATAATTCCTGCAAATAAAGTTGCATCGGTTGATCTGTTTTTAATGAATCTTCTTCGGTTGCCTCTGCTCGCCTTTCAGCTGTAAATTGGATGATTTTTTCCTGTAAATCGTTCATATTTTTATCTTTCGTCTGAAGATCATCTGTCGCTTCATATAATTTCTGTTCCAAGTTATTCTTTTCTTTCAGTATCTTACTTTGCCAGTAAGTCATGCATTTTAAATCTGTCATCGCACGATCAAGTTGTTTTGCAAGAAATTCACGATCAAAGTCTATCAATGCTTTTCCATCAAGTCCTAACAACAAAAACAAAATACCAGGTTCAAATGATGTTGCAATAACGTTGATTTCCCTGTTTACTACCTATAGAAGTTCTTCTTGCTTTCATTTTATATCACTAGCAAATTAAAGTGGGGAAATGTTGAGCTTGATTACGATGATAATGATGACGATGATTATGATTATGATTATTATGACGATGATTATGATGTTGATGATCGTATTGATCGTGATTATGATGACGATTAAGATGATGAAGCTTGATTTATTGATTGAAAGATTATGAAGATGATGATTATGACGACGGTGGTAATGCTTGATTGATTAATTGATTGATTAGTTGATTGATAATAATGATCATGGCGAATAAGGATCATGATAATGATCATGATTATGTTATTATCTTGATTATGATGATTATGATGACGATGGTGATGGTTATGATGATGATTACCATTAAAATGAAGCGTGATTGATTGAGTGAACGATCAATGGATGATGATGATGATGATGATTATGAAGATGATGGTGATGCTTAATTAATTGATTGAATGATTAACTGATTGATTGGTTGATTGACAACAACGATCATGATGATAATGGATCATGACGTTGATGATGATAATTCTGATAACAATGAAAGCGAAAGTGATACCTATGGTCATGATGAAGGTGGTGATGATTGTGATAGTTACAATGATAATAAAAAAGCAGATGTTGATGATAAAGATCAGACAATGATTAACTTGACAGTGATCATTTCGATCGAATACTTGATAATAATTGATTCCATATATGAATGTTCTTACCAATATTCCCATTCCATAGCTGGTCTTTCAAGTCAGCTGATCCATAACTGAGATCTAGAATTGATTCGTAGATTAGTGGTTTTGAATAAAAGAAAACGGAGCAGACAGGAGTGGTCCAGCTCAAGTTATCAGGGGTTTCGGTTTCGTATCCCATGAACTCTGGTCGCGTGGGCCGGATGGAATCCCCTCTTTTTCAGACTTCATTTACAATCCCTGACTCATGAAAATTGTCGATTAAGGATTGAAAATTGAACAACATAACTTCATGATGACTTGAAATTTCATGTATATTGTATTGTGGTTTATAGACAGGGTTTTTTCCGCAACAATCTAGCAAAGAGGGTAACCTAGGGTTTTTTAATTGAAATCTACTAAAAAAAGGTCGGAGAACACAAATCCAAGATGGGCCCTAAAAAATTTTCGCCGGAAGTACCCTTAATTAACGCCTAATTATGCCTAAGTAAGTCAATTAAAAAAGTTCCACTTTTTCAAATCTGATTAATGCAATATGTAGATCTTGAAACGCTGAGTAAAATTGTCTTTGACTGTATTTCAATACAACCTACCAGTTTCGAGAAAAACTCGTTTGAAATATTGATGACGTCATCGTCCTAAGGCTCAGTATGGGCTTTTATCAACTCGCGTAACTTCACAAATAGGGGTCTAATCGTCAAAAAACCGCTTGCAATGCGATACGCGTATGCATGACAGGATAATAAGCATAATAAGCCCCACCGCAAGTTTGGAAAAACAAAGAAAGGGGGTTCACTGCATAAACAATAGGAATCCCATTATGAATACTGTATAACAAATTTGACCTCTCGCCATTTCAAGCAGGTTTGATTTAAAACTTCAAATCTCGAACATGAGTAGTCCTTCACAACGCCTTTTGGCTCATGGATGACTGGGCATCATTTTGGTACCGTTATGACGTCATTTGCCCCTATGACGTCATCGGACCCTTTTATGATGTCACAACCACACCCAATAATCATCATTCTGCTGTCTTAGCGTACATTTATCGCATAATTAGTGGTTTTGTGACTATTGCATCCCAACCTATAAAGTTATACAAGCTGAAATGTAGAATCCAGGTCTGTACTGATCATAATGGTGATGACGTCATCATAATTTCAAACGAGTTTTTCTCGAAATTGGTAGGTCGTATTGAAATACAGTCAAAGACAATTTTACTCAGCATTTCAGGGTCTACATATTGCAGTAATCAGATTTGAAAAAGTGCGACTTTTTTGATTGACTTCATTAGGCCTGATTAGGCATTAATTAAGGCTACTTCCGGTGAAAATTTTTGAAGGCCCATCTTGGATTCGTGTTCTCCGACCTTTTTTTAGTAGATTTCATTGAAAAAACCCAAGGTTACCCTCTTTGCTAGATTGTTGCGGAAAAAACCCTGTCTATTAGAAATGTCCGTTACTTAAGCCTGGTTTTCATTTGGTGTATTTCGTCAGCGACCGTCGCAGATCATGTATGTCGCAGACCATCGCAGACTGTCGCAGACCATCGCAGACTATCTGCGACCATCGCGAATGATTTTATAAAATCATGCTTGGCGGGAAAAGTCATCAAAATCTTGGCGGTTAATTGAAAACATGGAGGACAGAGAACTTGTGCTACAAGGGCATCTACTTGTAGTAATTACTCTCTTACATAAGAAAAAGGGCCTCTTGGAAAGAAAGCCATACAGAAAAAAACGATTTTTGGTCAGGAAGATTTTACAGGAACGAAAAAGATTGGGGCAGTATCACACTTAAGTGCAGGAGCTCAGAATTCATGACCGAGAGTACTTTTTAGGTAGGTCCATGAAAATGAATTTAGCAGAATTTTTTTTATATAGGTACAATTCAATCTATTTTTGAAAGCATATAATAAGCCTGTTGCACATGGACATCTTTAAAATTTTACCACTCTCTAACAATATTTGTTATATTTCGTAAATTTTATCCAGTAAGATATTTTGTCAATGTAAAAATTTTTTTTTCTAAATTGTAAAAGCTTATAAAGTATAGCAGGCCTTGACTTACTTAATGTGCAAAACAGATAAATGAAACCGAGTTCCGGTGCCTCGATTTCGGTAAAACAATAGATCTTGGTCGCAGACTGTCTGCGACGATCGGGACATTTCAAAATATTTTGACTTTTTGGCAGCGTCTGCGACCGTCGCAGACTGACTGCGATATGTAAAAACTCAGCGGTTTTCATTTGGATTTTGTAGTCTGCGACGGTCGGCGACGATCGCAGACATACCTTGGCGACTGTCGCCGACGAAATACAACAAATGAAAACCAGGCTTTAGATAAACGTGGTTGTGCCATAGCGTCATAAAACTAGTACAATAACCACAACTGGGCAAGTCAGTAGCCCGCGTTGGTGGGGCTGGCGGTTTTGGTCTGGCCAGCAGTAAATTCTTCCTGGAACTTATGTCAACCTGACGACATCGTTCGTGGTAGTGGTCACGATAACCGGAGATAAAACATTCGATTCACAAAACATTTGGCGACGGGTTTTTGTTCTGTATTGTCTTTTAAACAATAAAAGAAATCTGAGAAACAATTACTCTTTAACTATGTCATTTCCGTCTCAGACTTTACTGAGAAGAAAAGGACTGCACTCTTTGATTTCCCTTTGATTTCTGTTACATAAATAGTAACAGGTTAAAGGTGGAAAGTAGAAATTTCCTGATGATTTTGATTACTTTACGGTATTTAGATTGTAATTAAACCAGTTGTTTAACATCTTTAAACATAATCAACACTCACCAGAATCAGCCTTTTTTCCTGTTATCTTTTCAAATAGCTTTGGATGCTCAAACTCGACAGCTTTTACAAAATGTCTGATTGCATCTGGTCCTTTCAATGACAGAATATCCAACATTCTTGCAACTTTTTCCTGTCGTGTTATTTCATGGCCAATTCTTTCACAATCCTCTTCGTCCAGAATGGAGTTGCTTCGTAGATAGCTGAACATAAATTGTTTATCTGTGTCAATGCATTGGACTATGTCCAGTCGATGTTTCTCGAATATACTTGAATCTTCCCAATCTATTTCGTCATCCATGTCCATCTTTGATATTTTGACAGACCTTTCTCAAGAATTAACTCCCAATGTTTTGATCTTCTGTGTTTGTTTCCCAAGGCAGACGAGTCTAGTTTGGCTTTTGTCACACTGTTTAGCTGGTGTGCTTCTTAAGTCCTGGCCTTCTTGTCCAAATTTCTCTTGTTTATCCTCCGAGCTGTGGCGTTTCAAAGCCAAAATGTCTCAAAAACTAACCTCAGATTGTCTACAATTACTGTTCATGCCACACAGACCTGTGACAAATGTTTGTAGACCTGATTACTTCACTTTTCTATTACTTGCGTTCCTCAGTTCGGTTCCTGTTTCTAGTGTTTCTTGTGAAACCATCACGCAAACCCCTGATCAACAAATGATTTGGATAACAATAGGCCTATTGAACTGTAAGGGTTCTCCTCTCATCGGCTAGATACCCCATCGTGAGCCGCCCGTCTTTAGATCTCCATCCAAAGTTCAGCAACCAAAAACCAACTCTGTGGCCACAACATGTGGTTTGGGAAAGAGTGAGCAGGACAGATGACATGAGGCATCAACTCAAAGGTTTTATATCAAACAACATAGCTGATTTATATTACTACATATAAAGTTTAACAACGAATATTTACTCGCATATACATAACAAACGAATAAATTGTGAGTTAATTTCGTACATAATACAGTGGCGTCACCGCGGGGTGGACTGGGGTGGACATGTCCACCCCAGTTCTCTCAGACATTGATTTTCCAATTCGTCGAAATCCGTCATAATATTTACGGGGGGAGGGGGGGACTTCGCTAGTTTTTCAGCAGAAAAGGAATGAGCCGTCTTTTCCTCCAATCCCATGCATTGGTGAAAATCATCCAAACATTACCAGTTTTGTTGTTACCAGTCAATAAGCCACTTTCATTTTTGCTTACACTAGATTTCATAAACTTGTCATCGTTGTTACAGATTATGCTGTATCTATCAGTGAGATAATGATTGCAAGTTATTTAGTCAATAGTTCATCTTTGCTTATTTCTATTTCATGTCAGGATGATTTAGAATGGGCGTTGCCCACCTTTTCCGAGCGTTTGGAGGGCGTGGCCCCCAAAAAGGTTTTTTATCCACCCCAGTATTTTCAGCCTGGGAACGTCACTGACATAATAATGGATGATGGGCTGTAGTTGTTGTGTGGGTTAAAGAGTACAGTTGTTTACAAATCGATAGCGAATACGTAATGTGATCAATTGATTCTGGGTGTGTTTGATCACGAGAACCTTTCGTGAAGGAGTGGGCGTTTTTGAAATATGAACGTTCATAAAGATATATGGCCGAGTGTGAAATATTTTATTGAAAACACCAGAAACGGGAGGTTGGTTTGCCTCTTTGCTTAAGAACTACTGTAGAGAGGCAAATCACTTTCATTCAATGATAACGATGATGATGGCGATGTTGATGATGTTGATGATGCTGACATGATGATAATGATGAAGATGATGATGATTGTGATCATGATGATGATGATGATTATGATCATGATGATGATGATGATGATGATAATGATGATGATGATGGTGATGATTATGATGATGATAAAGAAGATGACGATGATAATGAAGGTGATCATGATCAATGATGATTGATAAGTGATGATGGTGGCTATTGGAGTAGTGATGATCAATCAGTATCAGTTAGCGTGATTAAAAAATGGCAAAAAAAGAACCATACAGTAGGAAATATAACCATGTTCCCTGTATGTTAATAAATGTTAGGTATAAATCTCTTTGTCATCAATGTTAAACTTCAGTAAATCCATTAGAACCATTTGCATATTCAAATGTACCACATGTGCTGTGCCTTCGTTGTGTATGACGTACTTTTAAAGAATCAGATGATTTGGAGGACAGTTCCTCTTTCTCCCCGTTTTTAGACCCAACTTGCAGATTTGTTTCAGTTGCTGTTCCCATGCCGACTTTATAAAGGAGCTTCGGTGCAACGGATTTGCCTGGGGACTTCAGCTTTGGTTCTGCGCATGTCAACAGTCCGCCACTCATGAAAGCACTCTTCATCAGGGCAGATGTGGCTTTTTCCTCTGATTTCTTTGTTTTGCCCCCTTTTGTTTCGGACTATCGTTGACAAGACTTTCTTGCGAACCGGATTTCATTACTAAGTTCAAGCTCAGATCTGAAATACATGGTACAATGCACGACAATACCTCTGTTTCCTTCTGCTGCCGATTATTTGGAGACAGAGGAGCTTTCGGAGATGGGGGAGCTGATTTGACTTTGCCACGTTGGTCTTTAGAATTACCGACACTGACGCTCAATAAACTAGTCCCCTTGGTTTTCGCAGACGATTGATTCACTTCTCTTTGACCTCCAGTTGAATCTGCCTTAGCCTCGTTGTCAGCTGTAACAGTGTTCGAATCACGTGAGTCTTTGTTGACGTCGTCGACAGAGAAGTTGATGTATTCTGCTGAATTCCGATCCTCGGGTTGACTTTTGATTTTATATGGGCCTATGACCCGCTCAAACGTGTCCTTGTCGCAAGCACTGAACAGCAATGGCATGGACGAGCGATGTCTTGAATGCGTATCCATGGTTGATTCGTTGATTCGTCTGTATGCACTGCTCAAAACAGAACTGTTTGATCTGCTTTTCCAAGGGTACTCCTTCCCAATGGAATCCTTCGGAGAGGCATCGGTCGCAGAGTGCTCTTTGGCATGGGACCCTTGCTTTCTCTGTGCACCCGTCTCTCCATCGTCAACGTCGTTAGGATTCTCTTTTCTGCTTCCTTGCTGAAATGAAAGATTGAAAAATAATGTAATTAACCATCTAGATTATATCTTGTGGATCGACACATCCATGGACACATCATTTGTCGCATTCTGTTTCGGATGCGTAGAGACATGTTTGCCCTTGCTTGGCCGCTGATTGAATCAACTGCATAACTAATTCAATAATTTTTCTATTATCCGTATCCCAAGCAGTTTTTTGGCCGGGGTTTTTGGACCAATAAAATTGTCCCTTGTCGAGAGGTGTCCCTTGTATGGAGGTTAGATAAGTTAAGACCTTTGGGGCAAAAACATTCCTCTGCTTTCGAAAGTGTCCATTGTTTTAAGGTGTCGTTTGATGGAGGTTCAAGTCCTCGTCAAAAATCTTAATTTTCTAAAGATACCTGCGTCCAAAACCAAAAATTTGAAAATGTTTGGGGCCTGAGTAGGTAGACAGTTTAGAATTTAGTAGACTTGTTTAGGGCCTAAGTTGTCACTTGACTAAATCTGAAATGTGCTTATTCTGCCGATTTAGTGTGAAATAAAGGGAGCAACATTTGTAGAGCAATAAATGGTTATTATCATAATGAACATACCATTGGAGCGCTAACTGCTCTGTAATAGGGTGCTAGTCTTTTCTCTTTCTCTCCTTGTTCCAATTTAAACTGTGCCATTTCAAATTGTTTTACTAATTCATTATACTCGCATCTTAAAGCTTCCAACTCCTTTTCAAGCATCGCATAATCATCCTGACTTGATTTATTGATTTTAATTTGAGCTTCTATCGCTTCATCTCTTGAATTTTGAAGTTCTTGATTCATTTTCAAAGCCTCGTCTCTTTCTTTGCACGCTGCAGTTCGCTCCTGTATCGCAACTTGTCGTTCCTGTAGTAACACATCCCTCTGTTCTCGTAACGTCGTAATCTCTTGACTTTGTCGCGCGAATTTTCTCTCCAATTCTTTATACTCAAAATTCGCTTTTCGTAACTTCATCTGTAAGCTCTGAACTTGCTCGTCCAATTCCAGCACCGTTCCTGTGAAGTTCTCCTTGATTCCGATCGCCAAATCCTTCTCTTTTCGCACTGTGTCGAATTTCGCATTCAATGCTTCGGTAACGTTTCGAAACTCTCGTAACTCTTCCTCGCATCATCTCGCTGTTCCTGCATCTCCGACAGCTTTAACTTCAATTCGAATATTTCCCGGCGTAAATCGTCGCCCTGGCGGATCTGATCATTCTGGCGGCAGATTTTCTCGCCCATTTTTCTTGAGTTCCGTCTTTCCCAATCATAATTGATCGTCAGATCCCTGATTTGCTGCAGATGCTCTTCCTGTCTTCGCTGTAATTCATCCATAGTTGCTTTATCTTGCTCTGCTTTTGAAACAGCACTAAGTAGTGTCTGCTGTAGTGATATGATTATATTACTTTTATCTGCATTCTCAGCTATCAGTTCTTGGACATACTGTTGCGCTGGCTGTAAACTTTCAACTGATGTTCTACTCCCTCTTGCTTCATTTGACATGCTCATCATTTCCTCTCGTAGTTCCCTCGTTCTCATCTGCTCATTTTCAAGATCGCCAACCGTCTCGATCATCCTCCTTTCCAATTGACTTTTTCATGCATCATCTTATTGTGCATGTATGTCAATGCTTGTAAGTCTGTCGTTGCCTTCTCCAGTTGATTTGCCAAAAATTGACGATCAAAATCGAACAACTCGCTCTTTTTTGGCCCTAAAAATAAAACGTTAAACATGTCTTATGGAAAAGAACGCCTGATTTAGAAAAGATACATATGTTTTCTAAGTAGTTTCCTGATGGCCATTGTTAGATAAATTATAAGGGTCATATAGGGGGTAACATGTTCACCTGTTCCCTTGAGAAAATCCCCTTGTTCCCTGAAGTTTTGTAGGATTATTTTTCAGATTGTTGGTCAAGCTGATTGATAGGAGGATTTTACCTGATCCGTTGTTTCCTTTAAATTTTGGCCAAGTTCCCTTTTGTCCTGTATACATTTTGCATGTTCCCACGTTCCCTAGAACCCCTAAACGACCCTCAATTATGGCCCTAGGTTTATAGGAGACACTTTCACTCTTCAAAAGGCGTATGAATGTCGTTTGAACAGAAGGACTTCCGAGGGATCCACGGCAAGGCTTCATGAGATTTTCAAGAAGCAAAATGCCCCAGCTTTGAAGGGGCCTTCATTAGTCATCATCTCTCTTCACCCAGCTTTAGTTTCAGGGTCAGCATTGGCTGTTTTGCTTGGGGCTTTCTGCCCCCATTTTCGTATTCTTGCCACCCCATACCCTTCTGAACTTCTTGGCAACGCTTGTTAAAGTTGTGCTGGGTTTTTAAGGAAGTGTGATTGTAATCTCAGTTGTTTATGAGATTTGAAGTTGACCAAAATCCAGGCATAATGTTGAAAGGTGTATAAAAACATTTTGTATGGTACTATGACCTCCCCATAATCGGCAATTACTTACAAAAAGCTCTTTACATCCTCTCGCTTACAAGGCTACTTGGTGGATTCGAACCAGTGATCTCTAAGAATCAGGGATTCGAACTTGTGACCTCAAGATGGAGTTAGTTTTCATATCATTTGACCACCCCTGCCACGCATGCTGACGTCATCTGAATTCCATCCTTTGTTAAAAACAACAGAAGGATCAACCAGGATCAACGCGATAGGATGTTGTTGCGTAGGCTTCAACAATTGACAGGGAAGGCTTTCATTGAAATTGAAAACATTATCTTTCCGAAAGGTAAGGGTCAGAAGAAAGCGCCCACGGAATTATGTACCGTAAGAAATGTTATTTGTGGCGTAAATATTCTTACACTCGTTTAAACTGAATTTCAGAAGAATAGAATTACAGTATAGATAAGAATCAAAGGCTGAGATTCGGGTAGAACTTTTCTGAACTACTCAGCCAAATCAGGGCAATGAATCAGAGTAGCTGTAGCGTTTGTTTCGAAATCAGGGTACTTTGTGTATTTTAAGATCCAAAACACCAGTTTCCAGGGGAGGGGAGGGGTGCAATTTGATTTGAAACCAGTTTCATTAGGTACAGGATATCGAAATTCAAAGAAAACAAAATTTTGAAACGGGAACTTAACGCCTACGCTATGTCGCACGTCTTACTATGTTGTGCAGACATGCACAACAATGTCAAAACTCAGTTGCGCAGTTTTATCAAACAAAAGTCGTTTTTGGTCTTATTCATCCATTTTACTTTTAGCACAAAATAGTTCTTTTCGTTTTGCTTTCTCGCTATTTGCTCAGAAACCGAAACTGCAAGCACTGAAAAATCCGGCAAAATCTTCTTTAAAACCCTGAAAACGGAGCAAGTTTTCAATAGCTCAGAGTTAGGGAATTTCTAATGTTTGGGAATCTCGCACACACTTGCTGCAAATTCTATTTATGTCACGGAAATCCTTTTGTGTTTTGACAGGAATCTCCTACCCCTTTTTGAAGAGTGAAGTACCCCCGGTTCCCCAGAGCAGGTTATAATCCGAATTGAATATCAATCTAAAACTCACTCTTGGCTGCTCTTTTGCCAGTCATCTTTTCATAGAGATTCGGATGCTCAATTTCTAATGATTCAATGAAACACTGATATCCCTCAGCACCTTTGCAAGACAAAACATCCAGAAATTTCGATACTTTTTGCTGTCGACCAGCTCCTGCTTCCAAAATTCTTTCACAATCTTCTTCATCAAGAATTGCTTTGCTTCGTAAGTAGCAAAATATGAACTGTCTCTGAAGGTCAAGTGTTTGGACAATATCAACACGAAATCGATCTAATTTTTCACGAAAATCTGCTCCTTCCATGTCTGTTTGTCTTACTCTTTTATTCTGTTCTACCGATATTTATTGCCCTGTTTTCTCTTTGCTAGTTGATTAGGCTGTGATCTTTCTTCATCTGCAATCAACAGATGCTTCGATCTCGATGTTTGTGCTCCACACACATGTAAATTCTCACACAGCTACTGGGTTTGATTTGATCCCCTGCTTTTATGCAGAAAAACATAGAACGCAAAAAAACTACACGACACGAATCGAAATCGAATGATGCCATAAAACTCCCACACATAAACACAACAAATTTATACGCTTCGGTAATTTTATGAGATGAAACCCTTCACGAAAACAATAACCATTGGATATCAAACAACAAACTTCTTGGCTTATTCAATATATTTCAATTTCTATTTCAATATGATAATCTTTATATTTAAAGAATCCAATAAACATGATTTATTGGCCATTTAACAAACAATTTTGATATTATTTCGAAATTGCAATATAATCACTCGAATGACTAACAACAAACAAAGTAATGACTCACAAATTAATATTGTTTCAGATTGTCAGAAAATATTAAACATCAAATAAATGTTGGTGATATGACAAACATTCGGGAACAATCACTGCTCAAATCGCGTAGGGTTGTCTGATTAATCACAAATAAATCAATGCAATCAACGAGGTAATGAAATTCTGTGCGATTGCTCGAAACTCGACGATACTCAAAATCCTCCTAATCAGTTCTCTTGAACCAGGGTGCTATTTCATACTTCCCCGAGGTTTTCATTGTGGGAGACTAATCAATGTAAATCAAAATAATCACAAAATGATCATAGATTATTATTAATCACCATCCATTAAGAAATACGAACAAATTTCATAGGTAATGACTTGCTCCTTCAGTTGTAAACATCTTGTGCACAACTTCTTTGGTTAGAACTATGGACCACTATAAAATGAAATGAAAAAAGCACGCAATTTGTTTGCATGCTGAGCAAAATGTTTTACCGTTTGGTCACTTCTCAAAACAATGCTAGTCAAACGTTTTTTGTCAACAGTAAACAAAAAAGTGTATTTTAACTTTTTCTAAGGCCCTTGCCAAACGGTCAAACATTGTTGGTGAAACATTTGCAGTTTTTTAATCAAGAAAAATGCTTCTTGGTCGTTTTGCACGCCCCAAAACATTGCTTGTCCAACATTTTTGCTTGATACCAGCATAAAACGTTTTTGACATTTTTCAAAAACATTGCTGAGTGAATTCTGCTTGCCAAGCAATGTTTTGCGATGTGGCCAAACGGTCAAACATTGCTTGTAAGGCAAATCTCAAATGTTTGACAAACAATGTTTGACAAGCAATGTTTGATCGTTTGGCCAGGGCTTAAATGATGTGTGTGAACGAATGCTGCTCATTTCTGCTTGTCAAGCAATGTTTTGTTTTGTTACCTGGCAAGTGGTTCAAAAATTGCTTTATTGGCAAATTCCGAATGTTGGATAAACAATGTTTTATCGTTTGGCAAGGAGCTTAACCGATCTTGAGCCTCTCTCATACACTAAGTCTCCTGTCCTTTACTTATTTGGTTCATTGAAGATTGAAGGGTCTTCTTAGCCCAAGAACCTTGCAGATATCATTACAACTTCTGTGCTGTTTGGACCAGAAGTTGTCAAAACCTCTTTGACCTAGATTACCAGTACCATATCTCGTATAATGCTCATCTCTCGTGTGAATCTGTGGATCGGTGAGATAGTGAAAACCTTTCTTATCTTGGCTCGTCCAACCTTGAATATCGACAACAAGCAATTCACCACTGGATGCAAAATACGTGAAATGTGAAAATGCCAGCAGAAGATCTTTCTCGCTGACATCTTTTTCTGTTACGTGATCTGTGTTGTTGGTTATTTTCTCGAAATTTCCAAACATGAAAGGCTCTACATTGAAGTATTTTTCAGGATCGTTTTCTACATCTATCAGTTCCACAAGAACAGCAGGAAGAAACTGTATCTGGCTGAAAGTCTGGTCTGAAAATTCAAAATAATCAATGTTAGAATTAAGATAATACGATCTTTAGGAATAGTGGAAACATGATGCAAAACATAGACTGTACTCAAGCTTTTTTCGCTGACGGTCTACAAAGTACTGAACGTCGTACTCCAGTCCTTATTTTCTCAATTCTCATCATCAACGGAGCTCCACTGTGCGAAATCCTTTGTGCGATGAGCTATCGCGACGAAAAGTAGAAGTCATTGTAAGACGAACAGAAAATGCAGCTATGTGCAGCTACAAAAGCGGAGTGAGTGGCCAACCTTCTCAGTCAGCTCTCGTTAGACAGCTGAAGTTAAGCTTGGTCGCGTGAAGACAGCATCTTGATGCTTGTCTTGATGGGTGACTTTCCAGATGGATGGCAAACAACAACAATAACAATAACAACAACAACAACAGCTTCCCCTTAGATAAATTCCGCCTGTGAAGGATCCAGCTTTAGAACGTCTCTCCGTACCTCTAAACAACATTGATTCAACACCTTCCAACTATCATAAGAAAACTTCATGATACCTCAAAGTCTTCCAACATCTCGAAACCTTAAACTTCGGTCCACATTTTCTCAATTTTCATCCTCTTCAGAAGCTCTCTCGACATCTCGGAACCACATTATTACTTTCTAGTGATAATACATTTAGTTACCTTTGATCTTATCATAGAGTCTTTGATTGAACATAGTCACATAGTATCTTGCAGTGTTCTGACAAATGATATCTTCTTTGTATTGCTGAAGTGATTTCGGGTTGTTTTTGTATTTCGTAAGTTTGTACTGTTTTCCAACATATCTAGAAGGGAATAGACAGTTTATAGTAGAGCCACATTCGGTTGATTAAGACAAGGGGATGTTGTCTTTGGGTAAAGAGTTAGGCCATATCCAAATATTATATTAGTTAGTAGTATCATGGTTGTTTTGCCGAGTGACATGACAGGCTTTGATTAAACTCGTGAGGTGAAATTAGTGGGTTTGGCATGGAGTCGAACCCACAACCTAAGACAAGCTCGGAATTGAACTCAAGGCGTTTGACAAAAGTGAACTTGCACCGTAGTGGCAATAAATGAGTTTGAAGTAGAATCAAACACCTGGCAATGACTACTTGAAATTGAACTCATGGCCATTAGACGGGCTTGGGATTGAACCAATGACTTATTCACGCTTATAGTCGAACAAATGACGTATGTCATACTCGGAATAGAACCTTTGACCTTAGACAGGCATCGAAAAGAACCTTTGACCTTAGAAAGACTCGGACAAGAACCAAACGAGCATATACGACCACTAATCCAGAAGCCTTGATCCTGTCCTTTGACGGCCTTACATACATTTTAACTACGTTTTTTCGTGACTGTTCTGCAAATGTGACACAGGGTGTTGCAAAGCTTACAAATTAGCAAAAAAAAACAGATCAGGAAAAGGTCTGAATAAAGCACTAAAAAAGAGAATTAAGTATCAAAATATGACGTAATAGAAATTAATCAAAATGATCACAAATTAGAATAATGAATCTTTATAATCATCATAAACTCACTTTCCATACGGATCATCCTGGTTTAAATGCTCGAAATTATACGCATCTCTACAAGCTCCTTCCTTTTCACCAAAATCAAGCATGTCTCCAACACAGGCTAATGTTTCTGTTGTGTTCCATTCTTTTGAAATGGGATCGTAGCGCCATACGACAGCCTCTGTGAAGGAGGTTATTATGGGGGTTAAATATGACCAGTAAGCATATTACAAATGATGAACAGAAAAGTCAATAGCTAAAGCAATGGTTGGGAATACTTTTCAGGACCGTTCAATATCCCCCTTCCCCCAGCCATGCCAAAGATTGTTAAGTGCAAGCCTCCCTTTTTCCCATATGCGAAAGTTCCAAAATTCCAAAGGTTCCAAATTTTAAGGGTTTATTATGCTTACTTTGCACTCTATTTTTTCCGATTCCATGCATTCGTTGTTTCTTCACTTCTTCTAAGATAAGATTCGATGTTCCAATGTCTTCAAGTGTTCCTGCAGTTGATTCCACTCGCCAGTTGCGCTCCTCTACTGTCTCACCTTCAGCTGCTGTGTAACATTTTAATAACTTCGATTTAACTTGACGATCTTTTGTCTGTTGCTGTAGCCCTTCTTGTGTGCTTGCAGTTGATGCTGATCGATACCCAGTGTCATTACTTTCCACTGATTCATTGGTTATCAAAGTTTCTGCTTCTCGAAATCTAAAATGTTCCTCAGCATCCCCAGCCGATTCTAACAACGCTTCAACAGACGTAAAAGTGGAGCGATTTCTAGTGCCGACATCTTGAGTTTGCCTCTCATTCGTTTCCGTGGTCCCAGCAGTAGAAATAACAGTTGCCTCGTTTTTGATGCTGATTTCTGGTTCTGTAGGGTTTGTATCTGTATCTAGCGTGCTTGAAACTGTCGAATGACTTTTCATACTAGTATGAATTTGCTCAGCAGCGCCCTCGTTGTAAATACTAGGCCCTGCTTCGCTTTCATTCAGCGAAGAAGCATCCTCAGACTCTAACTCCTCACCTATGGCCATCAATTTCGCATTATCACTATCTTCTGCACTTTCGACATTAATTTTAACACTTGGCACACCACTGACCATCAGTTTGTCTGTCTCGGGCAGCTCTGGCAGTTGAAGAATGTTCATGACTTTGTTGATAAGTGCAATGGTTTTCTCGTTGTGTTTAACTTTGATAGGATATGAGCAATAATGTTGAAATAAATTGGAGGCTAATTTCTCGAATATTTCTGCCGATTTATTTTTGTTGCCTTTAAATAATTGTCTACAAATTTGTGATATTCTGTAAACACAAGCAACAAACTCGAAATATTGCTCTCTGCTTTCAAGCCGGTTAATGCTTGTATGGCATTTCATCCCTTCAAGTATTTCAAATGCAGCATTTCTCAGGTATGGCCATTTTTCTTCTTCTTTGGCTTTCTGTGCATCTAGGTATCTTGCGTATGCCAAACTGAACTCAGCTGCTCGTCTCTAAAAATGATTAAAGAAAAGCTCTCTGAGATGGCTATGAACATAGTCTGGTTTCCATTATTTTGCTTGAAGACGCTGGGCTTTCAGGTGTTAACTGAAGGCGGTTTCCTAAGACTCAAATGTCATTTCATAGACAAACAGCCAGTGGCGTGCAAGGGAGAGTATTCCTCGGTGTCATTAGCAGTGGCGTAACGAAGAAGCTCTTGGCCCCTAGGAGTATTTAGTAAGATGGGGCCCTTATCCAGAGACGCGAAGGGAGCTTAACCGGGGGAAAGGCTAACGGGGCAGCAGTTAAAATGCACGTTATGTATTCCCTAGTTAGCGACTGTTTATGGGATCGCCTTAGGAAGCCTTTTTGCATAGTATGGCTAAAAAGCACACAATTTGAAAATTTTGTCGGGAACCCCTTTTGGTCAGGGGTCCTTAATTCTTGAACTGAGGGAGCCTAAACTGGACCTAAACTGCGTTACGCCACTGGTCGTTAGCGACCGGCGATCGCTAGTAAATCCAGCGATCTCAAGTACCAAGGAAAACAACATTTCAACTCCAACAAATTCCAAAAGAAGTTCAGAAAATTTAGCGACGTCCAAGGACTTTCGGCGTCGGCCAGAGATCCATTAGAAACAGTTTGCTACATACCTCGAAGGAACCCTAGCATGCTTTCCCCCATGATGAAAGAATCACTCATATGCCTCTCGGAAGGATATAATTTTTTGTATCGGGTCAAGTCTATGATGCTGGTCAGTGTGTATAGAGTAACAGGTAGGAAAACTGAGTAGATGAGTGTCCAGCTGCCCAATACAAATTACGAAGGATCTGTTGTCAAAAAACATCTTAAGGTTCGCTATATCTTAGTAGCTCCACTTCACCTGTGAAAGCTCCACTTCAGCTTGAAGTTACACAGGGCGAAATTGTTTCCAAGCGAAGATCCCAAGCAAGTTTAATGCCTACATGTTGTGTCTCGTTGAGAAACAACTCAAAACTTACCTTATTCTTAGCATAAAACAGTGGCGTGTGAACGCAATATTTAGCAGCTTCTGTGACACTTCTAATCGACTCTAGCAAAGGATGATCGGTGGGTAATTGAAAACTACGTGAAAATTGCTTGAAATCGTCAGCTGGCATAAACTGCAAGGTATCTGCAAGTAAAGCTAAACCAGCAGCAAGTCCTTTCTTATCTGGTTTCTGGAAACTTCTAAACAACCCAGTTGAATCCATAAAACTTGCTGCAGCTTCATACCAAAGGCCCAATCCATGAAATATGTTGCCTTTCAATTCGATGGATGCCGCCTTTATGATCAAGTATTCTGCATGGTCTCGATAATACCAATTTCCAGCTTTTTTCTCATCATCAATTAATTCATCAAGTATTTTCCCTGCTCCTAAGAACACAAAATAGAATTTCAACTAAATACTACAATTCTCTTCAAAAAGCCTTTACATTGACATCTGTGACGTTGATAATAATGACAATGATGGTGTTTATTATCATTATAATGATGAAGATGATGATGATCATGATGACCGACAATGATCAGTATTATGATAGTCATGATGACGACAATGACGATGGAGACCAAATGATAATCGTGATCGTGATAATGATGATGATGATGATGATGATGATGATGATGATGATGATGATGATGATGATGATAAAATCATGATGATGATGGTGATAATGATTAATAATAATGACGATGGTGTAGATGATGATGATGATGATGGTGATGATGATGATGATGATGATAAAGATTAATAATAATGACGATGGTGTTGATCATGATGATGATGATGGTGATGATGATGGTGATGATCATGATAAGAAATGATAATGAAATGACAATGATGATGAAAACGCTGACAATGATTGATTATCATGTTCATGATTACCCTACCTTGAAGATCACCTTCATTCTTCTTGACACGTGCTTTCCTTGTTATGATTTGCGGTGCAATCGCTGTCTCTGGACTTACTTTCATTATGAAATCAACAATGGCCATCAAAGCACTTGAATCACCTTTCCAAAATGCATATCGATCGATCAGAAAAGCCACTGCAGATGCTTCTTTGTAATCTTTATCTTTGAGGGCATGGTACAAACATTCCTAGAAAAGCAAAGGAAGTAAATATCGTAACAATGTGCTGCTAGTTCTTCAATGAAATCAATGGAAAGTTGCGACACTCCAGGTCTTTTATTACTGTACGTAAGTCCCTTTTCCGCTGCGAAGCACTCTAGCTGCAAGGTGGCGTTACAAACTATTGTCATTTCTTCATTGCTTTTGTCTGTTCGTTAGTCCGTTTAGTCCTGTTGTATCTTTGTTTGTTCGTTATTTTTTGGTTCTCGGAGATCCTGTTTGTCCGTTAGTTTGTTTAATTGTCGGCTCCTTGGTCCTTTCACTCCGTTATTCCTTTCGTTACTGCGTTCATTCCTAATTTATTTCTGAATGACATGTTGATCGAATCCTTGTGTGAACTGACTGATAACTTACTTGTAGAATATCGACCTCCCTCATTGGAACCACTGTGCAATATTCATTATTCTTATTTAGCAAGTCTCTAAGATTATAACTATCTTCTTCGTTGACATTATCTGTGAATTGCCTGGAAAACAAAATCTAAATTAACAACAAGCTTCAAGCTTTCATAAACAGACATTCTTCTGTATTTAAATCAAAACAAAGAAGGCAATAGTTAAGAAGTAGTACCATGGCTCTGGTACATAAGGCCATTTCTGTTGCTCTGCTCCAGACAAAAGCTCTTTTAGTTTTGGGTGTAGAAGACTTTTCCATAACTCACTGGCTCTTAGTTCCTTCTTACTTTCATCCTTCATTTCAAAAGACTTTCCATAACAAATTTCCTTTAAAATCTCTTTGCTACTCAGAGGTACTTTAACTGTTATGTAACTTTCTCCTCCCATAACTTCAACAAGGAAAGTCCTGGTGAATTTCTTCAGTTTTATGTCATTTTGTATGGGTAGAGGCTTTCTACACGAGGATATTTGAAGCAACATATACTGTTCTTCTGGTGTTAAGTAAGATAACTGCTGCCATGCTTCATTTTGTGCTGTGCTTTTGTTACGGGTGACCAAGCTCATCATAAAATCTTCTTCTTTGACTATTAAGGAATGAAGTTCATCATATTCCTCATTTTCAGTTCCAAACACTTTCAATCGATTATCACTCATAAATGCCATAAATGGAATTGACCGTGTTCCAACCAAAAAAGTTTCAATTTTACCCGTTTCAACAATATTTAACAAAGTATTCCAGATCTCTGCCCCCATGGCATCAGAATCAGCAACAAAAATAACCTTTATTTCCTTTAGAATTTCAGTTGCTGCTTTGATCTTTTGTTTCTCGTTAGATTCATATCTTTCCAAATCAGCTGATTCTTTCACAAATCCAAATCTATAGCCAACGGAAGAAATCAAGCGATATAACGATTCTACACCACAATAGTCTGTCACTGTAAAATGCAAAATCGGTGCATTCATCCTGCTCTGTTTAATGCAATTTGCCACGACATTTTTCAAAGCTGTTCTTATTATGGAAGCAATATCACGTTTACTTTCAAGCATGATATGCCTTTTTTCAAAGCTCTTACCAGACAGCAACCCAGTTACATATTGGGTGACTTTTTCTATCTTACTTTTCAACTGTAAGTATGATGAAACAGCTCCAAGGCCACGTTCTTCTGTTGTCGGCCAGTTGTCCCAATCAAATTCCTCATCTTCCTTATCCCCATAAACAGCTTATATTCAAGCTCTCCTGGCATTAAATTTCTTATATCGTCGTCCATGATGAAATCTTGAACAGTTCCTTCGCTTAATGAACTAAATTCAGCCTGAAATTAAAGTTAATAAACAGGAGAAAACTGAGACTGAAAACTGACAATTTTTCATTCCTTGTTGTGTCTGGGTCCGCCATCATCAAATGCTTGAATTTTACTTCCGCCTTCTCATCTCAATCTCTTGTGGACTGGGCACTAATCTTATGCCCAGATTGCGGGTTCAGCCGTCCCTGTCGATTAGGGGGCTTACATGTTCCCCTTTACCTTGAGAAAATCCCCTTGTTCTCTGTAGTTCTGTATGATTTCCTCTTTGGATACATTTCTCGTGTTCCCCTGTTCCTGGAACCCCTAAACGACCTTCAACCATCATCCCTATGGAATTAGCGATTTGTGAAGCCTGCGTAGGCGCAGCCTCAACAACTCTTCTCCTAGGAAGAAGTAGAGTAGAGTTTTGGATGGACAGTTAAGTTGTATGGACAATTAAAACGTTGTTTCGAATCCCTGGTTGAATTCAATCAGAGGCGCCCCGCACAGCTACGTTGACCTTTTCGGTGGGGGTAAAGAGGATGGGGTAAAGTCACTATGAAGGTAAAATGACTCATCATCTCCCCAACGTTTTCTCGTCGAATTCTGGCGAATTCAAAATTCATCCTTGAGAAAATTGGGTGGACACGTCCCCTCCCTGTCCACCCAATGGTACCGCCCCTGAATCCATCTAGGTACTATTTAAGGATATGGCAAATGCGAAGCTGAGATTTCATTTGCCCAATTTGTCAAATTTCAATGTTTACGACAGCTGTTGACTATAAAACAGTTAGCAATCCATTGAACACAGTTTGTAACTCAGCTGAGTAATCTATTCCCAGGCCTCTAGTGCTCCGTTCTTTCCGGTTTTCTCCCCTGTTCCACCATGGCTCCAAGTGCTTCAGAGTTCTTTCCACATCGCACGGGTCTCAACCAACAAGGGTCTCAACTCTTCTCCTGCTTATCAACTTTCAGAAAATTGTCTGTAATTGGTGACGTTTTAGAGGAATCTTTCACAATGCTGAGTGGCTAATGTTTATTTGATGTCTTTTATTTCGGCTTTTCTGAAAAGATTGGCAAGTTAGTTACTGGCAGCCACCGCAAAATATCAGAGGAAAGCGCTAAAAACAACGCAGCAAGATAAGATTTTGTTGTACGCTGTAAAACCCAAGAAAAACCGAATGAATGTTCTTTTTGGGAAGAAATTGTAAACAATAAACTTGACAAAGAAGGAAGCCTCATCCTTGAGAGAATGTCTGCTGACAGAGAGTCCAGAAATCCTAGAAATATGTCTAAAGTAACTCAAAGACAGACGAATCTGAAATTGGGATCCAAAGTTACTGTCCTAAAGTTGAATTTGCTTGGTCTTTGGGCGAAGGTGAGTTTTGTTGTTGTTTTTGCTAGTATTCAATCAAATTTATATTAAGCCTGGTTTCCATTTCGACGCAAGGATCGCTCGATCGCACGAATTCGTGACCAGCGATCCTTGCGTCGAAATGGAAACTACTTTTTCAATTCGGTAGCGATCGTTGCGTTGCCAGCGATCGTTGCGTTCGAGATAGAAAAATTTCTATCTCTGCGATCGCAGCGATCCTTGCGTCGAGAGACTTTTCAGTGGAAACCAAGTCAACATGAATTTCAGCGATCGAGGCCTCTCTTTCTAGTTCAGTAGATTCGAGATCGAGGCCTCCCTTCCACATTTACTGGCAAAATGGCGTTTGATAATCCCGAGAATCATGCCTTTGTGGAAGAAGTACAGAAGTACCACTGTGTATATAATAAATTCGATCGTGATTACAGAATTTTGAGAAGTTGATTTTGGCGCCCTGATGTCGTCATTTTAAGAAATTTAATTTCGCGCCAAAGTATCAAAAACGTGCGATCCTTACGATGAATGGAAACTTCTTGACGCAAGAATCGCTGGTGATTGCTGGTCACAATTGTGTGCGATCCTAGCGATCCAGCGATCCTTGCGTCGAATTGGAAACCAGGCTTTTATCTTTTTCAGCCTGAACATCGGTACATGAGTCAATGAACTCAGAAGGCTTTCATAAAGTGACAAAATAGGCAAGAATCTGGTTAGCTTTGCTGGTAAACTGAGCACGTTTTCCCCCCAAAAATGTAGTTTGGTTTGGAGGTTGCTTTAACAGCACGTTTATACCTAAAGGAAGTAAGCAGTGACTACGGTTATGATGAGACATGTATCTAACTAAGTAATACTCTATTATTTTATTTCTCTCTTTCTTACGACTTTACCAAATTTAACAGACAACGCACGAAATTCACTACCTTTTGGGTAACCAAATGTGAAAGGTCGATGTCAAAGGTTATAAAGTCAGTTTTCATTCGAAATTTTTTAAGTATATAGGATTTATATTGCTGAACAATTCCCCAACACCGAAAATTAACTTTTCGTTTCGATTTTGTACTTTTCGATCGTTTGACGTCACTAAGTGAAAGAGTTGCTAGATTTCTTTTCATACCAGCAAATTATATTTTCCGTCTGAATATCAAAAGCCAAGATTTTTTATTTTTGGGAAATCTAATATCACCAATATCCGGTCTTTTCTTGGCAAAGCTGCGGACGATTTTGCTGTTGTCTGATGATTTCTGTGAAATAATTTTCATTTCGGACCCTTATTTTATCCACTTTACCAATCATAATCAAACCTTTAGGAATGCCCCCTGATTAGGAACCCTCGTAGCCCCCTAACCCTACGAGTTTCGCCCAAGCAAGGATGCCACCCTTGCCAATTTCCTTTCAAGAGTTTCATGTTTGTAGTTCTTTTATTCCCTTCAACTGCAAAACGTTTTGTCCACAAAGGGCTAAAAATTATGGACAAACGGAAAGGGGGCACGATCAAAGGAGTTTGGGTGTCAATTTTGTGGTTTTTTGTCAACGCATGCGCACTTTTCCATGACCCGA
This sequence comes from Chrysaora quinquecirrha, assembly GCA_014526335.1. NCBI lineage: Eukaryota > Metazoa > Cnidaria > Scyphozoa > Semaeostomeae > Pelagiidae > Chrysaora > Chrysaora quinquecirrha. The sequence continues at coordinate 2,845,496 of JACTAT010000061.1, read as the reverse complement.
ACTCCTCGAATGCTTCGCAACCAAATTTTGGACGAATGGTTTTCACGCTCAGAGAAAATTCAAAATTTGCAGAGATCTTTGGAAATTTTAAAGTTGTATATGCATCAAAACCAAGTTACTCTATCCCTGAATTTGTTGCATGAAGGGTATGATTGCTTTCTTCGAAAAATGGAGCTGTTGAGTGTTGTTGAAGCAACGACAGAATTAGGCCGTCATCATCGGGCGGTGCAACGGCCGTCATGAAAGACAGGAAAGGATTATGAGTCAAATATGCGGAGTGGAAAACCTTTTTACTAATTAAACATTGAATTTTACTGTCATGAGAATTTGAGTCAAATATTCAGCTTTAAATATGTCTGATCGTGGCTCTTGTAAAGTTTTTTCGCCGAATATTTTTAATCCTACGAAATGCCAGAACTGCTACAAGCCCAAAGAAGGGCACCCTACCGGCTCTTCATCATCATCTCAAACTGGAAAGATTCAAAGAGGTTTATCGTTGTCTCTCGCAAGAGACAGGGTAAGGAATATTTGTGTCTCCTGTTAAACGAGGAGGGTAAAGTTTGACGTGTATTTAGCTTAGAAATTTTCATCCCTATGATGATAAAGGTAGTTACAAGTAGAGGTCAGGAGAATTTTCGAATTCGATAGCTTTGTTCGTGTTTCAGTTTTCAAAAGACTAAAGTTGAAAGAAGCGTTAAAAATCTCCTGAAAAATAGTAAATCTCTTGAAAAAAAATGAAAAAGGGAACATTAATGAAATACTTTTCATTTTTGGAGTTTTTAATCAAATTTTAATCCATCTATCTTTCAACATGTGACCCACGTGAAGTTTTCACCCCACACGTCAAGTGAAATGAGATGATGGATTGAATATATTTTCAAGAGATCTTCCATCAAGGAGGCACGTTATCCTATATTCATGACGAAAACATAAAAATGTTCTTCTTCCAAAGCCTGTAGATTGAAATAAGTTTAAAATAATATTTTAGCAGCAAGCATGCTGCTAGATCGAGGGCTCTCTTTAAATGCCTCACAAAATATAAAACCAACCCTGTAACAATAAACTTTAAGACCTTTGCCTTTCTACATAGAGATTAGTTTTATAAGAAACTGGTTTGCAAAAAAAATTGTTCCCTGCCTCTTTGGAAGTTTCAGTACTGATGGATTTTCAGAAATCCCAATTGACTGCTAAAAAATGAAAAAGACTTTCATTTGACTGGCGAGGCTAGACAATATGTTTTTGATACTTTACCTTGCAAGACAGAGGGAGGTTTTTATAAGAATCAAAGTAACATAAATTGTTCATTATTTCAAAGCAAGTCTGAAAATTTGAGGGCTGAAATTGTGGGAGGTTTGAGAAAATTAAAAGTATAGGTGGTGATGGTTGCCCAAAACCTTCTAAACTATCGTCAGTTTGTCATAAGAAACTATAAAATTTTAAGATATATCTGTCCATTTTTCTGTATTCTCATTTATTCATTTGTTATAACTCATTTATTTTTTTGTAGAATGCTGCAATCAAGACTGTTCTCAAGGAAGGTTATTTGTGGCTTGGTTTGATGGATACTGAAACTGGCACTGCAGTTCAGGTATGCAATGACTTTTCCTTCTTGCATAAAATGTGCTTAAAATTAGTAAATAGTAAAGAAAGCATCTGTCATACTCGTACGATCATTGTAACATCTTAATAGCTTGAAAATTTTGCCAACCAGTCACAACATTTTGTACATGTCCAAACTTTTTCATGTGTGGCAATATATGGGAAAACAATACTTTTGTGATTCTATTGTTTTCATCCAGCAACCTCTCTGTACAATCTGCAAAAATAGAGTCTGGAGCTGGGGGCAATTCAGTCCTTGGAAATCCCTTACACCCTTGCTTGAAATTCTATTGTTTGCATGGAAATCCTTATGTTTTGTAGAAAATTCTTACACTTTTTTATGAGTAAAATACCCTTGGTCTAGATGGAAGTTATAAAACTAAAGAGAGATCTTGAACTATTGACTCTTGAAACTTTTATTTAAAATTCCAAAAGGTCTATCTGTGCCCTTTCAATACCTTGATCAAAAAATCATTCTTTGTTAAGCTTGTAAACTGCACATTGCAAACACAAGACATAAACTGTCTACTGCAAGTTTAAACTCAATTTAGCTCAAGTAGATTTTGCAGTCACAATCAAAACAAAATGATATAGTGCATGCAATTTTAATGCAGCACAAATGTAAACCAGCAGGTAAGAAAGCAAGAAGCAGATTTATTTGTTAAGGCAAGTCAGGGTTCAGCAAGTTTTACAGCTGATGTGGACCTGAAACTTGTGTCCCGAGATGTACTCCTGGGCCTACAACTTTTGAATACTACAGATGGTCTTAGAAACTTCCATACAGGCAAAGGAGTATTGAGAGATTTCTCTAAAACAATAGGATTAACATCAAAAATTTGTAAGATTTCTAGCTAGAGGTACCTCTTGTTTGAGAAAATTCTCCTATAAGATCTATACTGAACTCGTACAGTATTGCTAAGAAGTAATTGCATGTTTAGTTGCTTATATTTCATAAATGAATATATGAAAACAACATCAAGAAAAACAGGCATTCCATAATTGCCCCATGCTGTGTAGAATCTCCTATTTGAATGCCTTATCCAATGGTTTGAATTGCGTGATCATGCAAAGCCTTGACCTAGAAACAAAAATAAAAAGATTTTGTTAAAGGAAGATGGGATTATTCCTTTTGTCATATTTCTAAAGATGTTGTTGATGGTAAAAATTCATTTGTTTATGGAAATCTATGACAGCTTAGATTTGTGTAAACAATCAAAATATTATAGACTTTTAATAACATTTAAATACATTGCCGAAAAGTCGTAATTGGCTAATTTTAGTCACGTGATTTTATCAAGTTTTCAAATGATTTGAACCTTTATTCAACCAATGAAAAAATCCAAGGGGCAATTCACTCCTTGAAAATCTCACACACCCTAGTTAGAAAACCTATTGTTATCAAAGAAATCCATTGGAAATCCTTTTGTTTTCATAAAATTCTCGTACACCTTTTGAAGGGCCAATTCCGCCTCTAAAAATCCAGGGGGTAATTCACTCCTTTGGAATCTCATGCACCTTCCCCGTAAGTTCTATTGATATCCTGAAATTCCTTGGAAATCCTTTTGTTTCAATTCAGCAAGAATTCGAATCTTGTACCCCTTTTTTAGAGTGAAATGCCCCTCAAAAATATAATCAATGACCACTTGCAATTAAGTACTTGTTTTTCTTGAAATTCTTATGGGCGGTTTCTTATATAAAATAAGTGTATAAATTGCATTTATTATGGGGCTTCATTTGAAGGAGCTAGCTTGTTATAACAAGAACTGCTCTAGGAAGGGGCCGTTCAAATAGGACGTCATGCCTTTACGAGGGGTAGGGGGTACATAGATTGTGACATTACATGAAGTACGTGACAATTTTTCAGTGACAGTGCGTGACAAGGGGTGTCAAAATAAGGCAAAATTTACGTGACGTCATTTTTCAACGGCCCTGAATGGGTGTGGGGCTTGTCGTCCATCAAAATAACATACGCAATTTTAATCAAAACAAAGGGACTTCCATGAAAGCAATATGTTTTCAAGCAATGGTGTGCGAGATTTCCGAGGAGTGAATCGCCTCTCGACTAGGGGTGTACAGAGTTCAACCATGTCATGTTCTTGATATTTTAATGTAAAAGATTCTGTCTTGTTCTAATCAAAATGTGGCTTCAATGTTGCGCAATTTTAAATAAGAAAATCCCACAAACGTCGAATTTATTGAAGGCATAAAGAAACTGAAACCAATAACTTCCTGTTCCATACCACAACACAGATAGTGTAATCGTATAAAGGAACCCCTAAACAAAACATTCTAATATCATTATTAGCTAATTTAAATTTACCGAAGGGCACATCACTCGTATGGAAATGTTGTTAAAAAGCACGAAATTTGAGGTTGTTAACCTAGGCTTCGATCTTTTAGAGAAAATAGCTAAATCTAAAGGCATTGAGAAGTTGTAGAGACAAATTCTTAGAACAGAACAGCCTCACAAGACAAGGTCTTTGTTAAAGGGACCATATCAACTGATGTGGCCTTGCAACTTTTATGAATACCCTAGGTACTTATTTGCGAACCTCAGAAGTACAGAATTCTTCCTATGGGTGGACTGGAGGTGGACTGTAGCCACTGGACTTTGATCCCCACCAATCTCAAGGGCATCCGAGCCTGTAATCGACAGTGCGCCTAATTTCTCTACCCCTTGGTCACGAACGGCATTGTTTTTTGTAAAAAAATGGATGGAAGTGGCATGCATACCACAAGATAATGAATTCGAACCTCAGAGAGCCAACCAAATCCGCTGAGTTAAAGGGCTCAGTGAAATCGTCAGTTACTCTCCTAGGCATACAACCCGAGGCTCTCCTCCCTTAACGTTTTGGCTTCGGATTTCGGATATCCTACCTCAAAATGATATGTATTTTTAAGTTTATATCATTTCTGCAGAATGACCAGTTTCCTAAACAACTCTGTTTTTTTCTTATTCTAAAATGTATCCATCATTTACAGGATTGGGAGAAGAGATGGTATGTTTTATACTCATCTGGAGAGCTGGAAAGTTTTCCAATTGAAGATGGAGAGGTTTGTCCAGACATATAGTACATTTTAGCGTAGTACCCTCTGTATTAGAGCATTTCTTAAGGGAATATATGTTTCATGAATGGCTAACATTAGGAATCGTTGAGTAACCGTTCAAGTCATACAGTCCAAGGCTCTCCTCTTGTTTACTTTGGGCTTTGGCTATGTTAAGCTTTCTTCAGTACCATACATATTTATATGTATAGCTTATCACGAATGGCAAACACTAGGAAAGATTTTTCCACGAGTTGCATACAACAATTGATGAGATTCGAGCCATAGACTGCATGGTCAGAGAGCCAACACCAATTCCACTTGGCGCTTTTTCACATGTAAGGCATTTTACAATTGCTATTTTGCTATATTAACAGCATTCTGTACTAGCTATTAAGTTTCTTGCAAAAATGTTCCTAATAAAATCGTGTGAAAGTCAACTCAAATGAAAGCTATATTGTTGGCTGACCAGTCTTTCTGGTCCTGAGTTACAGCCAGTAGCTTTTTGGAATGCAGCCTATCCCTTGACTAGACATGTAATTACATTGAATTTGATCAGTGAATTATTCTGGAGTCTCTTATTAAAAATTCCTTGTCAGTAATAAGGAAGACTTTATTAACAGGAAATCTGCTAAAGGAACTCCAGCCTCAATGTGGTGGCGGCCTCTTTTTCGTGGCTAATAATGATTGAAATCTAAAATCCTTTCAGGTTATGAGAAGTCAATCAAAAGGAATAACAGTTTTACAAGATTTTATTCGCATGCTGGATGGCTGCACAGAGATTGGCGTTGAGAATTCGCTTGGTTTGAAGTCATTGAAAGATTCTCTGTATTTGAAAACAGCAAATAAAGTCGATTTTGAAAATTGGTGGAAGGAACTTTCTAATTTTGTACCGTCTCCGATGAAACGGGCCTATAGTAAGTAAAACATTTGTAACTGATGTTTGTAAGAGTTGACCGAGGCTCTGGACCAACGATCAAACATTGTTTGTCAAACATTTGAAATTTTCTCGTGAAACAAAATGTCCTACCATTTGGTCACGTCGCAAAGCAATTCTCGTCAAACATTATTAGCTTGCACCAAAGCGAAAATAGTTGTTTAACATTACGCAACAAATCCTGCTGTCTTATGCTTGTCAAGGAATGTTTTTAGACGTGGCCAAACGTTCAAACATTGCTTGATAAGCATATTTCAATTGTTTGAAACTGTTTGATCGTTTGGCCAGGGCTAAGATATTTGAAATATTAGAACTATAAGATTTTTCAGTGATTCGCAATAAAGTTTTATAATTCTTCATTCATATTAATTCTGTCGTGTACAGACGTACAGTCCTTGAGCCATGATAGTTTGGAGCCTCTTAGTCTCTGGTTTTCCCGAGAGTTGTCCAAAAGAACAGGCTTTTGATCTCTCGGAAGTCTCGAGAAAAGAGAAGAGGCAGAAAACGGTCACAAAAGAATACACCCTTATTTTGACAGACTATTTATCCAGATATAAGATTTCTTACTCGAAGGTAATTGGTCAAGTCAAGGCTGTTTGGTCAACTTGCTCAGTTAAAACCGTGAAAAGGTATTGGTTATCAGACTTCTGGTCCTTGGAACTCAGCTGTCCATCCTTTCTATGTTCATAAATAAATAGCTATGGTACTCATTGTTGAAGATATGTCTCAAGACACAGTACATTCGTGCATTGCTTCAGCTTCAAATCACGTTTGCTGAAGTTCTGTACAGCAACCTAATATCTTTGCATTCGTGTTTGCTTGCTTAAGGCAGATTTAAGATGTCCTGCTGAGCTCTGAAGCTACTTAGAACCGAATTAAATACATTTACGTGAGCTCACTTTATTTTAGAGTATCAGTTGAGACTGCTGGTTTGTTAGGATGCCATTCATTAGCTGCTAAAACCGTCTTTAATTTTGGTTTCGTCTGAATTTAGGCGCAAGTGCTGCTGTGAGACCACCAATTGGAAATTCAAAAATGTGGCTTAATAAAACGAATTCGAATCCTCATCAATTGGTCAGTTCAAAATCATCTTCACCACAATCGTCTGCATCACCGCAGAAGGACACTGATAATGCCCAGGTCAGTCAAACTGTCTGTTACTCCCAAGTTACAAACAAGCTAACTAGCCAACCAACTAGTTAACAATCTAGCGTACTCATTGTATTCACTACATAAGTAACCAACTAACATTCAAACTAACTTCTAACTTACTTAATATACTATGAAAAATTTTTAGTATGTAGGCTTACGAAAAATTTACCATAGTTATGTAATTAAAGTAACATATAGTTTAGTTAAATTTTCTGTAGTCTAACAATATCATATGTATATTGTATTCTACTAGACCCTTCACAGGGCGTTGAATAATGAATTGAATTGAATCTTAATAGCTAGCTAACTAAGTACCTAACTAACTGAACAAACTAGCTAACCAACCAACTAACTATTTAGCTATGTAATTTGCTGATTTGTTCACTAACTGAGCAACCAACTAAAATATTAACTATCTAACTAGCTAGCTAGCTAACTAATTTACTAACTAGCTAGCTAACTAACCAACTAATTTACTTGCTAACTAACCTACTAACTAACTAAAAAACTAACTGACTATCTAACTAACTTAGTAGCTAACTAACTGATTAACTATCTAACTGACTAACGAACTAACTAAACGAACTGACTGACTTACAATCTAGCTCAGTAACTAACGAATTATTTAGCTAACTAACTAACTCATTAATTAGCTAACTAACTTACAAACTGATTAATTTACGAACTAAATATAAAACTAATTAACCAGCTAACTAGCTAACCTAATACTATTTTTGTAATTGACAATGCTTGTTTTGCATATTAATCACCCAGATTTAATTTTATTTTAAATTTAATTATCATTTTTAGATGGTTGGATTAAATTCAAAGATATCAAAATTACAACAAGAAACAAAACGAATCCCAAAGTTGGAAGAAGAAAAAAGAAAACTCGAATTGGAAGTCAATTATTGGAAGGAATACGTCACTAACGCCAGCTCTTCCAAGAAAAGTGGAAGTAAAACAGATTCCGGGAAGGAACTAAATGAAACAAGAAACAAAATGATCGATTTGCAAGATCAGTTAAATGAAGCAGAGAAAAAACTCAAAGTTGCTTCTGCGAAGGCGCTTGTCCAAAGTAAAGAAATTGATGAGTTAAAGGCAAGGATCGAGGAAGGTAATAATCAGATTAATATGCATAAAGCAACAATAAGTGACTTGAATTCTGAGATTGTTTCCTTGAAAGGGAAAAGAAAAGATGCTAATGATACTGTTGATGCCCCGCAGAATTCACATGAATCAAAGCCACTTGCTGTTGTAACGGAGGAGCGTATTTTGAGTCCATTAAGTGACTCGTCTTCAGAGCGTGGAGAAACTGGTGATATTGAGTTAAAATTCTTGACATTGAGAGAGAAGATGAAAAGAATCGAAAAAGAGTTGTTTTTGAAGTCAAAAGAACTTGAAAAAGCGAATGAAAGTCGGTCGAAAGTTGCTAAGTATACAAGAACATTGTTACAAGAGCTTGAAGCAAAGTTGAATGAAACACAACGAAAATATGTTGAAAGCAATGAAAAGTTGAATAATGCAAGTATTGAATTAGAAATTGAAAGAGAAAGGAGGAAAAGATTGGAATCTGAGAGAGATACAAACAGTCTCAGTAGATCAAGTAGTGTATCATCATCTGTTAGTGCAGTGAGCTTTCAAGAGCAAATAGCTAGTGATTCCGTGATCAATGAATCATCACCAATCACTGATCGATCAGACAATGAAGTCAGCAATCGTTATGTTGATTATTATCGATCACGTTTCAGAGAAGCAGAAGCTGCACTGTTGGAAAAAGACAAGAAACTGAGTAGCAGTGAAAGCAAGATTAAGGAATTGGAAAACAGATATAAGACGGTGGTAAAGCAATGTCGATCTTTAGATGATATTCAGGTTAAGTTATCTGATGCTACGCATAAGTTAAGTGATAGACAATTGAAAATACATGAGCTGACAAGAGAAGTGGAGAAGTTAAGAGGCTATGAGAGAAGTTATGAGCGAAAGAGTAAAGAATTAGAGTCATTTAAGGAGAATTTGAGGAACACAGAGGGACAACTTGGCGAGCTGAAACGAAAAATCTCAGCACACGAGAAGGATTTGGAAATGTATAAGATCAGAGAAGTGGTGATGAAAGAAAGAATAAGTGCGTTTGAAGAGGAAAGTTCAGATGAATCTGAATCTGAAGATGATGATACAAGGCTAGAACGAAGCATCGAAACTCAGAAAAGAGTTGAGACTGTGATCGATTTAGAAGGAAAATTGCGTTTGTTGACTGCAGAAAATGAAGAGTTAAAGAAGAAGCAGGTTAAACTTGAGGAAAGGGTGTCACACAATAATATCAATAGTAGTGTGGAAGAAGTTGAGAGAAAATCTGATGGTGGTTCTATGCAGGATTTTGAATTGGAGAGAGAAGAGCTGAAAAGACGCATCGTAGAGCTTGAGGATAAAGTTATAAAAGAAGAGGATAATTTATGCAAAAGTATGTCAGAATTAAAAGAAAAACACAAGGAAGAAATAGCATTGTTGAAGGCAAGCAACAAACAAGAAAATGCTCTGTTTCTAAAATTAAAGGAAGATTATGCAAAGATGAAAGAAAATTATGAAAAATTAGAAAAAGAAGGAAGAGGCAAAGGACAGGGTAGTGAATTTGAAAATAAATTTGCAGAATTAGAGAAAGAAGTAGTTGTTTTCAAAGAAAAGCTAAGTGAAAAAGAACTGCTTATTTCTGATAAAGAAAAGAGAGTGAAAGATTTAGAGAAATCTTTGAATGAAATGACTGATGATATAAATGAGAAATCACAGGATTTGTTAAATTTGAATGACAATTTGGAAGAAAAGGATACGAAGTTGAAATTACAGAAAGATAAAATCGACTATCTTGATAAACTATACAACGAAACATTGAATAGTTTAAAGAATTATGAAATAGAAAATGGAATTCTTCGTGAACAGATAAAAGTAATTGAAAGAAAATTAAAACATGAAGCACAAGATAGCCTTAGGCCTGTTGATAAAATGGCGGACGAAGGTCGTGCGAGTGAAGGTAACAATGAATTATGGGAAGACTTGAAGAAGATGAGGGATGTTTTGCAGAAATCACAAACCACATCAGAAGAAATGAGAATTGAAATGGAAAATGTTGGAAAGAAGTATTTGGAAAGTGAACAAAAAGTTATTGAATTGGCTAAAGAATTGGATTCAAGGCTAGGTAAGATTGAATAATTGATAGACTAGTAATCCTTCTTCAGTGATGATGATAATGATTATGATGGTTATTATGATGATGCCAATTATAATGATGGTGATGAGGATGATGATGATGATGGTGGTGGTTATGGTGCTGTGGTGATAATGATCAGGGTCATGACCATGAATTTGCCTGAAATTTTCATAATTGTAATTATGATCATAGACGAGGATGAAGAAGATGATGATGATGATTATTATGGTAGTGATAGTGATGATGAATGATTATAATTATGTTGGTGATTATTATGACTATAATTATGATATTTCGATCATGATTATGTGGATGAGGATGGGGAAGATGATTGCAATTATGATGATGGTTAGTGATGGTGATGATTATGATGATGAATGATCAGTTATGATAGTGATGATAATGACTATGATTATCATCACGATCATTATGATGAGGACGATGATGAGTTTTCTTAAATTGATAATAATACCTTCTTCGTAGGAATGGAGAATGAGATGAATCAGTGGGTGACGTCAGTCGAATCCAAAGTCGAAACAATGCAGACACAGTTGTCAGAATCACGTGATTCAATGCAAACAAAGATCGATTACTTAGAAAAAGAAAGAAACAATGTCATTCATCTTGTGAATGTAACAAGCGCGTACATCAGTGAATTGGAAAACTCTCTCACTGAAAGCAGAAGTAAAATTGATGAACTACAGAGTATTATCGAAGACACACGTGCAACTCATGGCAAACGAATACCACCTGAGGGCAGCTCTGGTAAAGATAAGGACGACAGCTCATCTGATCAGTCAGATTTCGAAGAGAATTCTACGGATCATAGAATGAACATGATCAATCAAGAACTGACGTCTAAAATTACAAGACTCGAAGCTGAAATCATTGAAATCAAATCTTCGTATGAAAATGAAAAGAATGTCTTGTTAGAAGGTCATCAAATTGAAATTCAAGCTCTCGAGGAGAGGTTAAAAGCAATTCAACTTGGGAAAGAGGTTCAACGAGATGGAGGCTTGCGCATTGAAGCTGGAGAAGAAACTGATTCAGGACATCATAAGTAAGTCTTTTTAGCTTTTTTATATTTTTGCTTTTCAATTTGTTTAAGTTAGTTTTCTCACTGGTAGAACTTTTCACGAGTGGTATACCACATTGTTTTGGCATACCACGAACCACGATAGGTATACCACATAACAAACCCGACTGCATTCTTCCTCAAAGAGATACAAGCATTTCAATAGCCGTTGCTCTGCATCATGTTTTCATTCGATTCTCAATTATTAATTGGGATATACCATGAGTATCTCCTTATCTCTCCGCAAATTCAGTTTCTTTTGTATGTTGGCGTTTCTGTAAATTTAGCAATGTCGAGAAATGCCGCAAGACGTTGAGTCATATTCAGAGACAATTGACACAGAAACTAGGAACGACGCTAGAGAGCCTTCTAACTATCAGACCAGGGATGTTTGAAATTATTCATTTCCATGCTGCCTAACGTTGATCCTTTTCCGTTGGAGACGAGCATAACGACTGTAAGGCAAAGGCTAGAAAACATGCCAGAATCACTGTGGCTGTAACAAGAGATGTTGGATGGAACATGGGCACAATCGAGCCAGGTCTCCCTGTTCTGACTCTAGAGTCAACGAAAGCGCAGCTTCATCATCAGCATACTTTGCCGTGCTACATAGCGTTGACTATCATGAATCTCCATCCGTTACGATCCCAAGTTCACGATTCCAACTTCACTCCAGAGAAAGATTCTTTTAAGTGCATGAAACGTCAAGCACCCCTTGTCAACCTTTAAGCTCTCTGCTCCTATATGGTTTGCTTCATTAAGGATTGCTCCAATTTGGAATCGGAAAGGGTCCTGTTTTTCTCGTTGGCCCTCTCACGCCTAGGGAGGTTTCCGTTCCTTTGTATAGCAACCCTTTACCCTTGCTTTGAGCAAGTGAAGGTCAAGGTGAAATGGTGTTGCGCCAATCGCTAGGATTTTAGCAGTAGGTTAACTAATCGAGACCTCGACCCTGGCTGTGATAAGCTTCTGACACCATGAGCCAGCCCTGTTACGTAGATCACGACGCCACAGCACCTTCGCATAAATACAGAATAACATGCCCTGAGTATGATCTCCGTTGACAATGTGGAGGAGAGATTTGTCATTTTCCTTGTTTGCAAATCTGGAAATTGCAATATTGGATTCAACTTTTGAGAACTTATCGCTTAGATGTTGACATGTTAGAATTTTAATCAGTCTATTTTTACGCTGCTATTTTTGCAAATCATACTTCGAGAGCAATGGAAAATTGTTTCTGACATTGTTCATAGAATAAACTTTTCTTTGTTCCTTGCTTTTAGTTATCCTGATTTCGGTTGATTTCTTTTTCTAAAAAGGCTTGCTATTTCTCTGAGTGCGGCTAAAATCTGTTAGCTTTATTAATTGCAAAAAGATGGCGATAATCGTCATCCTATCGTCATGATACGGAAGTTGCATGATGTTTTTTTTCCGAAATGTCAGCACTTCTCAGACATGGAGACAAAACTCATTTCTTTTGCTGTGTTCTTCACATGTGGCCAGGACATTACTTGCTGGTGTCTTCGAAAAGGCTGCCAGTAATATTCAAGTTTTGAAATGATTACATTTCATTACTGTAACTAATTCTTGTGTGCTGGAAATATGAAACTATTACTGTGATATGTTTACGTATGTTTGGATGGTTTTTACACACAACACAAGCAATTCGGAGAAGATGAACGATGCAAGGCTTTCTTATTCGAGGAATAGCATCAAACGAAAATATGGTTGCTGGTTTAGAGAAGGCCCAAGGTGATTTAATTCGAGTAAACAGACGGAAAGTTAAAGATTCCAATCTCAAATGTTGTGTTGTTTCAAACGAAACATCATGCGAATTGGATTCATGAGTCTCTTCTGTCATTTCCTTGTTCCATGATGAATCATTCTTTGAAACATTGCAGCTTTCGGCATTGAGCTTTTCCGTCAAACAATTCATAGGCGACCCTCGCATTGTGACTCTGAACTGAGGGAACGACCCTCACATTGTGACTCTTCAGAATTTCGATCTGCTATTCCGTCCAGATCTGAGATAGAATCCTAGGGGTGAGGTCTTATTGGATAGGCAACTCACTCTGAAGAAATGGCCTACACTTGTGCTGGAAATCCTATTGTTTTCATGAAGATCCCTTAGAAATTATTTTGCTTTGAAGGAAATCTCGTACGTTCTTCAGAAGGTGAAGGTGAAATGGTGTTTTATCGCTAGTCGCTAGGATCTCACATCTCAATCTCGTTAGTAGATTAACGAATCGAGACCCCAACCCTGGCTGTGATGCTACTGTGGCTGGGCTCAAATCCCAACCACAATGAGTTCCTGACACCACAAGTTGGCTGGATTACACTTAACACCACAGCACCCAAAAAGTGAGCTGCCCATGTCTTGTTTTTTTGGTCCAACAGTAATTAAAGATTATTGTATTCAATTTTTTTTTCTTTTTATTTTTAAAGGTCTGAAAATGAAGAGAAAGATAAGAAAGAATCTGCTGAAAAATTTGTTGGCAAAAACGAGAATTTAGATTTTCTCAATCGCATACAAGAACTTGAAGTTGAATTAGAAGAAACAAGACAAAGATGTAATGCAGAAATCAAGCAAAAAACAGAACAACATAAGAAAGAAATTGATGATTTGAAAGATGACATGGCTAAAGTTTTACAAGTAAGTCTGTTATATGCTTGCCTCCTTGCAGATTATCCTTTTGCATGGTTTGTTGAGGGGGTCTATTTCAGACTCTTTTTGGCTATGGGTTAGTTTCTTCAATTGAAAGTTTGAGATCTTGAGAGATCTTAGAGCTTTTTTTAAAGTGGAATTTTCCAGGATTATTGAGATGTACTGTTTCATGTTTGTTGTTCATCACCTTTGAGTAAGGAGAATGAGGCCCACCCAGTCAGACTTTAGACTCAAACTTTAAGTCCCATAGAGTAACTAAAGCCTTAAGCAGCAGCAGTGACTTCATTGTAGATGCTGTGGAGTTGTGGTCTAATCCAGCTGACTCCTGGTGTCAGAAGCTTAGCAAAGTCGAGGTTAGAGCCCAAGCTATGGTAGCCTCAAAGCCAGGGTCGATGCCTCGATTAGTTAACCAACTACTGAGATCCTAGCAACTGGTGCTAAACACACCTTTTCACCTTCACCTTTATTGAATTTAGAAGTTTAGATTCTGCTGTAGTGTGTTATCTACCTATTAAGGCTTTTAGTGTGATTGCTGTTTATGTAATCTCGATAAAAATGGTCTTTTAAATTGTCAAAACACTTTATATTTTAGGCCTCTATTGCATCAAATTACCAACCAGCTGATTCTCAAAGTGAAGAAAAGATTGTTAAATTAGAAGAGAAAATAAAACAGATGGAAAACGAAATGGAAGAATTGGAAGAGAAATATGAACAGGAAATTGAAATGGAAAGGGTAAGAGTTTAAGAAACTAGCTATACTCAAATAAATAAGAGACCTAGGGCATAGTCAAAAGAAGATTATCCAAACTTCTGAAAAAAGTTTTTGTTTACAGGGTACTCTTAGGTGCCTAATTGCTTGGGGGTTGGAATAGGCTGGAGGGTTGGCACTACCATCGGGATATAATTGGTGGGGTCAAAACAAATTGGGGGGGTCAGACTTTGTTTGACAAACTTTGTCTGGAAGCTTCTGAAAAGCAAAGCAAGGGGCCCTATAGTTCTTATAGGCTAAAGAAATCCATAGTTCTAACCAACAAATTAAGTTTACAAAAGAAATTTCACACCAAGAACGTCAAAGTAAGGTTAGTAAAAAATATTAACATTGACATATTATTGAACGGTGGGTCCTAATAAGAGTTGGAGTTCATCAGTGGCTAATAGCTGCAACAAGGCTTTCCTACCATCGTTTTTGGGTTTGCAAACAAACAAACATATTCTACTATGTTCAGTACACTGGAAAATAACCACTAGAAAATAACCTAGAAATAGAAGAAGATCTCTAGACAGTTAGTCTTGCATAGTGTCTGTAGCCTATCCAGCAAGCAATCTAGAAGACTGGGGCAGCCCTACTATCCATTTCTATACTCCTCTCTGCACTATCTATACTTCTATACTCCTACCCTACTATCCATTTCTATTCTATCTATACTATCCAACCCTGAGGTTTTCCATCCAGCAAATCTTATTAATCTGAAGGCTTTGTAGGAAGCAGTCCTCTGGGCATGCCTCTTCAGTTTGATTGTCAAAAATCTAGCTCATGACCACAGACAATGACACAGTGTATATTGATGAGAGGAAGTACAAAGGTTATTGGTAACAACTGGTATCTGGATTGAAGAAGAGTAAGGAGGAAACTGTCTCTGTACCTTCATTATACGGTGTTCGAAAATACGGCTGTTCGAACCGGCAACGGCGCAATCTGATTGGTTCTTCACCGGTCCGTACAAACCACGTGATATAGCCACGTTATTTCTTATTGATTAAGTTAGAGAAATTAAGATTGGACAATGGAAAATGAAATACTGAAAAGTGATGTTTCTTGCGTAAACGTTCTCCAACAAAGTTCGAAAATATTCAATATTGTTTTGAGACCATATAATAAAGCCTTTATTGAACGATTGATCGGTCAATGCAGGAAAGTATTCGGACCTCACTACGTTCTGTCCGTACGTCGTGCTTCGGTCCGAATATTTTCCAATATCGACCTTGCAATCATTCAATAACCGCATATTATTTTCCAAAGTAGTCAAGTTTAATCAAAGTAGTCAAAGATTTGATTTGTCAAATTTCTTATTTTTGTAGGAGGCTCATCAGTATGAAATGGAAGAGACAATCAGAGATATGCTGACTGTCAAAGATGTTTTGATATCTGGAAAATATAATGAAAAGAATGACCCAGAGGTATCGTATATTATTATTCTTAATATTTAACTTATATTGTGATATTAAGACATTAAAGGACTGAAACACGAAAGTCCCTCAAGGACATTAGGTAACTACTGCCTTGGCAGTCTGTCCCTCGAGGACATTAGGTAACTACTGCCTTGGCAGTCTGTCCCTCGAGGACATTAGGTAACTACTGCCTTGGCAGTCTGTCCCTCAAGAGTTAACTACTGAAATTGTCCCTCGAGGTAACTAACTACTGCCTTGGCAGTCTGTCCCTCAGGGACATTAGGTAACTCTGCCTTGGCAGTCTGTCCCTCGACACTAGGTAAAAACTGCCTTGGCAGTCTGTCCCTCGAGGACATTAGGTAACTACTGCCTTGGCAGTCTGTCCCTCGAGGACATTAGGTAACTACTGCCTTGGCAGTCTGTCCCTCGAGGACATTAGGTAACTACTGCCTTGGCAGTCTGTCCCTCGAGGACATTAGGTAACTACTGCCTTGGCAGTCTGTCCCTCGAGGACATTAGGTAACTACTGCCTTGGCAGTCTGTCCCTCGAGGACATTAGGTAACTACTGCCTTGGCAGTCTGTCCCTCGAGGACATTAGGTAACTACTGCCTTGGCAGTCTGTCCCTCGAGGACATTAGGTAACTACTGCCTTGGCAGTCTGTCCCTCGAGGACATTAGGTAACTACTGCCTTGGCAGTCTGTCCCTCGAGGACATTAGGTAACTACTGCCTTGGCAGTCTGTCCCTCGAGGACATGAGGTAACTACTGCCTTGGCAGTCTGTCCCTCGAGGACATTAGGTAACTACTGCCTTGGCAGTCTGTCCCTCGAGGACATTAGGTAACTACTGCCTTGGCAGTCTGTCCCTCGAGGACATTAGGTAACTACTGCCTTGGCAGTCTGTCCCTCGAGGACATTAGGTAACTACTGCCTTGGCAGTCTGTCCCTCGAGGACATTAGGTAACTACTGCCTTGGCAGTCTGTCCCTCGAGGACATTAGGTAACTACTGCCTTGGCAGTCTGTCCCTCGAGGACATTAGGTAACTACTGCCTTGGCAGTCTGTCCCTCGAGGACATTAGGTAACTACTGCCTTGGCAGTCTGTCCCTCGAGGACATTAGGTAACTACTGCCTTGGCAGTCTGTCCCTCGAGGACATTAGGTAACTACTGCCTTGGCAGTCTGTCCCTCGAGGACATTGGTAACTACTGCCTTGGCAGTCTGTCCCTCGAGGACACTAGGTAACTACTGCCTTGGCAGTCTGTCCCTCGAGGACATTAGGTAACTACTGCCTTGGCAGTCTGTCCCTCGAGGACACTTAACTACTGGTAACTACTGCCTTGGCAGTCTGTCCCTCGAGGACATTAGGTAACTACTGCCTTGGCAGTCTGTCCCTCGAGGACATTAGGTAACTACTGCCTTGGCAGTCTGTCCCTCGAGGACATTAGGTAACTACTGCCTTGGCAGTCTGTCCCTCGAGGACATTAGGTAACTACTGCCTTGGCAGTCTGTCCCTCGAGGACACTTGGTAACTACTGCCTTGGCAGTCTGTCCCTCGAGGACACTTGGTAACTACTGCCTTGGCATTCTGTCCCTCGAGGACACTTGGTAACTACTGCCTTGGCAGTCTGTCCCTCGAGGACATTAGGTAACTACTGCCTTGGCAGTCTGTCCCTCGAGGACATGAGGTAACTACTGCCTTGGCAGTCTGTCCCCCGTGGACACTAGGTAACTACTGCCTTGTGCAGTCTGTCCCCCGTGGACACTAGGTAACTAATTTCACAAGTTGTAAACCGCTAAAAGATCAAACAATTTAGCCCATATTAGGCCATATCAAACAACTTGCGGGTCGAAGAGTCTTAATTCAATCGGGCCACAGATTTGGAACAGCTTACCCAACGAAATAAAGTCTGCAGACAATGTAAAAGTTTCTAACGTTTAATAAAACAATTGGATGGGCCAATATGCAAATTTCATGCTATTATGTTCATTATATTTATTAGTGTATATTAGATTTTGATTAGTTAACTTATACCTGTATGTATATATTGCTAGCTATTATAGTTAGTGATTGAACTAAAATAAAGTTACAAACTAAAATTGATTCTTGTCATTGTTTAATTTTTAGGAAACTGATGAAACTGGGAGTCAGAAAAGCAGCAGACGAAGCTCTTTGGCATCAGTTGAAGGGTTAGAAGAAATCCGAAGAGAATATGATAAAAAACTTGCTCAAAAAGAAAAAGAACATCAGATCATATTGGAAGGAATGAAGAAAGACATGGCAAATGTAATCGACGCTATTCAACATGGCGGTGCATCCACAGCCATACTGGAACTCACTAATAAGAGTCAATCATTAAGGAAAGAGTTAGATGAGGTACTAGCCAGCTTTGAAATCGAGAGAGAGGAGTATAAGGTCAAAATCGAGAAATTAGAATCAGGGAATTTCTTTGGTTTACGAAGAAATGAAGAAATGGGGACGAAAATTTATCAGATGCAAATTGAGTTGGAAGAATTAGAGAGAAAACAAAAGCTGGAACTTGAGGCTTACAAGAATAAAGATGATTCAGGAGCTGTTGATGAGTTAGTGAAAATCAATGAAAATTTTGAAAAGAAAATTAGAAAACTTGAGGATGAGTTGGTCACTTCGAAGGAGAACTCAATAAAAGAGATGGAAATAATGACAATGAAGGTACATGAAGATAAAAGAAAAGCAATAAGTGAAATGACTGATACTGTCTTAAGTTTAGAATCTATTATAGATGAAATGAAAGAAAGACATGAAATTGATATCAAGGAATATGAAGAACGTAGTCAAGAGGAGAAGATTGAGGCTGTTGATGAATGGAAGCAGAAAGTTGAGGAGCTTGAGATGATGTTGTCTGATTGTACTAGAGATTGCGAAGAGAGGTTGATTTGTCAAGAAGATGAACATCAAAAAGAGCTAAGAAGATTAGAAGAATCATGCGAAAGCAAAGTAGAATATTATAAAACATTAAACGAAGAAAATAACAAACATACTGATTCTTCTGAATTGCAGCAAATTAATAAAGAATTAACACAAAAATTGAAGAAGAAAAGGCACAGTTAGTATCAACAATCGAAGAAATGAAAAGAGAATTTTCTCAACAGACTGAAACTAAACAAAAAAATTTTGATAATCAAATAACCGAAATAAGAAATGAATATGAAGAAAAGCTGAAATCGTGTGTAAAAGAAAGTGCTCGTAGGCAGAGCGTAAGCAGTAGAAAGACTGAATCGCAGAAGATTAAAGAGTTGACAGCAAATGTTGAGGAGTTGCAGATGATGATTGATGATCAAAAAGAGAGCCATGAAGTTGAAATTGATAATTATAGAAGTATGGTTAAGAATTTGCAAGCATTAGTTACTGAATTACGTGCTGGAAAGGCTGATAGCGAATGTGCGGATAAATCTCAAGCTGAATCTCAAGTCGTTTCAAGACAAAATGAATCTGCAACTCAAGGGAATCCTTCCAAAACACGTGTCGAAGAATTAGAGGATCAGATTAGTAGATATGAGAAAAGAATTGATTATTATCGACAGAAAGGAGATAAAAATGAGACTGATGAAAATACTAGAATTGCAGAATTACAACAGGAAGTTGAAGGATTGAAGAAGGAAATGAATCAACTCACTGAATCACACGAACAAGACCAGCTTAGTAAGTAGGATTTTTGGTTTCATTTATAAGTCATCAAGCAGCCTTACGATGTATAGACAAATTGTGAGGTGTCTTTCAATGATGATGATAACTATCATTGTGTTTGTGTGATTGTGATGATGTTGAGGATGATGATTCTAATGATTATGATTGTGATTATAGTGATTAATGTTGATGATGATGATGATTGCTATGATTCTGATTCTGATTGCTATCATGTTTGTATGTGGTGACGAGGTTTATGGTAATGATGATGATGACCATGATTGCGTATACTGTTTATGAAAATGATTCTTATGAACATGATTGTGGTTATAATGATAGGCGATGATGATGATGATGCTGACGATGATTCTTTTTATGATGATGATCATTGTGATGACTATGATGATAATGATTGTTATTTCACAATATTTTTAGCTTCTCCTGAAGTGAATCAAGTTATTCGAAGGCGTAGATCTGAAGAATCGTCATCAGAAATGAGTTCAAATGGAAAACAAAAATACAAACGTTGGTCAGACTTGCATCTAATGGATGTTGTTTTTACAAATGATGGCGTTGAGCAGAAACGAATGCCACGAGATCGTGATTCAAGGAAAAGATGGTCTGATTTACAACTTAAACAAGATAATATTATTAATAAAATTGGTGAACTAGAAGATAAGAAAAATCCAAAACTTATTAGCCATTTGAAGGTAACATCTTTGTCATCATTATATTAATTCAATTCTTCATATCTTAATGATATATGTTGGTAATTTGAGGCCTCTGGCCAAACATCGTTTTGCAAACATTTGAAATTTGTTTGTCAAAAAAAGTTGTCTACCAGTCTTCCATTTCGCCACGTCGCAAAATATTGTTTCCTTTTGCTGTTGTCAAGCAAAAAAATGTTTTCAAAACATTCCTCGCCAAATGGTTCTGGGGAACATTGGTACATGCGAAATGTATCCAGAGAACATGGGACCATGGCCAAAATTAAAAGGGAACAAGAGAATATCGGGAAACAGGGGCCAGGTAAAATCCTTTTATCAATCCGCTTGATTACATAATACAATGCTTTAATACAATGTGAAAAATAATCCTACAAAAATTCAGGGAACAAGGAGATTTTCTCAAGAGAAATGCGGAACATGTAAACCCCCCCCTTCAATACCCTCTAATTTCAAGTTGTTGGCAAACAATGTTTGCTCCTTTTACCAGGGGCTTTATACAACTTTGACCCCTATTAGTTGGTTATCTTGTCTTGTATCAGTTGAATTGGACTGTTATCAGGATTAGTTTTAATAATGCATCAATACAAACGACATTTCCCTTTTAGAAAGATGAAATTGCAAAATCAGGCTCCATCGCAAGACGAAAAAAACTTTGGGAAAACTTTGCATCTGATGAACCAAGACAGTCAAGACCGTTATCAAGTATTCGACCTTGAATAATGTAAGTGCTCTTATACATAAAACAGAACTTTGATTTATTGTTTTCTAGTGGATTAGGCCAGAACACACAGATTCTTATTTTCATGAATTTTCTATCAAATCTGTGGGCTCATTTGCTCTATACTGAACAGCTTCAGAGCGTCTCGATTTTCGTATCGGGTACATGGTGGTGTTTACATCATGCTATCTTATACGAAGCAGCTCAAAAGATCAGAGGTGTTTCATGCACCTAAACCTGCCTGTGTATGCCTGTAATCTTCCAAATGAGTTATGAGAATATTGAATTACCAGAGATTCTCCATGAGATTATTTTTACAAGTCGCTCACATCACCCGTTTCTATCTGTACTCTTAGAGGATGATCGCAGCTAACCACCAGGCCTTAGCCAAACATTGTTGGTCAAACATTGAGATTTGCTTTCAAGCAATGTTTCACAGTTTGACTACGTCACAAAACATTGCTTGACAAGAAGAATTGGCTAAGCAATGTTTAAAAGCTCTCTAATTTGATTATAGGACAACAAGCAAAGATGCTGGAGTTAAAGCCTGCCGTATTATAAATGAACTTGTAATCAAAGACTGAATAGAACAAATTTGTGTACATTTTTAGTTAATTTATGTAAATATGATGGCTCTTTCGACCCATGGAAGATACTTTTCGTTATTTTAATTTTAGCGTTTTCAAAGTTAATTAGGTTAGGTACCATTCAACTGCTCTATATAAGGAGGGGAAGGTAAGACAAGGAGGCTTGTTTAGTGCTTTATAAACCCGATTTATAAGCTCGATTTATAAGCCTGTCTTATGTCGCCATTGCGCATGGTCAGAACTAGTTGTCGACTGCAAATCGGTGATTTTCGGAACTATAATGCAACTGACTCATCGACATAATAACTCTGGCAACTAGTTTGCAACTGGTTCCTTGTTCACGGCAACAAGTCAGCGCATAATTTCAGAATGTTGGGCAAAATCTACTTCTACGATTAATTAAAACTGATTCCCGTTAGTCACAGTGTTGCCGCCACTATATCTTAAAAGTTCCGCCTAGTTGTTGACATGTCGACAAAAGTTAACAGGTATAACTTCTTGGCGTTAGTATTATCGTATCGTAGGTCGACATAAGCCCGTCCCTCAAGAAATGTAGTCCCATTTGCCCTCTAAGTTTAAGAAACGATAACAGATCAGAATTAATGATGAAACTAAGAAAGTTTGTTTTTAAACGTAGTATAAGTACCGACCTACTGGTCGATGCAACAGCTCATTTCCAACTAATTGTAATAAATTCTGCCACTTAACTTTCTTCTATTATTTGCTTCTATTTTCGTTTGTTTGAACATGATATGTTATGTGGTTTGATTGGTCTTTTTTTTAGCATTCTCTCTTTTTCGCTTCGCTAAATCGCTTCGCTACTTCTTCGATTTTGGGCGATTTTTGGAGAATTTGCCTTAGTATAGCCTTACCTTCTTGGCTAACATCGGTCGTTTTTTGGGGTCTATTTTCTTCATATTTCTGGACTTCTAAGCATCAATATAGCCCTTTCTATGGACGGAAAGGTTATTTATAGCCTAATTATAGTATTTTAGGAGGTTTTGGAGGATTTTGAAACCCTTGATTTTGGGCGATTTTTGGTCATTTTGCCTTAGTATAGCCTTACCTTTTTGGCCAAAGTCGGTCGCTTTTCAGGGTCCATTTTCTTCATATTTCTGGACTTCTAAGCATCAATATAGCCCTTTTTATGGCCCAAAAGGTTATTTATAGCCTTATTATAGTATTTTAGGAGGTTTTGGAGGATTTTGGGAACCCTTGATTTTGGGCGATTTTTGGTCATTTTGCCTTAGTATAGCCTTACCTTTTTGGCCAAAATCGGTCGATTTTCGGGGTCTATTTTCTTCATATTTCTGGACTTCTAAGCATCAATATAGCCCTTTTTATGGCCCAAAAGGTTATTTATATCCTTATTATAGTATTTGAGGAGGTTTTGGAGGATTTTGGGAACCCTCGATTTTGGGCAATTTTTGGTCATTTTGCCTTAGTATAGCCTTACCTTTTTGGCCAAAATCGGTCGATTTTCGGGGTCTATTTTCTTCATATTTCTGGACTTCTAAGCATCAGTATAGCCTTTTTTATGGCCCAAAAGGTTATTTATAGCCTTATTATAGTATTTTAGGAGGTTTTGGAGGATTTTGGGAATCCTCCATTTTGGGCGATTTTTGGTCATTTTGCCTTAGTATAGCCTTACCTTTTTGGCCAAAATCGGTCGATTTTCGGGGTCTATTTTCTTCATATTTCTGGACTTCTAAGCATCAATATAGCCTTTTTTATGGCCCAAAAGGTTATTTATAGCCTTATTATAGTATTTTAGGAGGTTTTGGAGGATTTTGGGAACCCTCGATTTTCGGCGATTTTTGGTCATTTTGCCTTAGTATAGCCTTACCTTTTTGGCCAAAATCGGTCGATTTCAGGGTCTATTTTCTTACTAATTCTGGACTCCTTAGCATCAATATAGCCCTTTTTATGGCCCAAAAGGTTATTTATAGCCTTATTATAGTATTTTAGGAGGTTTTCGAGGATTTTAGGAATCTTCGATTTTGGGCGATTTTTAATCATTTTGCCTTAGTATAGCCGTACCTTTTTGGCCAAAATCTGTCGATTTTCGGGGTCTATTTTCTTCATATTTCTGGACTTCTAAGCATCAATATAGCCCTTTTTATGGCCCAAAAGGTTATTTATAGCTTTATTATAGTATTTTAGGAGGTTTTGGAGGATTTTGGGAACCCTCAATTTTGGGCGATTTTTGGTCATTTTGCCTTAGTATAGCCTTACCTTTTTGGCCAAAATCGGTTGATTTTCGGGGTCTATTTTCTTCATACTTCTGGACTTCTAAGCATCAATCTAGCCCTTTTTATGGCCCAAAAGGTTATTTATAGCCTTATTATAGTATTTTAGGAGGTTTTGGAGGATTTTGGGAATCCTCGATTTTGGGTGATTTTTGGTCATTTTGCCTTAGTATAGCCTTACCTTTTTGGCCAAAATCTGTCGATTTTCAGCGTCTATTTTCTTTATATTTCTGGACTTCTAAGCATCAATATAGCCCTATTTATGGCCCAAAAGGATATTTATATTCTTATTATAGTATTTTAGGAGGTTTTGGAGGATTTTGGGAACCATCGATCTTTGGCGATATTTGGTCATTTTGCCTTAGTATAGCCTTACCTATTTGGCCAAAATCCGTCGATGTTCAGGGTCTATTTTCTTACTATTTCTGGACTCATTAGCATCAATATAGCCCTTTTTATTGCCCGAAAGGTTATTTATAGCCTTATTATAGTATTTTAGAAGGATTTGGGAACCCTCGATTTTGGGCGATTTTTGGTCATTTTGCCTTAGTATAGCCTTACCTTTTTGGCCAAAATCGGTTGATTTTCGGGGTCTATTTTCTTCATACTTCTGGACTTCTAAGCATCAATCTAGCCCTTTTTATGACCCAAAAGGTTATTTATAACCTTATTGTAGTATTTTAGGAGGTTTTGGAGGATTTTGGGAACCCTCGATTTTGGGTGATTTTTGGTCATTTTGCCTTAGTATAGCCTTACCTTTTTGGCCAAAATCTGTCGATTTTCAGCGTCTATTTTCTTTATATTTCTGGACTTCTAAGCATCAATATAGCCCTATTTATGGCCCAAAAGGATATTTATAGCCTTATTATAGTATTTTAGGAGGTTTTGGAGGATTTTGGGAACCATCGATCTATGGCGATTTTTGGTCATTTTGCCTTAGTATAGCCTTACCTTTTTGGCCAAAATCCGTCGATGTTCAGGGTCTATTTTCTTACTATTTCTGGACTTCTAAGCATCAATATAGCCCTTTTTATTGCCCGAAAGGTTATTTATAGCCTTATTATAGTATTTTAGGAGGTTTTGGAGGATTTTGGGAACCCTCAACTTTGGGCGATTTTTGGTCATTTTGCCTTAGTATAGCCTTACCTTTTTGGCCAAAATCGATCGATTTTCGGGGTCTATTTTCTTCATACTTCTGGACTTCTAAGCATCAATCTAGCCCTTTTTATGGCCCAAAAGGTTATTTATAGCCTTATTATAGTATTTTAGGAGGTTTTGGAGGATTTTGGGAACCCTCGATTTTGGGCGATTTTTGGTCATTTTGCCTTAGTATAGCCTTACCTTTTTGGCCAAAATCGGTCGATTTTCGGGGTCTATTTTCTTCATATTTCTGGACTTCTAAGCATCAATATAGCCCTTTTTATGGCCCAAAAGGTTATTTATAGCTTTATTATAGTATTTTAGGAGGTTTTGGAGGATTTTGGGAACCCTCGATTTTGGGCGATTTTTGGTCATTTTGCCTTAGTATAGCCTTACCTTTTTGGCCAAAATCGGTCGATTTTCGGGGTCTATTTTCTTCATACTTCTGGACTTCTAAGCATCAATCTAGCCCTTTTTATGACCCAAAAGGTTATTTATAGCCTTATTATAGTATTTTAGGAGGTTTTGGAGGATTTTGGGAATCCTCGATTTTTGGTGATTTTTGGTCATTTTGCCTTAGTATAGCCTTACCTTTTTGGCCAAAATCTGTCGATTTTCAGCGTCTATTTTCTTCATATTTCTGGACTTCTAAGCATCAATATAGCCCTTTTTATGGCCCGAAAGGTTATTTATAGCCTTATTATAGTATTTTAGAAGGATTTGGGAACCCTCGATTTTGGGCGATTTTTGGTCATTTTGCCTTACCTTTTTGGCCAAAATCGGTCGATTTTCGGGGTCTATTTTCTTCATATTTCTGGACTTCTAAGCATCAATATAGCCCTTTTTATGGCCCAAAAGGTTATTTATAGCCTTATTATAGTATTTTAGGAGGTTTTGGAGGATTTTGGGAACCCTCGATTTTTGGCGATTTTTTGGCATTTTGCCTTAGTATAGCCTTACCTTTTTGGCCAAAATCGGTCGATTTTCGGGGTCTATTTTCTTCATATTTCTGGACTTCTAAGCATCAATATAGCCCTATTTATGGCCCAAAAGGTTATTTATAGCCTTATTATAGTATTTTAGGAGGTTTTGGAGGATTTTGGGAACCCTCGATTTTGGGCGATTTTTGGTCATTTTGCCTTAGTATAGCCTTACCTTTTGGCCAAAATCGGTCGATTTTCAGGGTCTATTTTCTTCATATTTCTGGACTTCTAAGCATCAATATAGCCCTTTTATGGCCCAAAAGGTTATTTATAGCGTTATTATAGTATTTTAGGAGGTTTTGGAGGATTTTGGGAACCCTCGATTTTGGGCGATTTTTGGTCATTTTGCCTTAGTATAGCCTTACCTTTTGGCCAAAATCGGTCGATTTTCGGGGTCTATTTTCTTCATATTTCTGGACTTCTAAGCATCAATATAGCCCTTTTTATGGCCCAAAAGGTTATTTATAGCCTTATTATAGTATTTTAGGAGGTTTTGGAGGATTTTGGGAACCCTCGATTTTGGGCGATTTTGGTCATTTTGCCTTAGTATAGCCTTACCTTTTGGCCAAAATCGGTCGATTTTCAGGGTCTATTTTCTTCATATTTCTGGACTTCTAAGCATCAATATAGCCTTTTATGGCCCAAAAGGTTATTTATAGCCTTATTATAGTATTTTAGGAGGTTTTGGAGGATTTTGGGAACCCTCGATTTTGGGCGATTTTTGGTCATTTTGCCTTAGTATAGCCTTACCTTTTTGGCCAAAATCGGTCGATTTTCGGGGTCTATTTTCTTCATATTTCTGGACTTCTAAGCATCAATATAGCCCTTTTTATGGCCCGAAAGGTTATTTATAGCCTTATTATAGTATTTTAGGAGGTTTTGGAGGATTTTGGGAACCCTCGATTTTGGGCGATTTTTGGTCATTTTGCCTTAGTATAGCCTTACCTTTTTGGCCAAAATCGGTCGATTTTCAGGGTCTATTTTCTTCATATTTCTGGACTTCTAAGCATCAATATAGCCCTTTTTATGGCCCAAAAGGTTATTTATAGCCTTATTATAGTATTTTAGGAGGTTTTGGAGGATTTTGGGAACCCTCGATTTTGGGCGATTTTGGTCATTTTGCCTTAGTATAGCCTTACCTTTTGGCCAAAATCGGTCGATTTTCAGGGTCTATTTTCTTCATATTTCTGGACTTCTAAGCATCAATATAGCCCTTTTATGGCCCAAAAGGTTATTTATAGCCTTATTATAGTATTTTAGGAGGTTTTGGAGGATTTTGGGAACCCTCGATTTTGGGCGATTTTGGTCATTTTGCCTTAGTATAGCCTTACCTTTTGGCCAAAATCGGTCGATTTTCAGGGTCTATTTTCTTCATATTTCTGGACTTCTAAGCATCAATATAGCCCTTTTATGGCCCAAAAGGTTATTTATAGCCTTATTATAGTATTTTAGGAGGTTTTGGAGGATTTTGGGAACCCTCGATTTTGGGCGATTTTGGTCATTTTGCCTTAGTATAGCCTTACCTTTTGGCCAAAATCGGTCGATTTTCGGGGTCTATTTTCTTCATATTTCTGGACTTCTAAGCATCAATATAGCCCTTTTATGGCCCAAAAGGTTATTTATAGCCTTATTATAGTATTTTAGGAGGTTTTGGAGGATTTTGGGAACCCTCGATTTTGGGCGATTTTTGGTCATTTTGCCTTAGTATAGCCTTACCTTTTTGGCCAAAATCGGTCGATTTTCAGGGTCTTTTTTCTTAATATTTCTGGACTTCTGAGCATTAATATAGTCCTCTTTATGGCCCAAAAGGTTATTTATAGCTTTATTATAGCATTTTAGGAGGTTTTGGAAGATTTTGAGAACCCTCTATTTTAGGCGATTTTTGGTCATTTTGCCTTAGTATAGCCTTACCTTTTTGGCCAAAATCGGTCGATTTTCGGGGTCTATTTTCTTCATATTTCTGGACTTCTAAGCATCAATATAGCCCTTTTTATGGCCCAAAAGGTTATTTATAGCCTTATTATAGTATTTTAGGAGGTTTTGGAGGATTTTGGGAACCCTCGATTTTGGGCGATTTTGGTCATTTTGCCTTAGT
Source organism: Chrysaora quinquecirrha (assembly GCA_014526335.1). NCBI lineage: Eukaryota > Metazoa > Cnidaria > Scyphozoa > Semaeostomeae > Pelagiidae > Chrysaora > Chrysaora quinquecirrha. Next base: position 2,817,491 of record JACTAT010000061.1, on the reverse strand, counting down.
ATAGCCTTACCTTTTGGCCAAAATCGGTCGATTTTCGGGGTCTATTTTCTTCATATTTCTGGACTTCTAAGCATCAATATAGCCCTTTTTATGGCCCAAAAGGTTATTTATAGCCTTATTATAGTATTTTAGGAGGTTTTGGAGGATTTTGGGAACCCTCGATTTTGGGCGATTTTTGGTCATTTTGCCTTAGTATAGCCTTACCTTTTTCGCCAAAATCTGTCGATTTTCACCGTCTATTTTCTTCATATTTCTGGACTTCTAAGCATCAATATAGCCCTTTTTATTGCCCGAAAGGTTATTTATAGCCTTATTATAGTATTTTAGAAGGATTTGGGGAACCCTCGATTTTGGGCGATTTTTGGTCATTTTGCCTTAGTATAGCCTTACCTTTTGGCCAAAATCGGTCGATTTTCGGGGTCTATTTTCTTCATATTTCTGGACTTCTAAGCATCAATATAGCCCTTTTATGGCCCAAAAGGTTATTTATAGCCTTATTATAGTATTTTAGGAGGTTTTGGAGGATTTTGGGAACCCTCGATTTTGGGCGATTTTTGGTCATTTTGCCTTAGTATAGCCTTATCTTTTTGGCCAAAATCGGTCGATTTTCATCGTCTATTTTCTTCATATTTCTGGACTTCTAAGCATCAATATAGCCCTTTTATGGCCCAAAAGGTTATTTATAGCCTTATTATAGTATTTTAGAAGGTTTTGGAGGATTTTGGGAACCCTCGATTTTGGGCGATTTTTGGTCATTTTGCCTTAGTATAGCCTTACCTTTTGGCCAAAATCGGTCGATTTTCGGGGTCTATTTTCTTCATATTTCTGGACTTCTAAGCATCAATATAGCCCTTTTTATGGCCCAAAAGGTTATTTATAGCCTTATTATAGTATTTTAGGAGGTTTTGGAGGATTTTGGGAACCCTCGATTTTGGGCGATTTTTGGTCATTTTGCCTTAGTATAGCCTTACCTTTTTGGCCAAAATCGGTCGATTTTCGGGGTCTATTTTCTTCATATTTCTGGACTTCTAAGCATCAATATAGCCCTTTTTATGGCCCAAAAGGTTATTTATAGCCTTATTATAGTATTTTAGGAGGTTTTGGAGGATTTTGGGAACCCTCGATTTTGGGCGATTTTGGTCATTTTGCCTTAGTATAGCCTTACCTTTTGGCCAAAATCGGTCGATTTTCGGGGTCTATTTTCTTCATATTTCTGGACTTCTAAGCATCAATATAGCCCTTTTTATGGCCCAAAAGGTTATTTATAGCTTTATTATAGTATTTTAGGAGGTTTTGGAGGATTTTGGGAACCCTCGATTTTGGGCGATTTTGGTCATTTTGCCTTAGTATAGCCTTACCTTTTTCGCCAAAATCTGTCGATTTTCACCGTCTATTTTCTTCATATTTCTGGACTTCTAAGCATCAATATAGCCCTTTTATGGCCCAAAAGGTTATTTATAGCCTTATTATAGTATTTTAGAGGTTTTGGAGGATTTTGGGAACCCTCGATTTTGGGCGATTTTTGGTCATTTTGCCTTAGTATAGCCTTACCTTTTGGCCAAAATCGGTCGATTTTCGGGGTCTATTTTCTTCATATTTCTGGACTTCTAAGCATCAATATAGCCCTTTTTATGGCCCAAAAGGTTATTTATAGCCTTATTATAGTATTTTAGGAGGTTTTGGAGGATTTTGGGAACCCTCGATTTTGGGCGATTTTTGGTCATTTTGCCTTAGTATAGCCTTACCTTTTTGGCCAAAATCGGTCGATTTTCGGGGTCTATTTTCTTCATATTTCTGGACTTCTAAGCATCAATATAGCCCTTTTTATGGCCCAAAAGGTTATTTATAGCCTTATTATAGTATTTTAGGAGGTTTTGGAGGATTTTGGGAACCCTCGATTTTGGGCGATTTTTGGTCATTTTGCCTTAGTATAGCCTTATCTTTTGGCCAAAATCGGTCGATTTTCATCGTCTATTTTCTTCATATTTCTGGACTTCTAAGCATCAATATAGCCCTTTTATGGCCCAAAAGGTTATTTATAGCCTTATTATAGTATTTTAGAGGTTTTGGAGGATTTTGGGAACCCTCGATTTTGGGCGATTTTTGGTCATTTTGCCTTAGTATAGCCTTACCTTTTTGGCCAAAATCGGTCGATTTTCGGGGTCTATTTTCTTCATATTTCTGGACTTCTAAGCATCAATATAGCCCTTTTTATGGCCCAAAAGGTTATTTATAGCCTTATTATAGTATTTTAGGAGGTTTTGGAGGATTTTGGGAACCCTCGATTTTGGGCGATTTTGGTCATTTTGCCTTAGTATAGCCTTACCTTTTGGCCAAAATCGGTCGATTTTCGGGGTCTATTTTCTTCATATTTCTGGACTTCTAAGCATCAATATAGCCCTTTTTATGGCCCAAAAGGTTATTTATAGCCTTATTATAGTATTTTAGGAGGTTTTGGAGGATTTTGGGAATCCTCGATTTTGGGCGATTTTTGGTCATTTTGCCTTAGTATAGCCTTACCTTTTGGCCAAAATCGGTCGATTTTCGGGGTCTATTTTCTTCATATTTCTGGACTTCTAAGCATCAATATAGCCCTTTTTATGGCCCAAAAGGTTATTTATAGCTTTATTATAGTATTTTAGGAGGTTTTGGAGGATTTTGGGAACCCTCGATTTTGGGCGATTTTTGGTCATTTTGCCTTAGTATAGCCTTACCTTTTTGGCCAAAATCGGTCGATTTTCGGGGTCTATTTTCTTCATATTTCTGGACTTCTAAGCATCAATATAGCCCTTTTTATGGCCCAAAAGGTTATTTATAGCCTTATTATAGTATTTTAGGAGGTTTTGGAGGATTTTGGGAACCCTCGATTTTGGGTGATTTTTGGTCATTTTGCCTTAGTATAGCCTTACCTTTTGGCCAAAATCGGTCGATTTTCAGCGTCTATTTTCTTCATATTTCTGGACTTCTAAGCATCAATATAGCCCTATTTATGGCCCAAAAGGATATTTATAGCCTTATTATAGTATTTTAGGAGGTTTTGGAGGATTTTGGGAACCATCGATCTTAGCGATTTTTGGTCATTTTGCCTTAGTATAGCCTTACCTTTTTGGCCAAAATCCGTCGATGTTCAGGGTCTATTTTCTTACTATTTCTGGACTTCTAAGCATCAATATAGCCCTTTTTATTGCCCGAAAGGTTATTTATAGCCTTATTATAGTATTTTAGAAGGATTTGGGAACCCTCGATTTTGGGCGATTTTTGGTCATTTTGCCTTAGTATAGCCTTACCTTTTTGGCCAAAATCGGTCGATTTTCGGGGTCTATTTTGTCCATATTTCTGGACTTCTAAGCATCAATATAGCCCTTTTTATGGCCCAAAAGGTTATTTATAGCCTTATTATAGTATTTTAGGAGGTTTTGGAGGATTTTGGGAACCCTCAACTTTGGGCGATTTTTGGTCATTTTGCCTTAGTATAGCCTTACCTTTTTGGCCAAAATCGATCGATTTTCGGGGTCTATTTTCTTCATATTTCTGGACTTCTAAGCATCAATATAGCCCTTTTTATGGCCCAAAAGGTTATTTATAGCCTTATTATAGTATTTTAGGAGGTTTTGGAGGATTTTGGGAATCCTCGATTTTGGGCGATTTTTGGTCATTTTGCCTTAGTATAGCCTTACCTTTTTGGCCAAAATCGGTCGATTTTCGGGGTCTATTTTCTTCATATTTCTGGACTTCTAAGCATCAATATAGCCTTTTTTATGGCCCAAAAGGTTATTTATAGCTTTATTATAGTATTTTAGGAGGTTTTGGAGGATTTTGGGAACCCTCGATTTTGGGCGATTTTTGGTCATTTTGCCTTAGTATAGCCTTACCTTTTTGGCCAAAATCGGTCGATTTTCGGGGTCTATTTTCTTCATATTTCTGGACTTCTAAGCATCAATATAGCCCTTTTTATGGCCCAAAAGGTTATTTATAGCCTTATTATAGTATTTTAGGAGGTTTTGGAGGATTTTGGGAACCCTCGATTTTGGGCGATTTTTGGTCATTTTGCCTTAGTATAGCCTTACCTTTTTGGCCAAAATCGGTCGATTTTCAGGGTCTATTTTCTTTATATTTCTGGACTTCTAAGCATCAATATAGCCCTATTTATGGCCCAAAAGGATATTTATAGCCTTATTATAGTATTTTAGGAGGTTTTGGAGGATTTTGGGAACCCTCGATCTTTGGCGATTTTTGGTCATTTTGCCTTAGTATAGCCTTACCTTTTTGGCCAAAATCCGTCGATTTTCAGGGTCTATTTTCTTACTATTTCTGGACTCATTAGCATCAATATAGCCCTTTTTATGGCCCAAAAGGTTATTTATAGCGTTATTATTGTATTTTAGGAGGTTTTGGAGGATTTTGGGAACCCTCGATTTTGGGCGATTTTTGGTCATTTTGCCTTAGTATAGCCTTACCTTTTTGGCCAAAATCGGTCGATTTTCGGGGTCTATTTTCTTCATATTTCTGGACTTCTAAGCATCAATATAGCCCTTTTTATGGCCCAAAAGGTTATTTATAGCTTTATTATAGTATTTTAGGAGGTTTTGGAGGATTTTGGGAATCCTCGATTTTGGGCGATTTTTGGTCATTTTGCCTTAGTATAGCCTTACCTTTTTGGCCAAAATCGGTCGATTTTCGGGGTCTATTTTCTTCATATTTCTGGACTTCTAAGCATCAATATAGCCCTTTTTATGGCCCAAAAGGTTATTTATAGCCTTATTATAGTATTTTAGGAGGTTTTGGAGGATTTTGGGAACCCTCGATTTTGGGCGATTTTGGTCATTTTGCCTTAGTATAGCCTTACCTTTTGGCCAAAATCGGTCGATTTTCAGGGTCTATTTTCTTCATATTTCTGGACTTCTAAGCATCAATATAGCCCTTTTATGGCCCAAAAGGTTATTTATAGCCTTATTATAGTATTTTAGAGGTTTTGGAGGATTTGGGAACCCTCGATTTTGGGCGATTTTGGTCATTTTGCCTTAGTATAGCCTTACCTTTTGGCCAAAATCGGTCGATTTTCGGGGTCTATTTTCTTCATATTTCTGGACTTCTAAGCATCAATATAGCCCTTTTTATGGCCCAAAAGGTTATTTATAGCCTTATTATAGTATTTTAGGAGGTTTTGGAGGATTTTGGGAACCCTCGATTTTGGGCGATTTTTGGTCATTTTGCCATAGTATAGCCTTACCTTTTTGGCCAAAATCGGTCGATTTTCGGGGTCTATTTTCTTCATCTTTCTGGACTTCTAAGCATCAATATAGCCCTTTTTATGGCCCGAAAGATTATTTATAGCCTTATTATAGCATTTTAGGAGGTTTTGGAGGATTTTGGGAACCCTCGATTTTGGCGATTTTTGGTCATTTTGCCTTAGTATAGCCTTACCTTTTTGGCCAAAATCGGTCGATTTTCAGGGTCTATTTTCTTACTATTTCTGGACTCGTTAGCATCAATATAGCCCTTTTTATGGCCCAAAAGGTTATTTATAGCCTTATTATAGTATTTTAGGAGGTTTTGGAGGATTTTGGGAACCCTCGATTTTGGGCGATTTTTGGTCATTTTGCCTTAGTATAGCCTTACCTTTTGGCCAAAATCGGTCGATTTTCGGGGTCTATTTTCTTCATCTTTCTGGACTTCTAAGCATCAATATAGCCCTTTTTATGGCCCAAAAGGTTATTTATAGCCTTATTATAGTATTTTAGGAGGTTTTGGAGGATTTTGGGAACCCTCGATTTTGGGCGATTTTTGGTAATTTTGCCTTAGTATAGCCTTACCTTTTTGGCCAAAATCGGTCGATTTTCAGGGTCTATTTTCTTACTATTTCTGGACTCGTTAGCATCAATATAGCCCTTTTTATGGCCCAAAAGGTTATTTATAGCCTTATTATAGTATTTTAGGAGGTTTTGGAGGATTTTGGGAACCCTCGATTTTGGGCGATTTTTGGTCATTTTGCCTTAGTATAGCCTTACCTTTTTGGCCAAAATCGGTCGATTTTCAGGGTCTATTTTCTTCATACTTCTGGACTTCTAAGCATCAATATAGCCCTTTTTATGGCCCAAAAGGATATTTATAGCCTTATTATAGTATTTTAGGAGGTTTTGGAGGATTTTGGGAACCCTCGATTTTGGGCGATTTTTGGTCATTTTGCCTTAGTATAGCCTTACCTTTTGGCCAAAATCGGTCGATTTTCAGGGTCTATTTTCTTCATATTTCTGGACTTCTAAGCATCAATATAGCCCTTTTATGGCCCAAAAGGTTATTTATAGCGTTATTATAGTATTTTAGGAGGTTTTGGAGGATTTTGGGAACCCTCGATTTTGGGCGATTTTTGGTCATTTTGCCTTAGTATAGCCTTACCTTTTTGGCCAAAATCGGTCGATTTTCGGGGTCTATTTTCTTCATATTTCTGGACTTCTAAGCATCAATATAGCCCTTTTTATGGCCCAAAAGGTTATTTACAGCCTTATTATAGTATTTTAGGAGGTTTTGGAGGATTTTGGGAACCCTCGATTTTGGGCGATTTTTGGTCATTTTGCCTTAGTATAGCCTTACCTTTTTGGCCAAAATCGGTCGATTTTCAGGGTCTTTTTTCTTAATATTTCTGGACCTCTGAGCATTAATATAGTCCTCTTTATGGCCCAAAAGGTTATTTATAGCTTTATTATAGCATTTTAGGAGGTTTTGGAAGATTTTGGGAACCCTCTATTTTAGGCGATTTTTGGTCATTTTGCCTTAGTATAGCCTTACCTTTTTGGCCAAAATCGGTCGATTTTCGGGGTCTATTTTTTTCATATTTCTTGACTTCTAAGCATCAATATAGCCCTTTTTATGACCCAAAAGGTTATTTATAGCCTTATTATAGTATTTCAGGAGGTTTTGGAAGATTTTGGGAATCCTCGATTTTGGGCGACTTTTGGTCATTTTGCCTTAGTATAGCCTTACCTTTTTGGCCAAAATCGGTCGATTTCAGGGTCTATTTTCTTACTAATTCTGGATTCCTTAGCATCAATATAGCCCTTTTTATGGCCCAAAAGGTTATTTATAGCCTTATTATAGTATTTTAGAGGTTTTCGAGGATTTTAGGAATCTTCGATTATGGGCGATTTTTAATCATTTTGCCTTAGTATAGCCTTACCTTTTTGGCCACAATCTGTCGATTTTCGGGGTCTATTTTCTTCATATTTCTGGTTTTCTGAGCATCAATATAGCCCTTTTTATTGCCCAATAGGTTATTTATAGCCTTATTATAGTATTTTAGGAGGTTTTTGAGGATTTTGGGAACCCTCGATTTTGGGCGATTTTTGGTCATTTTGCCTTAGTATAGCCTTACCTTTTTGGCCAAAATCTGTCGATTTTCGGGGTCTATTTTCTTCATATTTCTTGACTTCTAAGCATCAATATAGCCCTTTTTATGGCCCAAAAGGTTATTTATAGCCTTATTATAGTATTTTAGGAGGTTTTGGAAGATTTTGGGAATCCTCGATTTTGGGCGATTTTTGGTCATTTTGCCTTAGTATAGCCTTACCTTTTTGGCCAAAATCGGTCGATTTCAGGGTCTATTTTCTTACTAATTCTGGACTCCTTAGCATCAATATAGCCCTTTTTATGGCCCAAAAGGTTATTTATAGCCTTATTATAGTATTTTAGGAGGTTTTGGAGGATTTTAGGAATCCTCGATTTTGGGCGATTTTAATCATTTTACCTTAGTATAGCCTTACCTTTTGGCCAAAATCTGTCGATTTTCGGGGTCTATTTTCTTCATATTTCTGGACTTCTAAGCATCAATATAGCCCTTTTATGGCCCAAAAGGTTATTTATAGCCTTATTATAGTATTTTAGGAGGTTTTGGAGGATTTTGGGAACCCTCGATTTTGGGCGATTTTTCATTTTGCCTTAGTATAGTCATTTTTTTCGCCTTAGTATAGCCTTTTATGGCCTTTTTATAGGCCAAAATCGGTTTTGGCCAAAATCGATTTTCGGGGTCTATTTTCTTCATATTTCTGGACTTCTAAGCATCAATATAGCCCTTTTTATTGCCCAAAAGGTTATTTATAGCCTTATTATAGTATTTTAGGAGGTTTTGGAGGATTTTGGGAACCCTCGATTTTTGGCGATGTTTGGTCATTTTGCCTTAGTATAGCCTTACCTTTTTGGCCAAAATCGGTCGATTTCAGGGTCTATTTTCTTACTAATTCTGGACTCCTTAGCATCAATATAGCCCTTTTTATGGCCCAAAAGGTTATTTATAGCCTTATTATAGTATTTTAGGAGGTTTTCGAGGATTTTAGGAATCCTCGATTTTGGGCGATTTTTAATCATTTTACCTTAGTATAGCCTTACCTTTTTGGCCACAATCTGTCGATTTTCGGGGTCTATTTTCTTTATATTTCTGGTTTTCTAAGCATCAATATAGCCCTTTTTATTGCCCAAAAGGTTATTTATAGCCTTATTATAGTATTTTAGGAGGTTTTGGAGGATTTTGGGAACCCTCGAGTTTGGGCGATTTTTGGTCATTTTGCCTTAGTATAGCCTTACCTTTTTGGCCAAAATCTGTCGATTTTCGGGGTCTATTTTCTTCATATTTCTGGACTTCTAAGCATCAATATAGCCCTTCTTATGGCCCAAAAGGTTATTTATAGCTTTATTATAGTATTTTAGGAGGTTTTGGAGGATTTTGGGAACCCTCAATTTTGGGCGATTTTTGGTCATTTTGCCTTAGTATAGCCTTACCTTTTTGGCCAAAATCGATCGATTTTCGGGGTCTATTTTCTTAATATTTCTGGACTTCTAAGCATCAATCTAGCCCTTTTTATGGCCCAAAAGGTTATTTATAGCCTTATTATGGTATTTTAGGAGGTTTTGGAGGATTTTGGGAATCCTCGATTTTGGGCGATTTTTGGTCATTTTGCCTTAGTATAGCCTTATCTTTTTGGCCAAAATCTGTCGATTTTCATCGTCTATTTTCTTCATATTTCTGGACTTCTAAGCATCAATATAGCCCTTTTTATGGCCCGAAAGGTTATTTATAGCCTTATTATAGTATTTTAGAAGGATTTGGGAACCCTCGATTTTGGGCGATTTTTGGTCATTTTGCCTTAGTATAGCCTTACCTTTTTGGCCAAAATCGGTCGATTTTCGGGGTCTATTTTCTTCATATTTCTGGACTTCTAAGCATCAATATAGCCCTATTTATGGCCCAAAAGGATATTTATAGCCTTATTATAGTATTTTAGGAGGTTTTGGAGGATTTTGGGAACCCTCGATTTTTGGCGATTTTTGGTCATTTTGCCTTAGTATAGCCTTACCTTTTTGGCCAAAATCCGTCGATTTTCAGGGTCTATTTTCTTAATATTTCTGGACTTCTAAGCATCAATATAGCCCTTTTTATGGCCCAAAAGGTTATTTATAGCCTTATTATAGTATTTTAGGAGGTTTTGGAGGATTTTGGGAACCCTCGATTTTGGGCGATTTTTGGTCATTTTGCCTTAGTATAGCCTTACCTTTTTGGCCAAAATCGGTCGATTTTCAGGGTCTATTTTCTTAATATTTCTGGACTTCTAAGCATCAATATAGCCCTTTTTATGGCCCAAAAGGTTATTTATAGCCTTATTATAGTATTTTAGGAGGTTTTGGAGGATTTTGGGAACCCTCCATTTTGGGCAACTTTTTGTCATTTTGCCTTAGTATAGCCTTACATTTTGGCCAAAATCGGTCGATTTTCGGGGTCTATTTTCTTCATATTTCTGGACTTCTAAGCATCAATATAGCCAGTTTTATGGCCCAAAAGGTTATTTATAGCCTTATTATAGTATTTTAGGAGGCTTTGGAGGATTTTGGGAACCTTCGATTTTTGGCGATTTTTGGTCATTTTGCCTTAGTATAGCCTTACCTTTTTGGCCAAAATCGGTCGATTTTCGGGGTCCATTTACTTCATATTTCTGGGCTTCTAAGCATCAATATAGCCCTTTTTATGGGCCAAAAGGTTATTTATAGCTTTATTATAGTATTTTAGGAGGTTTAGGAGGATTTTTGAAACCCTCGATTTTGGGCGATTTTTGGTCATTTTGCCTTAGTATAGCCTTACCTTTTTGGCCAAAATTGGTCGATTTTCGGGGTCTATTTTCTTCAAATTTCTGGACTTCTAAGTATTATTATAGCCTTTTATGTGGCTAAAAAGGTTATTTATAGCTTCATTATAGTATTTTAGGAGAGTTTGGAGGATTTTGGGAACCCTTGACTTTGGGCTGATTCACGTGACATTTCCTTACATGGAGCGGTCCCGCCAAAACCACAAATGCCTTTGTTTTTCAGTAAATCTTATCAGAATTAACTAATTCTTTTGTAGGTAATAGAAAAAAGTTGCTAGCAACAAAACTTTTGGACATTTCTTGATTATTATTGATATTAAGAATGATGTCATAATGACGTCACAATTCGAGTTGGAGACGCTTATTTAACCAGCATTGCTCCTAGCATAAAGAGCCATGCCTGTGACTGGTTGCATTGCTCTTGCTCTACAGGAAGGCGATTTGGGGGTGGAAAACACCTCCTGGCTATTTGAGATTCAAAATAGCCCGGTAGGATTAGGGTTAAGCAAAAGTTTCTTTAGAAGCAGTCAAAAAGAAACTACATGTGATCTTTAGATGTCTTTTATCTGTTTATTTCTAATAATCTCGAAGGAGCAATTATTTTACAAAAATTATAGAAACATACGCAATGATAAGGTTACACCTAGAATTATACAAGGTATAAAAACAATTAGAATAATATGTGTTAATTTTGTTACATTGCTTATAGTTTGTGCATCAGATAGAATTGTTCCTCTTAATAAATTATTTTCTTCTTCTTTAACTATCGTTTCATGATGGATTTCTTTAGGCCCATCACCATTTCTGCTTTCAATGTCATTCTTCTCTATATCAGCTGCTTCTGCTGATAAAAACAAACAAAAATAAAAACTTGTGGAAACAGCAATAAACAGTGGATAAACATTTAAAACAAACATGCAATAAACATTTAAAAAAAACTGAAGGCTGCTTTGGTTGACGCTCCCTGGATAAGATCTTCAGAACGTGAATGCCCTTCTAAAATTGACTTGCAAAGCGCCAAACAGTTTTGGTGTTTTTACAGGAAAGAATGGTGGTAATTCTACGCAATACAAGCTTGCCGTATTCCCTTTCCCCCAAGAACATTGTTGTTTGAGAAAGTTTACGAATCATTTTCGTGACTCCAGTGTTGTTTTGTGCCCAACGTTCCCTAGACCCTGGCCAAATGATCAAACATTGTTGGGCCAACATTTTAAATTTGCTTTACAACAAATGTTTGACAGTTTGGCTTTGGCCACGTCCAAAAACATTGCCTGACAAGCATAAGTAACAAAATTTGTAGCGTGATGTTTTTGAAAACGTTCAAAAACATTGCTGGCTTGACGCAAACAAAAAATGTCGGAAGAGCAATGTTTTTGGACGTGGCCAAACGGCCAAGCATTTTGCTTAACAAGCGTATCTCAAATGTTGGACAAAAAAATGCTTCATCGTTTGGCCAGGGCCTTATCATTCACCACAGGACATTTTCCACCGAAGGGAGGAGGGGTTGTATTAGGTTGAGTGATATTCTCTGTGTCGTGCATCAAGCAATTTTCCTAGCATGTAAACCGAGACAATTGACAAAGAATTCGTTTTCTCTTTGACCTGAAAACTAAAATCTCATTGGTTATTTCGCTGCATCCTCTTAGCTGATTGGCCTTCAAAACACAATACCAGCGCATCTTTACAGTTCTGATGTGAAGTACAGACGAGATCTGACGAAAGGTAGCTAATGAGGGGAAGCTGACATTGCTAGATTGTACAAGTTTCAAAAGTAATAAGGAAGGAATGGAAGGAAGGATAAATAGAAGTCTTTTAGTAGTACAAAATGCCAAAATTTCAAGAAAGCGGAAACATTTTTTGAAATACTTAAAAGTTTTTTCGTCTGGCACTCTTCAGAGTATAAACGTCCCAAACAGACCGAAACAAATTACGAAGGCGCAATTCATACCCAGATGATGATCGAAATGCACCAATCAAAAAGTAGCGCTGAGTTGGGATTGTGTTTAAGACCAATAGGATTAATTGAAGAGTCCAAGAGAGAAAACGAACTCTTTCTGTCTACACAGAACCGGCCTTGTGGATAAATATGGATAAATAAAAAAGCTGCAAATTTAAAGTGAATCGTTTTTTTAAGGAGAAAGTCGACTCTCGCTTACGTGTGTCATCCTCTAGCTCTTCTTTGTCGTCAGCCAAAACTTGGAGTATCAACTCATTAGTCGGAGTGGTTTCTTCTACTCCAGCTCTTGATCGTGCCTAAAAAAATATAAAAAAAAATTAATAAACGAATACAGAAAGAGAAGCCAATAAAGATCAGCGGATGGGGTTACCTCCTACAGAGGGAAGGGTATACATATGCCTGTGAGAGGGCCGAGGGTGGACTCATAACTAGGGCAAGATTTTAACAAGAAAGCCCCATAATTAGGGCATCATCTCGAAAACATACCCCATAATAATTGAAAAACTGCAAAATTAACCCATAACATTGGCATATTTTCGCTAAAGAGACCAATTATTAGGGCAAAAAATTTACAAATTGTTAAACTGACCTATAACCCAGTCAAAACGTCACAGAACAGGACCCGGGCAGGCACATGTATACCTATCCTCCTATAGGAGTTACCTCCTGATTGGGATCAGTTTACTGAAATTCAGAATAAAAATGATCTTATAGGATATTTGTTAGGTTGTCAAGGGCATATTCCAGAAAGAATGTTCTGGGGCTGGGGCTATGGTCAAATAAAACAACAAGTCTATTGCTCTATCCGTATTAGGTCTTAGGTATTCTCCAGTGGCGTACCCAAGGGGGGAATAGGGGGTCCGGATCCCCACTTTTCTAAAATATGGTCCCCCAGATTTGTCCAAATACGTTGTAAAACTCGTGGGGGGCATAAAGGGCGTTCCCTCGCATTTGTGAGAGTTTGAAGGGCGTTGTCTGAAAAATTTTCTAGCCCCCAACAACTTCAGACCTGGATACGCCACCGGTCTTCTCTACCATGACCACCAGCCCGTTTTTACAAAGCCCGGACGCAGAATAGGAAACCGACTGTCCCAAACTGTGTTTGAATGCAGGCTTTGATGGTTGGCTTATATAGAGTTCTTTAAATCAGCTGTCTTTTCATTTTGATGACATATTATGCCATACCTGATCATGTTGATTAGCGTCGTTGAGATAGGGAAAAGGCACAAAAGCAGGAACGAAGCCACTGGAATGATTGACAAGATATATGAATGAGTTCGTGAATTTCTTAATCAACTATTGTATCAGTCAGTGATGTAATCAGTGAATCAATTAATCAAAAATTAAGCAACAGAATAAATTAAACTCGCCTTTTTTGATTGTTTTTCCCAGCTTATAACAACCATTGTAGTCAACAAAGCAATTACCTGAAAATGCCGAAAAAAGAAGGAAATCATATTAGTGACGTAACAGAGATGTTTGAGGCAGGTTGGAATTTAGTAAGATGGGGCCGTTATGCAGGAACGGCGAAGCAAAGGGGCCAAAGCTCTATGGGGAAGGGTGCTTGGGGTAATGGGGAAATGTTTGAGAACATGCCCTCTAGAACCTTGCAATATCCACGTTACCAGTCCGCTAGTTAGTAACTGTTTATGGCACGGCCTGAGGAAGCCTTTAGCATAGTATGGCCAAAGCGAAAAATTTGCCCTTTTGGTTTGGGAACAAGGAAGCCTAGACTGCGTTACCCCTATGAATCATAGAAAAAAGAGTCAAAGGTCCTGGCCAAACGATCAATCACTCTTTGTCAAATATTCTAAATTGCTTATCAAGCAATGTTTGAATTTTTTGCCAAGTCAAAAACCATTGCTTAACAAGCAGAAATAAGCAGAATTTGATTAGCAAGGCCTTAAAAAGTTCATAAACATTTTTGGCTTGACGTTTGAGGCGCGTTGTTTTTTGACGTAGCCAAACAATAATACGTTTTGCTTGAGAAACAAGTTTCAAATTTTTGATAAACAATGTTTGCTCGTTCGGAGACAGTCTTAATCACGATCATGTAGCCCCTAAGATCAGCACAAAACGAAAAAAAAGTGATTAGATAACAATCCAGAATATTTAGAAGAAAAATCTTTCAATGTTACCTGGCATAGCATCCCAGTTGCTATCCCAATCCAAAATCCTTGAAAAAAAATAAAAAAAATTAGCCAGTAAATAAAGTAGACGTTTTTTAATAAGGAACACTTCTTTAAGGGACTCGAGACTGAAAATTCCCAAAAAAATAAGGAACCATCAGGAAATTGAAAATAAAAGCAAATTCGGCAACGAGATAAAGCGAAAGTAAGCGGAATACTTTTCCGGGAAAAGTATTATCGAGAAAAATTGACAAAGGCAAAGGACAGATCGTTAGAGAAAGTAGGGATTGGTTAAAGAAGAGGGGTATAGAAATGAGAAACAATTTTAGAGAAAATGGGTGCAGATATGACCAGAAATTTGGTGCAATCATGACAAAGATTATTAGAGAAAAATGGTGCAGATATGAGCAAGATTATTAGAGAAATAGGTGCTGATATGACATTATTATTAGAGAAAACGGGTGCAGATATGACCAAGATTATTAGAGGAAGTGGGTGCACACATGACCAAGATAACTAGAGAAAATGGGTGCACATATGACAAAGAATATTAGAGAAAATGGGTGCACATATGACAAAGAATATTAGAGAAAATGGGTGCAGATATGACCAAGATTATTAGAGAAAATAAGGGCAGAAAAGGAAACATCACTTAGACGAATTTTCGCAAAAATGAGTAAGATAATTAGAGAAATGGGGTGCTGAAATGAAACGATGGTTAGAGAGAAAGGGTGTAAATATGACGTGAGATAATGATCCTTACCCATGACACCCCAGCGAAGGACGATGGCAAAAACAGCTCCTAATGGAAGTCCAATGATATCTAATCCAATGAAATTTACTGTAGCACCATACTTTTGCAATCCCAGGCCACGTAATATTCCACATGATACACCCTTCAATAACATAGTAAATGTCAGAAAAAATCCTAAATGGTTTCGACGATATTAGGATACAGTGAATATGGTAAGAAATTTTTATTCCTGCAAAAATTGGAGGGCTGGGAGTTTTCTTGCCATGCCCTTTACACTATCAGAAAACGTTGTACATAATCGTTGTCCTTATGACAAATTGTACCACTGCTTCTTTATTTCATTAAATTATTTCGACATGGAGAGAATTGGTGTCCTAGTTCGTTTCTTTCATGGAAGATTTAAGGAAAAACGAGTTAAAGGATGTCTTCAAGAAGAATGTCTTCAAACCCAAAAATGACGCTTGTCATGCTCTGAACAAAAACAAGCTTCCCCCTACCCCCCTCCAAAAGCTGTACAGTAGACGTACGAATCAATTCTACGGAGTGAGAATACGAAACCCAAACGTGGACGAATTACTCCCCTGGCTCAGGCTACAGAAGCAATAGGAAATAATGCAATCTTTAATAAATCAAGGGGTTAATACCTGTGTACCATCGAGCAAAAGAAATCCACAAACCAAAGGCATGACTTTGGTGATGATGTCAGCAACCTCTCTGAAACAACACAAATAATTTTTTTAATAAAAGGCTTAGAAATTCATGTGATCTATGATTTCAATTCTAAAGCATATATGTACAAAGTGCAAGAAAAGGCCCTTATAAATAGTATAGGTAATAAGCCGTGCCTATACGTTAACAAGATATGGGGCGATATCAGGCTTTATACACGCCATTATTCACCAGCGAGCTGCAAGTGAAAAATGATGGCGACAAGAATCGAAAAAGAGGCTGCGAATCCTTGGTGTCGTCTTCTGTTGAGATGTCAAGAACCAAATAATCTTTTCAGCCATGTTGTATTGATTTTCAAAGCATCGCACACAAAGTAGCAACAGAGAAAAGACATAATACTCATTTACTGTACTCACTTGCTACTCGTGAATGTATATCCAACATAGTTCTTGATACCTAGAAACAATGCTGCTAAACATATTCCAATACTCCCTACAAAAAAATTAAGATAATGATTAAGATTAAGATTAAAATTATTTTAAAGACATCTTAAGCCATCACTCTGAAGCAACTAGCGGTGAGTGTAGGTAGTATGAGTATAGTTTATAGAAATTAAGGCTTGGATAAACTAAGGAGACATCGATTTCTCCCTTCGAAATCTGCCAGTTAAGCCACCTCTGAAAATATGTAGCGGGTTACAAAATCTGAATTGCGGGATACGCAAATGTTTCTGGGAGACAACAGAAACATTTCTTGCCTCCATGACATGCTAGTATTCTATTCTATTCTATTCTATGACTTATTTAATGTTAGTTTTAACAATAGTGATGTGACACTAATTTACACTAACATGAAGCAACTCCAGAGATTGCATTAGGTCATTATTTGTTGCAGAAGGAGCAAGCGCATTTGTTACTAAGAAACAACGTTTTTAGCAAGTTTTTAAACTGCCTTGGGTTTCGAGCTATTAATGTTGCTCGCTTGTCACTCGCATTTTTAGCCAGCCTGGGAGACACACCGAATACAATGTCGTGAGCAACATGTCTCCTAGTTCAGCCACAGCTACACTTAAGTTGCTGTCAGAAAGTTGCTGTTGCTTTTGCAAGGGTTGCAAGAAATACAGAAAGCTTTCCTTACATATCCGATAGGCCATTTCAAAATGCAAACATAAAATTTCCTGAATAAAAGATATATTCCCATGAAAGAGTCAAATGTATGTATATTCCCATTACTTACAAGTCGAAATGAGGGCAGACTTCGCAGTGTCGACAGCTTTTCTAGGTTCACCAGAACCAAGAAATTTACCAACGCTAACGGTAGCTGCAATGGAGATGCCATGTGGAATCTAGATAGAAAAACATATATCTAGAATGTGAATCAATGATTGCAATCATGATCGCTCTTTGGATTGATCACAAATAAATCAAGATAAATAAGCTAACTAAGATCCTTTAGGCCCTGGGCAAACGATCAAAAATTGTTGATCCAACATTTAAAATTTGCTTCACAAAAAATGCTTGACCGTTTGGCAACGTCCAAAAACGATGCTTGACAAGCAAATCTCAAATGTTGGACCACCAATATTTGATCTTTTGGCCAGGTCCTTATAAGTGCAACCAATGAGTCAACTTTGGGGGTGTTTTGGTATGGCTTTTCAAGCTTTTTCGAATTAAAAAACAACTCAATTACGAAATAACAAGAATTAATGATAAATTAATCACAGTAGAAGGTGCTATGGTGTCGTGGCCTTATTCAGCTTACTCGAAGTGTCAGGAGCTGAGAGATGAGTGAGGACAGGGTTCGAGTCCCACAGCCACTTCTCAGTATTTCATCTATTGATAAGATTCTAGCGACTAACACTAAATACACCATTTCACCTTGCACATTCAGTTGATTACGAGTCCTGTACACTGTCCAAAGAGTGATTTGCCTATGGTCGAAATTGGGAGAATTAGGCCCATTCATAAACACTGCGTGGTCAGTAGTTGTCTTATTAAACTGCAATGGCTGTTTTATATGTCGATTAGGTTTCAGTTTCTTGGCCATTACACTGAGCACAGACAGCATTCTTAGAGGAGAGGAGTTTTTAATTGCTAGTATAAAGTCAGCTTGATAATGATGGTATTCTTACCATAAAGATTAAACCCCCAATATTTAAAATGACACTTTGAGCACCAAGTTCCTTCTTTCCAACAAGACCTGTTTAAAGACAAGATAGGTATTTAGATCTCTTTACGTGCTATATAAAGGTGTCTTAGAACTGATCCAAAAAAATTTTAATCCATGATATATCGATGGGGTAAGAGAACACTTATTTGGCGCTGAGAAAATCAAATTTTTGTAACCAACCTAGAAGGAAGACTCCCAACTCTGCCGTTGTCCAGTCGAAAATGATCATAAGAGCTCCAGGCAGAGCAAGTGAAAAGAACTGACGCCACTCTAATAAGCATTCCCAGGACCAGCCTTGAAAAGATGAATAAAAAACACAAGCCAATCAAAATGTAGTAATACGAGCAAGTAGTAAAATCCACTGATGTGATTGGCTGTATACGATTCTAAAAAACACCACTTAGATGGCGAATAGAATTAACAAACCGAGATCGCTCAGACTAAAATCACGGATAGGGGTAAGGGGTACGTAGGTCATAGAGAAGTATATACCTGGCCACATTTTGTATACCTTCCTGACATGTATGTATACAAGAACAATCACAACGAAAACCAAGTAGGACAAGTTGAATGCAATACCGCTACCACTGAAAAAAAAAAACAGAAAAAGATACAGCATTACCGAAAAAGCTCGATTAAGCCCCCCCTTTTGAGCCCCTCTCACGCGAAAATATGAAATAAACCCCCTCTCTTCTAAGACCCCCCTAATCTTGCCACTCGATAACATAGTAAACGTACCAAATGAAATGCAGATTGCGTTGTTATTGACTCGATATCCCAAACATATGTCTTATAACTATATAATTTTCTTATATAGTTCATTTCTTAACATCTGTAACAAGATTCTTCATTAATGAAAAGCTGAATGCGTTTCAATTTTCGTTTAGCCCCCCTCTCACAAAAATCCCCCGTCAAACACCTCCAAACTACAATAAAAATAATGTAGAACTGCGATAAATAGTGGAGACATTTTCAGGCATACTTAAAAACTTATTTTCGTTATTGTTGTTGTTGCTGTTGCTACTTTATTTTGAGTAGGCTGCTATTTCTAGCTTTTCAGCTAATTTAGGCCTACTTTGCATGCCGCATCCAGGCATGGTACCCCTAGTTTAACGTCCCTTCCGAAGGACGGTGGAGTGAGTTCTTTAGTCATCCATCTGGAAAGTCACCCATCCAGATGCTGAACTCACACGACCAAGCTTAACTTCAGCTGTCTAACGAGAACTGACTGAGAAGCTTGGCCACCCACTCCACAAAATCTGACACTCCTCAGAGCTTAAGCGTGACTATACCCAGATGCGGATCGAAATGCTCTAATCAAAAATGAGCGTAGATAAAAATATAAACGAGAATCAAACAAATAAGATGTATGAAAAACGGACTCACATAACACCCAATTGAACAACATTGACCAAAATGTAATTGCAAGCAGCACAAAAACCAACCGAAATGATTGAAACTATGACCAAAGGGAGAACAATATGCTGCAAAAAGAACGAAATAATGTTATCAGATGAAAGAAAATCATAAAATACTACGATGTAAACAGCGGTAGCAGTTTTTGAAGTTCTTATCTGGACCGGGCTGGTTTATAAGCATGCCAAGGAGGGGGCTCCTTTGTATCTTAGAGTTTAGAACAATCAGGGCTGATACAACTTGTTTTAGAATCACCCCTCTAGGTTCACAGGATTAAAATTTTTTCGGCTGAGACACTCTTCATAGTATAGAGTCCGGTAAATTTCTATGAATCTTGTCTAGAAATGCTTCTCTATCTGCAGTCCATCAAGCAATAATTTCATGTTGCAGCGAGATAAAAGGTTGAAATAATAGGCTAGAGGATACCTAAGGATTTCGTGAGGAAAAACAAAAGGGGTCTACTCAAAGTTACATGAAATTCTCCTTAGTGAATTGCCTATCCAAAGATTGGAAGCCACCAAGTTGGGCTACTCGTACTTAGACTTATTACAAGAGTCGTAGTTATCGCTATTGAGTCTATGCTGGACGCTCAAACTACGAGACAACTCGTACTCGGCGAAGATGTGTTTATTCGAATCGTTCCTATCGTTACAACTGATCAAGGATTGCGATAGTTTGGTAGGAAACGCGCGAAAACAAAAAACGCGCGAAAATCTTTTAAATGTTAATGTAGTTACCTAACAACCACTCCTGACTTTGCGGGTCAAAATCGTCAACTGTTAGGCCTATAACACGACTTTTGGTAGACAGTAAGTGGAAAAACCTTAGCTTAAGAACTTCAACATGCGAAACAAACAATTTCCTAACAACAAGAAAGCGTATAAGCTTGGTTGTTTGACTTCTTAGTTGCTTACAGAATTCAATTGAGCCCTCAAGTTGCTTAATGTTAAGGTCAGTTCAGCCCTAGTTGCTTATTGAGTGGTTGCTTATTAAAAAAAAAGTGTATGTTTGATTCATAAAGGTATTTGAACCGCGTCTCTGTCTCTGCTTTAGGGTAATAGTTGAGGACCTCACGTCCGTCTTGGTCTGGATGTCAAAAGGATTAGTATTGCACATGAGGCAAGCAAATGATAAATATTGACATGAAATAACAAACCTGACATATCAAGTAAGACCTCAATGTTTTGTAAACACCTTGCAGCTGAAAAGACGAGAAAAAAACATTCAATATACCACAAGCATTTTCAGAAAAGAGGGTTCTGGGCTTGCGCAAAGAGAGTTTTCAGCTCGGGCTGGAAACTCTCGTATAATCAGCCCCTTAATGTTTCGAGGGAAGCGTGAATCAGTGGTTTTTCTTAAAGGGGGCTACAGACAGAGAACCATCCAAAAATAACAGCGATCTGCATATGGGCGATCTGATTACGAAAGTCATTATTGCAGCTCATAATCGTTATACTCTGCTCTCCTCTTAGGCACCGTTTGTACAGGAATGTTGATCCGTCCGAATGGATCCGAATTGATCCGTCCCCAAAAAAGGTTGCGACAGGCTTTTCGATTATATAGGTACGCAACGATCCTTTCCTATTTGGGAGCAGGATCGTAGGAAAGTGGATCCATTGGGATTCCATGTTGTAAACGCAAACAAATTGTACCGATATCGTGCCCGAAAAAACGGATCTTTTGGATCCGTATCTTTTCTCTCGTATAAACAGGGTCGGATGCAAATCGAACCGCTTTACTAGTGTAATTATCAACTATAATAGTATAAGTACAAAGGAAAAACGGAGAGAGGCTTACAATAAATGATGGTATTCGCCAAATGATAAATGTGTCTGCTAACCTGAAAATAATTGAAAGGTCAAACATTGGAATAAATCTGGATTTTTGAAGATCGTAGCAGTCCCCCCCTGTTGGCATTGGCATGCAGAATACTCTTTACTGCCAAATAAATGGGGGATGGGGTACTTATTAATTTTCCAAAATTTCCCACCCCTGACCTTATAAAGGACCCCCCAATTCATTTATTTATCAGATTTTCAACTTTAGTCAGAACTTTTAATGCTGAGAAGATCCCCATCTTATTCTATGTTTATATGGTATCATTCTATCTCATGAGTTCCCCATCTATTATGACCACCCGAGGGCAAGAAGGACCCCTCTTGAAAACAATGCCAGCTATAGCCTTCTTGTCATAACCTGGGCAGAAATCCAAGTAAGGGTATAGGCATCCACTGGGCTGGGATGGGCTGGATCAGATTGGGGTGGGTTGGGTTGGGCTTGCCTTGATTAGACTGGGCTGGGCTGGCTTGTCCAGATTTGGGTGGGCTGAGTGGGGATTGACTTGACTAGACTACGCTTGGCTGGCTGGCCTAGATTGGGGTGGGCTGGGTTGGGCTTGGCTTCATTAGACTGGGCTTGGCTGGCTGGCCCAGATTGGGGTGGGCTGGGTTGGGCTTGGCTTCATTAGACTGGGCTTGGCTGGCTGGCCCAGATTGGGGTGGGCTGGGTTGGGCTTGGCTTCATTAGACTGGACCCAGATTAGGGTGGGCTGGGTTGGGCTTGGCTTGATTAGACTGGGCTTGGCTGGCTGGCCCAGATTGGGGTGGGCTGGGTTGGGCTTGGCTTCATTGGACTGAGCTTGGCTGGCTGGCCCAGATTGGGGTGGTCTGGGAAGGGCTTGGCATGATTAGACTGGGCTTGGCTGATGGCCCAGATTAGGCTGGGCTGGGTTCAGCTTGGCTTGACTAGACTGGGCAGGGTTGGTTGGGTTTGACGTGGATGAACATGACTGGGCCATGTTGGCTGGACCAGATTGGGCTGTGCTTTGTTGAGCTTGGCTTGACGAGACAGGGTTGGGTTGGGCTCTCTGGTGGAGTAGACTGGGTCATGCTTGGTTTTGGCTTGGCCTGACCTTGATTGGGTTGGGTGTGGTTTGGGGTCATAGTCTAGGACACATTGGACTAGCCAGGATAAGATTCGGCTGGGCTAGGTTGGGCTTGGCTGGGCTAGCCTCTGGCTTTGAGCTGGGCTGGTTTGGTCTTTTCTGAACCAGACTGGGCTGGGCAGACCTGATTGAGCTGGGCAGAGCCTGGTGAATATAACAATGGTGTCTTCAGCAACTCCTTGTGATTGAGATCAAAGGACAAAAAACCGATCGACGATTACCTAGCCTGCGTGCAGCCTCAAACTCTGTCGGTTAGATGAGTTGAGGCTGCACGCAGGCTACGATTACCTGGAAGCGTCTTTATCTTGTTGCAGAAGAAGAAGGATATTTTCGCTATGAATCCAAACACCAATCATACAACAAGTAACAAATAACTGAATTATAACTGCTCTTTGAATAACTATACCAAATCTCCTATAATTTTTGGCTCCGTAAGATTGAGAACAAAGCGTTGCTGTAGCAGTATCCAGGCCGATCGTTATAGAATAACCAAAAATATTGCAGAACGACAGCCCTAGGCCAACAGCAGCCAGCGGCGTTTCACCCAGCTGTCCAATAAACTGCAAGGTTATAACTGGTATTGCGAATTCTGCCAAATTACAAACTACCAAAGGCCATGCAAGTTTGAATATTGCTAACAGTTCATGTTTGAAGTTTTCTGGAAGAACTTTCCGCAGGCCAAAACAAACGGAAGACATCATGTATTGAGCCGTACCCGTCTAGCTTTCTGTGGTATCATTCATTCATAATATTGCATGGTATCCCTTCTTTAATCCTTCATTGTGTTTGATGCATTTTTTCCTTTTAGGCCTACCTTTCCTTTGTTGTCTCGTGACAATGCAAGCCGCCCGCAGTTTGTGAATGCAGGTCGTCAGGTTATAGGTGAAATTTAACACCAGGGCATTCCCTTGAAAAGGACATTCCCCTCAATTGCGGTAGAGGCGTACCCTATCTAAAACAATAGGGTGACACTTTTGCAAAGTCGACTTTTTCTATGCGTTTGCGTTATGTACCAGCACACTTACAGAAGGGTACCGAAACGCATATTACACCAGAAGCAAGGCATCGAGACACAAGGCAACAGCGGGGGCAAAAGCATCAAATTCAGGCTGGCAAGGGGGCAATCACCCTCACTGCCCCCGTGCTTTCGGCACCCCTGGTGACAGGCGACAAACTTGGGAATAACTCTTCAAATGAATTTCCAGCGGATTACTGCGAAAAAGAAAAGGCTTTGGGTCAGTGCCTTAGGACGGTAATTTTTGCTTTGAAACCGAGGAACTTGAAGTCGCTTAAAATGAACAAATCAAAGTAACTGAATTGAAATGGACGATGATACCCTAAGTTGTAGTCACCAGATTCCAAGCGGTATAGTATTATCCTGTCATCAAGGAACCAAGGAAGTAATTTATAAGAAACTGCAGCCTGCCTGAAATCATAAAGCCCTGGCCCAAACGATCAAAAATTGTTGGTCAAACATCTGAAATTTGCTTGTCAAGCAAAAAGTTTGGCCACCGCCACGCCATAAAAACCTACTTCGTCAAATATTTGTGTTTGTGTCAAGCAAGAATTTCTTTTCTTATAGCCAAACTTCATAGGTGCATAGCAACATTTCTTATCATGAAAGAATTCGTGCTTGCGTATAGAGGTTTCCGCAAAAGATGGCGGCCGTTTCTGTCAATCCCTTCTTTTTCTTAAAGTTTTTCCAAGGGAATTCTGGGAATAATTTCCTTAGTTACTAATTCAACTTCTGCAGCTATGTAAAATACGTAACTAAGGAAATTATTCCCAGAATTCCTTTCGAAAATCCTTAATAAAAACAATAGGCAAAAACGGCCGCTAATATTGAAAGCTAAGCCTAGCCAAACGATTAAACATTGTTGGTCCAACATTTCAATTTGATTTACAACAAATGTTTGACCGTTTTTGGCCTCGTCCAAAAATTGCCGGTCCTACAACGATGTTCTTGCTGATACACAAGCACGAACGCCTTGTTGCTAAGAGATGTTGCTAAGTGGTGAAATGCTGCGAGTTGTTGCAGTTTGTCAAAAACAAAAAAAATGTTTGACAAGCAATGTTTGAAAGGCGGGCAAACGATCAAACATTGCTTGACAAGCAAAAATAAGCAAAATTTGTCGCGTGATGTTTTGAGAAAGATCAAAAACACTTTTGCTTGACGCACTCAAAAAATATTGCACGAGCAATGCTTTTGGACGTGGCCAAACGGTCAAACATTTTGCTTGACAAGCAAATTTCAAATATTGGATCAACAATGTTTGATCGTATGGCCAGGGTCTTAGCAATAAATTCGTCAATCCAAAATGTTGGACAGATATGCTTTCGGACGTGGTCAAACAGTCAAACGTTTGTTGTAAAGTAAATTGAAAATGTCTGACCAACAGTGTTTGATCGTTTGGCCAGGGCCTAAATTGGTTTAAAAAATCACTTTAAAAATAAATTAGTAAATGAAGACGAGCTTGGAAGACCGCGCCGCACGCATCTTCTAACCTATCATACAAAAAAACAAATTTCAGTTTCTGTTCTTATGTCTGTGCATATTTTGGTAGTTTCATGAGGTTCGATCCTGATGAGTATTAGGCCCTGGCCAAACGATCAAGCATTGTTGGTCAAACATTTCAAATTTGCTTTACAACAAATGTTTGACCACGTCCAAAACCATTGCTTGACAAGCAAAAGAAACAAAATTTGTGGCGTAATGTTTTTGTAAAGTTCCAAAACATTTTTTTGCTTGACGCAAACGAAAAAAGTTGGACAAACAATGTTTTTGAACGTGGCGAAACGGTCAAACATTTTGCTTGACAAGAAAATCTCAAATGTTGGACCACAAAGTGGCAAAGAAACCTCGCAGCTTTTTTTTGTGAAGTAAGATTCTTAGCCCTTCTTAGCCCTTCTTATGGGTAGTACAGTATGTATGTGAATAATCTGAATAGCGATGAAGACAAATCTAAATTATACTGTAGGCTAAGTAAAATGGGAGGAATCATACGAAAAAGATTAAAAAACATAATGAATTATTCAGTATTTTTAAGTTAATAAATAAGAAGACTTAAATGTGTTGATATAACTATACAGACTTATCTTTAATTTTTCCTGAAGCGTTTCGTAAATATTTTGGTTAAAAATATTGCATCTTAGGCCATTAAAGCAACTAAATCACGCACAGTGATTTAAAACATGGATAAATTCAAAGCTGGCAATCCGATCAAAATCATCCGAAATAAGAAACAAATTATAATTTTAGCTGAAAATCGAGGTTTTTTAAAACAATGTTTTGAAACATTTGCAATGAAAAGCTCAATTTAGATGGAAAAGAGCGTGATTTTTATTTCGAACTTAAAAAGGCCAAATTTGTTTTTAACATTTTAGAATTATTCGAAATGCCCTTTTGGTAATGAAAGTCTCTTGTTTACCTTTATTATTAAATTTCGGTCATGTGATAAAACGTAATTTGTACTTTGTGTTGAATACATAAACGGGCCCCTGCAGCTAACGTTTCATATTGCAACGAAAACGAGAGCGTAGAGGGTTGCCAATCTTGATAAAGATGCGTTCATCTGCCATCTTTGTTTTAGCCAACTTCATAGTTACGTTTATAACAAGTTTGACTCCTGAATACTACGAGAACTACGTTATAAATGAAGGCCAAATCAGATCATTTGAAACTCCAAGCATTCAGAATTGCATCCACAAATGCCAGTTCGACCACCAATGCAACATTGCCAATTTGAAGGTATTAACGGCATCGAAGATTCAATGCGTATTTGCAAGAGTTGAATGCTTTGAGGATTTACATGAGAAAATGCAGGAATCAGATGGATGGTATCTTTATAAACTGCCTGAAAAATACTGCAAAGCTCGTCCCAGGAATTTGAAAGATGACAAAGTTTCAGCCAATAGTACTGGTGTAAGTATATAAGAAACTTGACCTAATCTTCTTAGATCCTGGCTAAACAGTCAAACATTGTTGATCGTTTGGCCACATAGTGAAATATTGCTGGTCAAACATTTTTTGCTTCTTACATGCAGATAATGTTTTCAACTTTTACAAAAACAAGGCGCAACAAGAATACTTTTCATGTTTGCTTTTCAAACAATGTTTAACCGCTTTGCAGCTCTTGAAACATTGCTTGTCAAACATTTGTCAAGTAACTCATTGCAGCCCTGTGTTTTTTCGGCGGGAGATTTTGCTGCGAGGAAGAAATCCGCTCACGCCATTAACGCCAGAAAAATGTCTTTTAAGGTTGTGAAACAAATGTTTTGTGGTATAACTAACCGATGAAAACATTCTTTGAGCAGTGAACAGCAGCTTTTAACTTTCTGTCTGACTAAAACCGTTTGAACTTTTGGGCAGGGTCCAAACAGTGTTTTTCGACATAGCCAAACGGCCAAGCATTGCTTGTAAAGCAAATCTCAGATTTTGACAAAACTGTTTGATCAATTGCTTGGGCCTAACAACCTGACGTATTTTTGTGTTTTTGCCAGGTATCTATTGGAGGTGATATCGACACCACAGTTACCGAAATACCCAGTAATAATGCGAGCAACGCTGCAGCAGCTAATGCTAACGCCGTAAGTATCCGCCATTTATACTTCTTTCAAGCCCCACCTTGAAACCGACGCGTTTTGTAAGCGTCCCAAGCGTAAAAAGCCGAAAGTTTTTGAATGCGCAATCTAAGAAAAGTGGGCATTTAAAATATGTTAAAAAATCCTTTTTGTCAGAGCCTCACGCTGCAAACAGCTTCTCGAATACCCTGCCTTGAGATGAAACTGCCTTGAGATGATGATTACAACACTGCAAAACAAAATCCGCTTCACAATGTTCCAAAGGAAAAACGGTATAACCTGACCACACAAAATTGCAATTATCGTTAACCATCATTTTAAGTTTGTTTTCAATTCATTTCATTTCAGATTTCAGCCGACAGCCAGAGCTCAAGAAATGTAAAAGAATGTAGCGACGGAGGTAGGGTTTCAGCATAAACTTAGGTTTCAGCATAAATTAGGGTTTCGGCATAAATTAGAGTCTCAGCATAAATTAGGGTTTCAGCATAAATTAGGGTTTCAGCATAAATTAGAGTCTCAGCATAAATTAGGGTTTCAGCATAAATTAGGGTTTCAGCATAAATTAGGGTTTCGGCATAATTTAGGGTTTCAGCATAAATGAGGGTTTCGGCATAAAATTAGGGTTTCAGCATAAATAAGGGTTTCAGCATAAATTAGGGTTATAATATAAATTAGGGTTTCAGCATAAATTAGGGTCTTAGCATAAATTAGGGTTTCAGCATAAATTAGGGTTTCAGCATAAATTACACTTCTTTAAGAGGATGCTTTAGGCCCTGGTCAAAGGATCAAACATTATTTGACAAACATTTAAACTTTGCCTGTCAAGCAAAATGTTTTACTCTGACCACGTCTTCATCAGCGAAGCTTCTTCATCATTCAAAATTAGAAATTTCTAAGTGATTGCACATTTTTTTAATGGCAGTGTATTAAATAACAATATCCACGTACAAAACCACCTCACTTGCGGTATTCCACTAACTACAAATACAACGACAACAACTACCCACCACGCGGTCCTCCCTCCCATAATCCCGTGCTCATCCACAGTCTTCAAACTTTATCACAACAAACTTTGCTCTTTTCCAGGAGGTTTCAAAATACAGCATGTGGGGTCTGGAAAGTACCTTCATTATGACGAAAGAAATGACAAAATGGCGCTTCATGTCATCAAGACATACGGAGATAAATTCTGCGTAACTGGAAATGGCTACTTGAAGCAGGTTGCCTTTGGACGCTGTTTTAAGAAAGTAGGAGTACATGGTATCGAAAGAATAGCATTAGATAGTGATTGTACTTCAAACAATGCGAATTTCTACTTCAAAGAAGGAAAGATATATTACCGGAGCGTAGAAACCTTTTGGTGACAACAAATAACATTTATATTATAACAGCAACGATTTGTGAAGATGAGTTGCAATGTCAATTTAAATTGGTATGGTCTTAGATGATCGTAAGAAGAAACTAAAATGTCGTTAAAAACGTTGTCTAGAAGTCTTTAGAAATTAAATTACTTTACTATAAGTCATACGTCACAGGTGGGAGAGGCCACATTAGGGGGTCGAATATCCCATATCTCCTACAAGTTCTCTTGACATACAGTATCTGTGGTACCCTGTACTTGGTCCCAGACCCTTGTATTTGTATATAGATTATGTAACCTATTGTTTAGTTCCGTTGCGATGTGATTATGCCATGAGTGGTCCATGTGTCCTACCTCTATAAAATGAAATACAACAGTATCCCTAATCCCCCCGGGGGTCACTTGACTTAGTTTCGGATAGGGACGTGCCGCCCAAGACTCAAAATGCCTACCCATGTTTATACCAAAATAATGAAAAAATAATGAAAAAATAAAATAATGAAAAAAGATACCCTTTTGGGCGGCACTTCCACAGTACCCAAAATATATTAAGCACCTCCTGGGCTTATCCCCAACATGTTTTCTCCTTTTTTTCACAAACAATATCCCGTTTACCCTTTATTTTGTCCAGAATAACCCCGTATTCCTCTGATTTTTTCTGGAAATAGCCCAAATCCCTGAAACCCCAATGGTGCCTCGTTGGAAACGAGACTGTCCTGTTTATATCAACCTCCCACTTCTACCAATATAAATTTCGACTTTACTACATATAAGATCCCAATTGGTCCCCAGAGAGGGCAAATTTTATGGCAAGTACCTAGACTTATAACATGAGTCGTAGTTTATTGATGCCTTCGCATTAATTCAACTCAATCCAAAATTGTAAAATCCAAAAATAGTTGTGATGCAGAGTCCAGAAAAGTGTTCAGCCTTCCTCCAGACAAAATACCCCTAGCTGAAAACCTTCCTCAATAAACAATGAAAAATACGCGTGTCTTAGGTGTGGCATCAGATATTCTTTTGTTCTAACTGACCTTCCTCCGGTCAATGACCGTGCAACCGTAACTTTTTCTTGGCTCTGTTGTGATGTAATCGTTATGATCTGCATTCTATTGTGTTTATAGGCTAAATGTATGTGCACATCTGTTATATAATAACATCTATTCTATATTCTATAAAGGTATACACACATTTTTATTTCTGTCCTTCTATCCCCACCAATGGCGAACTATAGAAAGTCTGAAGGTGAAATGGTGAAATGGTGTTAAGCGCTAGTCGCTACGATCTCAGAAGTAAATAAGCTAATAAGACATCGACGCTCGACCCTGGCTGTGACGCTACCGTGGCTGGGGCTCGAACCCCACCTCACTAAGATCCTACACCATGAGCTAGCTGGATTCAAGCTATAGTACAATTTCAAAGCTGCAAATTTTTCTTGTTAAAAGATCAATAAAACATCACCCTGCGCAATTATTATGAAATATTATTGTTGAAACGGTAAAATATGCAGAGAAGAGAAGATGAAGACAAGATGCCATCTTATGATGATCTCGTTTCCACGAAAACCAGACCTATACGTAAATGTCACTATAAAATCGAACTGGGTTCATGGTGCAAACAATCTCAGCTTTTAGTCAGTGGGGTAGCCAAGGGGGTGCATGGGGGCAGTGCCCCCTAAAACACTGCCAATATAGGTTTTGTGTATAGCCTACAGATGATGAAAAAAAAATCGTAGGATACCTCTTGGTTATTTTTCCTGAAGGCCACACCCTTATTTTCTATGAACACGCCCCTTGGCACCTCAAGTGTTGGACCTCTGACTACGCTGCTGGATGTAGTTTGATGAATTAGGAGGGGAGGGGGAATCTACACTAAAAACTACCGTTACGAACTGCTGGGTACTTAAGCAATCCTACATGTGCAAGTTTGGCTTAGTTTTCTAAAATTTATGAAGATGAAACTTAACACAAGGGTGAGTTAATTTTAGAAAAGATTTTTCTATGAGTGGCATACAACAATAGATGGGATTCGAGCCTGGTCTGCATGGTCAGAGAGCCAACGACGATTCCACTTAGCAAAAGAGCCCAAAGAAATCGTCGAGTAACTCTCCAAGTGATACAGCCCAATGCTCTCCTCTCGCTTTGGCTTGGTGTTTCCGCTATGTTCTGCCTTCTTCAGTACCATAAATTTTAATATATATTTTTCATGAATGGCAATTTTAGAAATAGATGCAGGAACTGCAATGAAATTCTCCGCTAAGGTAAGAAAAATCAGCAAGGTGTACTTCGTGTCAAATGGATGAAGAAGCCTTTATAAACATAATGCACTAATGCTTTTGTCCCCTGCAAAAATCAGCTTACATGAATTAATAATGAACCGATTAAACTTGTCATTTCTTTTCATTTGTCGCAATAATGGAGCAATGCTTCGAATGCTGTAAACAGTGGCGAAGTTCTAGTTTCTATACAATTATCTATTGCACATATAGAGACTAATCGCCAAAATGAATCAAAATGCGAACTCAAAACAATGAATTAAGCTTATTTTCAGGTATATTTGTGGACTGCCTGCTAGCTTATTTTCAAACACTTACCAAACATAAGAAATTTATCAAACGAAATTGTAGCGCTAGTTTCTTTTCTTTTTAGCGGTTTTTTTTGACCAATTAAAACAATCAGACGTATTGAATCAGCATAAAAATAGAGTACGATTATCTTTGAAACAGAGGCC
The DNA here is from genome assembly GCA_014526335.1 of Chrysaora quinquecirrha. Lineage (NCBI taxonomy): Eukaryota > Metazoa > Cnidaria > Scyphozoa > Semaeostomeae > Pelagiidae > Chrysaora > Chrysaora quinquecirrha. Next base: position 2,786,655 of record JACTAT010000061.1, on the reverse strand, counting down.
AGCTGCTGCACAGTCACTCCTTAATTTTTTAAAAGTTTTTAATGTAAATACACTCTATGTACCTTTCGCAAATATATTAACACACCAAGCAAGTTTAAAATCAATCATTTCGAACGAACTAGTTCATCATGGCACATCAATTTACAATTAAACTGTTGGTCTTTGCTCTGATAAATACTCGGTTATTTAGGCCGGTTTTATCAACGACTCCAGAGTACTACGAGAACTACGTCATAAATGAAGGGCAAATCAGATCATTTGAAACTCCAAGTGTTCAGAATTGCATCCACAAATGCCAGCTAGACAATCAATGCAACATTGCCAATTTGAAGGTATTAACGGCATCAAAGTTTCAATGTGTATTTGTAAGAGTTGAATGCTTTGAGGATCTGCATGGGAAAATGCAACAATCGAATGGATGGTATGTTTATAAACTGCCTGAAAAATACTGCAAAGCTCGTCCAGTAAGTATGCTTACATGTATTCAAACCGAAAACAAAGAGTTTTAACATCTTGTCGATACCACAAACGCAATAAATAAGAGAAGAACCATAATGGTAGAGGTATCTCTCCTGAAACTTTGCCCTGCTGAATATTAAAGGCTTGTAATGATAAGCGGTGATTATCATGTCTAATCAACAACAAAGCGACAACAAAGAGACTTTTTGCGTGGTAGATTTTGGATGGGTTCCTTTACTCGAGGGGTGGTAACTCTTATAGGAGATGTGATATACCAATATCTGCGGTCCCAAGTTTGCGGATTCTGGGTACGGGTCTTGCTTTGCGAAAATTTGTCCACGTTATGGGATAACAGTGTGCCTTTCGGGTAAGTTGTTGCTCTTGGCCGTAATTCTAGGTCCGAGTTGTAACTTTAACGACAGAATACTTATCCAAAATTCTTCAATGTTTTCCAGAAGAGAGAGAGAGTTTGAAACATCTAACAAATACAAGCAACTGGGGGACGATTCACTCCTAGGAAATCTTGTATTCCTTTGCTACAAGTCCTCTCAAGAGGCAAAACTTAATTGACATTCAATTTACATCTTTTGACAGAAGCAACAGCAAAACAATGGAGGGAGTTCATCCAATGAAACAGCATCGACAAACAGTAGTACTGGAGGAACAACAGAGAGTAGCACAGGAAGCGGACAAAATCTACCTTGCGTCGGAGGTATAATAATCGCTACTTGCATCTTTCACCATCACTCACCTCAGCAACCCATTCTATCAGGGCTTTGACCGGCTTTGACCATGAGAAGTGACTGTGGGTAAAAATTTTCACCACGAATGGTCTGAGCCCTTATAAAATCGTAAACTTACAAACCCAAAATGTAAGCGCCAGGAAGGTGCAGCTTCGCATCTAGACAAAATTTGAGATGCTTGATACGAATTTGGTATCGAAAGCTCTATATCTTGAAGTTTTGAAGCAATTCGGTTGGCGGTCGTTCAAGACTTTGGTGGGTAACTGGGGAGGAGAAAGAAAGAGGAGCTGTTCCCGGAAAACATGTAATGGTTCTCTTTATTTCCTTCTTCTATAGGTTCCTTCTACTTGAAGCACAAAAGTAAAGGAAAATGCTTTCACTACAACATAGCAATGAATCGGCTTGTGCTTCGTGGTGCTTGCAGTGAAGCTTTCTGCGATACATCAAGCAAATACCTATATCATCTCAACACTGGAAAATGTCTGAAAGCAATCAGCGACAATCCGGATTCAGAAATAACATTAAGCAGCGACTGCTTAACAAACAAGGCTGATTTCCACCACAAGACTAACAATCTGATTTTCTACAAAGATACTCAGCTCTGTATCTGGCAACGGCAGAGTGATAACCCGCCAGAGAACTCCTTGCTGACGTTGAGAAGTGGATGCAGTGCACAAGAAACTAATTTGCTTTTTGTGAAGAGGACAGTTCCATAACAAAGATGATAAGACATCATTTGTACCACTATGTTAACAGCAACAAAGCACCAATAAACTATTAAGTTAACTGTAACTAACATTGGACTGTTTCTTCAAGAAACGTACAAAATAAAGGATAGTCTTTGGTTTGTACAGAACTTCAGATTGCGATCAATAGGGGGAACTTAACATGAGCATGATGCCATGAGGCGAATGTTTGAACATGTTTCAGCTAATCATTACAATCTTAAAGCAGAACTCATAACAATTTGAGTAACTATAACCATAGTAAAATTACTGCATGAATATAATAATATTGTTAGAGCACCCAATAATGTAAGTCTTTCTCCCAGTCGAAGTAATCACATTAGATTCTCAGCGAAAAGGCAACCGGATCCGGATCCCCGATCCTGCGGATTTGGTACATTCAATGCGGTCTGTTAATAGCAAAAGATCTGAGGATCGACGAGGAAATCTCATGGATTCGCGGACTAGAAATCTACGTATTTGTGGATTTTGGTACCGTACGGCCAAAACTGCTGTCTTGAAAACATGCTTTCAATGTCTGCGAAATCTTAAGAATAACTTAGGCAGAACTAGGACTAAAAGGCGCGATTTTAAGCCGGATCTTCAGTAAGCGCAATTCTTCGCGCGAAGGGAAGATATTCGTCGCGCAGAATCGCATTATCTATTCTTCCGCTCGTCAGAGCACATAACGACAAGTAGAACTGACTTCTACTTTCACCGCAATTCTCCGCGCGAAAGATTTCACCTAGCGGCTATTCGGCTTTAGATTCAACGAGCGGCCGAGCGGCCAGGAACGTTATCAATCAATCGATTTACGGTCTTAATCCATTGTTACGTCACATGATGATTTGATTAAAGTGACGTCACAAAAGAAAACTTCGTCGTAAGCTCATCGATTTCAAATTGATAATTTTGCGAAGCAGCGAAGACGCTATTTGCGAATCGGTCGATTTATTGGTTAATTTAGTTATATATTCGTGTTGAGATATTCAAAACAAGGATCTTAGTGCGAAAGGTAAGTTCGCTTTAATTCAGACACAAAAACAAATTTATTTTGCAAAATTTCCAGCTCGAAAAAGTTCTCAATTTTTCTTCCCCAACGCCTTCTTTAATATTTTCTTTACTTCTTTAGTTATTTACTCGCGTTGGGATATCCGAAATAAGGATCTTGGTACGGAAGGTAAGTTCGTTTCGATTTTGATACCAAAAAAATGTATTTTGCGAATTTTCGAGCTTTTTTCGAGCTGATATAGCAAGCCAATCGGTAATTCTTTAAATATATCGACGAGGTGATACTTTCCGAAGCGTTTTACGCTTCCTAAAGCACCGTTTTATAGAATTTACTGCAATTAGTTCTCAATTTTGCTTCTCTAACAGCTTCTTTAAAACTCTCTTTACCTCTTTTAATTTATCTTTACGCTATCTTTAAGCGTTTAGATTAACAAACAATTTGGAAAAGTTTAAGTTTACTTTGTAGAACTTTTAAAGCTTATTAAAGCACCGTTTTTTACACTTTACTGCACATAGCTTTTAGTTTGGGTTCTTAGTTAACGCTCTAGTATCTTTGAGATGTGAAAGACATTTTGTTAAACTATGTTTTCTTCAACAATATAAAGGATATTCTTAGCAGGGTAGCATTTAGTTTAGGGGCATAAGCTGCAGGTCCACATCAGCCGTATAGCTGCCAGGATCTCTGAGCTGCGTTAACAAATAAAGGTTGCTTGCTTGCTTTCTTCCTGGCCTTGCCTTGCTTGCTTGCTTGCTTCCTTGCCTTGCTTTCTTCCTTGCCTTGCCTGCTTGCTTTCTTCCTTGCCTTGCTTTCTTCCTTGCCTTGCCTGCTTGCTTTCTTCCTTGCCTTGCTTGCTTGCTTTCTTCCTTGCCTTGCTTGCTTGCCTTCTGCCTTGCCTTGCTTGCTTGCTTTCTTCCTTGCCTTGCTTGCTTGCTTTCTTCCTTGCCTTGCTTTCTTCCTTGCCTTGCCTGCTTGCTTTCTTCCTTGCCTTGCTTGCTTGCTTTCTTCCTTGCCTTGCTTTCTTCCTTGCCTTGCCTGCTTGCTTTCTTCCTTGCCTTGCTTGCTTGCTTTCTTCCTTGCCTTGCTTGCTTGCTTTCTTCCTTGTCTTGCTTGCTTTCTTCCTTGCCTTGCTTGCTTGCTTTCTTCCTTGCTTTGCTTGCTTGTTTGCTTTCTTCCTTGCCTTGCTTGCTTGCTTTCTTCCTTGCCTTGCTTTCTTCCTTGCCTTGCCTGCTTGCTTTCTTCCTTGCCTTGCTTGCTTGCTTTCTTCCTTGCCTTGCTTACTTGGTTTCGTCCTTGCATTGCTTTCTTCCTTGCCTTGCCTTGCTTGCTTTCTTCCTTGCCTTGCTTGCTTGCTTTCTTGCTTGCTTGCATTCTTCCTTGCCTTTCTTGCTTTATTTGCATGCTTGCTTGCTTGCTCAGTACCATCAAAACTCTTTTTGCAGATCTGGTTGTCTGAGTAAGAGGCCTCCTAATTTAGGGATGGCATCAAAGAGACAATTGGCCGATGAAGGCCTTCAATGCTCTCAGACGAATGGTAGCGAGGATGATCTATATGATGAAAGACTGAGAGGAGTTAGAAGCTTCTTCCTAACAACAAAACGAAGAATGACGGAAAAGAAGAGAATTTCTCGCCAAGAGATCGAAAGCATCATTTATAAAGAAGCGAAGAAGTTCTCTGAAGGGAGAGAAATGGGAGAAGAGTTGGACAAGCTTGAAGATCTACAGAATGAGATCTATAAGGACAACGAGGGTGGCAAATATGAGCGACAACTCAAAAGAGCATGTGACAAAAACGAAGACAGTCTAAGAGTCTTAGGCCATCTACGAAAGCTTCAAAGATACGAGGGTGAGTTTTCAGAAGATGGAGACGATGACTTTGAGTTAAGATCAGGATCAGAGATGATAGGATTTGAAAGTCAAGTGAAATATAGCTCAAGTTTTAATAAAAAGGCCCAAAAGGCGAAGAAAGATCAAGTCAGTGCGGAAGACATGCTTAAAATGAGTCTACAAGGGATCGAAAGATATCAGATGTTGTTGGAAAGAAATAGTCAGAAGATTGATACAATGAAACAATGTTTTCATGATAAGAGGAAGAGATTGGAAAAGGAGATATCTATTTTGAAGAATAAATACAGCTGTATGGTAATAGAAAAGAGTGGCGCAGAGGCAGAAAAGGAAGCAATAAGAGCTGACCTTGAAGAGATGATTACAGAGAAGGAAAAGGTTATCGAAAGCTTGAATCATCATCTCAAGAAAGAACGAGACGCAGCGGAAAGTAAACAAAGGGAGTTGATGAATGAAAAACGACTTTTGATACAGAAGTCTAACAAATTAGCTGATCAGTTGTCGATTGCTAAACAAGAGCTTGAAACGTCTCAGAAGAAAGTTGTGTCGGCAGAGTTGAAGAAAACAGAATTGGAAGCATTGAATAAGCATTTAGCTAAGCAAGCTCAGGATGTCAAGGCAGTAAATATGATTGAGAAAGAAAGAGATAAAACTGCCAGAGACAAGATCAAACGGTTGAATTACACAAACACACGACTCTACATGAAGATCGACTCATTAAAACGAAAGTTTGCAGCAGAAGTTGAGAAAAATAAAAGAATTAATGAAATTATTCAGGATAAGAAAGAACAGAATGAGTTATTGGGTAACAAGGAAAGAGAAATTAATAAACTAGCAAATGAAGTGCAGAGATTGAAAATGGAAGGAGATGTCATCAGAAATGAAAACAAGAAACTTCGTGGTGTTAGCAAGAGATTGAAGGAAACACAGGCTGAGAATCAGAAGCTAAGAGAAAAGATTCATCAGCAGGATGCAAGACATGACGTAGAGGTAATGCTCAGAGAAAGAGTTTCTCAAGAATCTGGAAGTCAGACAGAGTTGAATATTGCAGAGGAAATCAAGTATTTTAAGAGTGTGTATGGCAGCAAAACAAAAGAAGATAGTATGATGCAAAAACAGGCAGCAAATGTGCCATTTATCTGTGAATTGTGCGGACAAAAAGACACCATTATTCACGAGCTTCAGATAAAGATGGCTGAGCTACAAGCAGAGACGGATCTTCTTTCTAATAAGATTCCAAAACTTGAGGAAATAAATAAAAATTGCATTGAAATCACAGAAAAAGCATTGCTGAAATCAGAAAAGTGTAATGAAGAAAAAATTGAACTCCAGGAAAAATTAAACCAATTCATTAAAGGAGGAAGTTCAGAAATGGTAATAAGTAAGGCAGTGAAAACAACATCAGTGGTAACGAAAGATACCAAAGTGGCAGAGATTTCCAAAGATTTGCAGGATTTTCAATCATTGGTTCAGGAAACAGTTAGGATTGAAAAAATGGAGATGCGAAAGTTTATGGATGAAATGACGACTTATGCCAACAAACTGGACTTTCAGAAGTCTCAAAAAAATGGTGAAAGTTGCAACGATGCGTTTGGCATTGAAAGGAGCAGGGATATGATTTGTAAGATTGAGAGAGGCAAGAAGGTGGATTTTGGCGATGCAAGGCACAACAGAGAAGGGCATAATCTTGACAGAGGCAATGCTATAGAATTTGGCGTAGGAAGACACAATAATGCTCGCCATGATGGAAGCCTTCAGATTACAGTGGAAGGCATAGCAAAAGAGAAGGATGAACTGAAGGAGCAGCTAAAACAAACTGCATCACTGCTAAATGCATCAAAGGAACGAGAGAGGAAACTAAAAAGACGAATCAAAAATCTGGAAAAGTTACTGGAAGTGAACAGTATCTCATCACGCGAGGAGAATTTTCTGAGAGATATAAAAACATTGCAGAAAAGGATCTTCAGATTGATGAGTACGATGGCAGAGCCATTGCCGGAAATGAAGATGCTCCAGGAATTGAATTCTAATGATGGTATAAAGGTTGGAGGGAGAGATAAGAAAATAGGATGCAAAAAGTCGGAGGGAGTAGCTGTTGATAGTGGTGATTCAAATCGGCAGAATGCTAGAAGAAGTGATAAGAGTGAAATTCAAGATAGAGAAAAAGGCCGTGCTGGGGCAGAGCCAAGGCCAAAGCGATTGAGAGATAGAGCTTTCACGATTGATCACGATAATGACGAACAACAAACCAACCATAAACAAATGAAAGACAAGAAAGGCTGCGAAAAAGAGAAGACAAAGAAAGAAAAGGATGGTCAAAAAGATGGAATGGTTATGCAAACAGCTGAACAAAGATATCATGCAAATGTTGGTGTCAAAAATACTAACGATTGTACGATGAGTGAGGACGGCGACAGCATAGCCGACAAAAGCGATACAGACGACAGCAGTACCAAGAACATGCGATTAAACAGAAGGGAAATCGACAGCTCAGATGAAGGTATAGTAGAAAAGAACGGAAATGATTTCGTCATTAATATACAGTTCTTTTATACTTCCAAATATTTCCTTGCCAAATGAGCAAACATTGTTGGCAAATCATTTGAGATTTGCTTTAAAGCAATTTTGATAAACAATGTTTGATTGTTTGGCCAATCAATGTCAGCCCCTAAAAGATTAGACCGTGAGATGGTGAAACATTATCTATGAAGAAAATTGCAAATGTTTGACAAACAATGTTTGATCGTTTGGTCAGGGCCTAAAAAATTCGAAATTTCTTTTTTAGATTCTTCTTCAGACGAGTCAGAAGATGAGGAAACAGCTGAGGAATGTCGAAAACAAGAAAAGTATCAAAGAATCCGACTTCTACATGCAGATGACGATCAGGTTAGCCTTGGTGAATACCAACCAAAGAAAGGAAAGAAAACAAAAAAGAAAAAAACAAAGAAATTCTCTTTTGCAAATTTGAAAATGAAACTGAAGTTCAGGAAAAATAAGGGAAAAATGAAACGACTGAAAGAAAAGAGAAATAAGAATCGCCAGGATGATCCAGTGCCTTCAACTTCTAAGGAAAGCTCAGAAACAGTTGCAAACGCAAACCAACAACCATACAAAAGATACAAAAAAGTTCAGGTAAAGACATCACGTCACGTTAAATTCCTTCTTAATGGTTCTATTCCCATCAATTCTGCTACACAACAAGTGGAAAAACATTTGTTTAGCAACAAGCATTGTAACGTTATCAAGCTTTTTAGAAGAGCAACAATTTGAGTGTTTCTTCTTAAACTGCGGGAAAAGGAAATTTTCTCAAAGGGAGTGGTTTTTTGCTTGTTATATTTAGCAGTTAACGAAAATACTTTACATTCTGAAAGACTGTAAAAAAATCAGATAACCCTAAAGGCTTCAAATCTTCCTGTCTCTTAAGTCACGTAAAAGGTTTGCCAGATTTTGAAGATATTTTCGCAAATATATGAACAAGTTCTCGCTTTTGAATCCTGAGAAAGACTGTGAGCTCACAAGATTTTGAAATCCCAGTGGGAACTACCAAATAAAGATACATTTGAAGGCATAAGGCAATGACAAGTGAGCATTCTAAAGGACAACTTATTCTAGCAAACTTATCTGAAGGGTAAGGATAGTGTTGTTGATGACGGGTATGCAAGGATCAACCAAGAATGACTCAAATCACTGTTTTTGTTGGCAAAGTACCTTTGATAAATCATAGCTCATTGCTCATCTTTTTAGGTGAAGTCTCAAAGTCAAGCAAAGGAAAAAGAAGAAGCTGCTAATAAAGGACGAGTCATCAAAGTGAAAAGTGCGTCAGAAGAAAGTGATGAGGATGAAGAGAAAGAGGAAAATTGCAATGAAATTACTGATACAGAGAGTAAGAAACCGGAAGGAAATAACAGAGGGAAAGATGGTTCAAAAAAGAAGAAAATAGACGCAATGAGAATGGAAGAAGAGCAAGACAATGATGAAGATAGCAGCGACAGTGAAAGTGACGGGGAAAACGAAAGCGAAAGCGACAATGAAGATGAAAGCGGAAGTGAAAGCGGAAGTGATAGTGATACAGAAGAAAACGATGTTGATGGTAGAGTTGAAAAAAAGAAAAAGAAAAAGAAAGGAGGGCTTTCAATTGTGTGGAAAGGCTTCCGCTCCAAAAAGAAGCAGAAAACCGATAAAGTAAAAGGTGATGAAGGTGATGAAGGTGATGAAGAAGAAGAGGAAGAAGGAGATGGTGAGGACAAGAAAAGTGAAAAAGAAATGAAGAAAAAAGACAAGGGCTACGAAAAGAAATTGAAAAAGAAACTGAAGAAGGAGAAGAAGAAGAAGAAAAACGCTGAGAAGAAAAAGAAGAAGAAAGAGAAAGAAAAGAAGAAGAAGAAAGCAGAAAAAGAAAAGAAAAAGAAAGCAGAAAAGGAAAAGAAAAAAGAGAAGGAAAAGAAGAAGAAAGTGGAGGATAGCTGTGAAGAAAGTGATTCAAAGAATGAAAAAGAAACGAAGAAGAAAGAAAAGAAGGAAAAGAAGAAAGGAAATGAGAAGAAGAGTAAGGAGAAGAGCAAAAACAAAAAGGAAGAGGAAAACAAAAAGGATGAGAAGAAAAAAGAAAAAAAGAAAGAGAAAAGCAAAAACAAAAAGAAAGAAAAAGAGAAAGAGAAAGAGAAAGAGAAGAAGAAAAAGAAGGAAGAGGAAAATAAAAAGAAAAAGGAGAAAAGAACAATAAAGCTGAAAAGAAGAAGAAAAAGGAGAAGAAGAAGAAGAAGAAGAGGAAGAAAAAGAAAAAGAAAAGAAAGAAAAGAAAAAGAAAGAAGAAAATAATGATAAAGACATTGAAAAGAAAAAGGATAAGAAAAAAGAGGACAAGAAAGAAAAGAAGGAAAAGAAGAAGGGAAAATCGATGAAAATTAAGGTGATAAAAAAGAAACATAAAAAGGAGAACAGTATGGATGTAGAAGAAGTAAGTAACGGTTTGATAGAATTTGATGACGATGATAGTCACGCGAAAGTGCTAGAAGAAGGAGATAATATCAGTGACGTCTGTGATGGTGGGCAAACACAAGAAGCCAAAAAGAAGGGAAAGCAAAAAAGATTCTCTATTAGATTCAAGAATATCTTCAAAGGCAAGAAAGTGAAATCTATAGAGAAAGCAAACATCGAGGGAAAAGATGACGAAGAGGATGATGACGAAAACAATGAATCTGATGAATGTAAGAATCATGAAGAAAATAAAGCAGTTGATGGAGATCAGGACATGGCATCTACAGATCAAGGCTTCATAAACATTTTTAAACAGGAAAATGTCGATAGCTCAGAAGACAGAGAATCTGAAATGTTGTCTGCTTGTCAAAGGGAACCAGAAGTTTCTGCATCGCTTGGTGAGGATACAATGCAGAATTTAGGCCAGAGTAATCAAGGTAGTTGGCTGGAGAATGGTCGGAAGATAAGTCAATTCAGAGAAGAAGAGCCATGTAAAGATAATATAAAACAACCAGTGAGAAGCGAACACGAGGATGAGGATGGAATGATTTGCAATGAAAAACAGCCGCATGCAGTTGACCTTGTAGAGTCCATCAAAAGTTTCAGCGACACATCAGAGTCAGAAGTAGTCCAACTTAATGTCGTGAAAGCATCTGGAACTTTACGGAATGCAAATATAAATGAAAAGCAAACAGCTAAAGAGCCTGAAGCAAGTCGAAATGTTTTGACGATTTTGGTAAGCTCTGCTGAAGATTTCGAAACGAAAAAGACTTGCGAAGCTGTAGAAATAGATACAGGGGAAGAAGAGTATGAGAAACAAAAGGAAGAACAAAGAAAGCGAATTGAAAGTTACCAGTGTGGATTTACAGACAGTGAGGACCAAGAAGAGGTTTCCAGAGCAAGAGAGGAGAAGGAATTAGATGACAGAGAAAATAGTTTTTCTGATGAAAGTGTTCAAGACAGATCTCATGAGAGAAAAGCAAAGATTTCAAATGAGAATCAAGAAAATATCTCTCATGGAAGAGAAATGGAAGTTGCAAATCGTAGCAAAGAAAATGCCTCTGATGACAGCGAAGAGATTGAAGTTTTCAACAAGGAGGAGAATCATTTGAAAGTAAACAATCAACAAACCGAAAATGATGACATAAATGACAATGATAGCATCGAAGAGATAGAACTGTCTGATACCCCTTCAAACAAAATCAAATCACATAGTAATGAAGCTCAAGAGAATAAGCCTGAGAATATTAAACAGCCAACACAGACTGAAAAGAGCAGACGCACCTTTGAGGCACCAAGAAAGAGAAATTTAAAGGACAAGGAGGACAGTTTTATAAGTAAGGAAAATGTCGACGATTGGATTGACTTTTGTGACAATGAAAACGAAGGAGAGTTGATGGAAGCACTAATAAGACTAAAGGTAGAGAATGAAAGATTGGAACTCGAACTCAAGGAGCGGAAAAAAGATTCAGGGAAACATGGAACGGTTAGTAGTGATTATGATTTTGATCTGATTGCGATCATCTGATTGTTATTGTCTGTTGGGATAATCTGATCGCGATAATGTTATTCAGACAATCTGATTGTGATCATCTGACTGTGATTACTTCCTATGATCATCAAATTTTAGTCATCTTATTACGGTCATATGATTGCGATCAACTGATTGTAGTCATCTGTATATGATCATCTGATTGTGATCATCTGATTGTGATCATTTGATTATCAGCATCTGATTGTGATCAACTGATTGTGATTACCTGCTGTGATCATATTTTTGCGATCAACTGATTGTAGTCATCTGTATACGATCATCTGATTGTGATCATCTGATTGTGATCATTTGATTATCAGCATCTGATTGTGATCAACTGATTGTGATTACCTGCTGTGATCATTTGATTGTGATCAACTGATTGTGATCATTGCATTGTGATCATCTGATTGTGATCATTTGATTGTGATCATCTGATTGTGATCATCTGTTGTGATATTCTAATTGTGATTACCTGTTGTGATCATTTGATTTTGATAATTGGTTATCAGCATCTGATTGTTATCACTGGATTGTGGTCATCGGATTGTGATTGTGATTAATGTTTAAATTATGTTACAGAAAATGGAAGACAAAAAATAGAAGAGAAAAGAAAAGAAATAGAAGAAAAACAACAAATGTTGGCCGAGAAAGAAATAGAGTTGTATGAACTGGAGAAATCACTTGACCAACGAAGACAAGAAACGGAAATATTGGACGAAAGCTGTCGTGAGTTAAACGAAGCTGAAATTGAATCATTGAATGCAAGTTTAACTATGGCTAATCAAAGAGCAACGAAGCAGCAGAAAGAAATTGAAAAATACAAGAAGGAGATTGAAAGGCTTCAAAAGGAAATCACCGAAAGAAGATATAATGAGAATAACCGTACGCAGACATCAATACAGCAAGATCAGTAAGTACTTTTATAGAGAAACTCGATCCTGGCTTTTTACATTCATGAAAAATACAGACAAATATGTATGGTGCTGAAGAGGGCTCAACATAGCAAAAACACAAGGCCAAACAGAAAGAGAGCCCTGGGCTGCATAAAGACACTATGATGTTAATAGATTGACAACGGCATGATATAATTTCATGAAAACACTTCCCTTTTTATTTGCAAACGCAACACAAGTTTTCTTCAAATGTTTCAAAGCACAAAGAAATGGGGCTTTCAGAAGCTAAGCACTAAGTAAAGAAGTAACGTGTGCTATCTCCTAAAATAGAGTCTTTAGGCCATTGAATATGAAAATTAAGTGGCGTCGTGGCATAATCCAGCTGGTGTCGGGGTCTAGCCCAGCGACGGTCATTTAGTGCTACCCAGGTTGGGACTTATTCTTGTAATGAGTCTATTTCTTGTATGATACTTATGTTTCAATTCATTTTCAGGAGAAAGAAGAATGATAAAAAGTTCGACATACATGAAGTGCATTTTGAAGATGAGCTCGTCAGAGAAATCTTAGCTGAAGATTTCAAACAAAATGGCAGCAGGGATGAAGAAGAAGAAGCTGAGTTCTATAAATTCAAAATTGACATCATGTCGAAAGAAATTGAGAAAATGAAAAAGAAACAGCAAATGGTGGAGGAAAAGGAACTTGAGCTGCAAGTAATGGAGAAGTCTCTTGAGAAACGCAAAGAAGAACTTGAATTTTTTGATGAAAGTTTTCGAGAGGTTAATGAAGCAGAGGTAGAATCACTAAAGGCCAGTTTATTAAAGGCAGATGAGACAACAAAAAAGAAAACTGAAGAAATTGAAAAGTATAAGAAGGAGATTGAAAGGCTTCAAAAGGAAATCAGAGAAAGAAGATGTAATGAGAATAACAGTACACAGAAATCAATACAACAAGATCAGTAAGTACTTTTAAAGAGAAACTCGATCCTAGCTTTTTGCATTCATGAAAAATACAAATATGTATGGTGCTAAAGAAGGCTCAACATAGCAGAAGCACAAAGCCAAACAGAAAGAGAGCCTTGGGGGTGTATGATTTGAGAGTAACTCATTGAGCTCTTAAGCAACGCGTAACTCATTGAGCTCTTTCGCTCAGTGGAAGCGTCGTTGAATCCCATAGATTGTGGTGTGCCACTAATCTTGTATAATGAAATTCTTAGAAAATTCTTAGAAATTCAATATAAGGGAAGTTCTAAGTTAAGCAGGGTTTGCATAGTGCATGTAGTTATGTAACGAGTTGACTTTGTAGGATAGACACTATGATGTTAATAGTTTGACAACGGGATGATGTAATTTTATGAAAACATATCACTTCCTCCTTCCCTTTTCATTTGCAAACGCAACACAAGTTTTCATCAAATGTTTTAAAGCATAAAGAAATGGGGCTTTCAAAAGCTAAGCACTAAATAAAGAAGTAAAGTGTGCTATCTCTTAAAATAGTGTCTTTAGGCCATTCAATAAGAAAACTCCGTGGCGTCGTGGCCTAATCCAGCTGGTGTCAGAAGCTCAACGAGGTCGGGGTTCAAGGGTTCAAGCCCAAGCTACGGTAGCGCCACAGCCAGGGTTGAGGTCTCGATTAGTTAACCTATTTCTGAGATCGTAGCGACTGGCGCTAAATACGTACCACTCCACCTTCACAAATTCAACTTCATTAAATAATTGGCAAGCCAGCGCAACCCAGGTTTGGCTTTATTTATGTAATGAGTCTATTTCTTGTATGATACTGATGTTGCAATTCATTTTCAGGACAAAGAAGAAGGATAAAAGTTTGATATACATGAAGTGCATTTTGAAGATGAACTTGTCAGAGAAATCTTAGCTGAAGATTTCAAACAAAATGGCGGCGGGATGAAGAAGAAGAAGCTGAGTTCTATAAATTCAAAATTGACACTATGTCGAAAGAAATTGAGAAGATGAAAAAGAAACAGCAAATGGTGGAGGAAAAGGAACTTGAGCTGCAAGTAATGGAGAAGTCTCTTGAGAAACGCAAAGAAGAACTTGAATTTTTTGATGAAAGTTTTCGAGAGGTTAACGAAGCAGAGGTAGAATCACTGAAGGCCAGTTTATTGAAGGCAGATGAGACAACGAAAAAGAAAACTGAAGAAATTGAAAAATATAAAAAGGACATCATGCGATTAGAAAAAGAAAGTGGAGATAGAAGGAGAGACGAAAACATTTTGAAACACAAATTGATAGCATTGGAAACAAAAGCTTCGGAAAAAGCGAAAGAAAACCAGAAAATGATTCTGAGTTTGAAGGAGGAGAAAGAGAATCTGGAAAAGAAGAATGCAATGCAGACAAATCAGAAAGAGAATGCGATGTTGAGGAATGCAAATGAGAAGTTGAGACATGAAAATAAAAAACTTTGCCAAGATATTGATAGCATGGCAACTCAGATGAGATCAATGAAAGTTACACTTGAATATCTACAAGGAGATCCTCTGCATAAGTAAGTAAAGATGTTTGTAGTTTATCAGCAACTAGTACCAACAATAACAACTAGGTACAGTTGTCTACGAGACCCTGGGAACCAAGCTGTAACGCCGGGTCATAAAAAAGGTATCTAGAGAGTAAGAAAGATATTGATCACATGTAAAGCTAATGGCTTTGAGAATATCAGAGTTAAAAAAGAACTTAATTATTTCTGAAGCATTTTTGCCTTGTTTGTCAATGAGGTGCTGTGGCATCGTGGTGTAACCCAGTTGATTCATGATGTCAGAAGCTCAGTGTGGTCAGGGTTCGAGCCCAGCAAGGGTAGCAAAACAGCCAGGGTCGAGGTCTCGATTAGTTAATCTACTACTGAGATCCTACCCACTAGCACTAAAACACCATTCCACCTTCACCAATGGCAAAATTTCGGGTCGAAGGAGTTGATACTTTTCTGCTGTAACAATACATCAGATGTGTAACACAGTGACTGGCGGTTAGGTTGTGTGGCTGTAAGAGAATGTCGTTGCCTTCTGAAGGTTGGAAAACGTGTAAGATGGGTGTCCAGTTAACACGGATTAACAGAGACAAATCAAATCCGATAGCATAAGACAGCTAACAAGAACAACATTTCTTGCAATGATCTGTCATATAAAGAAAGAAGAATTTGCTTCGAATCCGATATCGCCTCAACAACAGAAACAGCTCGTCCAAACATCTTCAATTGCCAAAATGCTTGGAGCACTTACAAGGCTCTTTAAGCAAAACGCAGGATCGTGCTTTCTCTTCGGACACCAATGTTGATTTGCTTAATTATCAATATTATCTATAGTTTATATTAAAGAGTTGTCTTGAATCTAAATGTTTATATTTCAAAATCTTCCAGGCTAGATCCAAAAGAGGAAGATTTCTGCTTTGAAGAAGAAGAAGAAATGATTGAAAATGAAAGAAAAGATTTCCTTGATGAAAGCCTGGGAAAAGACTTGCAGCAACGCCCAATACAAGACTTGCAGCAATGCCCAATACAAAACTTGCAGCAACGCGCAATACAAGACTTGCAGCAACGCCCAAGACAAGACTTGCAGCAACGCCCAATACAACATTTTCAACAACATCCAATACAAGACTTGCAGCAAGGCCCAATACAAGACTTGCAGCAAGGCCCAATACCAAACTTGCAGCAACGCCCAATACAAGACTTGCAGCAAGGACCAATACAAGCTTTGCAGCAACATCCAATACAAGACTTGCAGCAAGGCCCAATACAAAACTTGCAGCAACGCCCAATACAAAACTTGCAGCAACGTCCAATACAAAACTTGCAGCAACGTCCAATACAAGACTTGCAGCAAGGCCCAATACAAGCTCTGCAGCAACACCCAATACAAGGTTTCAAACAACGCCCTATAGTAGGCTGGCAAGAACACCAAACAGATCGCTGGCAACAAGACATAATGCTGTATGACGAAAGCTTTAAGCACACAGGTAGATATGAACAGCCAGGACACGAAGAGTTCAGAATTGAAGAGAGAGGACAAGACGATCTGAGCCTGGAAGAGTTGAAACACGAAGATGTAACACACGAGGAATCAACTCATTCGTTACTGGCGTCAAAAAGTAATGACCCGAATGACCCCTTCTCAGCCGCAGCATTATTAGGCAAGAAAAGCCTTTTTCCAAAAAGAAGCAAAACCAGCGAAGACGAAATAAAAAGGCAACTCGCGAAAGAGATAAAAAAAGAAGACAAGAAACTAATCAAGAAAGCAAGAAAGAGTTGTTTTAAGTATCAAACAAGACAAGCATCGCAGAATGATTTTGTCATTTCACAAAGTGAAAAAACTGTTCTTTTTGATCCGCCATTTGGACATTACAAAGCACTGCCGGCTATTCATAAAAAGCCAGCAAAATAGAGACAAATAATTGCTGAACATCTGTAAATATTGTAAATATGAAGTGAATATTTTGTAAATATGAAACCGTTGTTTTCAACGTTTTCGTGCTTTTTATTGAATTCATTTTTGTTGTATTTGTGCAGAAGATGAAACTGTAAATAGTTAAATTGTGAATAAACTTTAAATTATCTTGTGCATGATAAATATTTTGATTGAAAACGATGCTTTTTCTTGCAAAGGAATCCCTATGGAAAAAGGTATCCTTAATATTCGAGAGGCATTGTATGAAATCTTCAAGGATTGAATCACCAGATTGGACGCCACAGTAGACCGAAGAAGGTGTGGAAAGGAAGTTTGAAAAATAGTGAATATATTATTAAAGCTTGAGAGACAAATAGGTATATTATGCAAATTAGCGACTGTTTGCCCGAAAAACGAAAAAGCAGTATAAAAGACAAATGTATTAAATAGAGGAAGACCATCAATGACCAATAAACAGGAGAAGAACAGCATTTCTCCTTGTCCGATGGTGGGAGATGAGACGGAGCTCTCCCAAAATGTCATGATAAGCGGTGATTATCATGTCTAATAGTGTGCCAACAGCTCTCGAAAATAAACTGAGTTTGACTTTCACAAGAATTCTTTGTGCTGTCTTGAACATTCCGTGGCAGCAATATCCTTCCAAGCAACGTCTATATGGTGACCTCCCAGAAGTATCAACATTGATCTGTAAGCAAAGGACTCGGTTTGCTCCGTTAGTGCTTTTCACACCTTTTCGATCTGATCACCTCAATAAATAGGTGAAGAACTACATTTCTCATTGCCTAATGACTGGAAATGGACTCTCCTGGAAATGTTTCGGGGTAAATACCAAAGGCCTATCACGCTGGGCGGTGATTATCATGTCTAAAACTGTATAGAAGGGATCTCAGTCTCTCAAGGAGTTTTGTGAAATCGTGAATACAGAATGAAGGAAAGCTTGAGAAAGTAATAGGAAAGATTTGTAGTTTTTTGCCTGGAAAAGCTGTCTTATTACCCATTGGCAATGATGTCACAATAGGCCAAAAGAACGACAGAAATATGATGCATGTTTGACTCTCAGTCATCATCATTACATGATTTGAAACTGACATTCACTCTGCTACCGTTTTGAAAACAATTTCCTTCTTAAATAGGCAAATGTCAGTTATCTAGTCTTACAGAAATGAGAACTTACAGAGTCGAATTCTTTACTGCAATTCAGGAACCATTTCTTTGCATTTCCAGTCAGGGATTTTGTCAGATTTGATCTTGAAATTGCAGACCATACGATTATGTCAGCTAACGTGAGATCATCGCTTGCAAGATATTTGTTACTCGATAATCGTTTTTCCAACATTGAAATTGCTTTTTTCGTTTGCTCTTGTGTTCCATTTTGAATCTACAAGAAACATAATACATTGACACAGGGTTTAAACAGAGAAACCCAAAGGTAAAACAGCATAGTAGAAAGAGCAGCATAGCATAGTGGTTAGCTCGCACGCCATTTGAGCTCAAAGTGTAAAAACCTTGCTCTCTGTGACAACGCACAATGGTGTATAAATTGGTACCTTAGTGATGAAGGCCCAAAAACCTCGTAGCGCTGACTGTATAGCTGCACACGAGTTGATATACTCCCCAGAGAGATATAAAAAAAGATTGGGAACAGAAAAAATGGCCTGAGCTAAGGTGGAAAATAGTTGTAAAGCGCTGCTGAATATGTCCAGTGATAGATAACATTGCTATATAAAGCCATGACCTTTACCTTTAAAACTTATATGAACTATATCATTCTTGAATTAGAAATGAGGCAAATGCTTGCATAAAGAACAAACAGTTGAGTTTGTAATCCGTAACTGACTTCTAGAGCAACAAAAACTCCAACAGTCATGAGCAGTTCCAGAGTATTCATTACGAGAAACAAATACAAAGGTAGTTCAATAAGGCACGTAGCATTTGAAAGAGCTAACAAACCTGTATTGTTGCAACTGATGTCCAGTGATCAATCAAGAAGACTGCATCTTCGTCAAGACCTTCAAAAAGATCTGCAGCAAACTTTCGACATAAGTAACGAGCAATGTTAGCATCACCTCGGATTGGTGTTTGCAGTCTTGGAGATACTAGCAATGATGGCCAAAAATTCTCTAAAGACAAAAAATTATATACAGATGTCATCAATGACTGAGGATCCAATTTTTGGAGGGATGTGGCACCCCAAGAGTGGTTGTATCCTAAGGGGGGCTAAGGGGGCAGATATCCCTATGATTGCCAAGATAGATTTTCTATATAGGCAGCCTATGACTTGGTTATTCTTTCTAACATACGGTACAACTGCACCCTTTTTCTCTTTGTCCATGCCGTTTTGCCCCTCCAATGTCCGATGTCTGGCTACACCACTAGGTGGGCTAGGGGATACTGAGAATCGTATTGCTATTGTATGCCCTGAGAAATATATGACTATCTGGACAGACTGCACAGAAGAAGGTAAACAATTAGCACATAAAATTTAAAGGGAAAATGAGCAACAATAAGTACCTTCTTTCCAAATGAAAGTAAGTGTCAACCCATCATGTGGCTGTATGATACTATCTTTAACACCAATGCAATGCTGGTAGTTAGACGGCACATTTTGTTTTAGAGAAGAATGTACATGCATCGCAGATGAAATCTGAAGTCCTCTCTGCTTCAGCAGATTGAAGAGGATGAAGGCACTGAGTGGTGGGTCTGATGGCTTTGCAGTTATCACAATGTCAATGTCTTTATGAGATTTTTGCAGCTGAAAAAGATAAAGATAGAAAGTTATTTATGAGCCGATGTAAAGAAGAATAAGCCGTCTCTGTCAGTGGGTCAGTGCAATCATCAGAGTTTTGCATGGCGCCTTCTAGACAAGTCAGCAAACCACAATGTCAGCCAATGACATTATTGACTAGTTATTTTGTTGCGTGTTGGGATATTGGGGGCTGGCACCCCTAAACCCCTGCTTTAACAGTGTACATGTTTCAAATATATTACATTTAGTGGGCCGACTTATTATACGCTGACGGACTGATTTGTCTAAAACATGATGAGCCGACTTTGTTGTGGGCCGACTTGTCCTGTTACCTGCAGGGCTTCCAATAGCATTACCCTAATTTCAGCAGCTAAACTAAACAAGGTTTTGTGGCAAGTTAGCAGTGTGGCAAGCTGACCAGAAACCACCCTTACATTTTCTTTCTTCAAATCAGAGCTCTTCATAGATGTTGTTCTTGAAGATTCATGTTTTTCAGATTTTTCCAACATTTCAGGACTAACGCCAGCTTTCTTTGCCAATCTGTCAATTTCATTCTTCAAGTAATCAAGGTCACTTAGAAATCTCTCTTGTTTCTTGATCAAATGACTGACTGCATCATTTTCTGCATTCTAGAAAATAAATTCACATAGTTAGAATTTTCGGTGGTCAAACTTCTAGATCAATGATGGAAGTGGCTAGTTTTGAACAAGTTGTGAAATATGGGCCTTACTGATCAGTGGTGAGGAGAAGAAAGGCCTAAAAATGGCCGTTTTAGAAGTGATTTTTTTTGAGCGAAATAAAAATAGTTTTACCTTCACGTTCAGGGCAGCCATATCCGGCCCATTTTTGAAAAAAGTGTTTCCCTGAATGTTCTGCATCTTATACATAGAATCCGGCAGCGGAACTTCGTATTCTGTTTCTAAAAGACGAGGGTACGTGTACATGCTGATTCCACCATCAGACGCCATTTTCTAAACGGAGGAAGATGATGATTAGAACGTGGTAGATTTATGCACGCTCATGACGTAATGAAAAATATCTGAATCGAGGCTAAGTTTAACAATAGAAAGGTCAGAGGCCGTCAGACACACAGAGACATGCGTGGTACGGGATTTCGGGGATTTTTTTAGGACTTTTGTATTATTGTGGATTTAATAATTCATTACATCTTCTAAGAAAGCCAGATATGCAAAAACATTGCTCAGTGCTGGAGATGAATGCTCCTCACTTGCATCCACAATGCCGAGACAATGTGGCTGAGGCGTCGCATCTTACGGTGGTTCCCGTTACAGGAAATCGCTATTCCCCCCATGAGTCTTCCGCCAGCCAACCGAGGGAGGGAATATCCGGCCCCTAGACCTGCTTACGCAATGGATACCCCTTGCTTACGCTTCGAACTCATGACACTGAACAATTGTGTATTATCCACTCATTGATGTCATAGATTATTTTCCAGTGATCCTGTCGAGTCCGGTTATGTACTAAAAGCGCATGCGCCATAAAGAGTAATTTTTGTGGCACAAATAATTTTACACTTAAAAATTGCAGTTTTATTTTTGTTTCTCACTTCATTAATCACTATTTAGTTATTTAAACAATTTTCAAATTTCAAAATTAAATGAAAAATTAAGTTTTTTCGTGTCATGATCACTCATTCCTTCAAAACACGTCAGAAACGTCGGCTACCTCATTTTGGCTGTTGATATCAATGATCTCCCGAAAGCGAGTTGTTGAGGTTGTTATGAGGACAGAAACAAGATCATCCATTTTGTCAACATGATGTTGGAGGAAAAAGATGTTTTGAATTGATGTTGCTAGATTGCACAAGATTGTTTCGCAACTGAACTGAAGAAGAAAAACAGTAATTCTGATAAACTATTGAGCGATGAGCCACTCAACTTCAATCGTCCCAATCGTTTTATGGGGCAAAACAGCGCCATCACATTTGGTTTCTGTTGTCACTTGCACTTATGATCAAAAGACAGTCATCACAGGAACATCGGATGGGCAAATTGGGTTGTGGGATCTTAGACATACTACAGATGGTGGTCTTAAGGTTGCCTAAATTTTGATAAACCGTGTGTCTCTTTGTTTTGATAATTAAGAATAAAAAATAGTTGGCATTCAAACACAGTCAATCGTCTCAGCACAGTCTTAATGACACCCCTCAAAATACAAAACCCACTGCATTAGATGTTTTGGGAATGCAAGTAGAGAAACAATAATAAGAAAGTGATGACAAAGATAAGTGTAGAGGTATAGAGGTGGTGTGGTTGAGTGGTCAAGACGCTAGTCTCACAATCGTAAGGTTGTACTTGTAGGTTTGAATCTTGTCGAGACAGTGAATCTTAGCTCCCGACTGCAGAGTTGGGCAATTGCACACCCAAGTTTTTCAATAGAACAATAGGCTAACAATATGATTTAACAATAGAAAAGGACCCTTACACACAGGAGATCTCGTTGAAAAAGGCCATACTCTGCGAACTGGTCTTAGCCTGCGTCAAGACAGACTCAAACTTATGAAATTGTGCTCTGGTTCATAATGTTTTGAACAAGTGCAAAATACAGTGATTTCCTATTGAGTGTATCTCTTCGGATGGCTATATCTCAGTCAATGTTTGATAAATTTGACTGACTTTGCACATTTACGCATTATTTTTGATGTTCTTTCACAGAATGAAGAGCAAATTTCAAAATTCTTAAAATAGATTTTTGTTAAGTTATGACTTGGGTACTCTATTAATTGTTGTTTTGTTCTTGTTGCATGTGCCATACCTTGCATTGGGGTCTTATACATAAACAAGAGTTTCACATTCTAAGCTTATGATTGTAGCTTTCAGTTTAGTACCTTTACCATCCTTTTTATTGCAGATTGTCCCAAGAAACTTAATTTTTGCTCATGGAGATGCAATTTTGGATATTGCTTGTGCACTCGATGCAAGCTTTGATCGTCCAAATATAATCAGCCTTGCAGCGAATGGGTAAGATATAATGCCTGTTGCCAATTGTTTAAGAACAATATCCTTTGTCGTTCTATTGCTTTGAAAATGTAAGCAAAGTGAGTAAAACTAGGGTTTTAGGTCTTACCCTTGGCAGAATGTTCTTTGACCATGCTCTTCAGCGTAAATGAAAACACCCTTTATTTGCTTATATGAACATTACTATTCATCATTGAGATTTATATTTTAGTGAAATTTGTCTGTGGGACATTGAAGATGGCCTTTGTTTGCAAATGAAAGTCATCCCTGGTAATCACAAAAAGCTCCAGGTATTCGTTTGACATTATTTTAATTCTTTATGTTTTTGCTGCATTGCCTGAGTCATACTGCAATCTATCATGGTTCTAGCACTGTTAAACTTATTTTTTATTTTCACAGTCTGTGCAAGTAACTAAAGGATCAGTGAGAGAATGGAGAATCTTGTTATATGGACTTTATTCCGACATCTTTGTTCTTGATACATCAAGCCTTGAGGTATGTTATTACAGTGAGAGAAATATATTATTAGGGGTCAAGATAATTGTTTCATTACAAAGACAATGTATTAGGCATGATAATCACCATTTATCATGCCAAGCCTTTGATATTTAGTTGGGCAATGTTTTGGGAGAGATCCGTCTTCCATTATCGGGCAATGAGAATGTGGTTTCTTTCCTATTTATTGCAAAGGTCAGATAGGAAAGAAACCACATTTCGCATTGCCCAATGATGGGAGAAGGATCTCTCTCAAAATGTTGCCCAACTAAATATCAAAGGCTTCTCATGATAAGCCATGACTATCATGTCTAATACGGTGTCAGAAACAGCCTTGATAAGTTTGAATCTATTTACTACAAAGACAATGTTTTGTTGATTGTTTTCAGACAAAAGCCATTGTTTTCTGTTCTCACAAGATCAGTCGATTGCACCCCTTTGCTCTAAAAGTGTTATTATAAATCTGAAACCAAAGACAGAGCTGTTTAGGATAACTTAGGCTTATTTATCGTCTAAAATTGAGCAGCATTTCACTTGTTGAATAAGTGTATGAGATTCGTGTTGGAATAAAAGGATTCTTTTCAAGATCCCTGCAAAAACACTGGAAATTCCAGTTGAGGGTGTACGAGATTCCAAAGAGTGAATTACCCCTCGTCTAAAACGATTTTCTATTCATGATTGTAGGTCCTTTACACGCTAAAATCAAAGTTATCACCTGATTGGATAACATGTCTATGCACATTGCGACAAGCTAGATATCAAGGTTAGTCTAAAGATCTTTGAAAACCTTATAGTTTATTATTTTGGAAATGCTTTAATAGTTCAATAAGGCCTGATAAGCATCATGTTTCTTTCTTCAGAGGAAAAACTTATCGCACTTACAGAATCAAACTGCTTGAAAGTTTGGAAGTTGAAAGCTAGTTATGAACGGAGGGTAGGTACACTGTTTTCAATTGCAACGGGGCAACGCTGGGAAAATCTTACAGGGACAACTTTAAATACTTTTTATAATATCGTTTATAAACACTTTATCTTCAGATTGTTTCAGACATTTAGATGATGAAAGCTGCTTTCACAGGGTAGGGTTTTATGGGATCGAAGATGGTTCTTTCGCTTTGAGAAAGCAAGAAAAAACAAGCATGTTAGATGCAAACTTTTCAACACAAAGCGTACCTAGACAACTGACAACGCTAAAGCTTAAAATTCTCATGAAGGACGAGACCTTCGTGAAACAACTTACAAATCAAACCTTCTTTAAACAGCTATTCTAAGTCCTAAGGCCCTGGCCAAACGACCAAACATTGTTGTGACAGCATTTGTAATTTGCCTACCGCGGAATGTTTTACAGTTTTGTCACATCGTAAAACATTCTTAGCATTTCAATTTTAACTTTAAAACATTTTCTACTTGTGGCAAGCGAAAAACGGTAAAATATCATTTGGTTTGATATGCAACTTCAAATGTTTGACAAGCAACTTTTTGATCAATTTTTGAACTATTTTGATATTTGATCTAAAGTCTGCTTGTGACATCGGAAAAGGTTCAAGCATTGCTTTTAAGCAAATTGAAAATGTTTGACAGTGTTTGAAAGGGCCTAGCGCAATATCTAAAAGGCTAGCCTTGTGCTGAAAACAACGGACACTGTTGAAACATGAAGCAAGATCATTGCAACTCCATTAATTCCATTTCAGAATCCTGAGGTTGTTTTCGAACAAGAATCAAAGACACTGGATTGCTGTAAAGCGAAATTCATGTGCTGCAATCCGTTTACACAACGAACTATTCTTGTGATTAGTTCCAAAGCATGGCAGGTAGGGAAATAGTCTTATGAAGCAGTTTCTCTTATGAGCTTGAAATTGTTTCGCCTAAATCTATATTGACAGAAATAATTGTTCTTTTCGAAATGAAGCTCCCTATGTTATTTAGAAGGCCCAAGATGGCACTAGACAAGGTCTTAGTTCAGAACGTGCCAAGTGCCACTCGAACCTAGAAAAAACCCTATTTTTCGTGCCAAAAAACTTTGCCAACATTTGCCAAAATGAGTTGGTGTAGTTGTTGTTCGCTTCATTTAGCTTAAGCTTCCATGAATTCAATTCAATAGCGATAACTACGACTCATGTAGTAAGTCTAATTCGAGAGTGGGGTTATAAACAAGCATGTTATTGTATTACCAGATTGACTTTGATTGTATATTGTCCTTATACCGAAGAATCGCCGTAATGAAGTACAGTTTCTCATACCAAAATCCTGAAATCTGATACTGTTGTTCCATGTTGCAAAACCATGAAAATGTATGCTCTTATGGGAAGGGCTTCTCTAATACCAAAATGTTGATAATGTCCCCTGGCGTAAAGGCTCTCATAGTGGTTTCTAAATGCAGTTTTTTTAAGTATCTGGGAGATGTTTGTGAGTTGATACATTATGTAGTAATTGATCTTTTATCCATGTCGTCACTTTCTAGGTATTTGACTCAACGGATCATAGTTTTATTGCTTCGATTCCTTCGCCATATAAGCAAGCATTGACTGGAGGAGATTTCGTCGCAACAAATCGAGTCTTAATTTGGGATAAGGTGATTTTCGAACTTTCAATCTTCCCTCAATCTAAAGCCAGGTGTATGTCGACTTATGATACAAAAGAACTAACACCGACTAGTTGTAACTGCCAACTTCATGCCAACATCTTCTCAGAACTGACAGGATGCAGTTGTTCGCGTTTGCGGGAACACTCAGGCCGACTGTGACTGATGGGAATGAGTTATCAACTAATCGCTGGGCTTGCCCAAATCGTCTTTTTAAAAAGAAGGAGACTTTTAAACGACAACTTATCCAACTAATCGCAGAAGTAAAGCATGCCCAACCAACTGAAACTGTGTGCCGACTAGTTGCCGTCATAAGGAACTAGTTGCCAATTAGTTCCTTTAGATCAGTTGCGATAAATTAGTTCCAAAAATTACCGATGAATAGTCGGCAACTAGCTCAGACTGTGCGCAATGTCGACACAAGCCTGGCTTGGGTCTAGTCTTAGATCTTAGAAATGACGTGTTAATTTTTAGTTAGAACATTCTCTTGACGCGTTTTGAATATTACGATGATTTTGATATTAATAGAAGAACTTAATTTTCTTCTAGACTGGCACCGCATACCTCTACCGTCTACCATCGAGGTATTTATCCATTACATTTTTAATCACTACAAATCTTTTTTAGTTGCCAGCCCTTTCAAATGAAGTCTATCTCGCAACTTTAAAATGACTAGTATTTCTTTGTGATTTAATTAAATTTATTGTATAGTCTTTGAGTTGTACAAAACTGTGATGAATAGCGGAATCATTTTCGGGCATACTTTAAATTTATTGTTTGTTGGTAACTAAATTATTTTATAGGTATTTACATGGCTCAGAAGGAATCGAACAACAATCAAACTCAGACAAAACACGTGCACCAGTGCTTATATGTTTATTTGAAACAAGAAACTTGAAGGTACAGTAATTTCTAAAGCCGCATTTTGTATCAATAGTAAATAAACCTATATTGTATAATCTTTGTAAACTGGACTTTTTGTCTCAAGGTAAATTTTGGCGCACCCATGTATTTCTCTTATGGCAGAAGAGGACCATTCTATAAATTACTGTTTCAAGGAACGTCCAAAGGATGGTAAGTTGTTATGAACTTTCTTTTTTAGGAATTGTAATATGTATATATTTGTCATGAATGGCGAACGCTAGGATAATAAGGATATATTTCTCCACACGTGGCATACCACAATAGATGGGATTCGAACTCGAACCTGGACTGCATGACCAGAGAGCCAACGACGCTTCAACTGATGCTGAGCTATAGAGCTCAATGAAATCATCGAGTAACTCACTAAGTCATACAGCCCAAGGCTCTCGTCCTGTTTGACTTTTTGTCTTTTGGCAATATTGATTCTTCTTCAGCACCATACATATTTATATTTATTTGTCATGAATGGCGAACACTAGGATTGATTCTTCCACAAATGGCATACCACAATAGATGGGATTCTAACCTGGATTTCTTTGATTTGAGAGAGTTCTTCACTGAGCAAAATCATTCATAAAATAGAAATGGAATGCAAATGTGAATCAGACTAAAGCTTTTATGTCTGCTTTTCTTCAAAGTTTCAGCTTGTCTTATAGCAACTGAAACATTTAAGTATGAAAACATGAACACAATTAACCCTTGATTATTTTGACAATAATTTATGATTTATTTTGATTTCTTAGTCTTCATGTATGGAAAGTCCCAGACAGTGAACAAGCGGATCAGCAGTTATGCAAAGGACTCGTGTCGGCTTCTGATCTTGCCAAATCAGGTTGGATTTAACTTTTCATTCCACTATCTTTCTATTTTCATCGCCTACTACATTACAACAGTAGTCATATTTAGGAATTATTCAAGGAATAGGCATGGAAAAGGCAATGTAGAGGTATTTCAAGCAAAACCTGTCAAATATCTTTTTCAATTAGGATAAGATTTTATTATGTATTTATTATATTATATATTATATAATATTTGTATTATAAATTTTCGTTTAATTTTAGAGGCAACAATCCTAAATGAAGGAATGAGAATGACGATTATGACCGATGAAAGACTGATGATGAGAGGTTGGTGATCTCTAATTGCCCCCTCCCCCTTTAATACACCCTAATCGTCACAGATAAATTTTAATCGTTTTGAATCAGATCACATAAAGGAAAATCAAGTAAGTCCAGTCATGTCGAGCAGAGTTTAGCTGAGCTGAAATGAGTAGAATCAGGTCAAGTCGTGCCACTTCACGTAGCGTAACTTCGTGTCACTTCACGTCATTCCACGTCGTGCCGCATCACTTCATTTCACTTCACGTCACGTCACTTCACGTCATGTCACGTCACGTCACATCAGTTCACGTCACGTCAGCTCACTTCACGTCATGTTACTTCACGTCATGTCACGTCACGTCACGTCAGTTCACGTCACGTCAGCTCACTTCACGTCATGTTACTTCACGTCATGTTACTTCACGTGATGTCACTTCACGTAACGTCAAATCACATTAAATGAAATCAAATGAAATGAAGTGAAATCATATATCAGATATAATAGAATCAAATCAAATCAATTTTTTTCTGACCCAGCATTGAATTATTTAACCCCTTCACTTACCTAAGAATTTGTTTTGATTCTAGTTATACCACACGTAACATTTACGAGTTTGTCTGATATATGGAAAGACGAGAAACCAAGTGGACTGATTGAAGAAATCGTAAGTCATATCACATAATATTTTCTACTTATATCCAAAACCCTCAAATCCATGAAATCGCTCAATAAACGCCTCCTTCATAAAGATAAGTGCCTCCAAGCAAATTTCAAGTAAATCTTAGTAGATTTCAATAATCTTTACATGACCGTTGTTACCGCAAGGGGGGTTACTTGACCTTAAAATGAACAGGGATGTGCTCTCGAGTTTTTACAATCCAATCCAACTTTAAAGTATTGTTTTACACTTTAAGCCACCCAGTATTACGATTCAGTATGCTTTTGTGTACCAGATGTTAAGGAAATTTGATTCTGTACCCGCTTCAGGTATTCTGGGCATAAACTGGACCCAGGTATAGGGCATTTTTGAAGAAAACCCAGCATGGTATGAGGTGCACGTACCCGGTGGGTTATTGCCTACTAACCAAATTGTAGAGACAGAGCCTTGTAAAAAGGCTATTGATATTAAAGAAATGCATTTCTTGCTTCACAGGCCGAAGAAAACAAGGTGATATCAGTAACATCAAGTTTGTATCTTCCATCACAAGGATTGATTGTTTGTGGGCGAAAGGATGGTACGATTGTTGTTATAAGTGCCGTCAAAGCCGCCATGACCCAACTTCTCAAGCAAAACAAATTTACAAAAACAGGTAGAGAAATGTTTGTTTTGACTCATCGATTTTATGGTTTATATTGACGATCTTAAGGCTCATTTCCACTTCGTTCGCATTTGCTGTTCGCTGTTCGCTAGCCATCAAAAAATGGCGAACGCGAAGCGATTTTGATTTCCGCTGCAAGTAAAGCTTAAGCTTTTGCAAAAGTTTTACTTTTTTTATCGCCTAAAATTGATCACGGAGGCTTTATTCTGTTCCCAAGCGAGCAGCGAACTGCAAATTCGCTAGCAAACAGCGAATGCGAACGAAATGAAAATGGGCCTTTAGGCGCTGGCCAAAGGAACGATCATTGTTGGCCAAACATCTGAAATGTGTATAAAAAGCTTACTGAAAACAGACGTACTATGGTAACCCTTCAAATCCTTAATAGTTAATAGTCTTAATAGTTAACGCTTAAATCACATGAACACAAGTAAATCGAGCTCTGAATAATTTTTCTAAACCTCATCCCCAGGTTGCTTGCCTCTGAATATTCTAAGAGGACATTCTGGCAAAATCACGTGTTTGCTGTATCCGAATGAAGAGAATCCTCGTTATGATCTCAGCCACCTCGTTTCCGGGAGTTCTGACTTCACTGTGCGTTTATGGGATTTATTCAATGGAACTTTACTTCATACTTTCAACTCTCATGGTGGAGAAGTTGTTAGACTGATGGTCACTCCTCCGAATTGTACGGTAAGGAGAAATGCATATTCAAATTTAAATATATCTAATTATTGTGATTAATTCATTAGTTACCCCAATTTTATATGCTAGATGTGTTTTTGGCTATATGGTTCAAGCTTATCCGCCACTTAACTATCTATCTACATGGTAGTTGGCAGATACCCTTAAGAAAGAAGATTAAACTCAAGGCTAAGAAACTTTTTAGTTTGAAGACAGTTTTGTATTTCATCAGACACGTCGAAATTGCACGGGTTTTGGGGACCTTAAACTCTTCACTTTTTCACATAAAAAGGTTATTGTTCAACTGTTTACTGAATAGACTTGATTGAACCGTTTATAGTATTGAACCCCACTCCTTCAAACTGGCTCCCGGCTACTAACCTGGTAAAAATAACGGACAGCTATCTAATCATGTCATGAAGCCGTCGTGCCGTTAAGGTCGTCTTTATATAAATGCTGATGAATGCAAGTTGTGAAAAATTTAAAATCTCGACTAATTCTCTTCGTTTTGAGCATTGTTATTGTGCAAATTTTGAGATGGTTTTTTTTTACTTTTTAGGCCCGTTTCCTATCCTGCATTTGTTCTGTTGCACAAGATCATTCCGTTGCGATTCTTGGAATCCGAGAGCGAAAGACATTGCTTTTAGCAAGTCGACATACCTTTCCAGTGGAAACAATACGATGGAGAGCAAAGGATGACTTTATGGTTGTTGGTTGCGCAGATGGAACTGTCTATGTCTGGCAAATGGAAACAGGTAGGATGGTTCTGTCATTGTCATGCCTTGTCGTGTGGTGTCGTGTGGTATCGTATGGTGTCGTTTGTAGTGTAGTATTGTGTCACGAGGATTTGCTGGTTTCATTACATAAGTCATAGTTATCACTACTGAATTAAATCGTTAAATGTTCAAAACAATTTGAGGTTTTCTATGGTTTGCTATTTGACCGTTCTCTCTTGTTCTCTCTATTGTGATATCTGTTCCATCTACGTCAAGGATACAAACTTTGGGGAATCTAGAATCGTTTACCAAATGTGCTACTTACCTTCAGTCGGGGTATCAAAGCTGCTAATCATTGTGATTTCCATTTAGGTCACTTAGATCGCTGTGTAGCTGGTTCAGTAGCTTACGACATTCTCGAATCCTGTTACGAGGAAACTTCGTCTCCATCATCTGCCGTAAGAGAGTTTCGACACAAGTTTCGATTGCAATCGCTCTCGATGGTTACGCAACAACTGCCGATAGATTTCCACACGCCGGCTATCGTAAAGAAAGTGAAAAAGAAAATAACGAATATTCAACAACAAGTCAGTAATTTACAAAAAAGTCCTGCAAGTCAACAAACAGGTGAGTTATTTAAGAATTCTCAACTTGTACTTTATTTAAAATTTCTTTTTAATATTGAGAGCAGCGTAGCGTAGTGGAGTAAGGAATCAATAACCAGCTCAATCCTTTTCTCTCCTTAGATTATCCTCGTCAGTCAGTCACCACCGAACAATTCCCGCCAATAAGAGTATGCTCACTCCGAGCCAATCAAAATGATTCTGATATCCACGTGATGCTGCTTGATTCCGAGGCATTGATCTGCCAGTTGCTTCTAGAGGAGGCTGATGCCGCAGCGACTGATGGGAAGCCTGTCAATCCAAAACGTCATCCAAACAAAGGCCAGCAGACGATTGGTCAAGAGCAAAAAAAGAAGAAGACCCCATTGGGAGTACAGATGAATAGAGAGGTGTCCCATGAGATAGCTCAGTTGCTTTTGTCTTGTATACATGGTTGGGGAATCGACCCATCGCTTGATGTGACGTGTGTTGAGAAGTTGGGCATGATGAAACCGAGGTTACCTGTCTCGTTCGGGTTATTAACACGTGGTAAATTATCGCTGATGCTTCCTGGATGGAAAATCGATGCACAAGAAGAATTGGTAGCATCGGAAATCGCTGAACCGGTGCCACAGGTATTGCTCCATTGATACATAACACGATGCCGTTACAAGGA
This sequence comes from Chrysaora quinquecirrha, assembly GCA_014526335.1. NCBI lineage: Eukaryota > Metazoa > Cnidaria > Scyphozoa > Semaeostomeae > Pelagiidae > Chrysaora > Chrysaora quinquecirrha. Next base: position 2,755,234 of record JACTAT010000061.1, on the reverse strand, counting down.
TACAATTTGTTCTTTTGGCAAGGACCTAACTTGTAAAATATTCTAACAAATGAGAGCAGGAATCCTTGTCGTTTTAAGTACATTAGATGGATTAATATCATTTTTCTGCTTTTCAGATGACACCAGAAGAGACCGCTGCGCTGTCGCAGAAGCTTCTATTTAATTCGCATTGGCAACTCTCATCATCACTAACAACGCAACATTTGGTCAGCATTGTGTCAATTACAAACACACTTATGAGCATGAATCATGTCAGTTTTGTAAACAAAAGCGAAACAGGTAAGCAATGTTTTTTCACACATTTTTTTTCATCTTATTTCTTTTTAACGGTGTAAAAGTCTACTAGGACGATGAAGTATGGAATGGAATATGGAATATTCGCTTTGAATGTCTAAAAAACGTCTTCATCACACACTGGAAGTTTTTCTTCGTCTGACAATATTCAGAGTATAAACGACAGAAGCAAACCAACACATTTAACGAAGGCGGAATACATACGCAGGTGCGGATTATGGCCAGTCAGACAAAGTTAAGCTATGGCTAAACCCCGTAAACTAGGAGACTTGTCGCGCGCGACACTGTATTTGGCGTGTCTCCTAGGGTGGCTAAACATGCAAGTAACAAGCGAGCAACATGTCCCCCGAGGCGTATGCATGTCACAGAGACAAGAAATGTTTCTGTTGTCTCCCAGAAACATTTGCGTGTCTCTTGCTACAAATTTTGTCGCACTCTACAAAGTTTCCGAGGTGGCTAAACTGGGAGAAACCGAGGGGACATCTATGTCGCGCGCGACATGTCTCCTAGTTAAGCCAGGCCTTTACGCTGAGTACCAATGGTTCTAACCAAAGATGATTAACCCTTCTTTGGTTATGACCATAGATTTTTCCGCTCTTTTTTACCATCCTGAAGTTTTCTACAGCTCAAAGACAATTTCTTGAGCGTCATCCTTAAAAAACTCTTAAATTTTTTATACTAACTTTGATGTTTTTTCTCAGATGATTATGAGCAAGGACAATTTTATGATTATGGTCAACTCAGCCAGAATCGTGCAGAAGAAAAAGCTGGATGGAGTTTGGTAGCCGCATTGCATTGCTGCTTATTGCCTGAAATGATGCGTGGATTGATGTATAGACCGCCATTATTGCACATATTAGCAAGAAGATGGCAAGATAGATGTCTCGAGGTAATGCTGTGGTTTTTTTCTCTTGACTGACATTGAAGATCCATCTACACCTATATCTACATATCTATACATTCAAATCATAGTTTCATGCTGACGTCAGCATTCGCTATTTGGAAGATTCGTCAACATTCGCTAGTTGGAACATTTAGATACGGTCTCTTGTGAAGAAACTTTTTTGAAACACTTAGGGTGCGTTTTTTACACTGTCGAATTCTGAAAAAGTTAAGAAGTTTGAAGAAATGGAGTACCTCGATTTGACAGATATTTCACGTAAAAGGGGGTGAAATCTTCGAGCTTTGGAGTAACAAGAGTTTAGAGCCTCTAAAGTCTTCGATTTTTCCGAGAGTTGACCGAATAAACTGGCTCTTGAAAGTCTCCAGAAAACGAAGAGGTAGTAGAAAGCTTTCAGGGTCTTCCAAACCTGCCAACTCTATTGTTTCCTGAAAATAGTTTTCGGGATTCGGGCTACAATGAAATGCAAATTTCGAGCCTAAAGATCCTATCTTTTTCACTATTTTTCTCTTGCATATTATGACGTGACCATGACATAAGGTATGGGGAGCAAACTAACGTAAAAGACGCAATACCAAAGAAACCATTTCTTATTTTGGTTCTGTTATTATTTAATTCCTAAAAACTCTTTGCAGATACGAGAAGCAGCCCAAGCGATCTTATTGGCTGAATTACGAAGAGTTGGAACAAAGGGACGGAAACAATTGATTGATGCCTGGTCACCGCATCTGCCCCAAGACGTGGATAGTACAGATTTCGGATATGAAGATTTAGAACAATATATGAACAACGAGGAAGGTGGGCTATCATTTATTTAGAAGGGTATGAGATTATTTGGGTCTGTTAGGGCGTACTTTTTGGTAACCTCCTGTCTTTAGCAGACCTTCCTAATTCTGAAAACGGTAGACTTAGCAGGAAAAAGTTTCCTGAACCAAAAAAACACAGCTGCCGAAAACGGTAGGCTGATCAGTATAAACTCCAACCAAACCATTCGTTTAAAAGCGTGAACGAGCTTCCTTGCAAAGTCTGCGAAACCATCCAGCTTCGGGGACAGAAGGTTTAGGAGGCCTACCAAGCCTGCCGTTTTCAGAAGACGGTACCAAAAAAATACTTTCTGACGTGTACCTAAAAGAGAAGGCGTCTGCTAAAAACAGAATGTGACCAAAAAAAATACGCCCTTAATTGCATTTTGAACATTTTCCCGTAGAACAATGGTTCTTGTAAGTTCATATGCAGAACGTCTTTTCGATTAATCAGCGATTTGCAGGAGCTTATTTTGTTCAAATGACCTGTTGACATAAGCGCTCTGGCAACTAGGTGGCAACTAGTTCCTCTCTGACTGCAGCTGGTCTTTGGACAGTTCCAGAGAGTTGGGCATGTTCTACTTCTGCGATTGGTTGCTAACTGATTCCCATCTGTCCCAGTCAACCTGAGGGCCGAACGACTGTAATCAACTGTATCCTATACGTTCTGACTAGTTGTTGACATACCGGTTGAAATACGTTCTCAGTTCCACTAAGTTGCCGTCAGTTCTATCATATATTAAGGCGACATGAAGAGAGATACCAAAAATTGGTACCAAAAGGGAATATTATGCAAAATTAAAATGGAAAATGCAATATGCAAAATGGGAACAGAGAGCCAAAATGTGTCTGCAAAAATGTCGCAGGGAGCCTTTTCGTTGCCTCAAAACCCAAGTGGATAAATGTGTTTAACAGTTGTAGAATGGTGCTCGCTCTATTTAGGCTTGTGTTGTCTTTAATGACCTATTAGACAGCTTTGTTAGGAGGTTTCGAAGTTTCACTGTATTTAAGATCCTTTTTATCAATTCGTATTATGGATACTGATTGTTGCTAATGTCCGAATTAATCTTCTTGTTTCAGAAAAACCAGTTGTTTTGACCGCTGATGAAGATCGTACAGATCTGGCAATGTTGACAAGTAAGAAGATGGTATCAAGTGACATTAAATTACGCCATGCAACAGCAATCGTCATGTTGGGAGTAATTGGAGCTGAATTTCAGAAAGAGGTTGATCCTCTCCAGGTCTCAAAAGACAAGAAAGGGAGTCCTGGTAAGACGAGATTTTATTAAGAATATCTCCCTAAAGCCCTAGCCAAACGATCAAACCTTGTTTATCCAATGTTCAGAATTTGCCTATCATGCAATGTTAGAACCACTTGCCAGGTAACAAAACAAAACCGTCGCTTATCAAGCAATGTTTGAACGTTTGGCCACGTCACAAAACATATCTTGAAAAGCATAATAGGCTGAATTTGTTGCACGATGTTTTTGAAAAAGTTCAAACTTTAGATTGGCTTCTCAAACACGAAGTTTGACTGTTAGTTGTAATATATTGGTTGTCCAGGAATTTGTTTCAACTAGCATGAACTGTTTTCGAACCTTTTTAAAAATATTGCGCGATTTATGCGCATTTTCCTTATCAAAAAATATTTGTCCATTTAACCTACCTTAAAAGATTTTTCATTGCCAAACATTTGGCGCATGATTACCCAAACCAGTGTTTGTTAGGGGGAAGTTTTGATTTTGTGAATTACAAAGCTACTATTGGCAGCAGGATAAATTTTAGCTGAAGTAAGGGCTTTTCTGATACCCAAATTTGAAAAATTCGCAACTGCAACCCCGTAACTACAGCATTTGAATTCTTGTTTTTATCTAAAGCTTTACCTCTTTTATTACAGCGAGTGAAAGTGCGATGGATATGACAACACTGCGGAACACTGCGAAGGCGCTTACGTCATTGTTGCTTCAAAGACCGACATCAAAAGCTCCTGCATACAGTGCAATAAGACGAGCAGCGATTGATTTGATTGGAAGAGGCTTTGCATTGTGGGAACCACATATTGACGTCTCGCATGTGCTCATGGGATTGCTAGATTTGAGTGCAAACACTGAGTTGAAAAATATTCAGAATTCAGAAACTGAGATTGGAAAAACGATTCTATCTGCTCCCGCAGATTTGCATCGATCTGCGAGACACGCGCTTTCCTTGATTGCAACGGCAAGACCTGCTGCTTACATAACAACATTGGCTAAAGAAGTAAGTCCCGTATGTTACAAAGGTTAATATTTTTGTCCTAATTCCATTAGTTTCCCCTATATAGATTTTTAAATTTCCATAAAGATTCCTCCATTTTCGTTCCAAATACAATCGAATACCATTCTTTTATCCCAGTTGCAATATTGAAGAATTTTCAACCCTGTAATGTCAAGTTTTTTGCTGGGAAATTCCTAATTTGTTTCTCGTTTTCGCAAGAAATGCCGATATATGCAAGGAGCAGATTTTTCAGAAAAAACCCTTGCAAAAAAGGCAGCTTCAAGCCTCGCTGTTTCTTATTCTGAGAGCAATTTTCACCAACTTAACCAGTGACGAAAATTCGTTCTGATTGTTCGGGCAAACAGGCCTAAATTTCCGACGATTGCTGGAAGATGCGCTATTTTGTACTTTTCTTTTGTATCTCCGTTTGGTTTCCAACCTTTTTAAATGCAATTTTATCTGAAAAACGAGTTAAACTTAAATTTCTCTGTCCCTTTCTTTCTCCTAAGGTTGCACGTCACGTGGCCTCTACGTCATCATTATCATTCAATCAAACATCACCCGCTGCCATAGCAGTCTATTCACATGTTCGTTACCAGCCCTCTGTGAGCGTTCCTGATACACAAAACTCAAATATAATCCACTCTTCGAAAAATGAAATTCTACGGACGATTGAACTTATGATTGACAAGAGTCAGCAAGATGTTGTGCATCTTATTGTAGAGGTAATGATTAGTTATTTGAGAAAATTTAAAGTTGCATATGGCCCTGGTCAAATGATCAAACATTGTCGGTGAAGCGTTTGGAATTGGCTTGACCAAAAAAATGTTTGGTCGTTTGGCCACGTCAAAAAACATTGGTCATCAAACATATTTTGCTTACGGCAAGTAGAAAATCTTTTTGAATTTTTTTCAATTTTTGTGACGAGGCCAAACGAACAAACATTGCTTGTAAAACAAATTTCAAATGTTTGACCAACAATGTTTGATCGTTTGGCAACGGCCTAAGACTTCAGGTTACCGAATAGGGCGAGAAGATCTTTGGTGAAACTTAAAAGCTCGTTTCGTCTGACAGTCTTCAGAGTATACACTTCAGAAACAGACTGAAACAATTGACTAAGGCGGGACTTCTATCAAGATGTGGGTCGATAGAAAGAATCAGAAAAGTAAAGCTGGATTGGTAGATCTTAATGCTCTGTTGCCTTGTTTATAAAAAAGCTGTTGTATCTCATTCGACGCTGATTGTAGAGAGAATTATAAGGTGCGTTCTGTTAGGGCCTTTTTCTGCCTCTTCTTCTATCTCGAGACTTCCGAGAGATCGAAAGCCTGTTCTGTTGGACAATTCTCGGGAACATCGGAGACTTCGCAGGCTCAAAACTCTCCTAACACCAGAGCTGGAAGATTTCACATACTTCAGAGATTCTCGTTTCCGCGTTAACTTCCCTAAAGGTTCAGTTTTTTCCGATAATGCGCGCTTTTTGGGTCCGTAATCGGAAGAATGCGAAGTCTACTGTTTTTAGGATTCACAAAAGAAAAAAGACCCAAATGAACGCTCAATCTTTTTGATTAATGGTTTTTCGAAAATGCAAATGACCTTCTCTCTCGATAACTTTTAAAACATGCAGTTAGATTGCGTGGAGAATTTCAGAAATCTATTTTACTGAAAAACTTTTTCTCCTAGGTTGTAGATATTGTTGTGCATTGTCTCGACCACAAAGTTGTGAAAGATAAAGGTCTTGGAGAAGTTTTTCCAGCAATTTGCAGGTTAGAGTTTCCCAAAATTTTTGGATATTTTAATGAAATTTGGTCTAGAACAAAGAAGCCTTTTGGGGCTGCTTATTTAATACTCTGAGCTTCTTAATCTGTCGGGAAGCATTTACTTATATAGGCAGGGAAATTCTTTGAAAAAACTGGACACCAACCTAACCGAAAATGTTTTTATCGATTCTGACTAATTAAGGTATGCAGATTCCAAATCCGAGATATACCTTTTGAAATTTTGACCGGAAGTTGCTCATTTTGATGACGTCATCAGGCTAGTTTTTTCTCATATTTAAGTAGAATAATGGCGCAGCTGTAGCTCAAATTAGAAATGTAAAGGTATATTCAGACTCAGCTTTTGATGGGCTTTCAATTCATATATAGTTTTGCTAAATTTGCGCATATTGATAATATAAATGCTGACGTCAGCAAAATCCGAAATCGCGAGTACGAACTCAAATTCACGGTGCAATTTTTACTTCAATGAACTAATTTGGTTAAAAGTGCAAAATTGAAAGCTTCAAAGATGGGTATACAGTTTAGTTGTGTATGTTACTGTTATTATTTGTTTATTTCTGACGTCATCGTTAATTGTTTAGGCAACGATCTCCCATGTCATTAAGATAATCAAGATATGTAAAAATTAAGATAACATAAGTATAACTATTGTGAGAACATATTTACATTGTTTAAGGCACCCAGTCTAAATCTTCAATATCAGTCTCTGATTCGCTCTCTGACGAATTTCCAAAAAATATGAAATCGAGTTCGCTACTTTCTTGCTGACCTTGTTCATTTTCACTGTCACTGCTAGTTGTGTATGTTCTGCTCGAATCCAATATTTCTTGTGCTCTTTCAACTAAAGATACTGCACGATCCTGGCGTTTGCTTCTTTTACGAGGTGGCTGATCGCTCTCTTTTGTTAATTTCTTGCTGCTATGTTGTGGCATTTGATCACCTGTGAACCAAACTGGGAATACAAAGCCGTCTTCTTTGTCAACTGACCAGCCATTATTTTCCAGGGCAATTGGAGACACTATTGGTTGGTGGAATCGAAGCCAATAATAACATTGATAGTGAACTCTTAACATCGCCTGTCTCATTGAATCAGGATCAGGAGGTAGCGAAAGAGATGTTTTGGTCTTCATTGCCTTGTACAGCCTAACCCTTGTGTCAATTAGATCTTCTCCGGTCTTTCCTGCGTACATGACAGTCTGGACAAATGATGATGCATCTTTCATGCCATTTTCAGTCAACTTTTGTGTCTTGCCTAGTTCTTCCAGTAAACATAAAGTGTTCTTTTGCTTTGCTGTTAGCACTTTTTTCAGAACTTTTATTTTTCGACCCCATAAAGAACGACGTTGTATCGCACCCTGAAATGCCATGTAATTGTGGTAAGTAATAGCATAGATCTCTTCCAAATTTTTACAAATATCTCCAATATCCACAAACTTTTCATGCTCTATCTTCATGAACCATTTCTTTGAAGGCTGCAATTTACAGTAAGCAAAGACAAGAAGAATGAGAACATCTGTGTCTTTCGCTACAACCACAACATTGGTATTTTGAAGACCTGCGTGCAAAACTAACCGTGTGTCAGCTTCTTCGTGATTACACTTAAACATTTCTTCCACACCTTCTTTCGCAATTTTCCAGGTTCTGTCTTCTTCCGTTACTACAAGGGAAATTTTAAGATTTTTTTTGCATCTGAGGAGCGCGCAAATTTTGAAACTAGTCTAATCAAGTCTGTCTTATTATGAATGTTATTGAAGAAATTCGCCCACTCGCTTCCTTTGAGCATTTTTTGCTCGAATCCCTGAATGTGCGTTCTTTATACATTTTCACCTCTCTTTGAACGTGCATTATTCTTTGCACTGATCTCGTAGTAAGCATCATTGATCAGTTCAATTGTCTGTGGTTCTAGTTCTGCTGATGGAGTGATAAATTTCAACAAGGATTCCAGCCATTCACGATATGTGTTCTTTGGCTTTACAGATCTCATGGCTGCCATGCCGTCGACTATCCAGCGAGCGTTCTTTGGACCAGTTTTGAAATGCAGTTTGACTCGGCAATCAAGTAGTTTCGGAAAAGATGTTTCGGTGACTGACGAAGCTTTGAATCTGGTGTAGCTATACTAAGTGGTACCGCAGTCAGTGGGTGTTTGAATGCTTCGCGTAGGTCAAATGATTTGCTGAGAATTGTTCCGAATGCTTGTCGATCTTGTTTAAGGACAGTCACCACTTTTGGAACTTTAGGAACTTTTTTTAATCCCGTATTCAACATGAGCTTTTTGATTGGCTGGTAGAAATCAACTTCCTTTGATGTAAGTCTTTCTTTTACAAACTCGCGATACTTCTTATCTCCCAATTGAGGTGCTTCGAGCATATCTTTAACGACAGTTTCGTCGATCTGTTTTCCGGTCGTTAGATGACGGGCAGGGCAATCAGCAAAAGGATACAGTTGATAGGCAAGCATTTTTTCTTTAAGGCTTACAACATGGGAAATGTGCATTTGCTTTCCTGCTCATGTGAGCTCCTTATGGACAGAGGAAGTTGAAACATTTATTTTCTCTTTCAAAGCTGACTGTAAATTGGCATGAATGTGTGTAGTTCTGACCCAGGTATTTGTTTTCTCCACATCTGTACTGTAGCCTGCTCTAAATGGTCCCGCGTTTCTTTTTGTTTCGCTCGCCATTGAATACTTCTGTTATCAAATCTCCGTGTATATTGGAAAACTTTTCCCCAGATAAGCTCCCTCCTAATCCTGTAGCTTTAAGATCCATGATAGACGGATGATCATCTCGCTCTAAATTTCTTAAATAAACATGTTGAAATGAGAGGTATCGTGCATAATTTATGTGATCGAATGCGAAACAGTGCTTTAACATGTCTCTCTCTGCTTGCATATGTCGTTCAAAATCTTTCTCCCTTACAGCAGAAACCAAAGCAAAAAGTGCAGAGACATCTTTCAGATATTCAATTGTCATCTTACTTTCTGTGCCACTTGCAGGAGTAGTGGCTTCTTTGAAAAGCTCATTGAAATCTTTATTCAGCGAAACGTTTTTTAATACATCGGAAGACGGACAGGATCGCAACTGATTAAGCAGATGCAAAAGATTTGGCTCAATCGTACTGTAGTTTGCTGTCAGCTCTTCAATTCTCATTTGAACAAGGGCTGTGAATGATTCTTTATGCAATCGCATGTTACGGTAATAATGTCCTCCTTCAGCAGCCTTGTCAGCAGATCCAGCAGCAATAACACCTGCATCTATCCACCATGATTTGTAGCCTTTGCAATCGTGTCTCTTGTGTTTCATTCTCTGTCTAACGCGCAACTGATGAAATCCGCCCATTAACAAAATCACATTTTTGTAGACATCTGGATACTTCCAAATAATATGGCAAAGCCGTGCATAAACTTGTTCATCAGAATGTGCAAAGATATGTCCTACATCGAGTTCCTTCATCAGACTCAATAACATGTCCAGAAATGATTTACAAACAGGGTATTCTGGTGGTTGGGGAATTACTGGCAAGTACTCTAGCAAAGACTTTTTCACATCAACGCCGGTGACAGCTTTATTGAACGCAGTCCATGACCCGATATATTCAGCATCTTGTGACTTTCCAGGTAATGCATCCAGTATTGCCCAGACAACATCCTTTTCAAACACCATTCAAGTACCTCCGGCTTTTGATCCTCTCCATGGTCAGAGAATTGTGGCGGCCCACGTCTTTCGCCAATGTGGAAGTCGGGTATTGATGCGAAATCATTTTCATCGCTTTCTAGATCAAGAGCTCTTTCAGTCTCGATTTCTGGAACATGGAATTCACCTGCAAGAAGTAAAAGCAACATGATTTTCTTACCTAATAAAAATTTGATGTATTTGCAGTCACCTTCATGGCAAAATATGCACGATAAATTTTTTATCAGATATCAAGCATAAAAAATTATGCTTTACCTTTGTCAAAATACGCTATATAAACTGTTATATTACTTAATCACTTATTGCAACAGATTCAGAACGGGAACATACCTTGAAGCAGTGGTTGAAATAGTGTACAATTCGTATCATGAGTTGTGCCGAAACCAGTAGCAGTATCTTGCCGGCCGTCATTGTTATCAATGGTTGCATGAGTTGCGACCCCTTTAGCCAAGTTATGCGAAATTCGATGACTTCCAGCAACCATTCTGGCCCAGGCATGGTTTTGCATTCTTATATCATTGTAGGAAATACAGTTTCCCATTTTGTGTAGCATTTCAATTGACTGTTTGCTGTTAGTGAATCGATGCAAAGTCAGTCCAGCCAGAACTTGTTTTGCATTTCTCAATTTGCCGTCTATTAAACACTCCCAATCAGATGCGATAGACCAAATCTTTGTTGCTCGCTGTCTAGAGCTTGTAATAGCGTATCCATACTGATTAGTCTTGTAGCTTGGGTTTATCGTTGCGTATATAAGATTATACAAGTCTTGCAGTGGCCCGCTGTCCAGTTCATTGATAATCTCTTCAGGTGTGTACGGCCAACTTGTTGATTCGTTGTTTTTTCGTTTTTCATCAATTTTTCTGCGGATCATTTTTGCACAGCCTTTAATAAGGTCTTCATCTCGGAGGCCATGCCCTTTCAATGTTGCGGCCGTATATTCCAGTGGATTCATATCATTTGGAAAAACAATCACTTGACGTCCCGAAGGGAAAAAGCCAATTCTTTCAGGAAATTCAGCAAAAATTTTCTTTTTCAAGAAGTTGGTATTTGTTATTGGGGACTGAACGTCTCGTTCTTCACTCATATTTACAATATCTTTCAAAAGATCGCTGAGAAGGTATGCGTTTTTGTTTCTCAAAATGTTAATTCGAAGTTTACCAAAGAATTCATTAAGAATGTTCAACTTTATATGTTCTTCATCGTCATTTGCTTGTTCCTGTTTCGACTGACAGTTAATCGCGAATTTCAAGTAGCACGATTGATGATAAAAAATGTCCGCAGCGAAAATGTCGTGTGCTTCTCCACTGACAGACAGTTGCAAACGATTTGCAGCAGCATAGAAACGGTGCTCGGGAGCTCTCAAATACTCCTCTTTTCTTGCCAGCAGTCTCTTAGCTGAACGATCTTCAGCACATCTTCCCAGCCCTCCTTCATTATATGCATTTGGATCTGAGTCCCGTTTTTCAGTACAAACGAAACATAATCTCTTTTCTGCCAAATACTGACTCACTGAGCGTCGAGAAACTCCATCTGCAGTTTGGCTATCAAGCTCTTCTGCATTTTGAATACTTTCCACGGTTGATTTTCTTCCAAATTTTCTTTGAAACGGTTCTTCTTTTGTGCAGAATGTAGTCCTACAACTAACGTGTGCATTCCCAAAAGGAGTGTTGGTATTCTTAATTTTTCCATAGACCTGGGTGAAGTAATACCTCGAGTTTTCAATTGGAATATTTATTTCTGACCACTTTTCAGCCTTTTCCTTCAAATTCTGCCAGCCATCGCTTTTAAAATAGCTGACTTTATCCTTTTTCTGAAAGCTGGTTTCGCATAACAAACATTTTTCATCTTTTTTTGCATCGACAGCTAGAAAAGAGCTGCCAGTCGCCATCAGTGTTTTCAACTTCTAGAACATCCGCTGGTGCAACAGCGAGATTAATAGCAGAAATGTGAGATTCAATTAGTACGAAATACGTGTTCAACATTTGTCAAGAAAGTGAGTGTTGCTTTACAAATAAATCTGTTACTTTTGGAATTCAAAATTACACAGGTGATTTGATTTAGGGATTACTAGTTTTTATCAAGACCCATTGTCAGTCCCATGGGAGGTCGCCAGTAATGTCGCAAATCATTAGAGAAAGATGCTAAACAGTTTGAAAGAACTATCCTGTTGAATTTTCTAATCATACTTAGACTTATTACTTGAGTCCCAGTTATCGCTAATCAGACCGAGACTAATACCAAACCGAGGTCGCTCAAACTAGGCGGAATATCGTAGTTTGAGCGGCCTAGCATTTATTTCAATAGCGATAACTACGACTCAGGTAATCAGTCTAATAGGCAGGGAATTCTATGTGAAAACTAAATTTCAACCTAACCTCAAATTTTATTGCTGAAATATACCAAATCGACCCTGGAGATTTCAAATCAAAGATGGGACACTTTTGATTTTGACCGGAAGTACGCTAATTTGATGACGTCATAAAGTGCACAATTTTCGCTTTAAATCTGTGTTTACTTGCCTCAATTGCGTTTGATATGAATAATATATGCATTTTCAGACTCAGCAGACAAGGTGCTATCGATTCATGTATATTTTGTTTATTTTCATCAACATCTCTATTTTTAGATATGACGTCATCGACATTGAAAATCACCAAAATTGTATTTTTTCTTATCATTAAGGTACTAGCATGTCTATCATCGCATGAAAACTCCTTTTTAGAGGCAGAAACATCTCTTATGGGTCATCTTAGAGTGTCCGTGTAGTTCAACGGCCTATCAGTTCACCATTTCTTCTACCTTTGCTTTTCTTTACGACACAAGGACCGTCCTTGAACCAATTCTGTATAGGACAAGTTTGAATGGCAGGAACGTTGGACGGATGGCACGACAAGTGGGTGGCTAGGAGCAAAGAAAGGGCAATCGCAATAGAGAACGAAGTTAAGCAGAAGAAGCTGCTAAAAGTGGTGCTTCAGGATAGACACTGGAATAGTCTTTTGGGCACGATCTATATATTGCATTGAAAAGCTTTAGAGAATGTTCCAATGAACATTTCTTTTGTTCTTTACGGCGTATTCTGGTTACTCCCTCCCCTCGACCAGTTTCGTTTTAAACAAAAAAGGATGCCTTTTCCGTTATCCATTCATCTTCATTCGGCGCGTATAAGAAATCTTAACATAAAATCAAATTGATACATAATGATATGGCTATAAACCATCAAATATGTATTTGAAACTATGGTTTATCTTCTGTTTGAATCAGACGGACTTCAAGATATACTGCTTGGAAGCAACTTCGTGTCTATTTTTGTTTACCAAAGTATTCCATTCTCGTTTCGCTATCGCTGTTGTAAATTTTAGCAAACAAAATGCCAAACAATTTTCTCAGCTCTTTGCTCGCAGCTATGTTTACAGCCAGCCATCGCATGGTGCTAAATGTGCGTTCACGGAACGCTGATGATATGGTTATACGATGGTGCAAGTTTATGATCTTGTGGACTTCGGAACACTGTTTCCTTTCACAAGGCATTGAATTAAAGATAGTGGCTGAGACCAAGCATTGTTGGCAGGTCATCAAGTTGCTTTCTTAGCTTTTCCTCTATGCTGTCCGATGTTGCCTGATGTTGTCCCAGATGCTTCAGGAAGAAAATTTATCAGCATCTCTGCATCTATGGCAAGCTCTGGATTCATTCTGTGTACTTTCCCAAAGCGAGTTTTCCTGTTTGATTAAGATAGACAAAAACCTTAAACGAGAAAGATGCAGTTGAATAGAATACGATTTCCTTCAATTTAAGAGCCTGTCTATAACAAGATGGGGAATAAGAGTCAATGCAGCTTAGTCATCTTTGAGAAGACTGATGATCTGCGCGCAACATTGGAAATGTTGAAGAATAATCAATGCATCCCCGCTAGCAGCAAAATAAGAATCCAAGGAATTCTCATGCCCCAGTTGTCTTCAGTCCTCTTCTATTTGAATGTGACAGGAAAGCTTGTATGTTTGCAAGGAAAGTTCCCAAGGAACTCAAAAGAAATCGCATTATATCTGATGATCATGCTTCGTATTCTTTGCAGCAAATTCTCTAAAGGCTTAAGAAATGAGGAACATTTCAGCGAATTTTCAATGTAAGCCGGAAATAGCCCTACGTCGTAGGAGTGGACCGGTAGGGACCGGGAAAGCGAAATCAAAAAAGCGGATGGAGTAGGTAGACAGTGTTCTGAACGAGAGGGGCTTTGCACTGCACCGATACAGTGGACGATGGGATGATTGACAAGATGCACCCATCCTACTATGAAACAACTGACGTGATTGTTCAGGTTAGGAAAGATTAGGGCAAGAAGATCTTGCTTTGGTAAAGAGAAAATGAAGAATCCTGTTAAAATCGATTATTATAAGAGCGTTTCCGACAGATAGCCTAACACATGCTTCGATTCACAAAGCCCTGTGAAAGGAAACAGTGTTCCGAAGTCCACAAGATCATAAACTTGCACCATCGTATAACCATATCATCAGCGTTCCGTGAACGCACATTTAGCACCATGCGATGGCTGGCTGTAAACATAGCTGCGAGCAAAGAGCTGAGAATATCTTGAAATCCGTCTGATTCAAACAGAAGATAAACCATAGTTTCAAATAAATATTTGATGGTTTATAGCCATATCATTATGTATCAATTTGATTTTGCGTTAAGATTTCCTATACGCGGCGAATTAAGATGAATGGATAACGGAAAAGGCATCCTTTTTGGCTTAAAACGAAACTGGTCGAGGGGAGGGAGTAACCAGAATACGCCGTAAAGAACAAAAGAAATGTTCATTGGAACATTCTCTAAAGCATTTCAATGCAATATATAGATCGTGCCCAAAAGACTATTCCAGTGTCTATCCTGAAGCATCACTTTTATCGGCTTCTTCTGCTTAACTTCGTTCTCTATTGCGATTGCCCTTTCTTTGCTCCTAGCCACCCACTTGTCGTGCCATCCGTCCAACGTTCCTGCCATTCAAACTTGTCCTATACAGAATTGGTTCAAGGACGGTCCTTGTGTCGTAAAGAAAAGCAAAGGTAGAAGAAATGGTGAACTGATAGGCCGTTGAACTACACGGACACTCTAAGATGACCCATAAGAGATGTTTCTGCCTCTAAAAAGGAGTTTTCATGCGATGATAGACATGCTAGTACCTTAATGATAAGAAAAAATACAATTTTGGTGATTTTCAATGTCGATGACGTCATATCTAAAAATAGAGATGTTGATGAAAATAAACAAAATATACATGAATCGATAGCACCTTGTCTGCTGAGTCTGAAAATGCATATATTATTCATATCAAACGCAATTGAGGCAAGTAAACACAGATTTAAAGCGAAAATTGTGCACTTTATGACGTCATCAAATTAGCGTACTTCCGGTCAAAATCAAAAGTGTCCCATCTTTGATTTGAAATCTCCAGGGTCGATTTGGTATATTTCAGCAATAAAATTTGAGGTTAGGTTGAAATTTAGTTTTTCACATAGAATTCCCTGCCTACATGTCTCAGGTGCGTTTCCAGGCATGTACTTCACGCTCTAGGAAACTTTGACCCAATTTTCGTAAGTTACTCTTACGAAAAGGGCATCAGTTTCTAACAAGTGATTCTGTATTAAAATTGTTTAGTCTGTAGGTAGTTTATCTGCTTTTTCTGAACAATATCTAATGCAGGTTTTCGTCATTGTAGATTCAACATGGTATCATACTGTAGTCATACTCGTCGTCTTGCAGTTGGATCTCGTTTAGGCCATATTGCTCTTTACGAGCTTCGTTCATCAAGATGTCAATTAATTCCTGCGCATTCATCATCTGTCACTGCGCTGGCGTTCTCACCAGAAGGGAAAATACTCGCGTCGTTTTCATTCGACGATGCAAAAATTAGTTTCTGGCAGGTTAGTTAGTTGCTTGATTTTTGTGAAATTGTATATTTTGAGTAACGTGCTGGCCTGGTTGGGTTATTTCTTGTCGTGCTTAATTGGGTCGAGGGGCAATGCACTCCCTGGAATCTCTATTGTTTTTGTTGGAATCTTGCAAAAAACCTGTATTTTCTAAGATGTTAAACATGTGATCAGAAGTCTTTTAAGCTTGTAGATTGTTAATCTTTAGATTGATGTAACTGACATACATATTTGATTTTTTGCAGACGAGTACAAGTCTTCTTGGAATGCTTAGTTCGACAGTCAAGTGTGTTCATTCTTACTCGACCCCAGATATAAAAAAATACAGTCATTCATCAGTGAAACAAATAAGACTAGTTTGGATAAGTCATAAAAATGTTGTTATTCTAACTGGTGACAACAGAGAATTCAAATATTCTGTATAAAAATATAAATTATATAAATCTGAAACTATATTAATTTGAATTGAATTGTGTAAAAATCATTGATGTTACCATTTAGAGTTGAAATTTGTCGCGTTCCATAATTAAAACATATATATTACGCACTTTTTATGAGAATACCTTAATTTTGTTTATTCATTCAAACTTGGCTCAATGGTCTCATGAAACAACAATTCTTTCGCATTGGCAGCGGAAAGGCTAAGTGGCAATTCAATCCTTGGAAATCTCGTACACCATTTCAAAGAAATCCTTGAAATCCCTTTGTTTAAACAGAAATCTCTTAAACCTTTTGGAAGAGTGAAAGGCCCTTCGAAAAGTCATTAATGAACTTGACAATCGTGAGAAAATTCAGATGAAAAAATCACACTTTTAGCGAAGTTTGACCCTTGTTATTATTCTTAACCTGTTCTTAAATTTTAGCAGCTTTTCGAGCCTCAATATTATTATAAACGTAATTCCTATAAACGTGTTTCGTATTTAAATCATCGAAGAGAGGTAATGGGCACATGGAACCCTCTCAAACAAGAACAATGTTTTCTTGAGACAAACGAAAATGCTCTTAACAGAGATACAAAAACTAGAGTTCTGGTCATCCAACGAAACCAAGCGCCCTTGCTAAACTATAATTTATCAAACACTGTTTGTCAAACATTTGAAATTCGCTTGTCAAACGAAACGCGTTTGCTACGTCACAGCACTGATCATTAAACATTTTTTGTTTTTGATACACGGAAAACATTCTTGAATCATTGGACATTGTTCACGAAACTCTGCTTGTCAAGAAATGTTTTGATACATGATCAAATGGCCAGACATTGCTTTGGAAGCAAATCCAAAATGTTTGACAAGCAATGTTTGATAGTTTGATCAGGGTTTAATTTTATGAAATTTTAGACATTGCATACGAAAATCCAAAACAATGTTGATAGTTTGGCCAGGCGCTAACTTCATGAAATTACATTAAGATGATATTTTGAATATAAAATAAAGATAATGTTGGACTTAACTTGTGAAACATTTCCTTATGTCGTTCATGATGCAATCGTTTAGCAGTTCACTTCCTGTTTTCAATCGAAATTCTTCTGACGTTGAAGAGTGTTTAAAATGCAGCAAGCAATCTTCTTTGTTCAAAATTGACCCTGCAGCTATTGCTTCATTTCCTGGTAAAAAAGAAAGATAATTGTCATTAAGGGTCAAGTATAGATCATAAGGTCAAAAGGTTAGAAGTTAGGTCAGAAGGTTATGTCGGAAAGTCAGATGAGATGATTCGGTCCTACAGGTCGAGCCTGAACGGCAGAAAGAGGGAGAGAAGATCAAGCCCTCTCCTTGAATTAGCCACCACCAGGGCGAGAAATTGTTAATAAGCCCCCTCACATAAGCCTCCACCCCTGACATGGTTAATTTTAGCCGTTCTAGTCCACATTGGTACTTTATCGAGTTTTAAAAGAAATGCATTCTTTTAGTCAATGATACATCACATATAATGAAACAATTAGCACAAAAATATACGAGGCCTTTTTCCTATGGGTGCATTATCAATATTGAAGGTGCTGTGGCGTCGTGGTGTAATCCAGCTGACTCGTGGTGTCAGAAGCTCAGTGTGGTCAGGTCAGGGTTCGAGCCCAGCTACGGTAGCGTCACAGCCAGGGTCGAGGTCTCGATTAGTTAACCTACTACTGAGATCCTAGCGACTGGCGCTAAAACACCATTTCACCTTCACCATCAACATCCATTTGAAAAAATCTTAGAATGAATATTGCCAATCTTTGTATCTTTTGCTTTGTTCTTTGCCTCCCTTATTATTTCATTAAGTTCACGATTTTATAAATAATTTCAAAGGCTTATCCTCAAGCCCCCATCCAGAATAAACGAGCCCCTTGTGGGCCAAATCGAGGATTTATGGTATACATAATTCAGCTGGATAAATATTTTTTATAACACGATTGACTTACCTATAACTTGAACAATCTCAAAATGCAAATCTGTTTCAATGACTTGCAGTAAAATTTGAAGTTGTCTTTCATTTTTGTTTGTAATCAACAGTTTCTTCTCATAAGCTGTTTTGCCCCATTTCCCAGCATACGTTTCAGTATCGATTTTCAGCGGACGAATAAAATCAGTTATCGATAGAGCATGCTTTATGAATAGCCTCTTTTCCGTTCCTGTTGAGTCTCGATATGATATCTGACCATCAAGTATCATATGACGCGATGGTGATTTGAATTTCATGCTCAAATTGTGTGTTTCTAACTGCAATCCATCAATTTTGTTTACACTAGTACTCAACTCTGTAGCATCATTCAGACGCGAGTCCAAGTTCAAAGGAGGCCTAAACGACCAAGTTACGTCACTCATGATTCCTGGTTTTGATTGGCTGTATATATCATTAGAATTAGCAAATCAGGTGCGAGGACCTTTTGACAGTCTACTTTGATGTTCACATCCTCGCAGATAGAGAAAATTTGAGATTTTGGGTGAATTTCCAAATGTGAAGGAACTGAAGGAATACATCGCTCTCGAATAACCTGGTTGATGGCTTCCAAAGTTGGAGGATACTCGTTGTGATCTTGGTCCATGATATTCAACTAAAGGGGAGAAATTAAGTAAAAAAATAACCGAAATAATGAAAAATGTTGATAAAGAAAGTCAAACGGGAGGAGAGCCTTGACCTGTATGACTTGGAGAGTTACCCGGCGATTTCATTGAGCTCTAAAACTCTGTGGAAACGTCGTTGGCTCTCTGGTCATGCAGTCGAGGTTCCAATCCCATTATTTTGAGGTATGCCACTTGTGGTTAAATCTATCCTAGTGTTCGCCATTCATGACAAATATATATAAATATGTATGGTGCTGAAGAAGGGTCACTATAACCGAAAGACACAAATTTAGACTGGAGGAGAGCCATAGGCTGTATGACTTGGAGAGTTACTCATTGATTTCATTGAGCCCAGTGAAAATATCGTTGGCTCTCTGGTCTTACAGCCCAGGTTATAATTCCGTCTATTGTGGTATGTCACTTGTGAAAAAATCTATCCTAGTGTTAGCCATTTATGACCAGTATCTACAAATATGTATGGGCTGAAGAAGACTCAACATAGCCGAAACGAAATGCAATAAAAATCAAACAGGAGAAGAGCCTTGGGCTGTATGACTTGGAGAGTTACTCGGTGATTCTATTAAGCTCTATAGCTCATTTGAAACGTCGTTGGCTCTTTTTTCATGCAGTCCAGGTTAGAATCCCATCTATTGGGGGTGTTCCAGATGTAGATCGATATAAATAACCGGACAAATCGGTCAGAACGCTAAATGATAAACAACATTTTGTCTGCAAATTACCTGCTTTGGTCTTTTAATAGTGCTCTGTTCTTTACACACATACAGCGTCAAGACAGCATCGTGACGGGGAAGGCAAAGGGGTAGCACTGCTGAGCCCTATTGTGAACTTTATAAAGTAGCCGAACATTCAGTTTGCTCAGGAGAGAAAAGCTGAAGAGAAAAGGTCAGGAACTGTCCAACTAAGTCACTTTAAGCAAACCTTAGGCCCTGACCAAACGATCAAACGTTTTTTGTCGAACAGTTGAGATTTGCTTTAAAACACAATGTTTGACCATTTGGCCACATCAAAAAAACATCGAACATTTCAACTGGATGCAGGCATAGGATTCTGCCTGTCAAGCAATGTTTCGCAACGTGGTCAAACGGTCAAACATTATTTTTAAAACAAACATCAAATGTTTGACCAACAAAGTTTGATCGTTCGGCCAGGGGTATTAAGGCAATACAACATGTAGATAAAGAATCGAAAACTAACCTCCATATTAAGAAGTTCCTGTGCAGAATTAGAAGGCAGTAATCTCTCTTGACTCGATGTATCCTGAATATAAAGAGTCGCGTCTTCGTACACTTGCTCATCAGAAAAATCCTCCTTATGCTCAATCGTATTTGGCACTTCATGGCTCTCTATCACAAAGTCATCCAGCAAAGATACGCTTGTTTTGCTGTAATCTGGGATTAGGTTAGAAGCACCAGCATTTTCGTTTATACCCGAGTCATCAAGATCCAGCAGTAAAGAACCTGCTTTTCCGTAAGAACTTTCTTCGATATTCAGAGGATTGAAATCCGTGGATCGAGACGAAATCTCATTCAAATCTTTGGTACGCTGGGGCATAGCAATCTCTGAATTTCCAGCTTCTAATGATTTTTGCAATCTGCTGTGCTTCTCAGGGCGTCTCCGAGTACTGAAGCCAGCCTTATCAGTTCTTAGATCTTTTCCTTGTAATGATGATGTCGTGAATATCTGCTGAGCTAACGTCATTCTCTCTGTATCTTCTGTTACATACTCAACTGAAGGCGAAACGCTCGTTTCCTACGTTAGAGAGAAGCAAGTTTTAATTACCCATGGTTGTTCCCAAAATAGTTTAAAAAGTGACGGAATGTCAGTTTTTAAAGGTCCTCTCAACCCAAAAATTTTTATTCTTTGATTAAAGGGAATCTTATCCCCTAATTTCGAATTCACAATTATCTTTTTCATATCATGCACCGTTTTGCCGTTATAAGCTTTTGTTGTGTTGAAAATTGAGTTGAATGGTTTCAAAAAAAATTTTTCTTGAGTTGAGGAGCCCTTCAAGCATCAAAGCCATGTGTATTATTAGTGGTAGCTGTAAAGTGCTTAGCAAAGCCTTTGAAAGAAATCGAGCGGCAGTAAACTCAGTGAAGAATAAACAATTTTCCATTAGTTTTCGCTCCATCCGAGGTCCCGCTATGAGGTGTTTGAATACACGCTTTTTGATAAGAACACTTGGCTTTGATTTCAGCCTGCCTGTTTCTTATTTATGTAGCGAATTTTCAACAAGTTATTATCCCCTAGCCTTCTCAAAACATGTTTAAAATGCTTTTCAAGGCAAGGGGTTTCACGATGCTGCTGAACTTTGCTTGTGCGTATCCTGACATCTAGTGGACATTCATACAGAAAAAGCAAGTGTAAGACAAACAACTGATTACATAAATAGACTTACTACTTGCTTGTAGTTCAAGTCACCGACAACTCCACTCGACAAGGATCCACTTCCTGATGTCACTGATGAAGAATCTGATTGAGAGTCTCGTTGTTTATCTTCAGTTTTATTCCCCATGTATCCAGATGGTCCCCATAATTGTTTAGCTGTTTTGTGTGGTTTATGCTCTTGTCTAAAGATGAAGAAAACATAAAGGTGATAGAAATTAAGAAGAAAGATATCGAGGAAAAAGAAGAAGAAGAAACGACGAGAAAGGAGAAGAAGACGACAAGGAAAAAGAAGAAGAAGAAAGCAAATAGAAAGAAGAGGAAGACGACAAAGAAGAAGAAGAAGAAGAAGAAGAAGAAGAAGAAGAAGAAGAAGAAGAAGACAAAGAAGAAGAAGAAGAAGAAGAAGAAGAAGAAGAAGAAAGAAGAACAAGAACAAGAAGATGAAGAAGAAGAAGAAGAAGAAGAAGAAGAAGAAAAGAAGAAGATCGACGAAGAAGATGGAGAAGTAGAAGAGAAAGGCGAAATACGATGTAGGAGATAATAATAACAGTTAACTAGAGGGAAAAAAGTTGACGAGGAAGATAAATCAACATGAAGATAAAGGCAGTATATAAGAAGAAAGGAATAAACAAGAGACGAAGATAAAGAAGAAGAAGGAAAGCAAAACAAAGATGAGAATAAAGAAGATGACGATGATGAATGAGAAGAATAATAAGAAAAATGAAGACGATAATGATTATGATAATGGTGATGAAGAAGAATTAAAAGAAGAAGAAGAAGAAGAAGAAAGAGGAGAAAGGAAGAAGAAGAAAAAGAAAAAGTAGAAGAAATAAAGATGGGAAAGATAAAAATTCCATTCTTTTACTGTTATACTCACTTGGACTGGCCAGCATCGACATTTGCCATTACAGGATTATGAACAGGATTTGGAGCTTTGGTATGATCAGTAATTCGTTGTCGTTTTGGTTCTGTTTGCGGAGCAGGATATGGACTAAGGTTAAGTTCGACTTTCTTCGTTTCTAAAAATAGAGAAAAATAGCGATACATATGATAAACACAAACACAAAAACAAACAACTACAGAGACAAGACGTGTGTTTGTTTGTATCTTAAATTCATAAGCAGGCCTAGAAAAATGCACATCAGCCAAGAAAGCTGGCCAAAGTTTAGAGTTGACTCTGCTGCTATCCTTAGCAGGTAGTAGGCCTGACGTCTATGCCCTATCTGATTTCAATATAAGCCACTATCAATCTTAAATAAACAACTAAAAATACCAAACACTGTACTTATGTCCAGTAAAGTCCTACTTGAAAGTCAACAATTTAAAAGAAACTCAGGCCTTGAATTTTCTTACTAATAATACGAAATCAAAAGGGTATTCAAGGGAGAAAACAGGACGAGAGGGGAAGGTGGGTTCTTAAAGATTGGACTGTAAATTTTACTGGACGACACGACAGCCAAACAGATTTCTAAAATCTTTAACTGAAATTATGGAAATTAGTGATGTCTGTCACTTGTTTGAAAGAGTGGTAGAAAAGGAATCTTCATCCTACAGAACAATTAGTTGAACAAACTAAACAATACCTGTAGTTGATGGTTTTTTGGGCTCATTCATATGACGCAAATGTTTTGGAAGATAAGGCAAGGCCCCTCGTCCCAAAGCCTCTGAAACAAATCCATCAAGAACGGACAATGTTGAATCAACCTGAAAATCAAGCACAAAAACACATGTAATCAAACAACCCTCCAACCTATTCTTCTATGTTCAACCGTCTGCTGCAAATAGAGTTGGAATGAGGAGTTAAATTTACTGTCATTTTAAAAATAATTTTGGCCCTTGCAGTGATTTCAACCTAATCAATTGTGCCACGAAAGCATAAAAGGTTGTAACAGAAACTTAGTACCAACAGTTTATGTTTTTTTGCCCACACTGCTCACTTTTATAATATTCATCGTTTTCATAGATGTATTAATACGGGTATTTACTACATCATGGGTCTTTCCAGAGAGGCTACTATTAACCACTAGAGTTCTTCAGAAAAAAATCAAACCAATGTCGATCGAACAAATTAATACACCTAAACTTTTATTTAGCAACACATAATTATATCATAGAAATCAAAGAGATGCTTCAGTTATACATGTATTACATACTGACCTCCAGATCTTCACAACTTGCATCGACTGGCAGAATTTCATCAAAAGCATCGAAAATATTGAAAATGGCCAAGAGATCTGCACAACGCTTTAAAAAGATAAACAAGAATTACAATACATGGTAAACAAATTACATGATGAAGATACACTACAGTTGAAGAAAAGCAGAAATGAAGAATGACTGGTACAAAACAAGAAACGAAAGATTTGCACTATAAAGCCTTGCCTGTCAATCTGCATTAGGCTCTGGCCAAACGATCAAACATTGTTTGTCAAACATTTGAAATTTGCTTCATAAACACAATATTTGACGGTTTTTCGTTTGATACAAGCATAAACTGTTTTTGAAGTTTATTAAAAACATTGCTGTGCTATTTCTGCTTGTCATGGAATGTTTATGACGTCACCAAACAGTCAAACAATGCTTGTAGTAAAGCAAATCTCAAACGTTTGACCAAAAATGTTTAATCAATTGGCCAGGACAGACTTAAGCAAACTTTGGTTGAAAAATATTTAAATAACTTTGATTGATAAATATCATATAATTACATCTAATTTTTAATTACCTGATTCAACTCAACATCATTAGATTGCTGTATTTGTTTCTCAATAACTTGACGAGTGTTATCCGGTAAATAACCCAATCGACCAGCTATTTTTGTTATTGCTGAAACTATCCAAGAAATCGTACTTTTATCTGAAAAATAATTTAAAACTAATATTTTTGGATGTACTTTGGAAAATCAATAAAATGGGGTGGCAATGGTATGTGTATTATAGCTAATAAAAAAGAGTTCATGATCTAACCATTGAATTTTCTGTCAATAAGCGAGCAAAGCTTGTCCATCACAGCTTCTGGTTCACAGTGAGTTGCCAAATAGGAATACTCTCCAATCACCTATAAAACGAGAGCAATCATTAAAGATGTCTTGCCTTGATACTGAAAAAGTTTCATTTGGAAATCAATGCCTTACTCTTTTACATGCCCCCCTCGAATACACACCCAGTATAAGCTGAAACATTTATTGAAGCCCCGGGCGTTTGAACAAAATAATACAGTATGTCTTACCCAGCAAATGAGATGAATAAGAATGCCAGGAAGAGAAGGCTTTTCTGTCAAATCCAAATACGAGTTGACGGCGTACAGTCGAAGCTCTGTGTCCAGCTCTTCGTCATCTGTACCTTGAAATTCAGGAAAAATAAAAGATTAAAATTTGTTAATATATTTGCAAGAGGCAGGCGGAAGTGAGACACAGCTTCTCTATCAATCTATCTGTCTGCCTGCCTGCCTGTCTATCTGCCTGTCTGTCTGTCTGCGCTACAGTTCTACCAAATAAATGACAAATCGTTTGCAGCTACAACCACGAGGGTCTAGCAACTTGTTTTGCAATTTTTGTTGGTGTGTAACGATTGCAGGAACTTTAGCTTGAATCTTCGTCGCAGTGGCACGACAGGATAAGATTCTTCAACTTGCCTTGCAAGATCTGAGCTTCGCACTGCTCTTTACACCGTTTAGTTTAAGCTTCTCCAGATAAGTTGCAGCAGAAATTAAACGAGCCTCATGTTTTTCCATTGCATTGCAGGATATGCTGCAGAAACATGAAGCAACGATCACAGATCATCTGCTGTTAATTGGTCATGTTCAAAGATTCATTTACCTTCTCCGATCAGTCTCATAATGTTATGAGCGACTTGAGTTGGTACCAAGCTTCCTCCAAGCTCAAAAACTTCATTCATTGTTTCAATAAACCATTCATTATCTGGAGCATACCTGGGTGAATACAAGCAAAATAAATGTTACTTATGTTACTTAGCAGAATCTGGATTAATAGAAACGGTAAACCGTAAAACAAAAGCTTAGATACCTGAAGCTTTTTGAACAACATAAGCTTTTTCTAACAGCAGTTTAAGGACCATTTTAGCTTCATTTCAAGCTATCATTTCAAGCAAACGACTTTCTATAATTTTATCACGCTCCTTCCTTTTCTCTGAAACTATTCAGAAACGTTACAGAGCGAGGGTGTTGCACCTTCAGATTTCATTAGTATTTAGCACAACTAGCGTCTAATATAGCTGAAACAATTGGTCAATAACGTATTTCCAACAAAATTTGTCCTTATCAAAAGATTTTCTTGTAAAAATACATTCTAACAAATTATAAAGGATTTTGCCTTACTTTTCTGCCAATGTTGTGATTTTATCAACAAGATCAGATCGCAGATGTTCATCAACCGATGATCGTAAGTAGTTTATCAGCTTGTTGCAGATCACCGAGACATTGCTGGAATTTGTGATGCGGTAGAGCAGAACAAGAGTCTGAAAAAGAAAGGAGAGACATACAATAAGCAAAGAAATTCACGATAAGATCTTCCTTGTATAAAGTGGAAGGTTGCATTTAATAACGCTTGAAAATCAAGCAATCAATCAAACAAAGTAAGAAACCACTAACCACCCCAAAGGCAACAAATAGAAAATTTAGGACAAAATGTTATGCCAAGAAGGGTTAAAGAATTCGATCGAAATAAAAAATGAAATTGTACCTTTCTTTTTAACGTGTCATCTGGATCGTTAAGACAGTCTATCACTGTCATTTGATGTCGAAATGCATAAGAAACGTCAGATTTTATTAGATGAGCCAAAATTTTGATACCTATAAAAAAATGACATATCAGCCCACATAGTTACCGTATTTCCTCGATTAAGCACCTGGGACGCTTATTTAAAAATCTGTCTCAAAGAGGAGCAATTATTTGATAATATGTGAAAGTTTTGCAGCAACTTGCCAAAAGGTGTCTCTTGATTATTCTCATCAAGAACTTGCACATACACTATTACTATTAAATGAGTGTCTGGGACTAATTTGATGGGCAGCTCGATCTAACGTGGGTGCTTGTTTAAGGCAGGGCGCCGGTTATTCGAGGAAATGCAGTACAATGTTTAGTCAGCATCATCAAAATATCACCTCTTAATGGCAAACTATATATGGCAAATAAAGCAGCTTTACGAATAAGCCATGGGTGGAACGTAGATAGAGTTTCGGAGTAAGCACTCGAGGCAATGGTGGAGCTCTGACACAAATGCTTAGAGCAAGCTTCCACAAACACTATTAAAGGACTGTCAGGGACCAACCTGATAGGCAGTTCAACCTGCTTCTGCTAACTATGTCTTTATGTCAACAGCAAATCAGAACTGATAGGATGCAGTTGATCAAGGTCGCAAGAGCGCTCAGGTTGACTGCAACTGATGGGAACGACAAAATGCTGAGAGATAGACTAATGGTAAAAGAATCACTCACCAAGATATTTCAGGTTGTTGTTCTTTGAAACAAGCAATAGGCCAACACGTCTTGCAGCGCTCTCTGATAACTCTTTATTTGGGTAGATGGTCGCAGCAGTATACAAGCATTCTGAGAGCACAGCTAAAGTGACAAAGAGTCGATGAATCAACAAATTAAATCAATCAATCACTCGATCTACCAAGATATTGTTACGTTAATTAATCAATACCATTTTAAGATAACCAATCAATCAATCAATCAATCACATATATACTCTAGTAATCATTCAATCAATCAATCAGTCAGTCAAATAATCAATTAGTAAGCAAAGCAATAACGCATTCAATCAGCCAATTAATCAACCAATAAAACAGTAAATCAAGTTGCTCAATCGCTCAATCAATAAATAAGTCAAACAATCAAATAATGAGCAAATAAATCACTCACTCAATCAATTAACAAGTTAACCAATTAATCAATCATGGAAACAGTAAATCAAGTCGTTCAATCAATCGAGCGATCAAGCAATCAGTCAAACAATCAGCAAATCACTATATTAATCAATCAATAAATCAATCAACTAAAAAATCAACCAATTGATCAATCAATCAAACAATCAATCAAGTCACTCAACCAATCAATCAACCAATCAATCAATCAACCAATCAACAATCAATCAATCAATCAATCAGAGAATCAAATCAAAAGATAATCATTGAAATCATAGACTCACCGCATCCAATATTGTTCTCGATATACGCAGTATCAATACATTGCTTTAGAATTTCATACATTTTTTCACTTTGCCTATCAAAGATAAAATCAATATCAGAATCAATACCATCATCTTCCAGAAACTAGAAAACAGAAAAGGGCAGGGAAAACCAGAAATGGAGGAAATGATAACATTCTTGACCATCATCAGTACTATTTGCGAGGGCGACCAAGCCCTAGTGTTCAAAGATAGCTGTTTAGTGAACATGAAGATAGAATTAACCACGCCAAATGAGCTAACCAGTTTTAAAGGGAATCCTAACCCTACCAAACTACTTAAAATAGCTCAGACAGACATCAAAATTGCGAGAAATAGCCGACAACTCTATGGACATACTCAGGAGCTTCTTTCTTCTAACACTCCTCAGATTATAAACTGAGGTCTGTTTCTGACACTTATACTCTGTACTCTGGGGAGTGTCAGACGAAAAAAGTGTAAAGTATGTCCAAAGATATTTCCGCTATTGTAAAACTCAATGACTATTAGATAGACTTACTGTTGATCATCTTTTCCAAGATTAGCTAGTATTTTGAACAGTTTGATTTGAATCCAAGGTGCAGGAACATTATAATAAGTGAATTCATTTGGTAATCTGAACTCAATTACTTGTTTCAAAATATTAACAAATGCTCCAGCAAATCTCTTATACTCATCAGGGGCTTCCTAGAATCACAAAAAAGAAGAAATTGTACAGTTCCCCGAGATTACAAGAATACAGTCCTATAGTACTTGCGTGTAGTGCTAAGGGTTTAAAAAAATAAGTATTCGTATCTTGTACAAAAGGCGTATGATAGGACCAAACAGACACTGAGGCCCTGGTCAAACGATCAAATATTGTTTGTCAAACATTTACCTAAAGGCTACAAAATACGAACTAAGTAAAACATATTTGTCACAATTAGCAAACACAAGCATAGATTTTTCCACAAGTGGCATACCACAGTAGATGGGATTCGAGAATTCATGACATTTTAACATAGACATACGTATGGTGCTGAAGAAGGTTCATCATAGCCGAAACATAGAAAATTCAAACGGGATAAGAGCTTTGGGCTGTATGACTTGGGGAGTTAATCGGCGATTTCATTGGTTGGGCTCTATATAACGCAGTGGAAAGATCGTTGGCTCTCTAGTCATGCAGTCCAGGTTCAAATCCATCTATTGTGATATGCCACTTAATAAAACAGGTATAGTAACAAAACAAATGCTTACAGATACGAGTCGCAAGTAGACGTTGAGTGTTGTTGCCATAACACCAGGATTTCGATCACATAATGTATCTTGAAATTTAGATATAATACTTGAAATAGATGACGGATCAAGATGATGAAAACGAAGTAAAACCATTACTGCTTTCTTTCGTACCATCTCTCTAAAATAAAAAAATCTTTATATGCTAAGAATAAAATGTTTGCCGAAGGCATTACATGAGCGAACAAGTGGTGAGAGCGATTCTAACTAGCTAACTAACTAATTAACTGACTAACAAACTAACTGATTAACTAACTAACTAACTGACTAACTAACTAACTGATTAACTAACTAACTAACTGACTAACTAACTGACTAACTAACTAACTGACTAATTAACTAGCTAACTAGCTAACTAACTGACTAACTAACTAACTAACTAACTGACTAACTAACTAACTAACTAACTAATTAGTTCACTACCTAACTAACTAAACAACTAAATAACTAATTAGTTCACTACCTAACTAACTAACTAACTAACTAACTGACTAATTAACTAGCTAACTAGCTAACTAACTAACTAACTGAAACAGACTAATTAACTAACAAGCCAACTAACCGTCCATAATTAACCCACGGACAAACTGACCAGCGAGAGCAAATATTTCTCCGATGATGAAAGTCAGCAAACAGTCTTGACTCTTACGGTAAAGAATGTAAGATAAAGATTACTTATAAGTTAAGTTATAAGGTATAGTAAACAATCTATCACCTCTTGTGCTGAAGCAAGTTTATAACTAGTGGCAGAACTGTTGGAATGGTATCCTTATTGACAAGTCTACTAGCTGCGATCAGAGCAATGCAGTTTTCCATTATGTTTGAGCTCTTTAGATCCTGTTATAAAACACACATAATGATGATAAGATTTTGGAGACAAGGAATAAGGAGACATCAACAATGAGAAAACAATGAACAATTAATACCTTTTGCAATGCATTCATCAGAAGCAATGTAAGTTCATGATTCTCATTCAGTAGAAGGCAGCAGGCAAGATAACCTAAAAGAGCAAAAGACAAGAACTTAATTTAATATCATTTCCACAATGTATTATTGGTTATATCAAAGTCAAGGCAAGTCAATTCAAGTCCAGCTGAGTCCAGTCAAGTTGAGTCAAGTCAAGTTAAGTCAAGTCAAGTCAAGTCAAGTCAAGTCAAGTCAGGTCAAGTCAAGTCAAGTCAAGTCATGTCAGGTCAAGTCAAGTCGTGTCAAGTCAAGTCAAGTCAAGTCAAGGTAAGTCAAGTCTAGTTGATTCTAGTTGAGCCAATCAAATCAAGTTGAATCAAGTTGTCAAGTCAAGTCAAACCAAGCCAAGTCAAGTCAAGTCAAGTCAAATCAAGTTCAGTTGAGTCAAGTCAAACCAAGTCAAGTGGAGTTGAATAGTGACAACAGCGTAGAGAGTTGAATAAAATCAAATAACATAAGATCAAACTGCAATACCGATTCTTTTTTCCATTAGTTTTTGCTTTTGTGTAAAATTGATTGCATGAATGAAACCAAATGACGCATCATGACCAAGCATTTCACAATAAATCAAACGAATCAAATTCTCTTTCATTTGTTTCTGTAAAAAAGATCAAATCAGTTGGTAACTTCAATGATTTAAGCTTCCATCCCAGGACTTTCATTCTGCACATCCCCAGATTAAATTTCCTAATAATTAATATACTTACAGAATCAACACTTGGTTTGTCAATGTTAGCTTTCAAGTACTGAATTTCTCTTTGCATAATTCTCTCCTCTTCCTGGATAAAACAAATTGATTTAAAAAGACTTCAAGCTATTTTGAAACAAGCAAACAATTCAACTAATTTGCTGAAAAATGCACAACAAAATGCAACAAAGCAGATTCATTAGCTTTCTAAAATTCCAATCTGCCACATGCATACTTTGCTAGAAGATGAGGTATATATTATGTGAAGCACCATGAAGAGGAACTACATAGCAGCATCCTTTGACCACCAGGCTGCATTCCATGCACTATACACAGCGTTTTTCAGACAAGAGTGCTTTTTTCTATTTTTCTTTCTATTGTTCTATTTTTTTTACCTTTGGCATGAGGTATACATGGAATGCACCATGGAAAACTATTCATGCATTTTCTCCAACACATTTAAATGGAAAAACTTTAGTTCACAATTCTGATACTTGTCATGTACTATGTGTCAAAGATCACTGATGTGGAAGAGGGATTTTCTATTGCTCTTTCTATTGTTCAAATCTTTAATCTGTGTCGTATTTGGCATGGGGTATATATGTGGAATGCACCATGGTATACACGATGCCAAGTTTTCCCTCTATTAAATACTCTTTGAAAAATGATTGATGTAAAATGTTAACATACGCATTTAGATCTTGTATCTCCAATATTTCTGATCAAATTCTGAAATGATCTTGAGAATCCAGTTGTCAACCCATAGTAGGGTGACATTCCAGGCAGATTAATTTTGTCCATCTTTCAGTTTTTGTTTTTAGGAATCTGCTAGCTACATACCTATAAACAAAAAATATTGATTAATACAACAATTAAGTAGAAGTCGTATCTTCAGACATCATCTCAGAGGATTAAGAACTGCTTTTATCGTCGTTATCGTTTTATCGAATTTTACTTTAGGTTTAGGCCCTTTTTTATTCCGATTTGAAGGCTCAAAATGTTCTTAAAATGTTCTTAATTTTCTTGCTTTTTAAAAAGCTGTTCTTCTTCAAATTAGATGGTAATTGCTACAAAAAGGGACGCACATGAAAAAATATCACATAAATGCACAATGATTGATAGTTCACCTGTTTCTAGAGTTGAGAACAGGACAGCGCAACTAAAGAAAGTAAATTCTAATTTTTTTCTAGCTTCACAAAGCCTTGTAATGTTCTTAGCATGTTCTTAACTTTTTAGCCTCTGAAGCCTTATGTTCTTATATACTTTGTTCTTATAAAAAAAAACGTGTATATGATTTTTAAATACCAAAGGTTAGCTTGCAACTTTGTTAAACATTTTAAAATCTGTTCTTTTTCAGACTGATGCTGTCAACATGAACATCAAGCTTTGAATGATTAACTCAACACCATTCCTCAAGGAAAGCTCTTTTTTGGTGAAGACTCACGGAAAACATAGAACGTAAAACGGACAATTTTAAAATTTTCAGCTCACAGTATATCTGAAACTTATTTTTAGATGCTGATCATTACAATACATTAACCATACAAATTTCTAGCTAATACCAACTGAAACAAGCTAGTTCTACACAATATGAACTAAAGAAGCTTCTGAAATAAAAGTTGAAGCTAAAGAGAATAAGACGGTTTACAAAATGCACCTTTAATTCGCATACCTAATACTGCGACTTTGTTAAAGATACGCCATTTTCTTCGGCGCTATTAGCGAGGCTATCCTCAACGAAAGCGAAAGTGAGGTCACAAGACAAGAAATTTCCAAGAAGGAAGAAAAGCCGGAACTAAATTTTCCTTTGATCAGGGGAAAAACTGACTGAACAAATAATGTATTTTGTTGTTTCTATTTTGGATACTACGTAAAATGTACTGAATAGATCTTGCAGAAAGATTTCTTGGATTTCGAATATGTTTTTCTTCCAACTCTGCGGCTATTTTGTATACTTTATATGTGAACGCGGAGTTCAAACCTTTGTTTTAACTTTTCAGTTTTTTCTTTACAGATTCTTAAGTAATTCCAAGTAACAAATTTCTTATTCTATTTGCGTCTAATATAAATTTATAAAATGACAAATTAGACTTATTGTACACACAATTCTCTTTATAAACAATTTCTAATATAAAGTTGCTAATTCAATTTTATCTCTTCTTTCTAGTCGATTTATTTCGATTTGGTTGGACAGGTTTTGTTTTTGCGAGTTTCGATTGTCCCGAGCCGATTTTTGTTTTTGAGTTTTTGATTTTGTCTGTGATTCTAATTCTTCCGGGTTCAAAGCAATAGCAGGCATCGACTTGGCAGAAGAAACAGTTTCTTCAGGAGTTTTTTGACGTAAAACATGCAATAGTTTTCTAACTCCAGTTGGAGTCGACGGTGCAGACATGCTAGATTTGGTATCAAAGTTTCTTGACTGTGCGCTCATTCCCTCGAGAAGATCTGCGTGTGACGCAGAAACACGCGTATCTTTGCAATCGTAGAAAGTATCATCATCAGTGCAATCTTCATTCGCTTCTTCTCCTTCATCAACAGTTAATTTTCTTGCAGGTCGGGTCTCATTATCTTCCTCCTGCGCAGCGTATTCCTCCGTACCGAACCTCGAACCCAAAGCAGAGGCAAGTGACTCAGCCTGGGAAATTTGGAGTTTCTCGTTTTTCGGCCTAGGCGTGTCCATTTTTATTGGCTTTGAATATTTATCAGGAGATAACGAAGTGAAATTATCAGTATTTGACATCTTGATTGGTGTCCCGAATTTTTCCTGTTCAGTTTTCTTCTCGAGAATTTTCGTGTGTTGCGGTGACAGCGTTAGAGACCGTTCGGAACTCGGCAGAGCTGGAAGCTGACTTTCAGATGTAGGCGATGATTTACCCGATAGATTCCCGTCGCTGCGGCTAGCGTAAGAACGAGAAGACGGTGACCATACATAGCTTTGTTGACCGGCGTTGTACGGAGCGAGCGAGTAAAAATGAGCTGGAGGGGCTGCCATAACAGGCAATTCTAGAAGATTCGCTAATGTTGTCATTTTGCGATGCCGTAAAGCAGCCCCCCGTCTTTGTAATCGTTGTCTGGCGGACATACAACGTATATAATCATCGAATATAAACTTAGCTGATAGCAATGGCAGGGGGTTGACAACTGATCTGTTTCTCGCTGCAAATGGTCGATGAACGATGATGGACAAGGATCTGCTGTCGTCTTTATCTGGTGTTGCTTCAACGTCCTACAAAGCAAAGAAAAGGACGGTGTAAAAAATCAAGGGCGAAAGCTCGAACGGGCTTTAGAGAATAGAGAAAGGTATAAGAATATTGTTGGTGCCAACTGCAGCCAAACAGGAAGCCCTCTAGTCAGGTCTAGTCTAATGAAGAAGACAGGAATAACTCTAGCTTGGTCCCTCAGAGGGACAGTGGAAACAACTCTAGAAAGGGGGAAAATAGCGTTATGTATATATTTGGGGTTAGCTAATTCAAATATATGTCATTTGTTTAACCCCCCGGCAATCCGAGGTACCTTTCGATTGGCTTTGATTCTTGGGGACGGGACAGCCCCATAAACCATCCTCTAGATAGCTCTGGTTACTTTTTCTAGTTAACTCTGATTACTTTTACGGACGGAAGGGCTATCTTTTGGAAGGAGGAATAGCTCTAGACGGAGGAAAAGAGAGCACTATACTATCTAAATGAATATATTTGCGTGCAAAATTGCGAGTTTTTCTTCACTGTATCTGTATTTGCACGCATGGGAACGTACAACACTATATTCACCTTAGAATACACAGTCATAGAAGCTCTAGTGATCTCTGATTAGTTTGGTAGTTGACACGGGTTGCTCTCATCACCTTAAGGTGGGGGACAGCTCTAACCAGCTGCTAAAAAAAGACTTTTCTAGCAATGTTTTGAAAAATATGAGAGCAAATACTGACAATACATCCTCCTGTATTTGAGAATGAAAGATCTACCTCCCCGGACAACAATAAAAACAGAAAAGGGTTCTAGATAGGGAGAAGGTAGCCTTTACAGTCCATTATAACCACACCGAAAATTAATGATTAACTCACCTGTAACAATGCAATGAATTTGACGACACCCCATCCAAGCTTACTCGTGTCTGGCTCCACCAACATGAATTGATTTGAATCGATCACCAAAAATCTTCGCAAATGTTGTCTATGGAAGCAACAAGTAATGAAACGTAATTTTAAAAAATGATTTAAATAATTTTGATATAATGGAAAAGAATAAAATACAAGGAAATAAAACATATAACAAAATATATACTATAAATTTTTAATTTCGTCATATTTTCTTCATTTCGTTTTCATCTCCCTTTTTTATTGATATCCATTTCATTTCTGACATCATTTTATGCTGACTGTATTATATCATATAATACTTGAAAATATTTTATTCTATTGTTTCTGTATATATTGTACTATACGGACTATGTTATATTATATTATATTATATTATATTATATAATATTATATTATATTATATTATATATTTTATTTTATTGTATTTTATTTTATTTGCTTATATAATATTACATAATATTATATCATTTAATACTGATTTTTAATATATTTTATTCTATTGTTATATATTATTTTATATTATATTATATTATATTACATTATATTATATTATATTATATTATATTATATTATATTTCATTATATTATTTTATTTCAATTATATTAGTATACTTTATGATACTGGTACTAATAATTCCAAAAAATATAAAATAAAATATCTAAGAAATAAAATTATTAAAATTAAGATTAAAAAATTATAAAAAGTATGTATTAGTAAAATTCATGAAACTAAGTATAATAAATAAAAAGGAAAAATAGTATTCGAAAATTTCTACAGTGTTTCACAAATTCAGTGAATATTAATTTCACAAAAGTCAAAAATTTGCAGCAGCGACCACCCCAGATGGGAGTCGAACCCACAACCTTTGAATTAGAAGTCCAACGCGCTAGTCCATTGCGCCACTGGGGCTGCTTGATAATGCAGCGAAATAAATTGATGTGGTTGTTGATTGATGATTAGAAATTCTAAATCACCAATGCAGAATCTTGTTGCATTGGTCACTGTTATCTGGGGACTTGATAAATTTTGTAAGGGACGTGCCGCCCGAGCATCATAAACATATCCGACCTTGTACCAATTTTACGAAAAATTATACCCGACCTCATACCAATTTTCCATTCTTCAAACATAACAAATTGTGAAAACGGAGACCGTTCTTTTACCAATATCGTTAAAATCTACACCGTTCCATATACCAAAACACCATAATCGTGAGAAGTGATACCGTTCCGGGCGGCACGTCCCCAGTACCCAAATTATTTCTGTTTCATTTCAATAGTGCCTAAAATCTAATTTCAATGCAAAAGAGCTCCCGCTGTTGTCGAGGTAAAACTTGTTTGTCCCATAACGTACAGGAATACACTGTAGTTGTGGGCAAAGCCCAATGCTCTAAGCCAAACGATCAAACATTGTTTATCAAACAATTATCAAGCGTCGTTTGAAAGTTTGGTCACGTCACAAAACATTGCTGGACAAGCAACGATAAGCAGAATTTGTTTCGTGATGTTTTTGAGAAAGTTCAAAACATTTTTTCCAAAAAGCAAGCAACCAAAATAATTGGTGAACAGTATTACGTGACATGGTCAAACGGTAAAACATTTTTCTTGACAAACAAATTTCGAATGTTTGTCAAACAATGTTTGATCGTTTGGCCAGGGCCTAATACTGGCTAGGCGGCTCAGCTGAGCCAGGGGATGGATGGAAGCCGAGACTTTGAAACATTTCCCATGTCCCAACCTTTACAAAACTCTGGCTGGCCCTGTTTGTCAAAGCTTTTCAAGATACAAGAGCACGGCTTTGTTTGTTTTAAGAAGATTTCTTCACACGTCGTGAAAGTCATTAAAACAGCTGCTTACTCTTCGTGCTTTCTCCTCTTCACCACATGGCAATCTTTTATTGAATTCAATGCCGGTTAGAGGGGTATTCGTCGGGGGCAGCAATAGAGAGGCATCCATCATGACGTATTGAACATTGATTGGCTTATTCTGGAAAAGAGTTTTGATCGATTAGTTTCTGGTGATTGATTTCATAATAGTTAATATATCTTTTTGTGTAAAGAGAAAAGATTATTTGTTATGACAAGGAATTCTCTTGTTAAAAACTTAAAATAACAGAAACGAACAAAACTGCTCGCACTTTCACAAACTTTTATCAAGGCCCTAGGCAAATGCCCAAGCATTGTTGATCAAACATTTGATATGCTTTTCCAGCCAATGCTTGACCGTTTATCCACATCCAAAAACATTGTTCGACAAGCAGAGTTTGCTTAGCATTGAAAACTTTTTATAGCATTTTCTGATTTTCAAAAGCTTAAAATATTTCACAACCAATGTTTGTGACGTTTTCAAACAATCAAACATTGGTGATCAAACATTTGGGATTTGCTTTACAAGCAATGCTAGTGGTTGACTGCAATACAGTGTCTGATAAGCAGAATTTTCTTAGCAATGTTTATGAAAAACTGCAAAAACATTTTCTGGTGTTCACAAGCTAAAATGTTTGAAAGGCAATGTTTTGTGACGTGGCAAAACAGTCAAACATTTTGTGTGACAAGCAATTTTTATACGTTTGACAAACAATGTTTGATCGTTTGGTCAGATCTTGGCAGAACTATCATCGGAAATTTGCTAGTCATAGAAAATGTTTGACTGGTTGGCGACATCACAAACCATTGCTCATCAAACATTTTTTCCTTGACGCAAGCAGAAAATCGTCAAACATCGCCAAGCAAATTCTGCTTGGCAAACAATGTTTCGTGACGTGGTCAAACAGTTAAACATTTTCCTTCACAAGCAAATCTCAAATGTTTGACCAACAATGTTTGATCGTTTGGCAACGGCCTTATGTCAACAATAAGAACCAAAGCAAAAGTTTAGATTACCTTCAGTTGGTGATATTCGCACTCAAACATTTCCAGAAAGACTTCATCGGCCTAACGAAAAAGACAATGTTTCAGATAAACAAAAAAAAGAATTTTCTAACCAAACGATAAAATTTTCGGAAATATTGGGACTCACCCTATAGAAATTTCTTAGCTGCAGTGTGGTTGCTTCACGGGCGTTCTGAAAAAAAATCAAGGGGTATATACATAGAGATATAGGCAACTAGTCGGCGGATAGTTCAAGAAAGTTTGGCATGTTCTTCTTCTACAATTAGTTACCAACTGATTCCCGTCAGTGACAGACAGGAGTGCTCCAAGGACCCCAATCAATTGTATCCTTTCAGTTCTGACTAGTTGTTAACATGTCGACATAAGTTAGCAGTTACAAGTGGTCGGCGTTTGTTCTATCATATTATAGGTTGAGATAAGCCCGGCTTAATGATAAGCGACGTAGACAAACGATTAAACGTTGGTTGCGAAAGAAATTTCAGATGTTTGACCAACAATGTTTGATCGCTCGAGCAGGGCATTTGTTACAGTGAAACTGTCATAAAAATGTGGGCATTTACTAATGCAGTAAACTTACTTCGATCATTGCAAAGTGAAAGTCTTTGAGTCTGCTTCTATTATCTTTGACAGCCAATAATTTGAGAACAGTAATTGCCATTTCCAATGTCACCAATCGCACTTTTGATCCTATAAACAGGTTTAGAAATGGGTAAGACAAAGATATTT
The DNA here is from genome assembly GCA_014526335.1 of Chrysaora quinquecirrha. Taxonomy (NCBI): domain Eukaryota; kingdom Metazoa; phylum Cnidaria; class Scyphozoa; order Semaeostomeae; family Pelagiidae; genus Chrysaora; species Chrysaora quinquecirrha. Next base: position 2,717,322 of record JACTAT010000061.1, on the reverse strand, counting down.
AAGAGCTCTAATTTTCATTTCAATCGGTTAGCCCTCCTCTGTTGCCAGGAAACCTCCACGGCTTCTAGCGAATGCTCAGGTCATGTGCATTTATCACAACAGCTTCTCGAAAATACTATGCTGACAAGTGGAATGGACTGGAATCGAAGGGCGCAATCTTTGGACATACTTAGAGCTTTTCAGTATGTCCAAAGATGATTGTCAAATGATTTTTTGTTTTGTCGCTATTTTGAACGTTGATTTTCTCTGTTTTGGACTAAAGGAAACCCAACGTATGGAGAAGCCGCTGAAAGTTGGTTCCCGGTATATACTAGTGAGAAGTATTGCGGACCAAAAGCAAACCAGAGAGAATTTCAAGAAAACTTCCCCCTTATTCAATGCTGTGCAAAAGTAAGAAGGGTATACAAAGTAAAGGATCCATAACATACTCCAATGAATCAAGACTAGCAAGGGGGACGGGAGCGCTCTTAAAAATGTAAGAAAATTCCAAAATCATTTCTCACCATCTCTGGATCCTTGCTCAAGAATCGAAATTAGCTGCTCCATCAACTCATCACTATAATCATCACAAACCTACAAAAATAAAACAAATTATCATCAAAATATTATCATTCATCAATTCCAACTGAATACGAAACGTGTCGTCCATGAGAATTTTTTATTTGAAACTCTGAATTAGGCTCTTATTTCTCACCTCCGGTAAAGATATTTTGGCATTTTCCAATATAATGTTGTCGATTCCTGATATTAAAAAACGAATTGTTTTAATGTTATTAATGTTTTTAATGAGTTAAACGAATTTATTATTGTTTTATTGCATATTTGAACTTCACTAAATTAAAATTTAGAAGCAAAGCCTTGCGCAAGCGAGCATCACTGATTAGAGATCGTAGAGCATTAGCTACTGCTGACTACGTGTGATTAGGCAATCACGATAATCGTTCGATCATTTCGACCTCATAAAAGCCAGCCCTTAACAGCTAAATTACGTCACGGCCAGTCAATCATTTAACCTATCAATCACCCACACTCCACTCTTAGAAAAAGAAGCGAATAAGATGTCGGTAACCAACCTTGATTTTTCAGCAAGGCATAAAAGAAGCTGATTGCAAACAATGCTTCGCCATCACCATCGGTACAATCAAACGCTGAATAGATACTCTTCAGGAAGACCCTGGAATCGAAAAAGAAATTTGTTGAGTAACCATTAAACGTAATCAGATAAACGTAGATTGTCTCAAAAATGAGGCTCGTACTATTGCAAAATTTAAAAAAGAAAAGAAAGAGAACTCCCGATGTTTAGTATGAAGAGATATTACTCAAAAGTGAGATCAAAATACCGCCTTACAGCACATGCATCTTTGCATATTAATGCTTTTCATAAACAGATTTTTCTGTGATCGTAGCAGAACGAGATAAAGAAAACATAAAACTCACCCACTACTCATCTGACTATGTAGAGCCTGGAAAAAAGTACAGGGTTTTAGAATCGAATAACTACATCTAAAATAACTACTGCAACGTAATCGTTGAAATAAACTTGTTCAAGAGTGCCATACAATAACTGATGGGAGTTGAACCCCAGGTTGTATGATTGGAGAGCCAATGACGATTTCACTAATCTAAATAGCCCAAAGAAATCGTCGATTAACTCTCCAAATCATAAAGCCAAAGGCTCTCCTACCGTGTTCCATTCATGAAAATTATGTAAAAATATCGTTTACATAAACATACTCTCATTTGTTTTTGGATTTTCTCAGAAGTTGCATCAGGCATTGGACTCAGTAAACCATTGTTATCTAGAGAACAAAAGATATAAAGATGCTTATTAAAAAAACACAATCTTGCCTTTACTAAGATATGATCCTCTTCCTCATTGAGGGTAGATGATCTATCGAGAGGGCAACCACTTCACGTACTAAGTCCAAAAGAGGGTGCTCTCTCTGATATTGGGCTCTTTTTTAGGGTAGAAGGACGAAAAAACTTCACGTACTGAGTCTAAAACGGGGTGCTTATTACAGGGAGTTTTTTATAGGGGACGTTCATTCAGGGTAGTTTTCTTTTTGATAGGCGATGCTCATTCAAGGTAGATCGATTAGGGGGCACTTCATCAACGAAGCCTAAAGATAGCTACTCATTACACATGGCGCTCTTTCCTTTAAGGGGGGTTTATTCAGGTGAATACGGTGTACGTCTGTCACCTACCAGAGGGAACATCAGTTTGGCTATCCATTTGAATCATTGTAAAACTTTCTGTTTCACTCTCTGACTGATTCTGAGGACTGTTGGAATCCTTCTGCGATGTGTCCTCTTCGATTGAATTATCTTGTGACTGGTCTAATGAGGCTGAAACAGTAATAGAGGAAGAAAGTCAGCAAAGCCCTGTAAGGTCGAAGATTTTAGAGAAGGCTTTGTGACACGTGGCTTAATCCAGCTAACTTGTTGTGCCAGGAGCTAAGTTAGGTTGGGGTTGGGGTCAAGTAGTCGCGGTAGCGTCACAGCCATGGCCGGGGTTTCATAAGCTCATCTATTTCTGAGATCTCAGCAGCTGGGGCTAAATACTACACTATTTCAACTTCAAATTTTCACGATTTACAGAAAGCCCCAAGTTTAATTTTTGCAACGCTAATGCTTGCTTTGAAATGCTTGTTATTTTCAATATATATATATATTAATCATATATATTTCAAAATATATTACAGATGTTGACTAACTTTTATGTATTATTATTATTAAGTTGTTCTATGTAAAGACGTCTCGTGAGAGAACAAGAAATAAGAATTGATTTACAAAGATTACCAGACTTGTCTTTATTCTTAGACTTCAATTTCTGCATATCTCCATCTAAAAGAGAAAATTAGCATGTTATTAAGAAAATGTGTATCTAAATTGGTGACACAAGAAAGACGAAGGAGAATAAGAAACTTAAGGATCGTGTATTTGTAAAATGGAAGAAGGAAAGAAGAAGTTAAAAGAAAGGAATAAAAAAAAGAAGAAGAAGAGCAAGAAGAATATCCAAGAGAAAGCAAAAAAGATATACAATGGTAAGAAGAAGAAGAGGAGGAAGAGGAAAGAGAAAAGAAGGAGAAAAGAAAAAACAGAACAAGAAATGGGCAAGACGAAAGACAAGAAGAAGAAGCAGTAGAAGAAGAAGAGAAAGAAGAAGAAGAAGAAGAAGAAGAAGAAGAAAATGAAGAAGAAGAAGAAGAAGAAGAAGAAAGAAAAAGAAGAAGAAGGAAGAAGAAGAAAAAGAAGAAGAAGAGAACAAGAAAGGAGATAATGAAGAAGAAAAGAAGAAGAAGAAGAATAATAAGAAGTAGAAGAAGAAGAGGAAGCAGTAGAAGAGGAAGAGAAAGAAGAAGAAGAAGAAGATAGAGAAGAAGAAAAAGAAGAAGAAGAAGAAGAAGAAGAAGAAGAAGAAGAAAAAGAAGAAGAAGAAAAAGAAGAGAAAGAAGAAGAAGTAGGAAGAGGAAGAAGATAAAGAAGAAGAAAATGAAGAAGAGAACAACAAGAAGAAGAAGAAGAACAAGAACAAGAAGAAGAAGAAAAGGAGAACAAGAAAGGGATGGAAGAAAAAAAGGATACACAAAATGAAGAAGACGTAGATGAAAAAACAACAAGGCGAGGGAAAAGAAATAAAAAAAGAAAAAAAAGAAGAAGAAACAGAAGGAGGAGGAGGAAGACGACAGCAGCAATATGATAATAATAATGATATATGAACGCAATTACTAATCTTGTAAACGAATCTAACAATTTTTTGAGTAGATAAATGACAAACCTGTGACATAAAATGTTGAATTTTTCTTCCTTCGATCTTTTGATATTGATTCAAGTTTCTGTGTCAGGTTGTAGTTATCTTTGATGATTCCTGAAGCCTCAAGTTGAGATTCTAAACTGTCTGGTGGGGGTATGAATGCTCTTATCCCAGGAGTGCCTCTTGGTGTATTTGGAGGCTGAAAGAAAGAATGGAATTACTGTAGGTGACAAAAATTAGTTGAAATATTGCAGAAATAATCATTATAATTCAAAATACTGCACAGTCCTCGTGAAACAAGAGATCAATAGATACTGCAGTCCCAGTATATTTCAGGGCTTTTCTCTCAAGATATACTGCAGTTGTTGCAAGCACGTTATCTCAATTGCTGTTAACTAAATGCTGTTAACTGAATTGATGGCCATAAGAAAAAAAGTAGCAAAGACAAGCATATAACCTGCGTGCAGCCTCAAACTCAGGTTCGTCAAGAGTAGAGAACAAGTTCTGGTCTTGACGTAATAAATGTTTGAGGCTGCAAGGAGGCTAAAAACACAAAGTTGCAAACAAAACAGATTAAAACATTAGACAAGCGCAATTTGTTCGGTCCATCATCAATCTAAATGGTCAGCACACTGTATTAGCGGCAAGAATACGCTAGGGGACGCAGCTAAATCATCCTAGGAGCGCCAAGCCTCAAACCTCCAATCCTCCAAGCCCCCTAACTCTACGTCTATAAATATGGGCCTTTCGAATCACACATTGTAGCGTTCCGTAGCACTGTGGAATGGTCATCATCTCTCTGGTTACGCTGGTTACTACATCTTTATTTCTTGTAGGTTAAGCTTTAATTTACGATTTCATAACCTACCTTTCGACTGACCATTGGAGAGCTTTGTTGGTCATGTTCAGTGACCTCGTCTTCATCATGGAGAATAACATTAACGAGGCAGGATATGAGAGGCTCGTGGTTCATTATCAGCAAAATCTATAAGACAAAATAGTTGGAGAAAATAGTGCTGATTGCACGGTAAAATAAAATAAAAAATCGTCAGCTTTTAACAGGTAATTCACGACCTTATAATTACTGAGAAAAGAAAGTTGCGATGGGAAAGACTTACCTGCGAAAGAAGGAACATCGAGACAAGTCGACCAATACAAACTCTTTCATGTTTTACCTGAATAGGGAGAAAAACTAAGATTTCAATATACAGGGTGGCCTAAAAAAGGGATTTATTCTTAAGTAGAAATTCCCTGAAATTAATACTACATGATATTCAACTCAAGTGAGATATTTCGTGTAAATATCGTAGTGATGTGGGTTAGCTACACAAAAACATACTGCATCAAAATCTGCAACTTTATATCTTTGCAGAACAAAACAGAAAATTTAATAACTCTTTCTTTCAGTCAAATTATATGTTCAAAATGTCTTCCATCCTGCTCAATACACTTCTCTTACCTGACTGGCCATGCATTAATGGCCATGACAATTTCTCGCTGGGCTTATGATTTCCATCCACGCACGATCGCAGTACGCAATGACGGAATATAAACAGGTTTTGGGACATCATAATTTTAATGTCTAATTGCGCCAAGATGGAAGCTCTTATTATAAAAAATATTTTACACGATATTGCACTTGAGTTGAATATAACCTGGTATAAATTTTATAAAATTCCTCCTTGAGAAAATTATTCAGAAATTATTTACCTAGGGGGGTCCCTTTTTGAGTCACCCTTTTAAAGTAAATGAAATATGTCCGTATGCAAGATAGAGTAACAAAGCTTAGAATAGCTTCGATTGTTCGATGCGTCCCCCTTCAAGTACAGACAGAATAGGTAAGGGACTACGAATACAGTAGACTCAAGGACAGCTCGTGGCCAAGAATAACAGCTCGTGGCCCAGTTAGAACATCATTGGGTTACGAAATAGAAGGTCGTAGAGGGGTATCCCTCACGTTGTCACCACGCCTACAACAGCCAATAACATCACAGCATTTGACATTACAATATTCTCCAAATAGATCAAATCAGCTAACGTTGTTTACACCCATTTCAGGTCATATGGTCATACCCTTGCGGCACCATTGCTTCGTTGTCAAATTCAGAGCTCAAACCTCGTTTTTCATGGCACAAAATTTAGAATTCAAATTAAAGGTAAAGCTCATCAAGAGTACGGCCATGTGATCTCAAATTGGTATAAACAACGTCAGCCGATTTAGTCTATTGCATGCAACTGAGGGTTTTCTAAATGTAAGCAAAATTACAAAATAGAATGTCTCACCGAGTCATCCAGACTTTGTGATGGCAATGAATAAACATACAGTGGAATCAATAGTCTGTTCAGCAAATGATCAGTCAATATAACGTTCAATTTATCGATTCCCAGGCAAAGTATATCATGGAGATAATGAAGATGATCCAGATGGTTTGCTACAAGCATCTTCAATCGATCGCACTTCAAATGGCTAAAAAAGAAAAAATTGACATAAGTCTTTGCTTTGTACACTGAGACCCGAGAGGCATAGAACTCTTCAACAAGGTGTACGAGATTTTAGGCAATCGGATTTCCAAGTGATTTCCGTGCACACAATAGGCTTTCGAGCAAGGGTGTACGAGATTTTCGCCCCTTGCTGACACCATCTCTATACTCCTACACTCGAATTCTAATTATGGACCTGAGTCAATTGGTTGGCTGTTCACGAGAGTTTATTATGACCAAATTACACTATGCATAATTCAACTAAGGAGAATATATACAAGTTTTCTTACTCTGACTCTTTTGCGACGCAATCGTCCAACTCGATCGCGTGTTTTCCAATAAACCAGACGAGATTTGAGAAATATGGATTGGCTGTTTTGTCACATATGAAATTCAGCATATTTTCATGACCAACTAAGAATTAAACAATATTTCATTAATTATATTCTTAGAAATTTTCACAAAACAAGGAGCCATGAGGGCAGAGAAAATAAGAGTTGTATAGGACAAATAGCCGCTAGACTTGCTCCAAGTCTACGATCAAACCATTCCGTGGAAGCAATGAGAGAAATTTCTCTCGCACTCTCCTGTGTTTCCACGGAATGGTGGACCTTTGGAGAAGGATATTAAGAAATAGACTTGGGGCAAGTCTAGATTAGCGCTGGCCCAACGATCAAACATTGTTTGTCAAACATTGTCAAACATGTTTTTGCTATCGGCAAGTAGAAAATGTTTTGGAAATCCTTTATTGTATAGTAAATACTGTTTGTCAAGCAATGGTTTATGACGTGGCTATATAGGTCAACAATTGTTTGAAAAACAAATTTCAAATGTTTGGCAAACAAGTTTCAGCACTGGGTTTCACAAGCATATTACATATGAAAAACAATGTTTGATCATTTGGGTAGGGTTTTACTGGATAGTGTCTAGGACAGAGAACTTCACCATGTCGAAATAAAAGCGAAAGAGGTTTGGGGTTTGAATCAGCAATCAAAAGCATTAATAAACCTATAGAGACTTCACATCAGTCATTACCTTTGTAGACATTTAGAGTTAGGGTTCTAACTGCGATCCTGACCATGCTTTCTGGATGATTGAAGAACTTTATTCCTTCGGTATACAATGGAAAGTCGTTCTTTTGCTGCAAAAAGGAATCAAAGTCAACCAAAAATTAGGCTACCTTGTGAGGTCGGGGTTTATCTTGGCACTCCTAGTAATTGTAGATAGTAGCGACTGGCGCTAAATACCCCCATTTAATCTTCACCTTCACCTTACAGCTGGTTTGCACAAGATTAAATTTGTAGCATGATTTTCGCATGATTATGACTGAAGTTTTCTTTGCATGAAAGTAATCGGGTGCCTTAGTTTTATCCTTCTCCTTTTGTCGTATTCCGTTTCCTTTCCTCTCCTTTTTTCCTTCATTCATGAATTGATGCAAAATTTTGTGCACTACCTCCCTTTAAACGACCGCGATCCTGGTTGCTGTATGCAGAGAGGATTCCCTTGCTCAAGATGTCCGCCATCTTCCAGAAAATGTCGCGCCGTCCCAGGCCTCTTTGAACAGTCTATTGTGTGATAAGAATTGTAATAAATAAGCCAAAAGATAAACACACAGGGAGAAAAACAAAAAAACAAATACATACCTCGTTGAAATAGAAATTAACTGTGTGCTTATTTAATTTCAATGAAAGTGTTTTCAAGAATGAGATATAGTATGCCAGAACCTTTAAAAAACAATCAATCAGGATATAATTAAAGCCTGGCTAAACTAGGAGACATGTCGCGTGCGACATTCTATTCAGTGTGTCTCCTAGGGTAGCTAAACATGCGAGCAACAAGCAGGCGACATGTCTCCTAGTCTAGCCAGGCCCTTGTTGATTTGTAATGAAGTGTAAGTCATTCAGAAGACATTTAGTAGCTGCAGCAGTTCAAATACAGAGAAAAGCCTCAACACCTGGGGACTATTGTTATGGTCTACAGTGGACAGTTGTTCGTTTAGATGAAAACTCTTGTCCATATTTTGCAAGTGTTTGCTATATGAAGGTATCCGATTAATGAAAAGGCTCAGATGATGTTTTGTAGTTGCGTTCTAGCAGACCCTGGCCAAACGATCAAACATTGTTTGTCAAACATTTTAAAATTCCCTGAAACTTTATTTGGCCACACCGCAAAACAATGCTTGGCAAAACATTGCTGTATGAAGCTATTCATTAGAGGTGGAGGCTCCAGTGCAGACGCGTTTTCGTTGTCGTCAAGCATGTTTATCAAACATTTGAAATTTACTCGTAACATTGTTTGAAGGTTTAGCAACATCACAAAACTTGCTCAACAAGCAAACGTTGCTTAGCGACGTTTTCAGAAAAGTTCAAAAACATTTTAGGTTGACAAAAGACAAAATGTTAGGTAAGCAATGTCTGATGAGTGACATCCATCGCAAATCGGTTTAACATTCTGCTTGGCAAGAAATTTTAAGTGTTTGAAAAGCAATATTTGATCATTTGGCTAGGGCAATAGCGTCAGTCTTAGTAGTGGAAGTTCTTGTATTAATAGGAGTGTTAGTGGTAGTTGTCAGCCGACTAATGAATATTGAATAAATTCAATAGATCAAGATTGCAACGTTTATTTTACCTCTTCGTTAGAAAAATCAAATCTGTGAACAATGATTGAGTTGACATGATTGTTTGACAGCAAGAAATCTGGAAAATAAGCAAAATAAAGAACTCAAGAGCTCCATTTGTCTCTATGTAAGTGACCTGTGCTTTTTCGATTTCTTCCACAAGTGTTTATGGCAATTGATGGGATTTGAACCCAAACTAGATGATTAGAAAGCAAACGGTCATTCTACTGAGCAAAAGAACCAAATAAAATCGTTTGAGCAACTCTTCCAAGATGTATAGCCCAAGGCTCTACTTCTGTTTGGCTTTTCCAAACCTTCTTCTGTATCATACATACTTAATATACATGTTTATGAAAGACAAGCACTAGAATAGAACTTTCCATGAGTTGCAGACCACAACTGGTGGTATTGAACCCAGACTGCATGATCAGAGATCCAACATTTATTTTACCCAGTTAAAGAGCCCAATGAGCTTCATTATGAAACTTTATCTACAGTGCAAGGTTATCCTCCAGTTCAATTTGCCTCATGGCTATGCTTCTCAGCATTAAAAAAATCCATATAATACCTAATGTTCGAAACGAAACAAAACAAAAGTTCATCATTGGTACACTTACATAATGAAGTTTCATTCCTGATGTTTTCAAACAAGATGTTCAATGTCTGAAGCAGTTGTACAGTGACATACGTTCCACAATTTTGAGTCATAATCTTCAGGAAGAACAGTAGCATATTCTTCTCCAGGAAGAAACTGAAAACAGAAATAATTATAAAATGTTGTGAACTAGAGATTATTAGTGATTTGCTTTCATACTTTTTAGTACTGTACTCACGTGGACTCATGCTAGAAAATCTAGATGCACTGCTGTGATGAATATGCACTACTGTGGTGGTATTTTTTGTGTACTGTGGTGAATAAGAACAACTGTGGTGCATCGTTATGCTTTCACTAACTTCATTTTTTGCCATCAAAGCCTTTGTAGAATACGGTATATTGAATGCTCACAAAATTAAGAACACAGGGGCTAGGAAAGTGAAACTTTGTTCCAAGACTAAGTTCTAGATGCTTTATAAGATTTTCACATCAAAAACTCAATATAAACTTTAAAGGGGAATATAGGTTTGCGGCTTCATGGCTTGGACCCCTAATGTGAAAGTACAGCTTGCGGATTTCGCAATGCTTCTTCTATGGTTTGCAGCTTCAGAAAAAGTTGGAGCTTGTGTCTTTTGGTGTGTATTGACATTGGCTTAAAGGCATTATGTGTGCGGCTGGAGCTTTCAAAGTGGAAAAAGGCTACATACATTCTGAATTTCACAAAGATGTGTGGGAATTGAGCTCTGTGGCATAGAAAAGGAAGTAGGGAAAGTAACCAAGCAATCAAGCAAACAAGCGACCTGATAAATGTCGATTAACAAGCTGTTGGAACCCCCTAGTGTTATGTCAATGAGTAAAGTTAATCAGCAGCAGCTTAGCCATTCATTTGATGGCGGATTATGGCTCTGAGCTGATTTGCTTGCAGTTTTGCGGCTCCTGGACCCCCTATAATATGCTACCCTTTCAATGCTGCTGGTCTTTAACTGAAGAGGTCTAGCGTTTTGCTGGGAATTGACAAATCAATGTTCGCAGACTTGTTCTAGTAGTATCAAATTATTGACATTTGTCTAGAATTTTAATAAATCAATAAATAACCTACTCAAAGACTGAAGAGTCATTTTGATCTCCCCAGATCAGTATTTCAGCAATTGATCTCAAAGTTTCCACCAGGAGACTTTTGTTGTTTTCATTAACAATGCTGTTCTTTGTCAAAATAAAGTGTAGATACCTAAAGAAATGTTAGAAAAACATTACGTTATGATTTATTTACACTTTTTATATGAAACTTGATTAAACTAAAAATATCCTGCAGGTAGCATTCATTTCCAGTGTTGTGTTGTTCCAATCTGAATAATGTACTGACAAAATAGATCCAATGTTTCAAAACCAAGATAATAATCTTGACAGTAAGGAGAGTGTTTTTCTGTTCACTGGACTGCAGAGTGACCACCAAGGTTTGTGCACCAAAGGTTGCCAACCACCTCCCTGCACCCAAGTTTGCATGCAGAGTCAGAGTGTGGGTGCTACAGGGGGGCACAGGGGGATTGACCAAGTGCAGACAACTTTGGGAGTAATTTGGGGACATATATAGTCCCCGATTTCATTTTTCACCTCCAGGATACGTAGAATGGCATTTCCTGACTCTGGCACACACAGCTTGCTTGCATTGCAGCCTAGCCTTTGCTGTTGCATCAATCAATCATAGTTATTGTAATTATCATCTTACTTGAGTTTTTCAAGTGAATGTGCTGTCTTTGGTTTCCAGACAACCTCTGATATCCAATTCCTTGGTCTTTGAAACATCTTTGCATAGTAAAGAACACCGATAAACTTACAAATTTTTGAACTCAACTGATGGGCCTAAGCCGCCTAGGGTTAGGCAATATGAACAAAAACACTGCTCAGAATTCTGCTAAATAATGGATGAATCCCTTCAGTTGGCCATCTCATTTTGTCTTCAACTTTTCAATAAATGGCAGAATAAGTGCTCAAGGTCATCATCTTTGCATTTAAGTCCTTAAATGCCAGTTTAATTTCAAGCGATGTTCAACCCAAATTCTTCCCACTACGTCGCCATTATCGGTATCGCTGTATCCCTAAGTTGAAAGGTAAGCATTAGAACGTGGTAGATTTATGCATGCTTTTCACATGAAAAATATCTGTATCGAGAGGCGAAGCTTGTTGCGACTTTCTGTTCGCTGTTTTCACTTAATTTTGAAATTCCAAAAAATTTAAAATTATAAAATAGTGATTAATGAAGTGAGAAACAAAAATAAAACTGCAATTTTTAACTGTTAAATTTTTTGCGCCATAGAAATTATTTTCATGGCGCATGCGCTTTTAGTACATAACCGGACTCGACAGGATGACTGGAAAATAATCTGTGACATCAATGAGTGGATATGACACAATTGTTCAGTGTCATGAGTTCGAAGCGTAAGCAAGGGGTATCCGAGCGTAAGCACATGGTCTAGGGGCCGGATATCCCCTCCCTCGGTTGGCTGGCGGAAGACTCATGGGGGGAATAGCGATTTCCTGTAACGGGAACCACCGTAAGATGCGACGCCTCAGCCACATTGTCTCGGCATTGTGGATGCAAGTGGGGAGCATTCATCTCCAGCACTGAGCAATGTTTTTGCATATCTGGTTTACTACGCAAGTCTCCGTGTGTCTGACCTTTCAATTGTTAAACTTAGCCTCGATTCAGATATATTTTTCATTACGTCATAAGCGTGCATAAATCTACCATCTTCTAGTGCTGAACAAGTCATGGAGGGCAAATGCATCGCTTCATGGAACAGGTCTAAAAGGACCAACGGATCGACGGGAGCAGAGGAACGGAAAATGCTCTACAATCTAAATGTTCACCCGGTTCACCCTGCTGAAGCGTGGTTCGCACTTGATTTGTAAAAATTCAATATTCCACGATAAAATGCCACGCCTGAAATAGTCATTAGAACAATTTTAGCTTCCACAAATTCAAATATTCTGGAGGAGCTTGCCCCAAACTTCCCTTGTAGTGCGCGCTTGCCTTACACTTTCATTTAAAAACTGCACGATTCTGAAAACCCTTGATTTTGAGCGATTTTTAGAGATTTTCCCGTACAATATTACTTTACCCTTTTGGCCAAAACCGGTCGATTTTCGGAGTATATTTCCCTCATATTTCTCGACTTCTAGGCATAGACCCACAGATGGATAAGAGATTATATGATAGTATTTTAGGAGATCGTTGAGATTTTGAAAATTTGAGACGAAGTAAAGAAATAATGAGTAGGTGACTTGAAGAACAAGAGAAATAATAGAAAAAAACCATCGTAAATATTCTGTTATTGCAACAATATAAATACTAGTTGATATTTGGAATAACATTTGGAAAGAAAAACAAAGATAAGTACAGTATAGATATTTACTTATACACCTGAAAAGAAACAATGTTCTTTTTCTTAAGTTCTCTAAGGTGGCAAATGGTAAAAACCGTTTATAAACATTATAAATATCTCAAATGTATCTCATTTTGTCGCTTCAAGAAAGCAGAACTCTGGTTGTCAAGGAATGTTTTCATATATACTGACTTGAGAGGCTATCGCGAAGTGTAGTGGCCAAGCTTCTCAGTCAGTTCTCGTTAGACAGCTGAAGTTAAGCTTGGTTGTTACTATATTTGGAGTAGGCTGTTATTTCTAGCTTTTTTCAGCTAATTAGGCCTACTATGCATGCCGCATCCAGACATGGAACCCCTAGCTTAACGTCCCTTCCGAAGGACGACAGAGTGAGTTGTTTAGTCATCCATCTGGAAAGTTACCCATTCAGATGCTGACGTCACACGACCAAGCTGAACTTCAGCTCTCTAACGAGAGCTGACTGAGAAGCTTGCCCACTCACTCCACAATATGTCGACACAAGCCTGGCATTAGTAAAAGTAGCATTTCTTAACGTCTAGAACTTATTTCCTGAAGACAATTTGTTATAAACACTATAGTATTTGTCTTACTGTAAAAGAAATACTTAAAAGCCATGAGAGTAGTTGAGTTTATTAATGATGTTCATTTTTATTTCTCCTTATTCTCGTTCTCATCAATGCCCTGCTTTCATCTAACGCTTGGTAATAACACTGTATATCAGCCAGCCTCGATGCTGTGTCTTTACAGGATGAACTCTGAAAGCAATGAATATTTCCCATGTCATAAGTTAAAAATAATAAAACAAATGCCCTGAGGGCGTCCTGACAGAGATAATAGTTTAGTGAGATGCTGGATTTTATAGATTATTGCAGAAATGAGACTCATCACCAGATAATAGATACAAGACTCAATTTTGAGTTCTCTAAAACAAGTTCTTTTCTACAAAGTAAATATATTCGGACTTATCAAGGCTGTTTCTGACACCGTATGAAGAATTTCAAAAGACGATGCACTCATTACTCACTAGGTTTGATGATTTTTTAAGAGAAAACTGATTGGTCCAAATAATGCTTTCTATTGATGAGTTTAACTGTCCAAGCTGCTTTGCTACCAATGGGAAGCCCTCAATAATATCTCTACAAGAAAATAAAAGGTATAACAACAACAACAACAGAAATAGGTACATACACTTGCTATCGTCACAAGGTATGGTTTCTGTGCTTGGCACAGGGGGACCATTCAATAGTCCAGGGCTAATCTAAGCAGTGCGACCACAATCCTTCCCTTCGATGTGACTACACCTCGTCATTCCACTCCTTTTGCCTTGAATTACAGAGAGCTTCGACTCTCCTCGTTCTTTCTTTACGAGTTTGCCCTTAGGAATTTTCAATTCACACGCTAGCGAATCTATAATCGCTACTGTGGTGGATAATCACTACTGTGGTGGTACAATTTGCGCACTGTGGTGGTAGTTTCTGCGTACTGTGGTGGATAATCACTACTTGTGGTGGTTTACTATTCTTGCGGTGGTGGCAGTTTTGGCGTACTGTGGTGGATTTTGTGGTTTTTCTTGCTAGATCTATAGAGTTTTGCTATGATTTCGTATTCACCACATAAAGCATTATAACCCACCACAAGTAGTGATTATCCACCACATTACGCAAAAACTACCACCACAGTACGCAAATAGTACCACCACAGTAGTGATTATCCACCACAGTAGTGATTATAGATTCGCTAGCGTGATTCAAATCAAAACAAAATGAAGGATTGGGGACAGGGTGCAAACATAGGCAAAAATCGGTAAGATCAAAGTGCCTCAAAAAGTCGTGCCCACTCAATTTTCAGTAACCTCCTACTTCCTTCGTTTGAAAATGATCACACTAATTCAAGAGTAGGCAGAAGGAACGTGTTGTTTCTTGGTAGAAAAAGAGCAATTCTAGGATCAAAAAACGTCAATATTCAACATAAACAAATACCAGATGGTGCATACACGTGAATAAATCTTGATAAGCATTTTTATCATATGAAAAACCGTCTGATAAATCTTTTAACCACAGTATGCCCTCTTTGGTTTTCTATGACCTTTTTAGTAAAATATCATAAAATAAGTTCCGAAATTATTTAAGTTGTTTATTTCACTTGATTTGAATTGTTTATTTAGGTTGCTGATTTTTATTCAAGGGGATTTTGTCAGCAGAGAATGCACCTGTCTGTCTTTCATTAGAACAATGAATGTCTTGGAAACTCAAAATGAGTCAAAAACCAGCACAACAGAACTAAAACTTCAATCATCATCATCATCATCATCCTCATCGTCATTATCATCACCATTACCATCACCATAATCATCATCATCATCATCATCATCATCATCATCATCATAATCGTCATCATCATCATCATCACCATCATCATCATCATCATCATCATCATCACCATCATCATCATCATCATCATCCTCATCGTCATTATCATCACCATTACCATCACCATTACCATCACCAAAATCATCATCATCATAATAATAATCATCATCATCATCAACATGTCGAGCTTGCTTGGATTAGTGTCGCAAAGCTACGAAATGCTAATATCATAATTAAACGCTCCATTGACACTCGTATACCATGTCCCTTGTTACCCAGTGAATTTCATACTCTTGGGTTGTGAATATATTCAGGCTTTGTGATGCTGAAGTTCTGAAGTTTCAGCTGCTCAGCTGCTTGCACGTTTATTTCATTTTCACTTAGTAAAATAAACTAATTACTGAGCGATTTTTGTGCTACAAAGAAACAAGCTACAAAATAGAGTTTTTTAGCAGCTGAATTCGATTATCTAGAATTGCTGCTCTTATAATAATGAGCAGCAGAAAAGTAGCAATTATTAATAAAATGTACTTCTTTATTTCAATTCACCCATCAACTCTGCTAAACCGTTTCACACCTATTCATTCTCTCAGAGAGATCCTGCACGAGGTTATGCAATGGCAACCGGGTCCCAACCCAAACAACGTTTTGTACACATCCAATAGGATTTCAATTACCAAAGCATGTTCGCTTATCTTCTGCCAAAAAGAAGCCGGTTGGCGCAGTTTTCAAGGAGATCCGCTATCCAAGCGAAAGGTTATAGGTTACAGGTTTTAGGGCATAGGTTGTAGGTTATAAGTTGTAGGGTATAGGCAGTTAAGGTTATAGGTTATAGGCTCAAATCTTGGCCCTGAAATGTACAGGGATGTGCTCCCGAGTTCAAACCAACCCACCTTTCAGGTATTGATTTAGCAAGCAAGCAAGCAATCTTTATTTGTTAATGCCAGTCAGGGGCTCTGGCAGCTATACAGCTGATGTGGACCTGCAGCTACACATTCAGCCATCAAGTTTTATGATTCTAGTATGCATTTGTGTACCAAATGTTAAGGAAATTTTTTCTATCAACTTTTAAGGTATTTTAGGCATAAATCGGACCCAGCTATAGGGCATTTTTGAAGAAAATCCCCCCTCCCATATGAGGGGCACATGACAGTCAGCCTACATTGAGGTACCCCCTAAAATCGCACTGGGATAGTTTTCACAGGGCCACAAGCCTACGGTAAACAAATATCCACCCGTCTTGGTCCATAATTCCATTATCTAATGGAATTGCTCTCGAAAACCAGTTGAGGCACAAAAAAGTACCAAGCTTCGTTAACTGTATAGTCGTCTGAAATCCAAGCATTTGTATTAACGATCAGATGCTGCCTCGGAAAAAGCAAAAATACCCCTGCGAGAAGTAACCCAAGTCTGCGCAAAAGAACTCAAGGGAAAAAAGAAAGCTATTTGAATAGAGCTGGATAATATCAAGGGCAAAAAACAACAGGTACGGGCCCTTCTTGCTCCAAAAACTGTACCCAAAGTGTTTACTCTAGAAGACCAGTCTAAGCACATAAACTGCAGGCCTGTGTTAACGAACACGGATTGCCTTTCATCTGAAACAGTAACAATAGACTTTTGAGAAGCAAACGAAGTCTGCGCAAAAGAACTCCAAATGAAAGGAAATACCCTTGATGGGATTTTGGGGTAGACTATTCCTATCTCAAGAGCAAAACACGAGCAGATTTTCTTAAGGTTAGACAAGATGACAAGATATATACTAAACTTCTCCGCTTTCGCTTCACCAACACTTCGCTTTAATCTAACCCCATCAATTCACCCTATCTCAAGAGTATATCAACGTTAAGTTATCTTTCTACTTGGCTTTCCGTGTCATTGGGGTCAATATATAAGAACAGCAATGCTTTTACAGCAGTGCTTCAGAACTTCTTGGCACACAACATCGCCAAGGACAGTATACCGTGATACATTATATAACATGAAAAATCGCATCTCTTAATGAGAGGCGAATCTTATGATTCTTCGCTGAAGTTTGAAAGGCAAGGCTCGACAGGTGCACAGAAATGGGACATTTCAAATGTCCAGAAGAAAATAACAATGTAATGACCCTCACAGCTCAAGGCGCGAAAATTGGATCGCGAAATCAACGTAATAACCAGCTTATTAGTCATGAAGCTCCGATTGGTTGAGAAAGATTCGCGAAACGCGATAAATTTAATTGTGCATATTAATCAATTAAAGAGACTTGTTAAGGAATTAACTGAAGGATATAAGGTGAAATGTTGCCGATGAGAATCAGAAGGCAGGCAAAGACAGGCGGAAGAAAGCTCTCAGTCTTGTAGCCTTGAAGACGTCGAGGAAGGAAGATCTACTTCAGCGCTTCTTTAGGCCTATCTACAGGAAACAAGAGTAAGAACAAGACAGAAGATATGACCGGATACAACGGATCACAGATGGAAGCGATTCGCTCATGGAGACCAGTCAGAGCCATCATGAAAATGCCACGGTTGGAGAAAACATCTGCGTTTCTTACTGGCCTCCAGTTGTGTGGGGTTCCTATACAGTTCATTTGGTCGTTCTAGTGTGTATTTTATCTCTGAGCACCATCATTTGCAATTCTATTCTCATATACGCAATACACAAGACAAAACAAACTGCAATAGTTCTTAATAAGTTCGTCATACTTATTTGTATCTCGGATCTTTGCAATGCAGTCGTAGTAATGCCTGCATTTGCATTCACACTTGCAACACGTCATCGGTATCGAATTTGCTGGCTAGAACAAGGCACGAATTACGGCATGTATATACTGGCGTATTTTTCATTCTTCATGCTCATGTGTGTATCATTCGATCGATTATTCCAAGCAAACAGAATCCGAAATCGAGGCTCTGTGATTACGTATCGTCAGATGAAATTTATCGTTCCTGCCTTATTCGTAGCATCGAACATCGCTGCTTATATCGGAGTGAAATTCATATCATTCTACTTCCAGCTTTGCTTTTGCATCTTTAATGTCGCCTTGATCTCTACATTAGTCATTGTTTACTTCATGTTACTAAGGAAGATCAAATACCATCAGGTTCATATAATGAGAACTGTACAAGATAATCCACTAGGCAGAGCACCAGTGAGATTCGATCATACAGTGGAACGAACGATAATGCTCCTCCTTGGCGGCATCTTCTTCTCTTACATACCATTCAACATAACAACTCCAATGATTACATATCAGTTGTACCAGGCGAAGACCAAACCAAGCACCGCTCTTGTAATGTGCACACTATGGGCCTATCTCTTGGTTTTCAGTTACTGCAGCATGAATGCGTTCATTTTTGGGTATGGCAACAGTAGAATCAGATACCTCATCAAAAGATACACCAGACGAATAGGGAAGAGAGAAAATCGATTCAATTCAACAAGGATCGTCGTCATGGCCACAAACACCCTTCATAATAATACCCCTCCAAGGCTACAAAC
The DNA here is from genome assembly GCA_014526335.1 of Chrysaora quinquecirrha. Lineage (NCBI taxonomy): Eukaryota > Metazoa > Cnidaria > Scyphozoa > Semaeostomeae > Pelagiidae > Chrysaora > Chrysaora quinquecirrha. The sequence continues at coordinate 2,698,625 of JACTAT010000061.1, read as the reverse complement.
TGACAAAGGCAGTTGGAAACCTGAAGCCAATAACAGATGAGGAAAATCATGGTAATGATAATAAAGAGACAGAAAGATAGCTTACACGAAGACTCTGCACGCAGGCAGATTAAAGGTGGATGAGTCTGCACGCAGGAAGACGAAGGTGGATGAACAAGAACTGGCTAAAGCAGACTGAGCATTAGATACTATCCTAAGGCATTAAAAGATATGATGTGTGTGTAATTATGATTATTGTTACGATGATACTGATTGAAGATGTAATAATAGTGTATTTACAGGTATTAACAGGTATCGCAAGTATCATTTTGTATCTTCATGCACTTCATTGTATCTGTGGGTATTACAATGCATTATATCAAAGCAAAATGCAATATAGGTATTACATGGCATTTTCAGGCATTAAAGATATCGAAAGCTTTACATCATACCTGCATGCATTTTTTCACAGGGAGTATTAGATCATAAGTATACAGAGGCATTGCATGGCAAGTACAGGTATTACGATGCATCTAGACACTGCATGTACTGCAATGTATGCAAAGGTATTACATACTATGTAACTTAAAGTATTAAAATATGCGAAGATGTAAGTAGTTATACGATGGATCAACTTACTGCAGATGAAATCATGGTGCATATACAGGTATTTACAGGTATTGCAGGTATCATTATGTATCTTCATGCACCACATTGTGTCTGTGGGTATTACAATGCATCATATCAAAGCAAAATGAAATATAGGTATTATATGGCATTTTCAGGCATCAAAAGGTGTTGAAAGCTTTACACGATACCTGCATGCATATTTTGATAGGGAGTATTAGATCATAAGTATACAGAGGTATTACATGGCATTTACAGGTATTACGATGCATCTAGACACTGCAGGTACTGCAATGTATGCAAAAGTACTACATACTATGTATCTTAAGGCATTAAAGATGTGAAGATGTATGTAGTTATACGATGCATCAACTGACTGCAGATGAAATCATGGTGCATATACAGGTATTTACAGGTATCGCAGGTATCTCTATGTATCTTCGCGCACTTCATGGTATCTATAGGTATTAAAATGCATCAATGCATAATGCAATATAGGTATTACATGGCATTTTCAGGCATTAAAAGGTGTTGAAAGCTTCACACGATACCTGCATGTATTTTTTCACAGGGAGTATCAGATCATAAGTATACAGAGGTATTACATGGCATTTAAAGGTATTACGATGCATCTAGACACTGCAGGTACTGCAACATATGCAAACATATTACACATTTTGTATCTTAAGGCATTGAAAGATGCGAAGATGTAAGTAGTTATACGATGCATCAACTTACTGCAGATGAAATTGTGGTGCATATACAGGTATTAACAGGAATCGCAGGTATCATTATGTATCTTCGTGCACTTCATTGTATCTATAGGTATAACAATCCATCAATATAGGATCCACACTGCATTAATAGGCATTATCGACATTGTTCATGTATAGATAGAAAGATGACAACGTTTCACTTTACCACACAGTAAAATCAGCACAAATAAGAATCATTTAGAGGTACAAGAAGAAAGGAATACGTCTGCATGTATTTTATTGCATCTATAGATGCAGAAAAAACTATATCAAAGGTATTGAGAATGCTTTATGCAGTAATCGATGTATAATGTACAATATCTAAAGGTATTGGTGTCCGTCTGCGTGAATTTTAATTTCATCTACAGATGCAGATATTCTATATCTAAGGTATTACATTGTATCTGCAGACGGCATGCATGTCAGCAATGTATTTACAGACGAAACGGATTTCACGAAGCTGTACACGCTTTTTTTTATAGTTCTTAAGTTCCTTATTTTTGGACCTCTTTTGAGGCAATTGTAGTTCAAAAAGTTCCTTAATTTTAATTGCACATACAGTGGTCTTAACAATAAAAGAGAGACCCTTGCATGTGAGCAAAGCTCTAGACCACTAAAGGAAACATTTGATACATGCTTAACGTACAATTTATGTGGTTTTCGACTGCAAATGAATGGAACCGGCTTTATAATTCTTGATTATTTGCAGTGATAAAAGCATTCAACATTGAAACGTTCCTTAATGATTTACTCTTTAGTAGTATAAGTTCTTTAAATATTCGGGCTTTCTACATGTAGGTTCCTTGTAAAGTGGTTCTTCATAAAGAAAAGCGTGTAGCTACAAAGAAGCATAGCTACAAGTATCAGTTTTGCGTACAACATTGTTTTCTACACGTTGACAGATGGTGATTCTGTGCAACCTATGTACATTGACGTGGCTATGGTGTTATCAGCAGAATGTATTTCATTTGATTCACAAGTGCGGCAGAGAGATAATTCAACTACAATCTATCATGATTAAACTAATCACTTCAAAAAGCTTCATTTTGATACATGTAGGTGAAAAAGTAACGCACCCATTCTGACAGTGACGTGGGAGATTCACACACAAGTGATTAGATTTTGCAGTTTCGAGTCCACAGCAATTTAGTTTAACGGGTTTACGTATACAGTAGAGTGATAGACGTGATAGTTATGTTCAATGTAGTCCAGATTTTTGTTTCTTACGTAACTACAATGGGATCTCTTTTTAGAGGGACCTCCTCACATCGGACACCTCCAAAAAACGGACAAATATTTTCGTACCGACGTTCGTTTCTTAGTTAAAAACAACCTCAAACAGCGGACACCTCTCCACAACGGACAGTAAAATTGGTCCCAAAGGTGTCCCTTATGGAGGTCCCACTGTATACCTCATACTCTCAGACTGGTTTCATTTCAACTATAGAACATTAGGTAGCTGAGGGGGTTAAAGGGAAGGTCTTCAGCACGCTCCACGGAGAACAGAAATGGATTATGAAATGGAGAGGTCAGGCTAAGCAAGAACGTGTTGCTTAGCTTTGGCACTTCTTCACGCTTGATAATCGTTTTATGTTTCACGAAAGTGTTTTCGGCTACTTCCATGTTTTGAATTTTCAAAAAACCTCTCGCCACGTAGTACGAAAATACCCCATTCCCTCCCCTATTATTAGTTGTTAATGCAACTCAGAAATTTAAGCCAAGAAGTGGGGAGGGAAACTAAGAAGCTGGTGTGGACATTCGGTGGCGTAACAGAGCAGTTCGAGGCCTCAGGACTATTTTGCTCAGGGGCCCTTTCTCGCCCTTTCACAATAAAAATTTTACAACAAACTCAGCGAGAGAAAAACTTTGATCGATTAAATAAAGCCTTTGGAGTTACTCTAGCCCCAACCTACGTCGGTTTTGCGACTGTAGCAGTTGACACCAGGTCACACGAACCTTGGAAAGCATATATTCCATTTCTATGACGAATGCATGAGAATAAACTTGCTTGTTTACTCAAAGTGTTTACGAGAGCAGAAATCTTATCACAAAATCATGGTCGCTCGATCACCGGTTCTGTGAATGAAAAATCCTTTTTTACGTCATACATGCTACGCACATATGGAATTTAATGGTTTCTAACGGGGCTTGTGTTCTTAAAAAATGTTTTGTTCATTGATTATTTCATTTTTCATGGCAGATGCTTGCACCTGTTTGCTGTAATGATCTCTGTGGGAAAACATTTGCATAATTAGGCAGCGAAATGCTATAAGATAGACGAACATGAAATTTCTTCAAACAACACAATCATTGCGATCAGAGCAAGAACTTGACTCAGTTGACTGGTTTTGCTAATGAACAAATGCATATGTTTATTATTGATTAGAATCAAAGGGTAATTGCGAAATTGGATGGTTTAAATAAGATTTTAAGTGTCTTTTGTGCAGATGAAATAAAGACAAAGGAGCACGTTAATGCACGTAGGATTGTTTGGCAACAAGGTCAGATCTCGAAGCAAAGGGAAGGACAGTGAAGGACAGAGAGCAGAGGGTAAACATTTAGAACCTTGGCTGTTTTTGACTGGAAACAGCATGTGCAATAGCGAAAAAAGAGCACCTTAATGCACCGAGGATTGTTTGGCAACAAGGTCAGATCTCGAAGCAAAGAGAAGGACAGTCAAGGACAGAAAGTAGAGGGTAATCATTTTCTGCTTTTGCTGCAACGTCTGATTAAAACTACGTTTATAGTAGAACTAAGAGAACCTGGGCTGCTTTGGACTGGAAACAGCATGTGCAATAACGAAAAAAGAGCACCTTAATGCACCGAGGATTGTTTGGCAACAAGGTCAAATCTCGAAGCAAAGAGAAGGACAGTGAAGGACAGAGGGTAGAGGGTAAACATTTTCTGCTTTTGCTGCAACGTCTGATTAAAACTACGTTTATAGTAGAACTAAGAGAACCTGGGCTGCTTTGGACTGGAAACAGCATGTGCAATAACGAAAAAGAGCACCTTAATGCACCGAGGATTGTTTGGTAACAAGGTCAAATCTGGCAGCAAGGCGAAGGACAGAGAGTAAACATTTTCAGCTTTAAACTGCAACATCTAACTAAAACTTCCTTTATATTAGAACTAACAGAACCTGAGCTGATTCGGACTAGAAGGATTAGAAGAAGCATGTGCATTTAAAGGCATATTCGAGACTAAACAAAAGGACATACCTCGAGATTAAATCAAGTGCATCGTGCGTCTTGGCATGGAATGAACTGAAGCACATCACGGACAATAGGAAAATCTCCTGCATACAAATACTTTGCGAAAAGTTGGCGCCATCAGAGCAGATACTGTGTTACTGAAATAGAATAATGGCGGGCAATACTTGTGCATCCTTTTGGCCAACAACGGTCCGAGTTCTTATGCTATACATTTGGTTATTCTAATCTCTTTGGTAGCTCTGCTTACAATTATCTGCAACTCTTTATTAATCTACAGTTTATACAAAACAAAACAATTCGAGTCACCACAACAGAAACTCGTCTTGTTCATGAACGTATCAGATCTTCTCCACGGTGCCCTTGTGATGCCTGCTTTTGCATTCACATTAGCAACACGGCATCGGTATCAAATATGTTGGTTAGAACAAGGCACGCATTATGGATTCTATTTGTTCGGGTATTTCTCATTCTTCATGCTTATGTGCATCACATTTGATCGTCTGTTCCAAGTGAAACGAATTTACGTTTCTGGATCGTGCGTGACACATTGCCAAATGAAATTCCTCGTGTTTATATCCTTTATTATGTCAAACATCAGTGCTTTTATTGGAGTGAAGTATATATCATTCCCATACCAGATGACTCTATGCTGTATCAATATATGTCTGATATCAACAGTGTTGGCTATCTATTCAGCACTACTGCGTAAAATTCGCATTCATAATAAAAGCTTTAATAAAGTAATGGACAGCTACACCTTATGTAGAAGAAGAAATGTTTCATGCAGAACGGACATGACAGCTACAAGGACTATATGGTTGCTTATATTAGCAGTAGCTCTCTCCTATGCCCCCTTCAATGTCACAACGCCAATGATCAGCTTCTATTTGTACGAGAAAAAGGTCCAAGTTGGAATCGCCCTCAGTATCGCAACGTGCTGGGCGTATCTCTTTGTATTCAGCTATTGCGCGATGAATGCTGTAATATTTTGCTCAGGCAATGGCAAAGTACGACGCTTCCTGGCCAAGTGGTTAGAAGATACTCTGGGCTCAAACGGTCTTCAAAATGAGCAAGTGGCACAAGTGATACATCTAAACAGACGACCAAGGACAATCAGCCTCCCAAATTAACGATGACGATTGTAGATATGAAAATGACGATTTTTTATGGTGATTATTGTGGTTGAGATTATTACGTAGACGATAATGAAGAAGACGAAGTTCCATACAGCGGACGAATCAGTACGGCGGACAATGAATTGGTCCCAAAGTGTCCATATATATAGGTTCCACTGTATGTCGTATCAAATTAAGTCTTGCAGTGTAGTATTTAGCTTTCATTTAGCAAGCATCACATTGCTTCTTCCTCACGTTTGCTCGCCATCAGCCACTGACCTGAAACGCTACACGGATATTTAATCGGTTTTATCGGCTAAACGAGCTTTGACCAGGGCGTTCCTTGATGTCTAGTCTAGCCTTGTGTTACACCATAATGATGGTTAGACACGACCTAGTAGCAGTAAATGTTATAAAAACCAAAACAAAATCTTTGCACATTAACAGATTTTCTAACCGTTTAATCAGCTCATTGAGCTTTGACCGAGCGCAAAGCCTTTCTTGAAGTCTGGTCTATGGACCCTGTGTTAAACCACAGTCATGGTTGCACAGGACCCAGTAGCAGTATTTGAAATGCTATTAAAGCTAAAAAAATCTTAGAGTGCGTTCTTCTGGGACCATTTTCTGCGTCTTCCTTTTTCTGAAGACTCAGCTACGAGAGGTCGAAAGCCCGTTTTTTGGACAACTCTGGAGGCTCCAAACTTTCCTGACTCCATAGGTGGAAGATTTCGCAGAGAAATTATTCCTAAACCAACGTCTCTTTTGCGTCTTCCGTATTTCAAGAAACTCCTTTGCCGTCTGGAATCGGAAGCCTCCAAAGTCCATCTTATTCAGAATTCAGAAGGGACAAAAACCCAAAAGAACGCACCTTTAATGCATAACGGTTTTTAGTTTCTAATCTAATAATGACGAAATCGAAGATGCTTTTCAATTAGCCAGGAGAGACTCGATAGATTTTATTTTAGTTTTAGCTTAGGTTTTATTCAGTAGGCAGATGAACAAATTGTAGTTGGAAAATAGCTTTAGAAATCTTCAGCCCAAGCGGATTCATTCCTCTAAAATCTCAAGGATATTCACGCGAAATCCTAAACCTCTACTGAAAACCCCAGGAAATCTGTCTAGCTGTTTATATTTGAACATCTGAACATCTTACGCGATTTGGCCCAAATTTTAGAGGAATGAATTACCGTCGATTAATTAAGTGGTATTATTTGAATTTGTAGTTGATTGTAGAGAGAGCTGTATTAATTGTAGACAAATTTAGAATAAATGTTTGGTTTATTTGTTGTTATAAAAACTTGCAATCTCTTACCAATGGGTTTGACTTTATTATTTTTCTTTTGTTTACAAAAAAGGGACAGGAAAAAGATTTTTTGGTCAGTGGTCCAACCTCCAATCGTTCAGAGGTCGACAAGTCCATCTTTGGAAGTTTAGTTACGAAGTAGCTCTTGCCCAGAGGCGCCACGCGGGCTTTCGCGCTTCGCGCGCGAGTCAATTAGGACTGCAGCTATGCAAGGAAAAACGGAGACCCACCTTGTCGGCGTGGAGAGTGAGGTGATAATTTAGGGTGAGCTTGAGGGTGCTTAGTATCCACTGGAAAACGTAGTCTGTGGGCAATATAGGCTTTGTTAGTATACAAGGATAAACGTTAGATTGTTGACTTTAGGCGAGGATATTAATGGAAATCTTAGTCTGATCAAAGTTCAAGGATATTCCTATCATGTTCAAAGATATATCGATGGAAGATAGCATTTTGCGATTATTGTGTTTTGTGGTCATGAAGTCAAACTTATATCAAAATAAGTTTTTATATACGTTTCCATAAACCAAGCAATGTAGCAACAACTCTGAGTATGGCCTAAGTTAAAAGAAGGCACAGATTTTGATATTCTACTCTCAGCGAAAGATGTCATAGCACTCACTCGATTCTCCGATTTGCGGAATTTGTTGACGATGTATCGACGTAGCGTAGTATTTCCATATCCAAATATAATTGCGTTAACTGCGGTGTTACTAAACACAAACAAATACGACCAATACAATGTTATGTTCAACGGCAAAGACGGTTCTTTCCCAAGGCTTGAATTTCTCATACGTCCAAACAGCCGTAAATATATTATACGGCAAATAAAGAATCAGGATCGATAATAGTAACAGTCGAACTGTTTTCGTTGCCGATATTTCGCGTTTGACTTCTTTATCGGCTTTACGCGCTGCCATGTTTCCAAGCATTTTCTTGTAATTTTCGGCATGCAGGCGTAATTTTCGGAATACCAACGAGTAGAAGACGATCATGATGAATACGCCGAGGAGATCCGAGATGTTCAAGAGCAGTTGCATTAAAAACGACGGCACGGCTATCGTAAGATACGCCGCAACGGCAGACGTAACAACGCTGATAATTACGATTATTTTCATTCGGAAGTTATTCATGAAGGCGTTATATCGATTAAGCTTCGTAACATGAATGTAGCGATCTATCGCAACCCACATTATCATAAAGAACGAGACATAGGCGAAGAACAAAGCGATGCATTGGGCTGCCAATTCACAGGTGCAGCAACGGAAGAATCTTTTCATGAAAATCAAACTGGAAATGAACGGCAAAGCGATAATGCCAGTGCAGAGGTCAGAGAGATTCATTACGAGGACGAACTTGTGTGTTATCGTATCTAGTTGTTTTGTTTTGTACAGGGCGTAAATGACCAATGAATTAGCGATGATTGTGATGAGGGAAAGAACGATGCTTGAGATACCCCAAATGAGTAAATGTTCCTGAGGCATATCAAGAGGAAACAGAGAGCTGCATTTAATATTCTCTGAAAGATTCATCATGTGTTTATTTGAACTTATATTCATCATCGCACTTTAATTAACTGATGAACGAAATCTGCCGATGGCAGGAACATGAATATTCCTTCACTGTTGATTGGTAATTCAGCTAAGAAATATCACAACAAAGCTGACAGCGTCAACCACATATATAGGAACTTCTCTGTAGGCCTGTTACTAAGACACTGGCTAAAGCTATATTAACCCTGACGTCTGTTCTAAACTTTAACTCTGAGGACAGTTCTTTCGCGGCTTGAACATCTTAAATTTCTCGTAGTTTGCCTGCTTTCTGTGTATACTTTCAAGAGAATTAAATTTCACCAGCTGTGACTATATGTCCATCCGTCAGTGATCGAAACTTTGCCTTTGTAGACACAGAAGTTCTAAATCACCACAATCAGAAATAAACAGTTTTTTCTTTGCTTTGATATATTCATTCTGTCGTGCCTTGCCTGCTTTTCATGTTTGCTTTCAAGAAAATTAAATTTCGCGAGGCTGTGGCTACAAGTCCATCCGTCAGTGATCAAAGTCTTGAATTTGTAGACACAGAAGTTCGAAATCAACACAATCTCAAATATAAATAGTTCTTTCTTGGCTTTAATATCTTTATTCTTTCCTAGCTTGCCTGCTTTCCGTGTATGCTTTCAAGAGACTTGAATTTCATTATGCTGTGGTTATATGTCACTTAGTCGGTGATCCCATTCTTGCATTTGTAGAAACAGGGGCGCTCTAAGTCAACATAATAACAATTAAAATCTTCATTTTGGTTTATCCTTTCTACTCGGTCGAAGCTTGTCTGGGGTCAATCCGAATTTGCATTCAAAGGGCAGAAGCAAACACTGACTCGACAGAACTCGTCCGCCCAATCAATTTCTGAAATATGAAGCTGACTCCTTATGTGAAAGCTCCAATATACAGAAACCGTGTGTTCGTCGGTTTATTTAAATTTAAGACATCTCTAATAGCTGACCAATTGACATGGTCCTTTAAAAAAGGACGTTTATAGTTTAATATTCAACTAAACAAATGGTCCTATAGTCACAGCACAGATCCACCTAATAGATCTCCAATCGATCTCTTAATCAAAAACTATACCAGTGTATATAACTTAAGCTGTTCATATATCTTCTAGAACAAAATTAATTCGTTTGCTCAGTAACCAGAGCAAAGAGATAACATTTTGATTGTAAGAAAATCAAATATAAAACAAAGCTATAATATTCACTATACATCCACCTGTACTCTTACATTAGATAAAAGCCGGTTGACTAAGCATTAAAACAACATATCATCCACAAACCGATTGCATCTGGATAATCTATTACATTTCTGCATCAAATATTATTGTAGATTTGTTTATATGTAGGTGGTTTCTACGCATAAGAATCAATGAATTTTTGCATGATCTTTTGAGTAAGTTGAACGAGTCTTGTGTTTGTTGTAGCAAAAAGATGCATCATAAGAATGCTTCCTGCTTTTGCTTAAGCCCTTTGATGCACCGGAATGATTGTGGCGTTTGTATAAGGCCCTGGCCAAACGATCAAACACTGTTGCTCCAACATTTTAAGTTTGCTGTACAATAAATGTTTGACCGTTTGGCCACGTCCAAAACATTTCTTGACAAGAATAAGCAACAAAATTTATGGTTAGATGTTTTCGAAAAAGTTCAAAAACATTTTCTGCTTGGTGCAAAAAAAAATGCTGGACGAGGGACATTTTTGGACGTGGTCAAACGGGCAAACATTTAGCTTGACAAGCAAATCTCAAACTTTGGACCAACAATGTTTGATATTTTGACCAGGGCCTTAAAACCGCGAGAACCTAGCATTACAAAAGTCAACGTTGCATGGACGAGTGATCAAGAGGTTCACCTTGCGACCAGTAAATCGTGGGCTCGAATCTCGTTGGGACTCTCGGGGGAGGTACATGACTTGTGGATTCACGGGGATGTGCTGCCGAGGCTTTACAAAACCGCAAAGACCTATTACTACCAAGCTTGACGTTCTTGTGAGACAGCAAGTCTCAGACGTAGCGTTGCCGAACGATCAAGAGGTTCGGCTCACGATCGGTAGGTCGTGGGTTCGAATCTCGTCAACTACTCTCCTCAAGCCCTCAGTCCACAGGCTGCCTCTCCCTCCGCGAACGGTAAGCGATTACCCTGTTTCTCCTCGACTATCATTGTGGAGGCACAAGCTGCAAGACTATATCAGCTCTATAGATACAAGAATCTCCAAATATTGTTAGATTGCTTGCTTTCCACTACACCATAAATATACAATATCCTCTAGGCTGGAAGAAAGTCAAAGTATGTAACAAAAAGACAGATAAAGTAAAATCACATACCTGTGGAATTCTGCATCGATTGTCATGTGATCTGAATGTGCTTCTCTCAAACGTTCGATGAGGATACCTTTGCTGTCAATCAAACTTTGCAGATGTGTGCATAGATCTTCTATCATCGACAAAATTGAATCTATGCAAGAATAATTGCTTTTGAGTGGTACAACATTTCGAAATTGCAAGAAACAGCAGAAACATTTAAGGACATACTGAACACGAAGGTGAAATGGTTCAATTAGTGCCAGTCGCTAGGATCTCAGTAGTAGTTTAACTAATCGAGATTTCGATCATGGCTGCTACCATAGCTGGGGCTCGAACCCCGCCCTCTCTGAGTTTCTGACACCATTAGCCACCTGGATTAGGCCACCACGCCACAGCACCTTCAAATAAAAGTTGTTTTCGTCTGACACTATTCAATAAAAAATTTGCGACTTCAGTTTCTGATTGGTGCATTTCGATCCGCATCTGGGTATAAATTCCGCCCTAGTCAAGCGTTTCGGTCTGTTTCTGACGTTTATACTCTGAGGAGTGTCAGACAAAAAGATTTTTAAGTACCCCCAGAGATTTTTCCGCCGTTTCCTATGAATTTCCTCACATTCGAATGTTTAAACTCCGATCAAAAGTATTTTTATATGAAAACGTTAGAAAAATATCAATTTACCTAAGGATTTCGTGTCAGTAAGATCAGCGGTTGACATCAATGTAGCATTTTTCTCCTTTTCTTCCTGGTACTGCAAAGATACGACATAATATATAGCATTAACAATACTCACTCAAAATCCATTTCTTGGCAGTAGCGCGTCAATCACAAATTCAACGGCAAAAACAAAGACTTTTGCATAAGACAACTGATAATAGTCAATGCATGTTTTGCGGTAAAAACGCTGCCTTTTTTTACCGTTAAATTTCAAAATTGATTATAATGACTTTTTGATCATTTGACATTTTTATTTCCATTGGCAATAAAATTTGACTTCAAATTCTGATTCAGTACTTTAGTTTCAATTTGAAGACAAATCTTTCCCCCCTCTAGTCTTCCAAATTTTTTTATCTTACAGTGATGAAAAGTTTCAAATTTCTAGGGGATTTTACCATAAATACGTATATAACTATTCAAGTAAATATTGTAATTATAGATGAAACAATAAGATATTAAATACATAATCATAAAAATTTGATCCTGCACTTGTAATCCTTGGCATTTATGATTATTCAATTATTGTATTCTTTTTGGTAAATTTTTGTTAAATATTATCATTATTCACCTTTGTTAATTGCTCATCAAGCCTTGTGATTTCTTTTAGAAGGTTGATTTGATTTAAAGATGTATAACAGCTATTAGAAGCATTTCTGCTGTCTAATCCTCCAGAAGCCTGAAAATAATATTACAAAAAACAAATGTTTGCATTAAAGAGTTATGTCCGGAAGAATTCCAAATATTAAAAAAAAAGAATTGCGTAATGGTTATAACTGTAGCTATATTTTCCAATTAAAACAATCATTTCAACACCATTCTCCAACCAATTCCCCCCCCCCCCTCTTCAGGGATTATCTTATAAATACCCCTTATAAATACCCTTCTCTGAAGTTCAGTTGCACTTTTTACAAGATTATCATTTCAACTTTAGATTTGCCAATACGCATGAGAGGTGGGCTAGTTTTTGCGGAGTGTATTATGCTGGCCTTACCAAGAGATGATCAACCCAGCTGGGATGGTGGGTTAAGCTTTAAGCTATGCACTTAAACAAAAAAGTGTTCTAAGTCTCACCATTACTGTGGCATCATGATCATCATCAGCACTTAACATTGCTTCATATATTCTGTTCTTGTCAGCGACTTTCAGTATTTTCCTCATGTTGCCAACAGAGATATAGCTTGCACCAAGCGCCCATGGATTTGTAGCCATTGTGCAGCAAGATCCTTGCTTGTAAACTACAATAAAAAAAGTTGGTAGAATACAGTGTTACTGTTTGTGTTACCGGTTCAAAGCTTAGTCTAAATCTGATGAGAAAATGTTGATGATCAAAACATTAGCAACAAGGAAGTAAAGCCTTTGCTTGGAAGTCCATTGGTCCCTGCTTACAGGTATAGACTTTTATTTTTGCTTTTGAGATGGAGGCCATGATGGGCGGGCCTAAATGTTTATTTAGTTTTACACTTTCTGACCTTAATTCTTCTCCGTTTGAGGCAAAGACAGTCTTGAATAATTAACACCTAAGAAATAAATTAATTTACCATATATTGTGTCCTTTTCTTCAAATAATGAATGAACAATCTACCAGACTGTTTTTGTTTCGTTCAAAACTCGCGCCATTCTATTTGGAAACAAAGCTGTTGGTCTCTCTAGAACGTGGTCGACTTACCGAGGCAACACGAATACGAGACTGGACCGCAAACCCTTTTATACGAGGCCGGCTGTGACGTCATTAGAGGGTTATGTTAGACAGTTGGAGTGGTTACGTAATAGGGTGTAGCATAGTAATTTCCACGGCAGTCGGAATGTAATGCACCTTTACCTCTTTGAAAAAGGCATATGCAAAAATTCACTTGCTAATGCTTATATTGCAATATAGAAAATAGTTCAGTTAGGAAGGCAAGGGTGAAGGGTGCATGCTTTGATGACTGACCCATGACCCAATGAATACTGATGTTAGCAAATGGGTGTGGCCAAAGGAAAGGACCACTTCTCATAGACCACTTGATTTCTGAAGAGATTCCTACCTCCCCAGCCCCTGTGTAACTTGGACAATTTCAAACAGACATATTTCTGGTCATGATCATGTTGGATTCAAGACAAAAACAATTAAAATAAACTCAAAAGTTAACACTGAAAATTATCCATTAAATTCTGTTTCAAAATTAAACAAATTAGGGTGCAATTACTATAGGATACCTGAGTACTATTTCAAGCAATAAGCAACTACATACTATTGCATTTTGAATGTTTTGCATAACTCATCAAAACAAAAGAAACCTTCCTGACATCCTGAAACAAAAAACCGGCTTTCTTTGTAAATATCTGATTGTACAATCACAGTGAAATGTTCAATTTATACTGAGGATATGATATACTTTGTGTAACATAGTCCAGTTAAACAACTCGTCCATATAATTTTATGATTATCAGTATATAACTTAGCACATGCTTTATTCATTAGAGTTGTAGTCTCAAAGAAGGAAGGGATTAGAATTGTTTGATGCCTGAGTATTGCTTGTTTGTGGGATTAACGGACTTGGTAGAAGATCATTTGAAGATAAATTTCCAGGTGTTTGAACAAATGATGTTTGCTGAGAACGAAGTTCATTGATAGATTTTGCTTTTGGTTTCTCTGAGGCAAATGGGTTGGTGGTTTTGGGCACAACTGTAGTTGCAAATGGATTCACAGACTTGTCAGATGCCTTTGTGCCAGCAATATCATCTAGGTTAACTAGCTTTGAGCTTGTTCCAAGGAATGGATCTGAATTTGTGTTATCAAGGGCAGTGTTGACAGTTGACATGTCAAATGGGTTGCCTTGGGCTAAAGATGACTGTGGTACAGAGTTGGATATTGCTCTTGGGTCAAACCCATTACTGAAACTTGATTCATCCGGCTGCATAGCAAATGAGTTACTCTGGACACTAACTGGCTGGCTTGCTGGAACGTTACCCCATGGGTCAGGAGCAGGCTGGGTGTTACCACCCCATGGATCTGGCTGTGCACTTGTGAATGGGTCCTTTGTTTGATTGGAGGACCATGGATCAGATGTTGTAGGGAATGCTACAGATGGATTGTTATCAAATGGCTGCTGAGGGTTGTTTTGTGAAGCTCCCCAAGGATTAGCTGCGACTTGACTTGCAGGAGGAAAAGCAGGTTGGCTCATCTGAGGAGCTTGGCTGAACTGGCTGGTTGGTGCTGTAGGACTTGCCCAGGCATCAAATGATGCGCTGGTGGTATCAGGAGCAGGTGCCGTCAAATCCAGAAGTGTTGATGTTGATGGTTGTGCAGGACTTGTCGAACTATGACTTTCTTGTAATGCCATAGCCAATCTCTTTTCATCACCCATTTCTATCTTCTTGTCCTGCTCAGCTTCCTCTCTGCTCATTGCCAATGCTATCTGAAGTTGCATTTCTTCCTCTTGCTCATTGGTGGGCCTAGCCTTTTCAAATTCAGAACTCAGTCTTCCATCCGTAGAACGACTGTCAAATTCAGTGCTTTTCCCAGTTGTGTGCCAAGATGATGATGACGGAATAGAGCTGTCATCTTGAGTCGATTTGGCTCTATCGAAACTATCCGATGCAGTCGGGTAACTGGAAGTAAATTTCTTGTTTTGTTTATGGAAATTTTTGTTTCCAACTCCACCCTGAGATTGCGCAAATCTTTCTTTCGCTTTGAGAGATCTTTGTCGTTCATTCTTCAGCCTTTCATCATCTTTCAAAAGAGCGACTATTTGCTTTGATTTTTCTCTGACATTTATGCCTTGGTCTTTGCCATCTTTATCTATGAATTGAAAGTCTTTCAAAGTTTGAATGGCAAAGAGATTCTCACGACATTGCTGAGCGACTCTTTCGCTCCCTGTTTTTATTATGTAATCCAAAACCGTCAATGACTTGTACACATGTCTCCAGTTTTTACCATGATCGTTTAATCGTTTCCACAGCATACTCATGATAGATGAAAACGCAGTAACATTGTAGGTGGCATCGGCGATTTCCCCCATCAGTGAACTCGATGGGCCCCAAGGATCGTTTGAAGTTGCTTCACGAACTTTCACTTCAACATCAGTAAAATTCCTCACGACGTTCTTTACTTGTCTTCTCAAAGCCATTTTATTGTTTGAATATAGACTAAGTTTCAAATCTTTTTCATAATACTGCTTTCAAAAGTCGATGAGGATGCAAAACTGAGGCCTAAACTGAAAATACAACATTAAGCACAATGGCGGACAACATGAGGATGTGCGTCAATCAAGGACGGATTAAATCTATAAACTACGCATGCGTCGCATTCCTAAGAGTGTTGGGTGGGGTGAAAAATGCGAACTTTGGTGTTGTGGGCCACATACATGAAACATGAAACACAGTGGTTGAAATCATCATAAGTTCGCCCCTCCCCTACACAGAAACCAGCAGATTACAGAATATTTTGTGCGGGAAAATGTGCCAGTTAGGTCTGTCTTATCTGGTTGTAAAGGAGAATGTAAGACTGATTTGAGGTGCTGCTTCAAAGTCAGAATTGAAATGAATTTAAACGTCCAGTTTATGTAGATGACATATACCTTTTTTCTGTCATACATACATACATATATCTAGAAAGATTTCATATCTTTAACCTACATCTCGCTCACATTATGGTATAACTAACACAGGGTCGATAGGCTAGACTTTAAGAAAGGTTCTGTGCTATTATGCAGTTCTCTTTGCACAAAATGAAAAGAACTTCGTGATAACGTTTGTAACATAAGCGACAGAACATTCGTTTGCAATCAAGCATTTGTTTGCAAATATTTTCACATCACTCTATCACCATGTGGAGGCTTTTGCAACTTTATTACGCTAAAAAACCGCAGACTCACTACATAATGTATGTCTAACTGTACTTCATTTGTTGTTATCATTATGGCCACGACTCTCTGTCTAGGCGGCAAATTAGACTTATTACCCGAGTCCAAGTTCTTCATAAATAAGGCAAAAATTAAAGAAACTTTTAAGAAACTTTTACTACTAAAGTAGGGTCAAGAATTAAGAAACTTTTAGATCTGGGCCTCGAGCTAGATTTCTTATAAATAAAAAACGTTTATGATACTAGCTTGATAAATGGAGTTGATAGAACTGAATGAATACACGCTTTTTACTTTATTTAAGTTCCTTATTTTTGGACCTCCTTTTCTCAAATTGTAGTAACAAAAGTTTCTTTATAGTTACATAATTCTAAGTGCATATTAAATGTCATGGCTATGAGAAAGACACTTGAATGTGAGCAAAGCTGGAAACTAAACATTTGATTCATTGGCAACATGCAATTTTTGTGAGTTCTGACTACATAGAAAAAGAACCAATTTCTCGATTGTTTGCAGTGATAGAAATATTCAAAACTGAAAAGTTCCTTAGCGATTTTATCTTTAGTTATATGAGTTCTTAGAATTTTTCGACCTTCTACATGTAGGTTCCTTATACACGCGGTTTTTTTATAAGCAACTTCCCTCAGGCCTAGTTCAAAAAGTTGCTTATTTTTGAACCTCTTATGGCCACCTTTTAGTAGCAAAAGTTGCTTAATCCTATAAAGTTTTATGCAACATAACGCTAGAGCACCTAGTATACAGCAAATAAATACTATAAATAGCATCAGTCAAGAAGTACCATGTAATTGTTACCACATAGAGACTTTGTATTGAAAGTTAAACGGAAACCCCTAAAGTAACACTCCGTTGATATGCGAGTTTTTGACAAATGAATGGAAATAGCTTCTATGTTGATCGATCCTTTATTGCTTGCAGTGATATAAAGTATTTGAAATTCAAAATATTGCTTAGGTTTTTTTCCTGTGGTACTTTACGTTGCTTAAAATTTTAGGCCTTCTACATCTTGGATGTTTATAAGCGGTTGCTTATAAAAAAAACTGCGTGTAAAGTTCCTTCATAAAAAGAGTGTACTTTCGACAAATTTATTGATAAAATTGCCTGATTATTAAATATTTTCATTAATATAAACTTCAGCTAACTGAAAAATCTTACATATAATTTCAGTCACTTAGAATAATAATTTAGTTATAATAAAACTGAAAGCAATTTTGATAAGTTCTTCCAGGCTCGAAAAAGTGTCAGACAAAACCCATATGAAAATGGTAATAGCGGAAAACCTGGTTTCCGAAATTGTCCATTTAATGTTCTTCTATTCGCAAAGTTTTCATCTAAGAATTTCACCGGTGCGAACGAGATCATCCATGATTCTACTCGATCAAGTAACCTTGAAAGAAAGGAACGGAAAGTTGGTCAAAGAATACCCTTTAGCCAGGCTTACGTCGACATTCAGCACAGCCAGAACAAGTTATCGACGCTAATCGGTGATTTTTTGGAGCCAATTTATGGCAACGGATCTTTGGACATTTGTGCTCTTGGAACTACTTAGCAACTAGACTCATTACATAAGTCCCACTCTTCGTAAACAGCATTGCCATCTTTAGCTAGTAGTTTTGAGCGACCTATCGAAATAAGATTGGCCTAAGGAGCGAAAATTACGACTCATGAAAAAAGTTTACTTGGCAACTAGCTCCTTTTTGTCGGCAACTAATCGGCGCACAGTTCCAGGTTCCAGAAAGTTGGACGCGTTGAATTGCCAAAAGTCCACATTCATGCGATACAAAACGTTTTTCCTAAAGACTTTAAGCGTCAATCAATTTGCGCCAGCGGGATTTAGGCCCTGACTAAACGATCAAACATTGTGGGTCAAACATTTGCAATTCCCTGACAAAGCAAAATGCTTGACCCTTTGGCAACGTCATAAAACATTGCTCGTAAAACATTTTTCGCTTGATACAAGCATAAAATGATTTAGAAGTTAAAAAAAACATTGCCAAGCAAGTTCTCCTTGTCAAGCAATGTTTTTTTTGGCGTGGTCAAGCGGTTAAACATTACTTGTAAAACAAATCTCAAGTGTTGATCAATAATGTTTGAAACGATACAACATTTTAGACAACATTCATCATGTTATTGGATAGCTAGTGTTGGATCGTTCGGCCAACTTGCTGGACCACACAACAAATGTCGGGTGGGTTGGGTGCTTAATGGAGGGGATGCCTATCCGAGGAGGGGGGGCTGCTAAAAAGCTGAAGCAAATACGGAGGAATAAGTTATGAAATTATTAAATTTGACTTACTTTGGTAGATTAGTATTTTTGTATTCGTTAATTTCTTCTTGAAATGCTTCAGAAGGTCGTCTAATGATGTTTTCGATACTTTGTAATAATTTGATAATAACCATTTCATTGTAAACTCTACTGTTTTCTGCACCTTCTACAGAACCCTTATGCTTTTCGTAGCCAGCTTCGTTATAATAAGGTTCCTCGCACAAAATAAGACCTGAAAACATAAAGGAAAGGTAATGAAAGCTAAATGATGTGAAAATTAAATTGGGCTTAACTATAATATGCTATAGTCTTGGAATCGTATGAAATTTCAAAAAATCGAAAAAAGTGGCAAATTGGGTAAAATGAATACCAAAATAGCCATGCCATAGAGAACCACAGAATTTTCATGTTTCTACTAATCCACTGGCTTGGCATGGAGACATACTCCCCCTGCGAAAATGTCACTTAACATTAAGTTTTACCCAGTCTTACCAAACAAGACGGGAGTAAAGGTATCCTTACACTGTAGTCTTACAATCACCTGAGATATTCCACCCCCTGAATAAGTTATTCAACATTGTACTTCATTTAGGTAAACCCATTAAGAGACGGGGGTAAACTACTCTTAACCTTGTAATGATACAATGAGGTGGAATGACTGAGACTACCCTCTGAAAAAGTTAAATTACATTCTTCATGAAGTCAATTCCATCAAGAGACGGAGGTTAACTATTCTTTACCTTGTAATGATACAATCAGCAGGAATTTCAGAGACACTGTACCCCCTGAAGAAGTAACTTGACATTGCATTTCATGAAGGCAACCATCAAGAGACGGGGATAACTCTCTTATCTTGTAATGATACAATCAGCTGGAACGACTGAGACACTGTACCCCCTGAAGAAGTTACTTGACATTGCATTTCACAAAGTCAAACCAATCAAAAGACGGGGGTTTACTTTTCCTTACCTTGTAATGATATAATCAGCTGGCATATGCTTGATTTACTGGTCCATGTTTCCGTTCCTTTTCCATTCCAAGTTCCAAGTAGACTAACGCAAACCGTTCCATCTTCGTAAAGATTCGGGTTTAGTCGGCCTGAGCACTGCGACAAATACGAAACTTTCGGCGGAGATTTCGGGTAATCATCGGGCAGCTGAAGATCGAAAATGAACACTCCATCCTCATACGGAGTATCCGCAGGTCCATGAATCAATATAGTAAACAAATCCTAGGAAAAATTGGTCATAATTAGGCCTATATTAACATTCTGTGTCATACTTTTTGCCAAGTGGCATTTCGCTCTTCGAAAAGAGCGTTCGATATTTTAACAAAAACAAAACGATTTGCAAGGGATTTTCGTGACAACAATAGGTTTTCGAGCAAACGTGACTAAAATTTTTAAGGAGTAAATCGCCCCTCGCTCTATAAAGTTTAGTTTTTGTGACCATAAAAGAACAGCCAGTTTTATTCGAAACTTTGTTCTTAAACTTGCAGCAAAGAATTTACATTCTTGCAGTGTTCTTAGCTCGTCAAAAAACATATTTTGCCAATTCACCGATGCACCGAAGTATCTATATTTGTTGAAAGTATCCCTTCCAAAGAATTTTTCACGAAAAAGCTAGTAGGCTAAGGCAAAAGATTACTTATGCATGGATAGTTGTCATGATCACGATAAAGATACATGCTGTTCACGAATTTAACCATATCAGAATTGGTACACTTCTAGACAGCGTGACGTTTGGAAAAGTAGTTGGGGAAATGGTGTATTCAGATCCCTCCTGTTGGGAACTCAGGCAGAAATGATATTAAAAACAATGCTACATGAATACTCAACAAACCATTCTATTCTCGTATCCTTTCACCGATACTCCAGGAGGTAGATGTGACTTTAAAACAATTATTTCTTTTCTGATTGTAGATATGAATTGTCTTGGATTGACAGGATGCGATTCTTTGGCGAAATATCTGTGACTTTCATGTACTTGTGCAATCATCGAGAAAGAATCTGGAAGCAAATGAGGATATCAATAAATAATCATAAGACTCGTTACATAATCATTCATCCTTCTATTCGCAGCAATAACTTGCAGCAATTGAATTTAAGGGCCTAAGTTCATAGAGACGGATTTTCCAACTGTCTAGCCAACCAACCAACCAACTAATCAGTTAACTAACTAACTAACTAACTAACTAACTAACTAACTAACTAACTAACTAACTAGCTAACTAACTAACTAAGTAACTAACTAACTAAGTAAGTAACTAACTAACTAACTAACTAACAAATAGACTGACTGACTAACTAACTAAATGACTTACTGACTGACTGACTGACTAACCAAATGACTTACTGACTGACTGACTGACTGACTGACCTCCACCTCAGACCAGTGCTATAGAAACAGTTAAATGAGGCTGTTACCTTGCAAAACAGGTATCTAGTAGGACCAGGCAAGTTACATGACTCATTGCGGCAGATTGTAAAATTATTACGCATTTTCTTGCTACTCTTCCACATTTTCTTGCTCTTCTATTTTGTTCTTTTCCTTCAAAAATGGTTACCGAATGTTACAAGATCCGCTCTAAATCGTCTTTAGGGGGTAAATAACGTCTTTTTCTATCAGAATAAGTCGATTTGACCGACAAACTGACTGACTGACTGACTGACTGACTGACTGACTGACTGACTGACTGACTGACTGACTTACCAGTTTGATCGCTCATGGTTTGACGCTGTTCCGATATGATGAGCGACATCTGAGACTCAAGTAGTAATAAGTCTACTCTAGTAAGGACAAGAACTATGACTCATGAAATAATTCGAGAAGATACCTTTGTTGTCAACAACAACCGAGCCTCCTTCTGATCTTGGCCTCACATCTCTTTCTTTCGCAGAGTGATCAGCTGTAGAGCTTTCAGCCTTTTCCTCGGCTATCTCTTGGTTTTCATCATGATTATCATTATTCTCGACAACCTGATTTTCTTGACGGTTCCCTTGAACAGCGGCAAGTGATCTCATAATGATATCCTCTAATGGATTCACGTGGTATTGCTCCTGGTCTGAGCTAACGTCACTAGTTGTTTCCCATTCTTCGTCGCTATTCGTGTTATCATTGGCTGAAGACGACCAATCATCACCATCCTTTAAAAAACAAATTATCATTTTTATTATCAACACAAGAAATTACTGTGAAGCCTAAAAGCCAGCCTCAAGTCGACCAACGATACAACAGAACTAAATAGTTGTAAAGCTGTGGCTGAAATAGGAGACATGTCGAGCGCGACATTGTATGCCCATTGTGGCTAAACATGTCCCATAAGTCGCAGATTCTGTTGTCTCCCAGAAACACCTGCATGTCTTTGGCTACAAATTTAGTCGCGCGCTACAAAGTTTCCAAGGTGTCTAAACTGGGAGACATCGATGGGACATGTCACGCCTGACAATGTCGCGTGCGACACGTCTCCTAGTTTAGCCAGGCCTTAACTGCTGACTTATGTCGACATGTCAACAACTATTCAGAACTTATATGATACAGCTGATCACGGTCGCCAGAGAGCTGAGGCCGGCTACCACTGACGGGAATCAGTTGTCAGCTAATTGCAGAAGTAGACTATGTCCAACTTTCTGGAACTGTGCGCCGACTAGTTGCCAACTAGTTGCTAGAGCCCCGTGTCGACAGGTCCGTTGCGACTAATTAGTTCCAGAAAATCGCCCTTTTAGCAGTCAGCAACTAGCTGCGACTGTGCGGAATGCCAACATAAGCCTGGCTTAAGACTTAACAAAACTGAGCTGCATTCGGCAAGATTCTCGCTTCACGTAACGGGGTACTCTTACGTACCTAGATCATGGGGGAGTAAGAATAGGCGGCGGTTGGAATTAACAATACAGAAAATGGCAGAAGTATTGCTGTAAAATCTAATAATAATAAAATTTTCGAAAAATCAATTAGCGGGGAGAGAAGGCAATAAGGCACCTAGAGTACGATGTTTGCAAGCATCTAATATTCTAATTTTCTAAATTCAGGAAAATAATGATATAGTAAACATTCTATTGAACAACTCACCTCAGTGTGAACAACATAAAGGAATTCTGGGGATATTTCCGTTCTGCTTTGATCTGTCCAAATAACTTCAACTTTGCCATCGCTGTTCACTTCCACAACCTGTTAAAGAGTATGAGGATAATTCAGTAAATGTTTAGAAATGTATAGGAATACCGTATTGCAAGCAAGGAAGCAAGAAGGCAAGCAAGCATTCTATTTGCTAACGCAGGTTTGAGGTTAAAGCAGCTTCATGCTGTTGTGGCTGCTTGATGCTGATGTGACCTGCAGCTTGTGCCCCCGGACTGACATTCTAGAACAAACACCAAGAGTACTCATTTACCGACCTCGGAAGGATGGACAGCTGGGTTGTTTGTAGGCCTGTGGAAAATCGTCCCAATTAGAAAATCGAACCCACGACCTTGTGATCATGTGACAAGGGCCTGGAACACTCAGCAAAACGACCTATTTTCTATTATTGCTAGTCTTCTTAGTTGCTTACAATAATTCAATTGAGCCTTAAGCTTACTGCTAAGGACAGTCCAGCACTAGTTGCTTATTGAGCAGTTGCTTATCAAAGAAAGGTTAGAAATGACGTGTAATACCTGGCCGCATGGTGGAATACCATTCTTTTGATCATTTACATTGCATTCGTTTGCTGAGGTTGAATTGTCATCGACATCAGTCAGTCTCATCACAACATCACCAGGCCTAAAGCTGAAATCAGGATGATCACCGATATCATAGACACTAACACAACTCTGGAGATTAGAATCTGTGTCTTTGAGCCATTTCACTTCACAAGTGCGTTGCGCACCATCTACTCTCTGAATAACACCATAACAACTAGGAATTGATGAGTCAGCTACGAGAAGATGAAGATGACATCTGAATAACTGTAATTATGATACCCGGAGTTACCGGATTAGGAATATCAGAACGGATAGACTGATAAGACCAAGGAAGACCTCGGATTTGCAATCTTTGGCTTTGATTTCCAATGCTCAACAGAGCTCTTCTAGCCATATAAATTACTCATTTAAGTTGAACACCCCCCCTGAAGTTTCTAGTTTCGATAACATGCTTTTTCATCAAAGTTTCTCAACCAAGAACTAAGAAAGTTCTGCGAGACGATTTATCCAAAAAAGGGGCACATTGTCTGCATGATTATGAGAAGGCCGTGGCTACCAATATGGGAGTGAAAGGTAACGTATGCAAACGTAAGGTAGCCAAGAGCCCCAATGCTAACCCCAACAATTACCTAAACAGTAACCTTACAGCAACCCTAACTATAAACTAAACCCAGCTCTCATGTCTTGTATGGAAGCCATATCGTTTAGAAAAGCCGTGGTTTATGGAAAAACAGACAAAAATAAGCAATAGAGAAATAACTACTTTTATCGACAACAAAGTCTCCTGGGAAAAACTCCAGATCATCCACGTGTAGAACCGGAAGTAAATCTGTAGATATGATGTCATATTCATTTGTATTATCTTGCCATTTTACCGCCACTGTTGTTCTTGTCGATACCACTTCAACACAGACTCGTTCGCCTGCAGCTAGCCTCACTTGCATGTGATGTTTCTTCTTCTTTCTTGTGTAATGACGTCGTCTTCTTGCAGCATGTGAACGTGATGTCGTTCCAGATGTCTGGTGGCGCGTGTCGTGACGACGCGTTCCGGCGTTGGAAGAAACTGCCGCGCGGGAATCTTTTTCATTATCACCATGATCACTGTCTTCGTCATCGGCTGAATCTTCGCTTGAATATGAATCTCGATCGTCTTCATGCTGAATTAAACGAAAATTCTACAATTTATAGTTCGATTAAAAAATTGTTGACACAGATAATCGTACCATTGAATGATAAGAAAAATAGAGGCAAAATTGCGGTGAATAGCGGAAAAACTTCACACACAACAGCTTTTTTGTTTGACACCCCAAAGAGAATGAAACGAAAGTAGGGTAAAAATCCATTTAGAAGACATAAAGACCCAATCGAAATCAGCCAACCAGAAGTGTAAAATTGGACTAGCATTCCTTTTGTAACACCAATGAGCTTACTATCTACTGGATACAGTGTTGGATGACCAATATAACATTAGTTCAAGAGCCCAATTAATAAACAAAACTACACTTGAATTAGCTGAAACGTCTGATGTGAACTAACAAAAGAAAACAAGTTTTAGCATCGTGTTGTGCTAACTTTGAAGTATCTGCTTGCACGCTAACTAAGGCTTGTTTTGCAGCATATTACACCCAAAAACGCTTGAGACAGAAGCAGAGTATAAACAAGTATAAGAGCCTCTATTTTAAAACAAAAGAAGACAAAGCAATAAGCGTACTTTAAGTAAACAACTAAACAACAGTACCTGATCATCTTGTGTTGCTTTCTCTTTTGGTTTTTGAATCGATTTTGAAGAATTTTCCGAGTGTTGTGTTTTCTTCTGACTGTCAAACTCGTGTGAAGTATTTGTTGATGGTAAAGCATTTGAAACAGATGATGTCGATGCTCCTGCAGAGCAGCCTGCTTCACACGATGCATCTGGGGTTGATACTGCTGAGGATGGTGCTGGTGCTGATGTGGATACTGCAGATGTTAATGGTGCTGAAGATGGGAAAGCTGCTGTTGCTGATGCATCTGAATTTGATGCTCCTTCCATGGATGCAGTTATAGACGGTAATTGTGAACATACTGCTGCCGCAGACGATACTTCTGCTGATGCAGAGGGTGCTGATGCTGAAGATGCTACTGTCGATGATGCTTCCAACAATGATGCTGCTACAGAGGATGCTGCTGCTCCAGGGGTTGTATCTGAAGTTGATGCTGATGCAGATGAGACCGCTAATTTCTTGCCAAAAGCTGAATTTTTTGGCAGATCGCATTCTCTCAAAACATAAAATGCTTTATCACCAATCTCTATACTGGCTTCTTTGAAATGATTCACAGATATCAGCCTAAAATAAAACAACAGTTCTAAGGCTCTGGCCAAGTGATACAACATTGTTTGTCAAGTATTTGAAATCTGCTTGTGAAGAAAACTATTTGACTAATGGCCACATCGCAAAACGTTGCTAGTCAAACATGTTTTCTGTGCGTCAGCAAAAAAAAGCTTTTCAAAAACACTGGACAACAACTTTGGCTTATTCTTACTTGTCAGAAAATGTTTTGTTATAAGACCAAACGTTCAAATATTGCTTGACAAACAAATTATAAATATTTGACCAGCAATGATTGGTTTTGAAAGTTGTAGGATAGGTGAAATTATGGTGAAATGGTGTATTTAGCACCAGTCGCTAGGATCTCAGTAGTAGGTTAACAAAACGAGACCTCAACTTTGGCTGTGACCCTACCGTGGCTTGGGCTTGAGCCCCGACCACGCTGAGCTTCTGATACCACAACAGCCATGATGCCGTCAGCACCTTCACCCACAGTTTGAGCGTTAGCCGACGTCTCAAGGCTTGAAACGTGTCACTTCGATTCTCAACCACCAACTGAATCAAATTCTGCCACAAGCTCACGGAATCTACCAATAATCTTAGTCATAGAATGGACTTTGAAATTGATATATACCTTGGAATATCTTCTGTAGAAACAGTAGGATCCGGAGCAACTGGAACATTTAATTGTTCTGCTTTGCCAGTGTATCCATACATTTGCCAATGGACTTTTACGCTTAACACTGAAACCTATGGAAGAAAACAGTTTTAGTATGATGCAATCGTCGGAAGTCATTAATAGTTAAAAGTGACTATTAAAAAAGTCGCTGTACAGACCTCTTCAACAACACATGTTATTCTCTGGCTGTTACTAAACACAGGACGTGGACCATTTATCCACTGTACGTCTTTGAACGATCTGTAGGTCGAAGCGACACACTGGCCAGGATAAAACATCTGACAGTAGAACGGAGAACCCTGGAAAAAAAATTAACAATGAACGAAAGGTTTTCGTTTCATCTAGAAATAGAGGTTTTGGAATCCGTCTACATCAAAACCAAAGGTCTGGTTTCGTGTATTGACAGAAAGAGTTCGTTTTCTCACTTAGACTCTCAATTAATTCTATTGGTCTTCTCACTGTATCCCATAAGATGATTGGCGTTCGAACACAAAACCAATCATGCTTCACTTTTTCTGCTTGGTCAATTTCGATCCGCATCTTGGTATACACACCAAATAAGTCAGTTGTTTCAATCTCGATCTGTTTCTGACGTTTACAAATTGAGGAGTATGTTAGAGTAAAATAAGTGTTTCCACAGTTTTCTTTGAGATCAATGTTTTCTTAATGTATATAATGAATGCCTAAAATCTGTCCATAATCAAAGCTAGTTTTGTGTTTCTTTAGAAGAAATCTTAACAAGAAACAGTGCACAATACAGGCGTTTAAGAGAATTCAATGCCCTAAATGATAAAATTATGGTTATTGTATTCTTATTAAAGATATCACCTAACCTCATCTCTCTGGTCTGTTATATCTGTCAACGTGTTTACTTGTTCTCCCTCGATACAGCATCTGTAAACAAATTGTTTACAAGTTCATCAAAAGGCATAGGTTGTCATAATCATGACACTGACTTGAAAAAGTAGACTAAAAACACCACATTTCAACAAACTTCCTTGTGCAATGCACAAAAATGTGCAAGAAAAACTTTTTATAGAATACCTTGCTCCATTTTTCAGTTTTAACGTTAACTTTATTGATACATCATCCACAACTCCAATCCAAGCATCTCTTACAACAACAAGGCCAGGGTAGAACTCCTTGAAAAAGAAAGATTAGGTCATTAGAAAACAGGTCTACCATTGACCTTAGTTTTATCTGAAAGATTAAAAAAACTGAAGCCCTATCCTACCCAATCCAGATCAAACTGACATTGAAATATGTATATTGTACTTTGTAAGAAAATTTCTAAACTATTTTTCTGACTATCTTGAAGGTAACCATTCAAGCTATTAGCCTTTGAGGGTTGAGAATTCTTACTTTAGACCCAAAGGTTCACGCAGTGCATCAGGGCTTAAAAATTTCTGGCAGCCCCAACAGCAGTAATGCAAGAAAATTTTTGTTGACAACATGCAGGAAATAAATTTGCAATTTTGCAGGAAATTTTCTTTCAAATTCAAACTGGAACCATTGAAACTTTTCTAATTTAGGGAAACTTCAGCTAAGTGAGCCAAAGTGCCAAAGGAGAACCTTCTATCCAGCCCTGCCAAACTGCCATTATATACCTTCACAAGAAAACAAAAATAATAATAAGACTACTTGCCTGCAGTGGAATCAGCTGAGAACATTTAACATTTCTAAGAATGTGGTTTGTTCCAACAACTTTAAGTGAAACATCCACATCTACCCTGCTGACATATCCTTTCATTGTTCCTTTGCTGAGATTGATTCTACGCACCACGTCACCTGGTAATAACGATCTGTCTACCACTTTAAGCTGAAAAATAAGATCATAATGGAATTATCCTAAGTTGTTTAATAAGCCCCCCATCTTGAAAGAGGGTCCTCTTCAAACACTTCCTCTGTCTGTGACTTCAATCCCTAATTAATGGATTAACAGGTCTTGGTCATCTCTCCACATGGCAAACTCGCCACACATTTCCAATCAAGTTGCCACTGTGTTCTGGTCAACACCCACACCTTGATGGTCAACTTGCCTCAGTTTGAAATCCAAATTACATAAAATTTGATAAGTTTTTCTTCATGAAAATCTTGTAAAAGCTTTTGAGAAGGCTATTTGAAGATTTTCTAAAAGATATTTGGGGTGCTGCCCCCAAACCCCCATTCACCATGCTGATAGAGTTGATTTGTTCAGTAACATGGGTGAGTCGTCTTTTAAAGAGGCAAGATGTGTGGCGACTTCAGTTGGCACTGTGGTGAGGCTTTACCAGGCTTCATTCCATGCACTACAGGTAGTACACCAAAGATCTCCAGCATGGAAGAAGGATTTTCTATTGTTCTATTGTTTAATCTTTAGTGTTGTGCATACATGGAATACACAGAGGATGTTTTCACCTGGCAAGTGTGCTGACAATTCTAATAATGCCTAAATTTGATGCCATTCCCGTCCTTTCATTTATTTTGGGACTTTGGGGTATCATTTGGGGGTTGTTTCATTCTTACCATTCTCTCCTCTATTTCTTCTTCTATTCCTTTCGGATACCATGAAACAAGAACATGGCCTTCTGTTATTCTTTCTTCATCTTCTGAATCTGACTCGTCTTCAGAATCCAGAGCATTTTGGATGACTAGGCCAATTTTGTCTCTGTTTGAAGACAGGCAAACGACATCTTCTTGAAATATACTTTTGATGTGATAGGAGCTGGAGCTTCCTGTGTTTCTCTGTTCATATCTTATTTTATTTATTGTATTATTTCCGAAGATATTCACTATTTAAAAAGGTATCTAAAGATGAACATCTTCCTGCCCAACTTCAAAACAGTTTTTGAAAGAATGGCCTAAAATGACGTAATTGAACTAGAGGCTCTCAAGAAACCGAGGCTATAACTTCGGACCTTCAAACCAGGAACCAGATGAGGAATGCAGGAATGGATCACTTTGGAACAGGAATGCAAGGGAATATGTAGTACATATAAACAAAGTTTTTATGGGAATATATCTAACATTAAAATTTGAAAGCCTCAAACACTGCTAAACGAAAGGTTTCAGAGAGTTGATTCGCGTGTCATGAGTTGGAAGCCGTAGTAAGGTGTAAGGGGTATCTCATTATAATCTGGAGACCGGGTATTTCCTCCTCCGGGAGGCTAGCGGAAGATTCATGAAGAAAAGCGATTGGCTGTAATAGCCACCACTGTAAGATACAGCGTCTTGGCCATATATGTTTGTGCAATTCACATACTAAAGATTGCAATATTGAATAACGTGTATGTTTCATGCCAAATATGTTTCTTGATTCCTTTTAAGAGCTTGCACATACACTATCAAAGTTGTATTAGGACCAAACTGATGGGCAGCTCAATCCCAAAGGGGCCCTTCTTCGATTGAGGGTGTTTATTCGAGGAAATGGGTACTCAAGTAACATGAAAGTTGTCTGAGTAGTTCCAGCCCTGTATGAGCATTGGCGGCAGTCATTATTTCTGGAGTTGGCGAGAAATTGGTTGAAAAACCATTTAGGCACCAGCTTTAGTTAATAATTTGTTGCGAATTAGGTCGCGAATTGATGAGTCTCTTTGCTAGTTGAATTGCGACTATGCATGCAAGGAACTAGCATTTATAGCAAGAATAAGACAAGACAAAAATACCAAAATCCAGATAACCCATTAATTTATGAAATACCGTAAATACTGCATAAGAAAATTAAATGTAACAATAAAACAAAGAATAACTGTACAGGATCATATTCTGTAAAATGACAAATGTTTCATGGGCTAAAAGGAAACTTCCATCTGAGAACGGCTCCATCAGCACTGACACTGACAATGTGCTTTTGATTGGGACAGATTTTGACTCTCATGATGTCACCACTGTGACCAATGCCCAGGTGTGTCACTTGGCCTTCATTGTATTTGCAAACCTAATAGAAAACAGATTTACACTGAAATGAGGGCCAACTTTGTCACCAAACCATGCAGATTTATTTAAAGGCTTAAACAGAGAAGAAATCTGACCATATGACCAGAGCTATATCCGAGGGAGGGGTTAATTCTATTTGGGGGTCAGTATGCATGTGCCTTTGAGAATTCACAGGGTAGACCCATAGCCAGGACAAGGTTTTGAAAATTTAACCCCTAAACAGGGCATTATCTTGGAAACATACCCCATAATAAGGACAAAAGTTTTTCAAAGGAGTTCTTGGTTAAGAATGCTATTTGCATCATTGCCAAGAGAACTTTGCGTGCGATTTTTTATAATGTGGTAATAACGAGTAGTCAGTGACAGAACGGAGAGCAGATAGAACAACTTTTTAAACAACTTTTGCTTATTGAAAGCAAAGGAATGTTTAACGAGTAATGTTTAACGACGTCATCATCACGAAATCAAACATTGTGCTTAGCAAACAAGTTCCAAACGCGTGACAAAAAATGTTTTGTTGTTTGGAAACGGCCTAAATCACAGTACTTCTGGGTATAAATTCCGCCTTTTTCTAATGTTTCGGTCTATTTCTGACGTTCATACTCTGAGGAGTTTCAGACGAAAAAAGCTTTTTAGTATGCCCGAAAATGTTTCCGCTGTTCATAGCAATTTGAAGTTTAGTACTACTCAAAGACTATGTACTTCTTCAATTGCCAACGTTGAACAAAATATAAAATCAGTTATTCAATTGGAAAATTACACATGTAAGCAATTTCTAAACCAACTGATGACGGATAAGGTTTATTCAGTCATGTTTCAGAACAGTTGTCGTTTAAGTTAAAGCTGTCATAAACACGTCATGTATTTTTTTGGTCTTGTGTACGCAATAGAATATCCACTGCAAGTCTGGGACGTATACCCATTTTTTTTATAAGAACAATCTTTATAAGAAACACCAGGCTGAAATTTGGTTGAAACTTTTTTGCTGTCTCCAAAACTATTTGAGATATGCACAAGGAAAGTTCACAAGCGTAAAGTCCTTGCCCGGAAACGCATTTTAAACATGTTTGCAAGAAGGGTAGGGGGTGACAAGTGAGTGAAAAATCCCTTCAAAAATAAGAAACAGGCAGGCTGAAATCGAAGCCAAGTGTTCTTATAAAAAAACGTGTATAGACGAATAGTTGGATACATATGGAATGAATTAATTTCAAACCTTGAGAAGTTTATCTTGTCCACCAGTTACGAAATAGAGACAATCAGATGAGACATCAAGCCCATTAATTGATCCACTTTTTGTGCCATCAAGTTCTCTAATTTGAGCTCCATCGTATGTCTCCCAATAGCCAATCTAAAATGACGAAAGCAACAGTAAAATATACGGAATGAATTGCCACTCGGGTTCAAAAACGATCAATTTTGGTACGCCACTAGTAGAGAATCCTTTCCACGTATTTGTGAGTCATTCAATGCAAGCAATTTATAGGCAACGTTGTTGAAAATAATTCCTCTCGTCAAGTTTTAGGGTGAAAAGGTGCTTTTAGCACAAATCGCTAGGACCTCAGTACAGTAGAATGTTTGACGCTACAGTTGCTGGACTTGAACCCCGACCACACTGAGCTCCTGTTACCACGAATAAGCTGGATTACACCACGACGCCACAGCACCTTCAAGCGCCAAGGACGATGTTAATGGCAAGAAAGATGAGGCCGGTACAAAACATTTCGACGAAAGAGCAAAAGAGTAAAAGAGAAGAGCAGAACAAATAAAAAAGAATCACCTTTCTATCTGTTCCAACAGTGATGATTTGGCATTCTTCAGGATGATAACAAACTGCCTTGAACATTGTATTGGCAAATATGATTTGACTTCTAACGAAACGTCTGCAAAAGAGAAAGCATCATCATCATCATCATCACCAACAATCATGTGATTCACAGCAGTTGTTTTTGATTAAAAAATCATTGACAATAAGTGATCAGAAATTATTAAGATATCAAAAGATGGCAAAGATGAGGCTACTAAAGGCTACTAAATCAAAGCATAGATGAATTAACCATCCTCGCAATGTTTCTAAGATTCGACACCTACAATCAACGACACAAGATAGGATTTCAAGCTGTTAGGACTAAGAAGAGATGATAAAATGATCAAATGTTGAGAAGAAAAGAATATGGCTATAATACTTACTCCAAGTCCCAAATGATACATGTACCATCTGTGCTGGATGTGACACACTGCAAAAGTTAGGCACAAGTTACAGAATAAGATTCTTCCACGAGTGGCATTATACAGTGTAAAGATTCTAACCTGGACTGCATGATAAGAGAGCCAACGACGATTCCACATGGACAAACAGCTCAATGAAATCGTCCAGTAACTCTCTAAATCATACAGCCCAAGCTTTTTCTTTGGTTTAGATTAACATTTCGACTATGTTGAGATATATTTTTATGAATGGCAAAATTAAGATAGATTTTCAATGAATGGTATACCATAACAGATGGGATTCAAACCTTAACTGCATGGACTGCTTTGTAATGCAAAACCAAACCGATAAAGAGCCTTTGGTTGTATGAATTGAGAGTTACTCGAAGATTTTATTGGGCTCCTTAGGCTCAGTGGAAATGACGATGGCTATCTTATCATGCATTCCAGGTCCAAAATCGATCTATTGTTGTATGCTGTTACTTGTACATAATAGTTTAAAATTAAATTACCTCAGAATCATTACGACGGATTTTGATGCAGGTGACTGTTCCTAAGAAGAAAAAGGTGGGAGGCATTTAAATACAAATTAATTATACTTTGAAATGGGGAAATACAAATCGTTTGAAGATTCAGGGATAGGGTAAGAGATGCATTAGTCACCCCGGGTAATGCATGTATAGTTCAGTGGAGAGTGTGCAGTACAGTGGAGAATATTCAGTACAATTGAGGGGTATCATCAGTACGGTGGAGGGATATCATCAGTACAGTGGAGGGATATCATCAGTACACTGGAGGATATTCAGTATTGTGGAGGGATATCATCAATACAGTACAGTCAGTACTGAAAACCCTCCACCGTACTGATGATATCCCTCCACTGTACTGATGATATCTCTCCACTTTACTGAATATCCACCACTGTACTGCACACCCTCCACTGTACTGCGGGGCGTTAGTGGTTTTCCTAATTTTAAAGAGAGCAACCTCGAGCAAGCCATCTCGATCAACCTAGAGCTACCTCGACTTTAAAGGGAAAGAAAGGGGCAATGACCACCCGCATCACAGCCCTATTATACAGATTATATATAAAGTTCAATATTTCTACCTTTATGTTCTTTCATAGCTTCAATCATTTTATACGAGTTTCCACTCATTCCAACTCTCCAAACTCTAACTTGTCCTTCACCTCCCCACTGATGATTTTACTACAATCAGATGTTGTTGCTATGGCAGTAACACCTTTATTATGAGCATCATGTATTGTGTATTTGAGTTTGCCTGATTCTGGTGTATATGCTCTTATTTTCCCATCATTCCAAGCTGCAATTAATGTTACAGAAATGTATGCAGAGGGATCGATAATATAAAGCCTATAACAGTAAAAGTACGAAAGTCATAATGAATAAAGACAAGCTTTATTGTGGTGATTCTGAAGCTGATGTTGGCGATGATGATGACGGTGATCATGATGATAATGATGATAATGATGACAATAATGACGATGGTGATGACGATGATTATGATTACGATTATGATAAAGACGATAGCGACAAAGATAATGATAATGATGCTGCTGCTGATGATGCTGATGGTGAAGATGATGATGACAATGATAATGGTGATGATGATAATGAAGATTATTATTATGATCATCAAGATAATGATAACGACGATGATAGTGTGGGTGATGATGATGATGACGATCACGGAGATGATCATGATGATGATGACAATGATGATGATGATGATGATGATGATGATGATGATGATGATGATGATGATGATGATGGTGATGATGGTGATGATAATAATGATTATGATACTGTAATGATGATGATGGCGATGATGATCACCGACACCTACCACTTATGATTGACTTGCCATCTCTCATGAACTCCACTGCGTGGCATGTAATATTTGGCACCGCAATACGAAGGAGCTCTTTGCTTGTGTGAGCATTCCAGACCCGAATATCTTCTTTAGAGCATGTTGCAAACACGTCAGAGTAGGCACTAAACGAATAAGAAAGTAAGTTAGTAGGATAAACAAAAGCAGGATTAGAAATATGGGGATAGCAGCCTTCCAAAGGGGAAAAATACAGTTGTTTGCTAGAATTATTCCTAATGCCAAACTTAAAGCCTACGCTTTATTCATGCTCGGTAGGTCGTTGGTCCGAATCTCTTGACAAGCCTACAATTTTTATGTTTCCGGCAGTGTTTCCTCCCAGAGGTCGGTAAATGTATACAGAGGATATTCATTTCGAATATCAGGGTCAGTCTTAAAGCACAAGCTGCAGGTCCACATTACATCTAAAGCTGGCAGAATCCCTAACCTGCTTTGTTGCATGTCGGTAACCCTACTCTGGCCTACTTTTGCTTTATTATCAGGAAATCCAGCATACAAAGACATGGTGTCTGGCTAGGAAGTAGTATTATGTTTAACGTTTTTGATACACCTTAAAGCATGCAGGATAGGCTACCATGGAAAGGCCTTAAGAGTAGGTAAGGTAAATAAGGCTGACAGAAATGGGCAAGAAATAAATGTAGTGTTATCCAAGTCGTCTTGCTTGCTTAAAATGTAATTGACCGGTAGAGGGCCGCAAGGTTTGAGAAGGTTGAATAGGCAGATTAATTCAAATGTTCTAAAGATGAAAAATGTCTTACTGTGGAAATGAAATATCCAAAACACTAGCAGAATGGCAAGCAGCTACTCTCTCTTTGGTGAATTCAGCATAGTTGAATCTGAAGATTTCTGATTTTTCTGTACCAACGAAGAACTAGAAAGAAATTGATGTTCATGAACGTAGTTTGTAACGATAGATGTAATTATAAAACATTGATTTCTACTAGTATTCAAACATTCTACGTTGAAATCATAGAAAAATGTACTAATGATTAGTCATCCGTTACCTGGTGACCTTGTCCTCTTAACGATAGTGACGTAATGCCCCTTTCTAAAACACCCGATCTAGAATACAAATCAAAACTCTCACTATATAAATAAGCGAAAAATGATATCTCCATGCATGACAAACATACACAAGTATGCATGGTGCTGAAGAAGGCTCATCATAGCCGACACACAGAATAAGTCAAACAGGCTGTATGACTCCGGGAGTTACGCGGCGATTTCACTGAGTGCTCAGGCTCGAATCCCATCTATTGTGGAGTGCCACTTGAACAATCTATCTTTGTGTTCGCCATTCGTCACTAACATAAACGACAATTGATATCCCTATACAGTAATGCATGAGCTGGAGCACTAATGACCAAGCTAAAGGAAAAAAATTTCCAAAGATACTCACTTGATTTTTTTGTAATTTTCTCCTCTTACAACTGCCACCGTGCCATCCCCAGCACCAACCAAAATGTCTCCTGATTTAACAAGAGCCAATGATAGAACTCCTTGGCTGAATTTCTCTTTTGGTGGACCATAATGACATAGTAGTTTTGTGCGCATGTTGACCTACATGAAAAAGTCATACATCATGGATATATAAGAATGGGATTTTCCTTAAACAAGCAAGCACTTTCCGATTCCATGATAGATTAATCGTATGACTAGGGTACCATATTATTCCATATCGACCTTCTGTTTACTGGATGAAGACGTCAGTGAATAGTGCTTGAAGCACAGATGCTTATGGAAACGATATATGAGGTGAAGATGCTATGATTAAGGAATACAAAAATAAATAAGCTGTCTGTCGAACAAGAAATGCAAATGAATGCGAAGAGAAATGAAAACTCTGATGATGAATACAGTATGAAGTGAGCATGATGGCAAATACAATATGAAATGATCATGCTTTTGAGAAAGAAGTGAAACGAACAAGCTGGCGAATTCAACATGAAATGACGACGATTGACGAATGACGACGATGAAAAACGTTTGCAATATAATGCTGGAAAATGCACTATAAAGTGAGAATGATAATGAATACGATAGCGAAGAAAAGAAGATTGCAAAAAGCTGTTGCTGACAGTAGGCAGTGCTGTATGATTTTATAACCTGAAAGAATGAGAGAATAAATATGAAAATTTGTAGCCCCATCAAAATATGCAAACAGGAATATGAACTATTACAATACCTGTAGAATGTCTCCACTTGTTGTTCCACAAAACATGAATTTATCATCATCGGAAACCTATAAAATACCAGCAAGAATTCCTTATTGAAAATTTAACTTAAATTTCTGTACATCAAAGAAGAACTTTAAAGACCAACGATGCAAAAAAGAACAAAAAACAAAAAGTATGTCTAAATACCTGGATGCATTTAACTATTCTTTTCAGTTGGCCCATGTTGCAGTCAGTTGGTCTAAGGATTCGATTTGCTGCATCTATTTCCCAAACTCTGAGAGTCTTGCTACAGAAAGATTAACCCATTAAATGGTCTTCATTGTCTAAAAAAGCTATGGCTAAACTACAAGACTTGTCACATGTGACACTGTACTCGGCATGTCTCCCAGGGTGGCAAGTGAGCAACATGTTCCCCGAGTATGGCTTGATGCTTCACAGATAATATTGCCAAATATGCACTAATAAAACACCTCTAGATGGCAAAAACTCCTGATTTTGGTGAATTGAATATTTTTCGGCAAGTGAATTGCAGCCAAACATTAAGCCCTGGCCAAATGACATCAATCGAGTTAAAAATCGACTAGCTTGGCCACCTTGTCAAGTGAGTCCGATGGTGTCGAGTGATCCTGAGTGAAGACTAATCTTGATAAAAAAAGTTGAGTGAAGAAGGTGTTGTCGATTGAAGTGAAAAGATCCAGTGAAAACACGTTTTGCCAACCATGCTTGATTTTCACTCCATTTTGAAATAAAATGTTGAGAGAAAGATGAAATGAAAAGTCAAGTCTTTTGGCCAAGGTTTAACAACCCAATATCCTTGCATCACCTTAGCAATGCACCAGGAATCGAATACTCTGAAAATTAAATTTCTGTTGAAAATGTCAGTTAATTATGAATAAGACAACATACTTTCCTCCTGTCACAAAGATATTGTCACTGTTGTTTGCAAATGCAATGCAGAAAGTCACACCAGCACTCAACACAGCAGCAGGAGCACCACAAACGGCTTCTTTGCTTTCCAAGTCCCATACAACAACACTGAAATATACAAAGATAATTTGTGGTTAATGTTAGGCAAACAATGTTAAGCAGGATGTATCGGAGGTTGGCATATTGACCAAATACCATTGAATAGGGCAGGGGCACCGGAAGCACAGGGGCAGTGGGGGTGATTGCCCCTTTGCCTTGGTAAAATTACAAGCTCTTTTAATTTTCTATTGTTTTGCCGCAAATTTGTTGTATCTGTCCCGTTGCCCTGTGTTGCTTCCAAAGCCCCTGAAATTGGGTGATAAGGGGGTCAAGATCATGATTTACAGGGATAAAAGTCTTTCCACTGACATTTCACATTACAAAAATACGGCATTTCATTTTTCACAATGAAGTATGGTCAATCACATTTCATGAAGAACCCTTCTCAAGGCTCTTGTTACCCTAGGAGAGTATCAAGATAACTTTGTTTACTTGAAACAGTGGGACTCTGGGGGTGGCAGTAGTTCTTTCTATTGTTTTATTGTTTAATTTTTGGCGTCGTGGTTACATGGATGCACCATTGCGGCCCTAAACAGCATGCAGTAGAAACATTTGCCAAATATTTATTTACCTCCCATCATCTTCTCCTCCAAGTGTGACCAAGAATTTATCATTTGGAGAGAATGCAAGAGCTTGAACTTTAACTTTGTGCAACGTCAGTTTTTGATACAGAGTCTTTCTTTCAAAATCCCAAACAATCACATCTGCTTTGAATCCCATGTGAGTGACCTGACCAGATGCTACAAATCGACCACTTTTTGACACTGCTAAGCAGGAAACATTGTTTGTATGTCCGGAAAGAAACTCCTGTCTGCTTCTATCCTGTCTCGTGGACATCAGGTCTTCAATGACGACAGTGTTTCCAAGAGGATAAATTAGATGATTTGAATCTGGGTGAACAAGCAAGCCACCTGGAACATTGCCTGCAAGAATGGAAAAGTGCAAACACAGATTTAGAAATCTAGGCCTAATTTTTCTGCGCGACTGGTACAACAGCTAAAATCAAAGAGCTAATGGCATTTATGCATAAGAATTTGCAAAACTTAATAGCTTACCAGCAAAACCAATCGTGGAAACGAGTTCCAATTGCTCGACGTCTTCTGAACTCATGTTTTTGCTGTTTTTTACAGATGAAATTTATCCCGAAAAACTTTTCAACAAACTACCATTTTGAATGTGAAGAGTGGATAGCAACAAGACTCGCTTTTGAGCTTGGAGACGGGTAAAACAACAACAACAACAATTATAAGCCTCTGTTTCATGTCCACGGTCAAAAATCATTGCCGCAAACGATCACAAGCAAAATGTTTTACTGTTTGGTCATGTCAACACATGGCTTCTCAAACATTTAATGCTCACGCCAAGCTAATAATATATTTGAACTTCTTCCCAAATACTGATGAATGAATCTACCCATGATTCTCTGCTAGCAATGTTTTGTGACGTGGGCAAACCGCCAAACATTGCTTGAGAAAGCAAAGCAAGTCTCAAACGTTTGACCTTCCAAATATGTTTGACTGTTCGCCAGGGCTCAAGAAAATGCGCAATTTATGATCAAAGCGACGCAATAGGATGAGCA
Source organism: Chrysaora quinquecirrha (assembly GCA_014526335.1). Classification (NCBI taxonomy): domain Eukaryota; kingdom Metazoa; phylum Cnidaria; class Scyphozoa; order Semaeostomeae; family Pelagiidae; genus Chrysaora; species Chrysaora quinquecirrha. The sequence goes on along the minus strand of JACTAT010000061.1, from coordinate 2,659,473 downwards.
ATAATACTCAAGTCAATGAACCAAAATCCTTCAGAACTCTTTTTTTACCCTGCTTATGTTTGGAAAAACATTGTGAAAAAATGCACGAATATCAACCGCCGAATAACAATTTGAGTAGATTATTAGCGCAGCGCAGACTGACAGCAAATTTCTGATAGCACGCAATATTGCAAGAAAGGATATCAAAATAGAAACAACACTAAAAAAATACGATTATTTTCGTTTTTCTTTTGTTTATATATTCTAAATTCTACCGAAAATATCCCAAATAGTAATTTCATAACAAAAGTTTAAAACTATCAAAATATAACACTAACAAACTATGAGAGCTAAGAACAAAATCTAAATTTTGCATGCTTTAGAAAATATTACTCAAAAAGGGATTCCCAAACATATTTTTAGTGTGAGGGGCGAATTAAAAGTTTTCAGAATTATTGAAGTCTCTTTCTTGTGTTTTGAAATAAAATAAATTTCAATAAGACGAGATTGACCAGAAATGAAGAAAAACAAATAGAATCGTTTGCCGCGTCCTGAAACATAAACCTATTTTTGCGCAAGTCAAGCAAAACATAGTTTTGAGCTGTTTGCAAACATTGCACAGGAAAGTACGCTTGTCAAACAATATTTTGTGACGTGGCCAAACGTTAAATAATTGCTTTATAAGCAACAGGAACTTAATTTGTAGCGTAAGTTTTCAAAATAGCTCAAACATATTTTAAGCAAGAAAATATTTGACAAGAATTGTTTTTCTTTATGGCCAAACGGTTAAACAATTTGCTTGATAAGTAAATTTCAAATGTTTGACAAACAATGTTTGATCGTTTGACCAGGACCAAAGTGTCGAAAGTGACTTCTAGTATCTATTGGGTTTTCCTGTGAAACGAATGCAATAGCAAATCAAAAGTTACAGACTGAGAAGAGAATTTTGCATCGAACAATGGTTAAGCAACGAACATTTCATAAATTTGCCCAAAATCATTAGCTTTATCCTAAATCCAAACCATTGATGAAGATCCCAACCACTTATTTGAAGAAATTTCATTTTTGTAAATAAATTGAAATTCTGCAGATAAAAACATCTTTAACAGAAGAAGGTACAAACATTAAGGTACAATAAGCTTCACCCCAAGGCTATAAATGAAGAGGACCATTAGGTAAACTGCTATTTATAAGTCTGTAATAACGATAGTCTCCAAAAAACTGCTGTAAGGCTGCCACGAACGATGGAATGTCCTAAAAAAAAGGTACTCAAAGTAAATTGTCGTGATCTTCAAAACACTTCAATCGGGTAGAGCAAGGAGGAGAATTTATAATGGTCAAATTATAAGGGAACAAGGGTACATTGGGAAACAGGGATCAGGTAAGTTCCTCCCTATCAATCTGCTTGACTATCAATCTAAAAAATATGCCTACAAAACTCCGGGGAAGAAGAGGATTTTCTCAAGGAAACAGGGGAGCATATAAACCCCCTAATCAATTTCCTCAGTTTCCCCACAGTTTCTCTCCATTTTGCCAACCGAAAATCTTAGGTAATCCTGGGGGGTCACTTTTCAGAAAAATAAACGGAAAGTGGCACGTGATGGATCGAAATGGCTGAATAAGCCAATCAGAATGCGGGATCTGGACAAGCTGCTCTCCGATTGGCGCCCGGGATTTCCTGGGCAAGCTGACCAGCTTTTCAGCTAATCTTTTGTGAGTCCCAGTTTGGTCTCATTTTAGTGTTGGCCTCGGTCTCATGAGCGATAACTGGGACTCAGGTAATAAGTCTAGGTTACTTGTAAAGAAGCGTGGTCAAGTTTTGAAACAGTGTTGAAGCAAACAACTTGAAGCAAATCAAAACAAATAAGCAACATACCTCTTTGTTCTGAAATGTCTTGAGTAATTCAGTTTTCTGATGATCTGTGAGACCTTCTGATTGCATGAGATAATGTTGCATAAATTCATTGTTAAATTTCGATAAATCGATCGAAGCCATCGAATGAATTGTTATTATGATATCTTCCTTCAACAGATCATGCGACTGGCTGACTAATGAATTCAGTAGCACGTGAAGAAACGTTGACAGCATTTTTGATTGGAAAACTGCCTGAAAAGAAGGAGATTGAAGGTGTTTTAAAACAATAGAGGAAGGGCAGAACAAGGTATCCAGGGAGGCTCAACGTACCTGAAACATAAAGCAAAACGAGAGGACAGCCTTCGGCTGTATGATTCGTAGAGTTTGAAGAAAATTTCAATGGGCTGTTTAGCTCAGTGGAAACGTCTTTGCCTCTCTGATCATGGCATCCAAAGGGCAGAAGAGCCTTGAGCTATATTACTTGCAGAGTAATTCGATGTTATCATTAGGGTCAATGATAATCATTGGATTTGTCGTTTACTCTCTGATCATGCAATCTGGGGTTCGAATACCTGTGGTATTCCACTTGTAAAAAATCAATTTTAGTGTTTTCAATTTAAGAAAATAAAAGTATGCATTGTAGTAAAGAAGGTTAACATAGCTGAAACACAAAAGTCAAATGGGAGGAGAGAGCCTTGGGCTGCATAACTTAGAGAGATACTCGAAAATTTCATTTGGCATTTTAGCTAAGTGGAATAAACATTAGTTCTCTCTGATCATACAGTCTGAAAGAAAAATTGAAAATGCCCTACATACCTTACTGTATAACTTGTATCTTTCATTCAAACTCTGTAGAATTTCAAGTGATTTTTTGAATAATGTAATGTCGGTGTCCATTAAAGATTGACCGATTTCCTGTGTAAAAAGAAAGAAAAATAAAAAAAATATCAATGCAAGTACCATTACCATGAATGCTGTTACCATCAATACCATCACTTTATCAGTTCAATATAAAAGCACAGATGTTTATTCATTGCCTTGAAAATGCCAAGACAATGTCACTGCTAACCATGCCCTTTATATAAATGCCAGTATCCACTAATGCCACTAGCAAAGATACCGTTACCATCATTCCTTTGATATTATCATCCATGAAATTACCATTATCATAATGCCATTACCAAGAAAAATATTGCCATTTCTTCTCCTGAAATTATCAACGAAGCCACTGCCCCACTGCCAACACACCATAACCACCAATGCGATTACCATCAATATCATTACCAAAATGGCATTTCAATGCCATTACCAAAATGGCATTACCAACAATGCCCTTGCAACAATGATCAACGATGCCTTTATTACAAACGTCCCGGGAAATACCATTATAAAAACTATCAACAATGCCATAATCACAATTACCCTTAATACCTCAATGAATACCTTAATACTTTAATACCTTTAATACCTGTTTCTCTATTACAATTAATACCATAGATGTATTTCATTACCTTGATAATGGAGATAAATAATTCTTCATTTTGTAGGCAATCTTCGCCAGCCATTTTGGATATGACGTCAGACTTGAAGAAGAATCTCCAGTTATGGATTAGAAGTTGATGAAGTAGTTCTATGATTGTTGTTTTAATTTCTCCTGCAGGATACTGAAAAAATAATGCATAAATGAATTAGTGGTGAAACGTCAAAACTGAAACGTCATAATAAAAGAGACTCTAACAAATAAACTTCTGAATACTCAAGGTCGCTAATGGTACACCCCACCCTATTAAGCAAGTAAGCAGAATCTTGTTTCATAAGGCCCTGGCCAAACGATCAAACATTGTTGGTCCAACATTTGCAAATAGTTGACCGTGTGGCCACATCCAAAAACACTGCTCATCCAACATTTTTCGCGTCCGTCAAGCAAAAAAATTTTTTCGAACTTTTTCAAAAACATCACGCCACACAGACTTTGCAATTTTGCTTGTCAAGCAATGTTTGATCGCTTGGTCGCCTTTCCAACATTGCTTGTCAAACATTTCTTTTGTTTTGACAGACTGCAACAACTTGAAACATTTCACCACCAAGCAACATTTCCTAGCAACATGGCGTTCGTGCTTGTGCATGGCAACAACATCGTTGTTGGACAGCAATGTTTTTGGGCGTGGCTGAACGGTCAAACATTTGTTGTAAACCAAATTTGAAATGTTAGACCAACAATGTTTGATCGTTTGGCCGGGGCCAAAAGAAACACCCCCACCTTATTAATCCAGTAAGCAAAATCTTGTCTCATAAAAATGAAATAAGATGCTTGCAGTTATATATGCGATGTGGACCAGCAGCTTACCCCTCCCCCCAATTGATATTCTAATCAAACATACCTTTTCTAAAACTGGTAATGTTTGGTGTAAATTAAATTCTATGATTGCAGGAACCAGTGCTTTGAATGATGAATCATGCTCTTGGACAATGAACTCCAACATTTTTAGAAACCTGCAGACAAACATTCATCGTTATTCATGCCGGAGATTATCTTTCCAAATCAGTGAGAGATTCATACGAATACAAAAGGATTTCTAGGGATTAAAGACTAAATAAAATGACTTTCTTTCTTACTACTTAGCATTTTTGTATTCCCAAAATGAAAAGGAGTGTTGATTTTAAGAAGAAATTATAACGGACTCACTTCTCCAGAACTCTGTAGCCATTTTCGCTGTTCTGCTCAACAATTTTTGCAATTTGTTCCCTGAAAACAAACAGAATTATTTCAGATCTTGGATAACAGGCAAAAAAACCTAAAACAAACAAACAAACTCATTTCATAAGACCACTTGGCTCCATTCTCAGCCCTGGTGTTTAAGTTTTCTTGGAATTAATTTTCTTGGATTCATTAAGACAGCTAAGTTGACTTTAGGCTTGTGAAAGTTGTTTCCACGAGATACGAAACCACAACCAGTCTACCGTGTGCCAAACGCCAGAACTACATTTCATGGAGCTGGTGGGAGTAAAGTTTTAATGGAAAAAAAAGGTCTAACCTTGTTAGCAACGTAAGCAGTTGTTGAATGACATGCTGCACAAACGTGACACCAACTTGAATTTTCAAACTTTTTATGGTAACTAGTAGAAGACCAAGGATTTCTTCAGCAACATCTGGTATAGAAGAAAACAAGTTTTAATTGGAATGACCTTATTATTAACGTAAACATTCAGACTACAGTATCGATAGAATCCAATGCAGTGTATCACAGGTAAATCCATTACATTATGGTACAGACGAATCCACTACAGTACAGGGCTGACGAAGCCATTACAATTCTAAATGGATGAAACCATTATGATACGGCAAGGATAACTACAGTGTAAACCATAAACATGTGATGAAGCCTCTTCAATGTAGAACCAATGAAGCCATTTTAGCGCACCATAGTCCTATTAATGACCATGCATTAGAAATGAAACCATTTCAATTCAATGTGAATCCATTGTATCAAGCATGAAACCACTACATTGCATCACAGATGAAACAAATATGCAATATGGATTAAAACAATTGTTGAAACCATTACAATGCAATAAATATGGAAACTATATTGATTAAATACAATGTAACAACGACTGAAGCCATCGCAAATACAGTGTGTAATGGACAACAAATAGATTACCACAGACCCAGATGAAGCCACTGCCAGTTTACCCACTACGATAAAGAAAGCAAAATTGTGAGCGAAATCATTTAACAAAATTACCTGTATGTGCCAGATAAACAGGTAGCAAATTGGCAGCAATTTGAATGGCTTCATGCGTGGATTGATGCACAATTGTTTTAGACTTTGTGCCTTGGTCTGCAACTGCATCAACAATACCAGACAAGATACGACAAATTCTTTTCACGTAATCTTTGCCTAGTTGAGAAAGATATCAAAGTTATGTTAGAATGGAATCATAAAATTTCTATCAAATTGATTATGGCTTGTCAGAGAGAAATACAGGAAAAACTCGCACATAAAAACCTTGAATTATCAAGAACCTACAGCCTGAAATTATATACTTTAGAACCAATAAATAAGAACCACTTTCGCCTGATATCCAAAGAGGTTCTTAATTAAGGATTTTCAATGGGGCTTAAATTCAATTTGTAAGAGTTAACCTGTTTCATGGACTCCGAAAATCCGCACTCAGGCCAATGGTAAGCCTGGCCTGTGAAAGCTGCCAAGTCTTGAACCATGCTCTGTTTTTCTGGCAGTATCTTTAGACCTTATGTCAAGAACCTACACTCTGATTTCGGTATACACCTCTTTGCATACGAACCTAAACAAGCTATGTACAGAAAATACGGATTTTGTGTACAGAAAATAAGGATTTGTGTGCAGGTTATTACTGTAGCAGCCTGTCAGGGAATTCACTGTAGCTAGCTCTTATTTATAGTCTACAATTTCTTACATCTATTTCTTTCTTCTAAATTAGATGATAAGACACGAATTTCAGGAAGGTGTTGATACTCTCTGGTAAAGGAGTTGATCAGACATTTATGATGCGACGATCTCATTTCCCATTCCTGAAAAAAAAGAAGTTATTGTAGACCGATTTTAATAACCTCTTTCTAGACACTATTGCTGCAAATAACGATAGACGACCATAGATTAACTCAAGCATACTTTGCAGTATAATACTATAAAGCATTCTGAAGCAGAATAAAAACAGTAAGGCTAAGCGAGCAGAGCAGAGCAAGAGGTAGGGAAGGCAAATTTCGTTTCTGAGTAGAGAAACGAAATAAGAGAGAACAGTGCACCACAGAACATAGAATTAGAACAGGATGTTAGCTTGATAAGTAAATAAAGCTGAATCGATACTAAAGGAAAGGAACAATAGAAAAGGTAAAACAATAAAAGAGAGATGTGACAAAATATCACCTGTGCTTCTTGTGGCACTAAAGGCCAAGGAAGAGCGAAAGCATTTGACAAGGAACAACCAACAATAACTTGGATCTAAAATTGAAAGATACATATCTGGTTCAAATCCCATCTATTTTGGTAAGCCACTTGAGGAAGAATCTATCCAAGTTTTCGTAATTCATGACAATAGACCTGTTTGATGCATGTATAAATAAGACTGGATTATTCCATAAGTGGCATTGATGGGATTTTAATCCAATACTGCTTGATCAGAGAGAGCCAATGACAATTCAACTGAACGGAAGAGCTCAATGTAATCGTCGAGTACCTCTGCAACGAATACCGCCCAAGGCTATCCTCTCATTTGACTTTGCGTTTCAGCTATGCTAAGCCTTCTGCAGTACCAAAAATATACACATTTGTTTTCATGAAAGGCAAACACTGGGATAGATTTTTCCACAATTGGCATGCCATAATTGACAAAATTTGAACTCAGGACTGCATGATAAATAAAATAGATAGCAATGATTATAGATAGAATATTAGGAACTTAGATTGGTGTGCATTTGTTTATCTAAATAAATGGAAAAAATGTCTTACACTTAGTGGCAAAGCTTCTAAGCCACCAGCAGCCATTGTTCCATAGAATTTTTGTACGATATCCAAAGTAAGAAAAGATTGTGGTCGAACAGTTGTATTCAATGATAATATCAAATGAGACGCAGCGATTAGAATTCGATGTGGAATCTAAAAAAAATTCAATCGTATATAATTTCAAAAGAGAAGCAGGGTAAAGAAGGGTAATGAGAGAGAGACGAGAGCCAACAGACCAAAGCAAAGCAAAGCATAAATGAGATATTTGGTTAGTTTTGTTTTGATGTTAGTTGGTTAGTTAGCTAGTTAGTTGTCAGGTAGTTAGTAAGTTAGTAAGTTACCTAGTTAGTTGGTTATTTGGCTAGTTAGTTTGTAAGTTAGTTAGTTTATTTGTTAGTGAGTTAGTTAGTTAGTTAGTCAATTAGTTACTTAGTTATTTAGTTTGCTAGTAGGCAAATTAGTAAATTTGCATGTGGGTCGGTTGGGTAGGTAGCTAGTCAGTTAGTAAGTTTCTTATCTAGTTATTTATTTATTTATTTATTTATTTATTTAGTTAGTTAGTTATTTAGTTAGTTAGTTAAATAGTTAGTTGGTTAGTTGGTTAGTTAGTTAATTAGTTAGTTAGTTAGTTACTTAGTTACTTAGTTTTCAAGATATTTATTTTGTTATCTGGGTGTGACCATCTCGAGATTCCTTTTCCCTTTCGTTTGAAATAAAGAGAGCTAGCAACTACAACTGACTCTCAAAAACACCCACTTACCGTAGACTGCAGTAAAGGGAGTGAACCTTCCAAGATTGACATAATAATTGATCCGAATTTGTCAGCAGATTCATTTTTCCTTTTCGATTCCAAATGAAAGAGTTCTAACCAGTGGCAGAAGGCTTGAAGGCAGGCTAGGCCATGCGCTTGGCTGAAAAATGACAAGAAAATAACATCAGATTTGATCAATGAAAGAAAGATTGCTCCTTGAGGAATAGTTCACAAGGTGCTAATTGCAATGGAAGAATCTTTTGAATCACATCTTGAATCTTAAACTACTTACACATTGATGAAGTCTTTAGTTAGAGGTTCAGGTTTAGCATTCTTTATTGAATAGAGTTTATAGTAAGTTCCAAACATCACCATCTGAGATAGCCTAGAAGCGAAAGATAGGATGCAATTTTAATAAAGAAGAATAATCAAATCCATAGAAAATTATTACAGATAATAAGATTCTCTGACTAGCTTCATGAAGATAATCTAGATGTACCTTAAGAAACCCTACCAGGGAGATTTGGAACAGTGAGTGCTAGTATTTGGTGAGAGGTGAAGGGGCAAGGTGCTATCCAAACTGGGAAGGACGATCTTTTGAAATCAATGAAGGCAAGATCTACAATCGTCTTCATGTTTTCTGGTTGGAAAGCAAGTTAATTTGCTAAGGAACGGGACATAGCGCAGGGCATAGTTTTTCGAATTTAGCTTAGACCTAAATCAGTGATATCAAAAGATGCATTATATCGAAAAACAAACGTGATAAGCGTAGCCAAGGACCAGGGTTCATCGCTTAACATCAATCCTGAAAGTCTTCTACTAAACTCGTAGTGGTTTGGAAGAAAGGTCTTGGAAAATCTGTGTATTCTAAAAAAATTCTGCAGCCTTTAGCAAAACATAGTGATGATCCTTTACTTGGCATTTCATCAGCAGTTAAACAATAGCAGTGCATTTTGTACTGCTGAGATTTATCAAAAAATACATTTTTTAAACAACAAACCTCTCAAATATAACAAGCCCATCAGCTAATTTCCTGTTAAAGTTTTCATCTCCAACAAATAAATGTGCAAGTCTACCAACAGTTTGAAGGAATGTGCTTAGATCTCTGAGACAAACATGCAAACTTTGTAGTTCTTCATTGTTCGATAACTGCAAACGTCTCCCTGATAATAGATCCGATAATGTTAAAAGCATGTCATTTGGAATAATGTAACTGTTTCTTTAGAAAATTTGAGAAAAGAGGAAAACAGCTGATCAGGGTCAGTGTTTTCTTCTTCTCTTCAAAATCTCCATTTGTAATTTCATATAGTTGGTTGGTTTGGATAGTTCTTTGAAATATAACATGGAAGGAAGAAGGGAGACAGTCTCTATTTGTAGAAGAAAGATGGGTCGATGGAATCCTTCAGTGCTTTTGTTAATGTTTTGTCTAAAAATCAGAGGGTAGCATTTATGCCCTTTGTTTTACACATCCCTTCTGATAAAGGCCTCTTAAAAGGGAAAGTTTATTCGAATCAGTGGTCATTTTCATCGAAATGAAAACCGCAGACTTAAGAAATAAATTTGAGAATGAAGAAACAGACGATAAACTTTGAATTCACAGTATCCATTTGATTATTTGGTCATTTTCAGTAAATAACTACCAAAAGAGGTTTAAAATCAGGCTTATTATAAAAGAAGTTGGAAAGCAGGCTTTATTTATCTTGAGTTTTCTTCCATTTATTTAATAAATTGGAGGTAGTATTCAAAATGACCCCCACCATGCAGTATATTACAAGATGGAAATGTCACCTGGTGAAGAATGGTCGGATATATGACTTGCTAGACCAAAATATATATCAAGATTTGACTGCAGAACTTCAACCTAAGAAAAAGACACAGGCTTGTCAATAAAACGTTATTATATAACTCCTTTTACTTCAACTGATAAAACCTCAAATGTTCAAAAAATCGTACCACTTTCATGACTACATCATCTGGGTCAATTTCAGCAATCCTCGCAATAACTTCTAGGCATTCTCTAACGAATTTCGCCCTTTCACTTTCGTTCTGTGAATAAAATATGAAGATGTTGAAAATGTAACATCATTAATTAGACAAAGTTACTCGTAGGCAGACAAACATGAATAGCCAAAAAACAGAAGACAAGAACACCGTTTTACTTTGATTAAACGCCCTCCTTCGTTTAAACGTCTCCTCGAATGAACAATCCTCTAAAACTAGAATCAATTATTAAACGCCCATGTTTACACGTCCCTTTCTAATAAACGCCTCCTTAAAAGGGGGAAGAATTTGTGACTAAGAATAAAAGCGAATAGACAATCTCTGAAAGAACCCAGGATTGATCAAGAAATATCTTAAACGGAACTGCTGGGAATGAGAGGACATATTTACTGGAAATAGCAATATTGGTTGGCATGGCGGAGAAGAAGGATAAAAAAATTTGATGGAAAAAAGACCTACAGCATTTTCTGAAGAATTATCTTCGTCATCATCATCTAACTCTTCCAATTGTGTTTCGTTGTATCTCAATTGAATTTTGCATAAAAGTTTTCCAAGTAAATCCATAAGTGCTTCAGAATATCTACAAGAAACATAGTTGTGATGAATTGCAAACACAAGGATAGATTTTTCCACAAGTGTCATACCACAATAAGTGGGACTCGAACCTGGGCCGCATGACCAGACAGCCAACGACGTTCCACTGAGCTACAGAGCTCAATGAAATCGCCGAGTAACACTCCAAGTCATACAGCCCAAGGCTCTCCTCCCGTTTGACTTTTTTTGGTGTTTCGGCTATGTTCGAGTCCCACTTTATTGTGGTATGCCACTAAGAAGAAACATATTCAATCTCAATAAAACTCATCATAATGTTAAGTAAAAGCCCTTTTATTTCAAACCCGCCACTTTTAGTTAATAACTAGCTCTTCGAGGTGAAAGATAAGTATCATTATAAAAGAAGTTTGGAAACAGGCTCTCTTCTCCAAAGTTTTTCTTTCAGATTCTCAAACATGTTCATTTTAAACTAAAGCTTTTTAATTTAAACACCACTTCGTCGGAGGCCTCCTACAAACTTAATAGGTGAAGGTAGTGAAATGGTGTTTCTAGCGCCAGTCGCTAGGATCTCACAATGGCTGCCGGTAGTGTTGGAACGCCTGTGCTGAAATTCTCTTTCACTGTCTGCTTTTGCTTCACTCCCTCCCCCCTTGAACTTGAACAATGTTGTTAAGTACTTAAATTTCCAGCTTATTCTGGCCTCGCAAGATTGCTAAGAGAATCATCAATAGTCGTTGAGGATTTTTCTCTTGAATATGCTAGATTCACTGAACATATCAGTGATTCATACGGAAAATCTAGGGCGTTCCAACTACATTTGACAGAAATTGCAGTATATTCGGTTAACAAATCGAGACCTCGACCCTGGCTTTGAAGCTATCGTGGCTGGGCTCGAACCCTGACCAAATTGAGCTTCTGACACCACGAGCTCAGTGTGTATAATTATAAAAAAATGATCTTACTTTTTATAATCATTCTCTCTCATTCCATTGCTGTTTTTCGAAGTCTTTATTTTACTGCCAAGGTAGTCGAGAAAGGTCATCCAAATATCCAGACAGTTGAAAAATCCTTGTACTGTTGGCTAAAAGAAAATGAGTTAACAATAATGACTTTGAGCCATGATAAGAACTTCAGTCAGATCCCCCTGGAAAAATTATTCGGAAATGTATGAGCTTGATAAACGTTTGCACTCTTTGTCTAGGACTCGAGTAATTTGGCAAGTAAAACTTGCTTAGCAATGTTCTTGAAAAAGTTCGAAAACATTTTCACAAGCAAAACGTTTTTCACGAGCAAAGTTTTATGACGTGGTTGAACGGTGAAACATTTAGCTTGACAGGAAAATCTATTCTAATGTTTGACAAACAATGTTCGGTCAAGGCCTAAAACATTAAAAATAAGACCAGAACAGCAAAATATTTCAGTTTCACTTCGGTAAAATGCAAAGTAAAATATACAATATATAACATGAATTAATTAAAAATTAAAAATGAATTAAAGAACGAAGAAAGAATCAAGGAATTTAGGAGCAAAAATTTAAAAGACTTACCTGCAAAATAGTGTATTTTACCAATAATGATAGCAATTCTCCTGTTGGGAAATGTCGCTCTGGTTCAAACCTCTTAAGGTGAATACCAACAAACAACGACAAAAACTCAGTAAATTTCTCCAGATAACTGTAAACATAGATAGAACAAAAAAGTAAATAAAAGACGTCAACAATCGTAAGGCATTTGAAAAAACTTGTATTTAAAGCCTTGAAACAAACCCATAAGAACTAGTTAGGTGGATATGCCATAGGATAGGGGGTTATTGTGATTGTTGACGACTGTGGTGTTCCTTGATGCAGCGGTTTGGCTGGCAGGACTGGGCTTTTCAGGTATAATAGGTTAATCTTCGAGTAGCACGAAATTTCAAAATTGCAAGAAGAAGCTGAAACATCTCTGGACATACTTAAAAGCTTTCTTCACCTGATACTCCTCAGAGTATAAACGTCAGAAAAAGACCGAAATAATTGACTGACGCGGAGTTGAAATTTTTATACTCTGAAGAGTATTAGACGAAAACAGCTTTTAAGTGTGTCTAAAGATGATTTCTCTTTTTCTAGCAAGTAAAATTGCCTCTTAAACTTCTTCCCATCACGTCAAGCAGAGCAATATGCGCCTTGAAGATATATAAATCAAATCACGCAAAACAGCCCATCAAATAAGCACAATACATTGTCCCCTTGACCAGAGACAGTTTACGGACCTGGACCGTCCTGCCCCTGGGCGGACGATGTATCCAGGACACTTACCAACAAGACCAACCTTTCCTGCAAGCCTTATCTAACATAGCAAGAACAATAACCAAACTCCTTAAAGCATATCAACCACAGCAGCTTCTTAATAGGTTTTTTAGCGTGATGTCATTTAACCGATGTTATAAGCTAACGTTTTATGCTTGATATCATAACTTACCCATCTAAAACTTACTTGTAATGCCCTTGTTATCATCCATGAATAATGCTGACAAAAAGAATACAAAACAGAGCTCAGGCTGTAGTTTTATTTGCCTGCTTAGCAGCTCATCTCCTTAGTCAGCAGTTGCAGTTCTTATTTATCGAAATGCATAAATATGTCTCTCCGCAGTTTTTCAGTTATTACGCTACTTGCACAATAAACATCTAATTTAACCTCCAAGAGAAGGGGAGGGGAGGCACATGAAAGAAGTAGGTTTCGAAATTGTTAGAAACAGCAGAAACATATCTGGACATACTTAAAAGCTTTTTCATCTGACACTAATCAGAGTATAAGCGTCAGAAACAGACCGAGACAATCGACTTGGACAGAATTTAAACCCAGATGCGGATTGAAGTGCATCAGTTAGAAAGAAGTGCTCAATTGGTGTTGTGTTTTAGACGCGAGCTAATCAAAGAGTTCCAGTGAGAAAACGAATTCATTTCGTTTTCATGTTGACCGATTTTATGTAGAAATAATTTGGGAAATATGGCTTTGATGATAACAGACGGACTTCAAACTTGCTGCCCATAAAAGAATAGACAATTTTGAACAACAATTATGATAGATGAGGAAACTTTTATGTCAAAGAACATTAGAAGATAGCAATAGCCTTGAAGAAAACAGAACTGCACTGCTTCGACTGAAAGGAGATGAGCAAGGCTAAGCAGCCAATGTCTTGAAGGTGGGCGGATGATAGGCCAAATATCCCTTCTAAACTTATCAGGAATCTTTTAAGTCAGTTTGCTAGCTTTTTCAGTAAACCTCTAAAAGAATGCTTGACAAGTTTGATCACCACGTTTGAATCCAAGACATTTCTATTTCATAATAAATTGAAAATTGTCTCCTTACTCACTTCTCATCAAGTCTTGCAAGTGTTCCATTCCCGAGCTGATCTGAATTCGACTTCGTTAGCTGTTGGATCAAGTTAAATGTTTGTTGAAAGATTTTCATCAGAAACTCTCCACATTCAGTCGGAAAATAGTTCTTTGTCATGATTTCGTTTATGCAGCCCATGGCCAAAGTTCCTGCAAAAAGCAACAACATTTATTGTGAGATAACCATATTAGGTGGTGGTGGTGAAAGATGCAATATAAAACAAAGCAGCAGCCAAATGATCAAACATTGTTGGTCAAACATTTGAGATTTGCTTTAGAAACAATGTCTGAACGTTGTGCCACATCGAAAAACATTGCTTTTGAAGAACTGCAAAACATTTCCTGCTTGCCGTAAGCAGAAAATATTTGGTGAGCAATGTTTTGTAATGTGGCCAAACGATCAGGCATTTCGTTGGACAAGCAGATTTCAGGTGTTTGTCCAACAATGTTTGGCCAGGGACACCGGAATGCAAGGAAAAACAAAAAGTTACGTTTTGATATGCCAAGGCTTTTTTTAGAGTATGATTAGAAAATAAAATGTGTAACCGTTATTTTCTGAAAACTTATCTACAACATTTCATCCATCTTACCTATTTGATTTGCTTTTTGATCAGCATTTCCATTAGTAGACCCCGTATATCCATATCCAGCAAACATAAACAGCTTTCCTACCAGATTCGATGAGATTAGATTCTGTAATGGTATCCAGCTGTAGAATTGATGGATACAACTCAACGCTGCTAGAACTATTTCCTCGGTAGAAGCATCAAGATTCGGTAAAAACCCTCCAAGCTCTTGCTTTGTGAAATTCTGATTCAGGAAAGTATTACTTGAAGAGATATTGCTGATGCTGAGAAAAGGTGATGAACTGCTTGTAGGAGTAGGTGATCTGCGGGGTGAAGAAAATGGCGACTGCTGTCTTGGTGATGATGGTGGCGTTACAGTGCTTGTTTGAAGTTTTAATTTTTGTATTATTGAATCAAGAATGTGTAATCTGTTCAAGAGTTCTGGCTGCTTGTTCAAGTAAAAGAGACCGGAGTTCTTGCTTCCGGGCATTATTAAGATCTTCCCTTGGTGATATGAATTCTTCTGACGTCATTTGAAGTAATGTCAAACCAAGGGTTATAGTTGAATCATTCCTGAAGAACTAAACATCAAAAAACAATTTAAAAAATGATAGAATTTATAAAAGATGTATTAAACAAATGCCAAGAAATTTGAGTCATTAAGAAAATGTCTTTGAGTAGTTCAAAACTTCAAAACTTCGATTTTGACATACACTCTTTTTCCAAAGCAACTCGAATTAGAGGCAACCCTAAGAGTTGCTTAAAAAATCTTAGATCTCAGCCCTTTGAGTTGTTTATGGGTTGCTTAAGTCTCGGAACTTTTTTGTAAGCCTATGGATATGGATTTCGCAAATTTAGGGCTCTTCCTGCGAAAATGATAGCACAAATTTGCACGATTTACATTCACCCCTTAACTTTTGAACCAAAAGAGGTTACTAAACGTAAAATGTTCCTTGTTGTATAGTTCCTTCCAGCTCTTCTTTACTGTGTCTTTAGGCTCTGGCCAAACGAGCAAAAATTGTTGGTCAAACATTGAGATTTTGTTTCATAACCTAGGTTCGACCCTTTAACCATGTTGCAAAAACATTGCTTGACAATTAAAATCCATTACGCAATGTTTTTGAAGAACTTCAAAAAACATTCTACGCTTGCAGCGAGCAAAAATGTTTCACGAGCACTGTTTTGTGATGTAACCAAACGGTCAAACAATGTGTTTGACAAGCAATTGTCAGACTTAACATGTGTAAGAGAATGTTCCTATTTAGCAAAACATTTGAAAACCTGTAGCATGTTATGGTAGAAATCAGGAAAGAATTGTGGCCAATCCAATCGCCCAATATCAACATAGACTTTTGCCATTTTCTTCTTGATAAATACTGGACATTGAGTATTTGGTAACATGAGAAACTGCGTGCAGAATTTTCGTATTTCTTGTTTGCTGTCAGAAGGCATGCCAAACCATCTTTGGTTCACCAGTTTCTGAAAAGAGGAGATAAAAAGATCTTTTTATTACAGTGGGAAAAGATTTTCAAATGACATTCAAGTTTTGGAATCTGTCTACATCGAAAACCAAAAGTTTGGTTCTGCAGACAGATAGGGTTCGTTTTCTCATTTGGCCCTGGCCAAACGATCAAACATTGTTAGTCAAACATTTCAAATTTGCTGTACAACAAATGTTTGACTGTTTGGACATGTCCAAAAACATTGCTGTCTAACATTTTCGAATATGAAGTCATTGCTAATGTGCAAGCATGATTGACTTGTTGCTAAGAGATGTTGCCAGGTGCCGAATTTTTGCAAGTTTTTGAAGTTTGAAAATAACAAAATAAATGTTTGTCAAGACATGTTGGAAAAACGGCCAAACGATCAAACATTGCTTGAAATGCACAAGTAAGCAAAATTTGTGGCGTGATGTTTTTGAAAAAGTTGAAAAACATTTTTTGCTTGATGCAAGCAAAAAATGTTGAAAGAGCAATGTTTTTGATGTGGCCAAATAGTCAAACATTTTGCTTGCAAAGCAAGTTACAAATGTTTGACCAACAATGTTTGATTGTTTTGCCAGGGTCTTCAATCATTCTATTGGTCTGCCCACTTGATTGATTTTCAAAACACAACACCAGTCCAGCTTCAGTTTTCATGTTTTGGTGCATTTTGATCTGCGTCTAAGCTAGGTATATGGTCTTGTTACTGACATTTATACTCTGAGGAGTGTCAGACAAAGAAGTTAATGTATGTTAAAAAGAAGCCTCAGCTTTTCTCCACAATACAAAAGGATACTTAAAGATGCATTTAACTTTTCGAAAATTTCAAAAAGGGGGCTCTTAGTTGAAAAGGAGTACACACAGACAGAAAAAATCAAAATTAAACAGCAACCTCACCTCAAATATACTCAGTGAATACATATGGACATAATGATTACTTGAACTTGATAAGAAATATATGCATTGTCTCCAAGCCCCTTCTTGATGGCTGAAACTGTCCAGAACTTCCTCTAAAAAACAATAAGAAAATTGTGTACCACTTTACCTCAACCCTCAAATTGATACATTTTTGTGATCTCAAGGGGAACTTGAACTTTGCAGTTCTCCAAAAATCTTGATCTCAAATTTTCCTACTGAAGGGTAAAGACTTGAAAAGCCACAGCCACAACCACACCCAAACTGAACTTCAATGGTCATAAACTTGTACCCACAGAAAAAGTATTGGCAATGGCATAGCCAAAGGGGGGCATGCGGGGTGGTTGCCCCCAATCATCACCAAGACTTGGAGAGGTCTGAATCCCATTGAAGTATGAAAGCATGATGCAGTCTTATCTCTGAATAGGAAATCTGAATCAACAAGAGAGGAGGAAAATACTGTAGTTCTAACTCTAATAAACAAACAAACCGATTGCTCTTTTCCTTTCATTAGTTGTGTTTCCATTGAAAACTCATCTAGGAGATTCTCAAGTGCCGTGAGTGTTTCCTTTTCAGAACCCTGAAAATATTTCACATCATTAGAAAACACCAAAACACAAAAGTCAAAAACAATGACCGAGATATAATCTTGACACATGTCTTTTCATTAGAAAACATTAGCTTCAATAATACCATTTGAATCACTTGTTTTTCAACCCATTATTCATATTCTCATATCAACCCCTAATTTTCTCAGAAACATGTTTAAAATAAGGCAAGAATCAGTAGACTTTGTTTTGGTTTGATTCAAGTAGTTATGTTGTCATATTGTTTTACCCATCAGGGCTGTCAGAAAAGGGATGCTGGGGGGCTTCAGCCCCTCCAATAATTTTGAAAACAATAGTATGACATCATAAAATAATTACCTCATTATATACTTTTCAGTTGTTTAGCCCCCCCCCCCAAATCTGAGATTTCTTCCCACAGCCTTCTCGTTGCAAGACAGATTTCTCTGCAATGCAAGATAGACTTTCCAACCAAGGCTAGGGGTAAAGGAAGGTACAATTTTTTAGTATTTTCATTTCCTTATGAAAGCCCCCCCCCCACTACACTCCACTTGTACCACTTTTTTTTGCCCAAGCTGGTCCCTGATCTCTGGCATGGGAGAGTGACTTTCTATTTTTCCTTCTATTGTTCATTGTTTGATCTTTAGTGTGTTGTATATATAAATGGAATGTACCATGGCCCAGGTTAGAAAACTTGCTCCCACTGGCAATTACGCCCACACATCTCCTATTGTTTGACCTATTGTTATGTTATTTGCCTTTTGTTTTCTCAATCTGCTCACAATGATGTGTCAGGCTGAAACTTGCATATTTTCCAACCTGGACCCCATGGTACCATGGGTTGGGCAAAACCTCTTAGAAGGGTGGGTGAGAAAGGAAGTTGGGCAAATTGGAGGTTGGGGAAACATCTTGAAAGCATATGAGAAATAAGTATTACTACTGCTTAACCTTTAGCATCTCTGGACTCAGGGTAACCCATTTTTGACAAAATCATTCTGCAAAAAGTCTCATTTTCGCCAAGCTCTTCCTATTCCTAATCCCCAGAAAAATTCTCCTTGCCCAGTATTTTGCCCATCCCACAGGCCATTTCGGAAATGGCATTTCCCTTCCTGAACCATCCCAACCCAACTTAGGCCAGAGAGCCAAACTTTATTATTGCAACGTTTCTCCTTGCTTATAAAATTTAACAATAAGCCCACTGCCTTACCATCTCAGATATGGAGACTTTTTCATGTCATCAAAACAGTTCTAACGTGTATTTTTCCATCCATGAAGTTAATGATGCAAAATTGCAAAATCCATCATTGCATTGCAGCGGAGCATTTCTCTTATCAGATCGAGCTTTGACTTCCACCTATTGCCCAGTCCCCTGATCTCACCTCCCTTGATTGCGTCATTAAATTTATGACGTCATCAGTATCTCAGCAGGAAACCCGGAATACACCTTTTCAACTAAGGGCTTCGTTTTCAAAAAAAATTAAAATTGTGTCATAGAAGCATTTCGACACCAGATTCGAATTCAGCACCTTCGTTTTAGTGTTTGGGCAAATTTTTACGCTTCTATTCCTTACGATGTTCATTATATAGCGATTAAAAGTTTGAAATGTTATAAAGGATTTGACCGTGAAAAATGGCTGGGGGTGTAAAATTTCACCCCGAGCGATATTTCACGGTCAAATCCTTTATAGATTTCAAACTTTTCGTCGCTGTAAAATCAACATCGTAAGGACTAGAAGCGTACACATTTGCGTCAATACTAAAATGAAGTTGCTCAATCTGAATCTGGGGTCAAAATTTTCGTACGAACAAATTTTCACAAATTTTGAAAACGAGGCTCTTAATTGAAAAGGTGTATTATAGGGGTGTGAAAATTTTTACCTGGACCAAATTTTTGGTGCTAAACCTGAATTCTGGGTAAAAAGAAACCCTTAAATAAGGAATGAAATTGTTTTGAAAATCAAGTCAAAATCACGGGACGTCATTTTCCGATGACGTCATTTATTGCACAATAAGATGAAACGTGGAGACTTTGTACAGCGGTTGCGCTTGCAGTGATTGTTCAGGTGGAAGAAATTGGTGAGGACGACTTTTGCTTTCTCGTTGCAAGGCGAACAATTTTTCCAATTTCTCCGCTAAACAACTTATTTCTTTAATTATATAGTTAATTTTAGTTATTGAAGAGTTTATTTTAACATAAATAGAGGATAAATATGGCATCACGACAAGACAAGAGGCAAAAGAAGATCATGAAATTCGGGCCTAAGTCATCACCACAGCCACAGGGCAAACATGGTGGTCAGAGAAAACGTGATTCTGAGAGAAAGGATGATAGCCCCACCAAGGAAGAGATACTTCATGATGAAAAAATCTGTGTTCTGTGTTGTGAAGAAATGAGTATCTTAGCCAAAGGATCTTGTGATCATGTTGTTTGTTTTAAATGTTCCAGCAGAATGCGGGTTTTATGCCTGGAAAAATATTGTGCAGTTTGTCGTTTGGATCTGGATAAGGTATATATAGCAATATGACTGAATTTTCCCCTGGGGGTTCTTCCAGAAAAACAGGGTACATACGAGCCTCTGTTGGGTCAAAAAGGACACAAAAGGATACCTAAAAACAGATCCATCGGGAGGCAGAGCAGCCCTAGAGTAATCTAATCATTTCCCCTTATGAAGCCTTTAGGAGGTTTCATAAGGGGAAAAATTCAAAGAATTTCAATTTTCATGGGCCCCTTCACAACCTGGGCCCCGGACCTCTGAACCTCCTGGACCCCCCCTCTCAGCAGTACTGCCTACAAATCAGGAAAAAGATACCCAAATGGATACCAAATATTTTGAACCAAAAACAGAAACCTGCCTGGACTAAAATAGCAGTCAAATAGACTGATGTCATTACTTTAATATTTGAAGGGACCTTTGATACCAAATTCTGAATGTGTACCAAAATCGGTAACAAGATACCCAAAAGGTACCTTGGCAAAACCCTACCCCAATGAGTAGCTCATACGTACCCATTCAACCACAGAAGAACCCCCTGGAGAATCTTCACTTGTTATCAGTGCAGTTTAGGGGGTTGCACAAGGACTTCCAGGATGCAGTTAAGCAGGCAAGTTTGGATCATTGCAGGGAAAAACAATAAAAACTGAAACCCAACACCTCCCCTCTAACCCTAAACCCCATTGCAGAGTTGGGAAATTGCACACCTGAGTTTTTCAATAGAACAATAGGCTAACAATGGGATTAAACAATAGAGAGGGGCTCTTAAACACCCGAGATCTCATTGAAAAAGGCCATACTCTGCAAACCAGACCCTTAATGCAAAAAGTGACAAATTAAGCTACCTCTGATTCAAAAATGCAAAACCTGATTGATGCCCTAAAATGCAAATGCAAAACCTGATGCCCCCCTTATTCTGGAATGCAATAACTGAAACCCCCTAAGCCCCAATTTTGATCCCTGATGCTGATGCTAACCCTCCTGTAACCCTTTTCAGAACATGTTGCCCTTTGTTTTAGTAGAAGTTGGCCAAAATCTGTTTGCAACAAAAACTTCTAAAATGTCAGGCAGAGTTCTGTAAAAAATTACCTATACGTGTGCCTGCTTAATACCCCTAATGCATTTTACTGATTTTGTCATTTGTATGCATTTCAGGTTGCTTTTATTGAAGATCATATCCCTTTCAAAGATCTTGACCTAAAAGGCATGTTAAAAGCACCAAAATTTGGCATATTCTTCCAAAGTGAAAATGTAAAAAACTCTTACGAAGAGCTGCTGTATTATTCCTGTCCAATCTGCACAGACAAAACAAATTTTGGAAGCTTTGCTGAGCTACGCCGTCATGCCAGGCAAGTCCACGACAAGCAGTATTGTGATCTGTGTGTCAAAAACCTGAAAATCTTCCCAAAAGAGTTCCGTGTGTATACTCGCTCTGAGCTTGTCACACATAGGAAAACTGGTGATCCTGATGATAAGTCACATAAAGGACATCCTCAATGCGACTTCTGCAGTGAAAGGTATTTGGGTAATGATGAATTACTAACTCATCTAAGAAAAAATCACTTTTGGTGTCATTTTTGTGAGAAAGATGGAAAGCAAGATTATTTTGCAGATTATGAATTCTTGAGAGAGCATTTCAGAGATGAACATTTCCTTTGTGAACAAGATGAATGTGTCCATGAGAAATTCACCTCAGCTTTTCGTTCGGATATTGATTTTCAGGCTCATAAACTAGCAAAACATAGCAGAAAGATGAGTAAAGTTGCTGCAAAACAGGCACGCCAGTTGAATGTTGACATTGATTATGGAACAAGAAAGATGCAGAGAAATTTAGCTGAAAAACGGTCCAATGCAGATCAGAGAAGCTACAGTAACAGAAAGGATGTCAAGACAGACAGGTAAAGTTTGTAAAAAAGCCATGTTTTAAGTCTCAAGGTTGCTCAATGTCGTTCAACTTTTTGCTTTTTTGCTTTTCAAGGCTGTTTCTGACACTGTATCAGACATATGATCATCACCACGTATCATGAAAAACATTTGACTAGGGCCATGTTTTGAGAGAGATCTGTCTTCCATCATGGGGCAATAAGAAATGTGGTTTTTCTCTTACTTATTGCATTGGTCTGATCGAAAAAATGAGAGAAGAGCAAAGTTTTTCACTGCCTGACGATGGGTTGCCAATCTCTACTATAATGTGAAAGCTATTGATGAGCTAATACACTGGCAGGTACAGTTTAGAATAGAGCACTACATGCTCTCCATGCTCCTTGTCAAGTGCTTAGCTTTTTAGTCAAAAGGTAAACACAAAAGGGCACTTTTGCAGACCATACTTTTTATCAGCGGAAAAACTTACGATCTTCTAGTGGAAACCATCCAAAATAACATCCTCAGTATGAGCGTTTTCAATTCGAATAGCCCTTATTTTGTCCAATTCGGAATGGATCCTTCAATTGATTTCTATTGTTAATCTTGCAGTATCCCACAAGCTGATTGGTCTTCAAAACACAATGCCAATATAGCTTCATTTTCTGATTGATGCATTTCAATCTGCGTATGAATTCTGCATCAGTCTATTGTTTCGATTTGTTTCTGACGTTTATACTCTGAGAAGTGTCAGGTGAATCGAAGCCTTAAAGTACACTCGACATGTTTCCGCTGTTTCTAGCAATTTTGAAATTTCTTTCTACTCAAACATTACTAAGTCTATTGAATTATGTCTCTTGAATTTTTAGCCAGAAAAATCATACAGACGAGGAAAAAGAAGGTGAAAGAAACAAAAGGAAACTGGCTCAGGAGTCAGTAGAAGGAGCAAAAAGTCAAAGCAGGAATGATAGATCACAAAACAGCGAATCAGCACCCGGATTGGTAGCACCAGCATCTAGACCAGCACCATCAGCATCCGTTTCAGTTGCAACAGCGCCTGGTCATGTTGCTTCAGCAGCCAACTCGATGGCACCAGCATCTAGAACAGGATCATCAGCATCGAGTACAGTCGCAACAATGCCTGGTCATGTTGCATCAGCAGCCAATTCGATGGTACCAGCATCTAGATCAGCATCAGCACAATCAGCAGCATCTGCCACAGCAGCATCGGCATCATCAGTTACTGCAGCAGATATAATCAAAGGAAGAGCGAACAAACAGACCGCTGAAAGGAAAGCACTGGATAGCTCACGAGAGCAAGGCAATCTATCTTGGTCGAAATTTTCTAACAATATGAATCTGACTTCTCAGGATGCCTTTCCAAGTCTTGGTAATGCCAATCTAAAAGCAGAAATCGGAGATTTAGGTGTGTCTTACAAAAATGCAACTGCTGTAAGAAAAAAGGATACTAAAGTAATGATTGGAAAGAAAATTACTACGAATGGCTATGAAAATCCATCCAGTGTTAAGGCAACTGCAATATCTTCAACAAAGCAGAAAAGCAAGTCACCGCCGGGGATAAGAAAAGTGGAGCAAGAACCAGAAAAGGGTCCAGTTAGTAAGGCACCTCCTGGTATGGATAAGACCGGAAAACTTTCAGCAGTAGCAAGCCAGAAAGCTCCACCAGGCATGACAGCAAAACGCGATGCTCCGGTCCATGCCAATGGTATGCCTCCGGGGATTAAGAAACAGACACAGGCCAGCTATAATGTAAAATCAGTCGACAACACAAGGTCAATTCAGGAAAGGAACTTAGAGTTGATACAGCTGATTAAAAGTTTGCTCAGTGATGGTGATTTTGACAAGTTTAAAGATTTAAGTGGAAGTTTTCGTAGATCCGAAATAAACGCTTCTCAATATTATGATTTTATCACTGATCTTCTTGGAACGAATATGGAGACAGTTTTCTTCGAGTTGGTGGATTTATTGCCTGATAAACTTAAACAAGAAGAATTACTCGCTGTTTATAATTTTCATTTTGATACAAAACATGGTTCAAAGACTAATGGTGGAGGGAAGGTTGTTAACGGAGAAAAGGAGAAGTTTGTTAGACCAGACGAGGTTAAAATTGAGAAAAATATAGGTGACACGAAACCAAGAAATGCGAAAATTACAAATAAGAAAGATCTGGATCTCATACTATGCAAAATTTGTGGAATTTCATTATCGAAAAAAGAAGCGAAAACACATATGGATATTCACGTTGAAAATGATTTTCCTGAATTGCCAGTTGCTGCGAAACCGAAACTACAAACTTGGCAAAAACAGCCGAAATCTGTGAAAAGTGCTTGGGGAAAACCAAAATGATTAATTGAGAACGTTTTTAGTTCAAAGCTTAATTTCTGTCAAAATTGAAGTGAAGTTTTGTTAAATTGTTAAAGTCATGAGTTAACCAAATACAGTCAGGTTTTACTTGTTGTCGTGTCTGTTTACGAATTTTTTAGAAGACAAGAAATTCCGTTTGTTTTTCCAATGCCCAATTCTAGCGTTTCCATGTCTCAGGGGGAGAAATTCAACATTCCGACAAGTGGGACCAACAGACTTAAATTCCGGCAATGGCTGAAAAATGGGTTGTTTTGTATCGTTTCGTTTAGGAAACCGTAAATTTTTGACAAAGATGAACCAATTACAAGAAAACGTTCCAAAGTCAATGCAAAAATCAAACATAACCACTTTTCACAGCACACAATATAGAAGTTTAATGAATATAAATAAGTAAAACCAATGTTTAAAAACTTAGATAAATAAGACAAAAATTTACAGTTTTCGTAGCAAAGTTCTTGAATAACCTCAAAAACAAAGACTTCTTTGTCACAAGCAATAAATGTTTGAGGAGCAATGTTTTGCGATGCCGATCAGTCAAACAATTCGTTCGTATTTAACAAGCAATGCTGTCCAACAATATTTGATCGTCTAGCCAGCCAGGATGAAGGCTTGAAGAAAGTCTCAATGTCCGGAGTGAGTTTTATAGCAGAATCTTTTCAGTCTATTTGCTGCTCTCTTTTATACTAAACAAAGCTTGATGATAGTTGAGATGACGTATCATCACTTTTCGAGTCCAGCATGCTTTGCAAGGTTAGCTGACTGTTCGATTTCTTATTCAACGATGGCCTCTCATCAGGACTTAAACTTGGGCATTTTTCAATTTTTATAGCCACTTGATGCTCCACAGACTGCGCTCGAGCCTTTCTTGTGCTGCAACCGACCTGAAACTTCGCAAGTTTAAAGCCAATTTTCTTCCCGAAAATCTTCTTGAATATAAATTTGAATCCGTCGCGGAATTGCGAACTGAACGCGCAGTAGATGAACGGGTTGATAACGTGATTCAGCGATGAAGAAATATTCCCAAATATCTCTATTCCAAATACAGGGCTGAAGTAGCCTGGTTTAGCGAATAGGGTCGTTGCAACTAGTACCATATATGGAAAGTAAGTGATGATCATTGCGGCTGTTGCGGCAGAGAGCATTTTCACCGCTTGACGCTTGCGGAGGTCAGATTTCCCCACTCCGTTGTCGTTGCCGGGTGATTTAGAACGGTATAAGAATAATCCGATGTTTGAGTATAAAATGAAAAGGAACAGTGAGAATATTACATACATTATTAATCTGAAGGCAAGTTGAAAGTCTTCTTTTCCTTCGTTTGGGTTGATCTGAATGCAAAGTCGCGTCAAATGGGTGTTTCCGTATATTGGACGGATCATAGATATAACACCAGCACTTGTCATTGAGCTAGCACTCCCAGCAATCGCCAGGATCCATATTAATGCAATTGTGATGTATAAGTGCCTCGATGTCAAGTGAATTTTCTTCCGCAACCTGTGAAATCATCATACAGTATTAATTAACGGTGCATAAAATTAACGATTCGCAATGGATGAAGCAGGCTAGTTTAGAAACAAAATTGCAGGTGAAACATGAGATATCGACTATCTTAAGCGGCAAAGATGGAGAATTTTCGTGGTATTTTATTTAGTTTAATAGTAGATGTAAGAGATTCAATAACCCTTACAGTCATCCGGACTGGGAACAGACTTTCGTGACAAAACACTCCTTTGTTCTATAACGGAACGGTGGCGGAACGGTGGACCATAGAAGAGGGATATTTTGAGACTATTATAGACTACATATATCGGTATAGAAGCCGGGACATCGCTTGTATAGAAGCCGGGACATCGCATCGGAAATCTTGCAGCAAAGCTCTTTAGCTTAGAATTGCGAGAAATAGAGAGACATATTTTTCGGAGGTGAAGATAAAATCTAGAATTTCAGGAGAAGATAAACTAGCGAGACCTCGACCCCAGCTGTGACGCTACTGGCTGGGGCTCGAACCCTGACCTCAATGACTTCCTCATGAAACCACGAAATAGCTGGATTTGACAACGACCCGACGAAAGCAAGTCGTCAGCTTTTGATTTGACCATGCACTCTCCTAGCGGCATACTAAAAAGAACCTGTCGATGCCTAGCGCCCAAGCAGGCAGATACTGCAACGATTACAATAGCTCGTAAGTTAATGGATAACGTATAACATACCTGATCACGATAAATCGATGCACTGAAATGGCAGCCAATGATGCACCTGATGCCAATGCCCCAATATGCGTCGCACAATTCAAAATATAACAAGACCATGCGGGGAATCTCCAGACTGGGTAGAAAAACGTCTGAAATATTCCAAGGATAGGAAGAGCAATTACAGTCATTAGGCTATCAGCTAACGCGAGATTGAATAACAACCAATTTGCCATTGTTCTCATTCTTTTTGGGTAACCAATAACAAAGAGAACAAAGATGTTTGAAATTGCTCCGACAATGATAAGAACAAGCCATGATACACCAACGGCTATTCGAACACCGCTTGAGAAGACCTCTTGTTGACTCAAACCAACTAATGTGCAATTCTTTGAGCCTGATCTTGTTAGTAGATCTCTACTGATTGAAATACCAAATGTTTCTCTGTTAGAGCAGTATACACCATGAGCCATTGTTGACGATAGTATGAGCTTCCCTTCAGCAGGAGACTTCAGTTTCTTCTTCACAACAAGGAACGAGTGTTTCTTGTATTCACAGCCTCAAATCTAGTCAGATCTTCAGATCTTTAGAAAATCTTTAATTTCACCCAATAAGATCTTAAATCGTTGCTGTGTTGATGAAAAATGGCACTGAATCTTGTAATGGCCAGAAGAAAAAACCAAGCACTAATTTTAAGCCCAAGTACGTACGATTTTACTCAAAATAGATGGTTAATTCGTCGTCTTTCCGGCTCAGAGACGCAATGACGATCAAAGTCACATTTATGCACCATACAAACATCGATTATTGACAGCAAGGTTAACTTGACTCGTATATGTGACGTCTTCTATGTTGTTGTTTTGTTTTCTTTAGTCCTTACTTGCTTCAAAATTTGTTATTATCATCCTTCGAAATAAACAATGAAATTTTCGCTACCACACATTTTGTTTTACGTCAAAGCAAGATAAATCCACTCGAGCGTTTCCAACGATCTACTCAAACATTTTTCGACACGAAAGCTGAAAAACTCCTTTCTTTCAACGAATTTCACGATAAAGCAACAGAAAAAGTTCCCAAATTTTTCGCAACAAGTTTTCAAGTTTTTCAGTACTCAGAAATCTCCAAAGGCGATTCAATATTTCAATTGGTTCGTCTCCCAAAAGAGATATTAGGAACTTTACTTATCCATGCTTCACTGAGAAAACTGGCGAATGGCAAGCCTAAAATGCGTGGTTGATTGCCCTGCATACAATTGCACATGGATAAAGACAATTAATTCAATAAGATTTCGAATCCATAGAATGCGCGTTGTCTGTGGTGCAGCATGAGATAATATCGAATCTTGCTTTTCAATGTTATGTAACAACCAGCTAATGATGTAAAGTAATGAGGAGTCGTGATTATGAAGATGATGATAATGGTGATGGTTATGATGGCGATAATGATTAGGATGATCCTGGTGATGATGATGGTGATGATGATTATGATGATAATAGTGATGAAGGGGTTGATAATTATGATTATGTGATCATTATAATCGTGATCATAATGATTTTCACCAGATGACCATCATGATTACAGTATGATTATTACGATTACGATGACAGTGATTAAATTAGTTTAAAAAACTGCTGATGATGACGATGATTACTGCGGTGATGACGATCACTATCATGATGTTTGTGATCATGGTGAATGGTGACCATGAACATGATGATCAAGACAATGTTGATCATGATTATAATCCTCGTTATTTCTTTCTTTGATGACGAATGGATGATTTGAATTTCAACTGCAAGAAACAGAAACTCTCTCGAAAAATAACCAAACAGGACAAAATAACCAGAAACTTTTTGAACCAACTCAACCAGCGATCCAAATTGAATCTGCCTTCTATGGCAAGCGGATGTCACCATGGTCAGAAAAACCCACTTTTTCTCAGATAAACTGGGTTTTTCTACAGATAAACCCACTTTTTCTGGAAAAACCCATTTTATCTGGTGAGAAACCCACTTTTTCTGATAAACCCACTTTTTCTAACAGATAAAGTGGGTTTTTCTAAAAAACCCACTTTTTCTACAGAAAAAGTGGGTTTTTCAGAAAAAGTGGGTTTTTCTCAGATAAAGTGGGTTTTTCAGAAAAAGTGGGTTTTTCTCAGATAAAGTGGGTTTTTCTCATTCTCAGATAAAGTGGCTTTTTGTCTCAAAAAGTGGGCGTAAAGCAAAGAGAGAATTCCTCTGTAAACGTTTCTATGTCACTGACCACGCTACTTTATCAGTATTGCTGTTGTGGCATACTTACTGGTCTTACTGATGTTCTTACTCTGTGAATATAGATGCTTTGGACGCTTTGATGATAGCTTTAATGATTTCCTTGGGGACAAACCCACTTTTTCTGAAAAACCCACTTTTTCTGAAGAACCCACATTATTTGAGAAAAACCCACTTTTTCTGGAAAAACCCACTTTATCTGAGAAAAACCCACTTTTTCTGTAGAAAATGTGGGTTTTTTAGAAAAACCCACTTTATCTGTTAGAAAAAGTGGGTTTATCAGAAAAAGTGGGTTTTTCACCAGATAAAATGGGTTTTTCCAGAAAAAGTGGGTTTATCTGTAGAAAAACCCAGTTTATCTGAGAAAAAGTGGGTTTTTCTGACCATGGTGACATCCGCTTGCCATAGCCTTCCTTCTGATTATCAATTTGTGAGGCTAATACTTCTGGCAGATTTTACAAAGCTCTCTATCCACGAGAGGGGCAACGGGGAGCTACATTTTCTCTAGGAAATCGAGAGTAATTGTCTGAAGATAAAACCAACTAGATGATATAAAGTGACAAAATAATCTATAAAATTCGTTATACACTTACAGCATTCTATTGACTGACAGGAACAATATGCTCAGGGATATCAAGATTAAAAATAATATTAAAATCACCAATTTTCGTATTGTCCTCTTGCAGATATTTGATCCAGTTCTTTAGAGCTAATCTGACTGGTAAATTTGTAATACACAGGCCAAGAATCATACCTACAAGAAATAGAACCAAAATAAAATCTAAAATCTCTTAATAAATTTAAAAAATTTTGACCACTAAAGATTTAATCAACACCGTAAGGACTAGAAAAGAAATAAACTGGCAAAGAATATTACAAAAAACGAGCTCTACGCGAGAACAAAATGCGAACCGTGGACCCAAATAATTAAAGAACGGAAACTAACATGGCTAGGACATTTGATGCGAATACATCCCAAAACAGCAGCAAGAAAATCCCTTGAAGAAAACCTCAGGAAAGTGAAAAGACCATAAGGAAGACGAAAGGCAACCTGGATGCAAACCATATGGCAAGATCTAAAGAGCATCGGAAAATTATATCTCTCCAAACAAACTAAAACTTTGAAAAGATTAATTGAACTAACGCATGAAAACTGGCGTAGCATTGTTAAACGCGTTGTGCAGTACCAACTGCGTGTGACGTATTAGCAGTAATAGCAAGGACTAGAAGCGTGAAAATTTGCCTCAACACTAAAGTTGAGTTGTTGAATTCGAATCTGAAGTCGAAGTGTTTCTGCATCACAATTTTCAAAGATTTTGAAATAAAGAGGCCTAAGTTGAAAAGGTGTAAAACAATAATAACTACCTTCTCTGACTTTAGTTTCGTCTTCATGAGTCTCCGCATCTGGAATCGATAAACAGCCAGTGCGCAAAATAAAATATTCTTCTTTGACATTATTCATCCAGATGCTAAAAGGACCTTCAACGTAAAGTGAATGAGATGAGTCATAATTTGTGATAAAGTCTCTCTGTTCTTGATTTTGTGAACTGATGAGAAAGTAATCTTGGATTTTGCTCATTTTGTCTTCAACTGGCATTGATTCTTTGTTTTCTAAAGTGATCAGCAAGCTTTCTTTTTGCTCTAAATCCTAGAAAATAGAATTTAAGTTTAGTTGCATGGTCGCATTATCATCTACCGTTTCAAACAGATTTTTGCCTGATGGTGTATGATGATGGCAACGACGATGGAGAATGGTGATGATGATGATGAAGATGATGATGATGATGACGATAATGATTATGACCTTCATTATAATGTTGATGATAATGGCATTGATGATGATGGCAATGATGATGATTATAATGATGATGATGGTGATAATCATGATGATGATGAAGATGATGACAATGATGATTAAGATGCCGAAGATGATAAAGATGATGATGATGCTGATGCCAATGATGATGATGATGATGATGTGATGATGCTGATGCCAATGATGATAAGAATAATGATAATGATGATGTTCTTGATAACGATGATGATGATGATGATGCCAATGATGATGATGATGGTATGTGTGATGATTATTATGATGCTGATGATGCTGACGGCCAATGGTGATGATGATGATGATGCTGATGGCAATGATGATGATGATAATGATAGCTTTAAGCCCCCTTTAAGCTTGAAACCAATGTTCCAGAACCCAGTATGGAATGAGATGAGTGTGCACCGGACATGTCCGGTCCACAAGACCCCTGAAAACAATAGCTTCTATTGTTCTCTAAGCCATTGTCTGGTGCACAAGAAATAAACATTCCATACTGGTCCAGAACAACACAATTCATACCTCAGGTCTGTAAACTCTGATATTTTCTGAATCCTTTGTGATTCTTTCCATAGCTCTTTTACAAACTGTGAATCTATCCTTCAAATCTTCTTCGTCCATCAAATACGGATTTATATCCTTATATTTATCAAACCAAAATGCCATTCTTTGTGCCTTTTGCACTGGTATACTTGCCCTACCAAATACCTCCATCAAAATTGTATAAGTCAAATTATCAGGTCTAACATAGTTATCTTCCATAAGAGTTAGTAATTCAAGAGCACAGTCTATTTGAGGATGTGGCTTTGGCCATAATGCATCTAGCAGGGTTCTGTTAACAAATTTATCTTTTGGGAAGACATCTAGTAGTTCGTTGTATGCGTCTAGGTTTTTCTGAAGCCCGAATTCATGAATATACTTGATACCAGTGTAGATAAAACCTAAATGACCACGACTTCGTTTGTCTTTGCGTCTAAAATTATGCACAACTTCTATAAATCCTTCCTTATTTCTCTTATTTTGCAGGGCATGTTCAAAATGAATTACGTCTGTTTTTTGAATTTTCTGTTTCACCCTGCCTGTAAACATGCTTGTTATTTCCAGTTCATGGGTTTCTTTCATTTTCTCTCTATCTCTTTCATGAGCATTTGATAATTTTTCAATCTCTTTCTCCTGCTCAAGTACCGGCCTAATTCCCTCACCTGACTGAATTTCCTTTGCAATTTTGTAACTCTGTGGTACATTTGAGCTGTTTCTTTTCAAGAATATGGTTATTTGATTACCACTTCGAGAAAATAATCTTTGAAAAATGCGATTCGCCATATAAATCTGCATTAAAAATCTCACAAAGTCACAGCATTTTATTCAATTTTCAGCACCAAAAACTGGCCTATGAGAAGTCAGTCTCTCTTGGAAAATATCTGCCTCGTTTTGAATTACCAGCGCGCAATGAATTGTGGATCTGGTCATCTTCACGTGTGGAATGAAATTCGTTCTTTTTCATTGAAACCCTTTGGCGTTCGTTAGCTCAGTAAGTATTGTGTGCATTTTGCATGATCTGGTGTGAGTTTGGCAATCCAATTTGATAAGATGCAATTAATCTGAACATTAGAAGATTTCCAAAATGTCTGATTGGTTTCTTTAGGGTTATTCACCAAACAGGACGCAGAAATTTGAAGATCCTCTCCCTTCATTGCTGATCATCTCAACTCCATGGCCATCTTTGTCCCCCAATCAAATAATCTTCTGCAAAATAAACTTGGTGTAAGACTTCCGTCTGTGCCAGGCCCTGCACACCCAATCTCAGCAAAAACTGCCACCCTGTACAGACTGTGTGTAAGGATTGTAACCCCACACTCTCCCCTTAACCACCCTTTTGCTAAATGAGTCCAACTGGCCTTGTATAGGAAAGAAGCCCCTCTGCACATAGAAGTTACAAAATCAAACCATGATTATGATTGCCCCTAAATCGGGGTCCTACGTACCACAAGTTCCGTTTTTGGAGGTAATGGCAGTGAACATACTGATATCTTGATGATCCAGATTTATTGCACTCAATCACTTGTTTTTCTTTTACATTAAAGAATTGAAATTTTCTAGGTTGCTGGTTTAATAGACCTTTCCCCTAATTACGTCACAGACCCGCGCGCGCGCAATGAATTCTGGTAGTTGTGGTCACGCGTTTCATCAACAAATCTGTTTTCATTAGTAACCATACGGAATTTGCGCTGAAATCACTGTCAACATGTCGACTAATGATAAAAATGAAGATGTTTCGAACACAAACCATTGCTCTAGTTTTTTTAAAAACTCTTGCACGGGCAATGGTTTCATAGCAGAAGAGAAAGCAGTCTCAGACCGTGATACTGTGGTGGTGGCAGAGGCCGAGAGAGCACAAAACAGCAACGATGGCTGGTCAAAATCATTGTCTGACTTTCCGGGAATTTCTGAATCTGGCATAGAGAAGACATTGATAACTGGATCAATTTCTTTCCCAAAAAGATCTGCTGCTCCAAAGTCATATAGACATAAAAAACAAGGCTACAAATTATGGAAAGAAGGGTATGTCCAAAACATTTTTCTCAAACCAAATGTAAAGGCCCAGCATCTCATGTTCCTAATAAAGTGCAGAGTACATGCTTCAATGAAGAACATTTTTTACAATGTTTATGTACACTTAAATCAAAGAAATGGTGATGTTATATATTCAAAATGCAACTGTAAGGCTGGTCAAGGAGGATGTTGTAAGCATGTTGCAGCATTACTGTATACATTGCTTGATTTTAGTAATTTAGAACTCAAAAGGGTTCCAGACACACTCACTTGTACTCAGGTAGCACAGAAATGGCACGTCCCATCTTCAACAAATTTGACCATGTCAAAAGCTGTTAAATTTGATGATGTTTCATTCTCAAATACACAACCAAACAAGCCATCAAAAAGAGCCTTTGGAAAAACCGCCGAGAGAATTACTCTGCAACACCATCTTTTGCCAAGAAAGTTTCTAGTGATACACTGAAGCATTTAGTCAATAATTTGCAAAATTCTGCCAATGCTGGACTTTTTTGTAAAGTAGTTGCTTCAAATGATTGTCAGCCTACCAATTTTTTCGAGAAATCAGTCAAGAATGCTAACATGGATGATTCAAAGAACACAGAGAACGAACTTGAAAATGATGACAATGAGACAATTTACCAAGTTTTTGAAAATATTGCCAATGAGAATTTTTCACTTTGTAAGGAGACAATTTTTGAAGTTGGGAATGAAATTGAAAAATTTGTTGGAGTCTCAAAAGAGAAGGCAATAGACATATGTATAAGAACAAAAATGCAAAGAAAGGACCCAGAGTGGTATGAGGAAAGGCGAAAACGCGTAACAGCATCACACTTTGGCAAAATAATGAACAGAAGAAAAAGCATTGAACCAAAGTCCATTATAGCTGACATTTTGAAACAAAGTAGCAAAAGGAGTGACAATATGCCTGCACCATTAAAATGGGGCATTGAAAATGAGAAAACAGCCATCAACAAGTACCTCGAGACACAGAAAGATGGTGTTATTGTAAAGGATTGTGGGCTTGTCATAGACCTTCAATATCCATGGCTTGCTTGCAGTCCTGATGGGGTGATTTTGAAAGATAATCTGCCTATCGGGTGCATTGAAGTCAAAAGTCCTTTTGCAAAAGGGAATTGACATTGCAACAAGCAGTTAAAGATGACAAAAATTTTTTTTTGAAGAAAACTGATAATGGGCTAACATTGAAGAAGAACCATATTCACTTTTATCAGTGTCAAGGTGTTGTAAACATCCTCAATCTCCCATGGATTGACTTCATTGTTTACACTGAGGTTGATTTACATGTAGAGAGAATTTTCAAGGATGCATCACTTTGGAAAAATATTATGGTACCTGAACTAACTAGATTCTACCAAAAACACATCTTAAATGAACTTTTAGGATTAATACATTAAATATGTACAGTAGGTAAGAAACAACAATAAGAAACAAAATTTTTTGTGAATGGGACTAATTATCATCATCTGTAATTAAGGGAGGCAAAAAATTTGTTAGATAGCAACATATTATCCAAATTTTGTTAAGATCAGGATGCATAGTTATAGGAAATAAAGAGTTTAAAATTCTAAAAGTTTTAATTCTTGATATGGCACGTTCAACATGAATGCGCACTGATGCAATTTTTCTTGTTTCAAACTCTTCATCAATGCTCAGGTGTTCTTTTCCTCTTAAAAATGGTGGAATATTCAAAGTTGCACCACTTGGCAATTCACTTTCTATATCAAACCCTTTATCTGCCATTAAAGAGTCCCCCTTTTCCAACAGCTGAAGTATGCCACTCTGTACAGTTACATGTTTATCACTTGCTCTACCAGTAAATAAGTCTGCAACAAATGATATTGTTCCTGCAGGTGAAATTCCTACAAGTCCTTTTGCTGTATTGTGGTGCTTGTAGCTTGAATATGTCACACTTTGCGATCTGATAGAGCTTGCCTTCTGGATAAAAATCTCAGTGCAATCAATCACAACTCTAGTTGATGGATATGTTTCCTTGAAGCATTTTGGCATTGTTTCATCAACACAAGATCTTGTTGGCCATATTGGTATTTGCCGCAAAAAACTGTGAAGGAAATCAAACCAAGTGATGCAGATTCTAGACATATGTTGAACAGAAATACCTGCTCTGTTTGCAAGATCTTCTTCAAGCAGACCCAATCTCAGTCGAACCAAAACTAAGAAAAACTCTTGTTCGGGTAAGAGGTTTCGCTTTTGGACCTCGCTTCTGGTGATTTGGGTTCTTCAGTTTGTCAGAATTGGTTCCAGAGTCATAATAAATCAGCTTCTCAACCGTATTGCCAAATGCAAGAAACAATGCTCTGAAAGTTCCATAGTTTGGTAAACCAGTGTAAAATCTAAACATTTTTTCATCATCCTTAAAACTTTCCAAGCTGAATGAAGAACCTTTCCTTGCTACCTTTTCCAACAAAAGGGTATTTTCCTTTCTCAGCTCTTCGTTTTGAACTTTTAGTGACCTGTTTTCTTCTTCCAACTGTTTTATTCTCTCTTCCAAACTATATCCATTATTTGCACATGGTTGCTGTTGTTCTGATGCCTCTACATATTGCATTTCAATGTCATCAGTGACAGCAACGTCATGTTGACAGTCATTGTCAAGTTCATCAGTATGAAGCCGAACCTCTCTGTTCCTTGACTTTGTTGTTGGCCTAGGAATAATTGGTTTTTCCTTTTCAGTTTTTGGGGTGATTGTAGGCACGTTGTTCATATACGTTTTCTTCCCACCAGGGAAATGCTTTGAACAAACTCTGTGCCCTGTAGTTGGCTTGAAGTCCTTCCTACACACCATATGAATCCACCTTTTTCTCAAAAGTTGCTTTTCCTTCGATTTTCCTTCAGGGAAGCTATAAAAAGACAAATCTTTATCTCTCTTGCTGTTGCTGAAGCAATCAGGGACACAGCAAGTGTACCCTCCACATCCTCCAGACTTACGGGAGTTAGGCCATTCGACATCTCCATCTCCATCTGCATTTCCTTCTTGCATTTCATTTGTCTCTAGAATGTCATGTTCTGAGACTGCTTTCTCTTCTGCTATGAAACCATTGCCCGTGCAAGAGTTTTAAAAAACTAGAGCAATGGTTTGTGTTCGAAACATCTTCATTTTTATCATTAGTCGACATGTTGACAGTGATTTCAGCGCAAATTCCGTATGTTTACTAATGAAAACAGATTTGTTGATGAAACGCGTGACCACAACTACCAGAATTCATTGCGCGCGCGCGGGTCTGTGACGTAATTAGGGGAAAGGTCTATTGGGCTGACCTATTCTCACAAGTTTTGTACCAACTCACCCTAGCTAATCTATAGCACTACAGTGGTGGATATGCACTACTGAGGTGTAATTTTTTGTGTACTATGGTTGATACAAAATCAAGCAAAAAACGCAAAATCCACCACAGTGCGTAAAAATCCCACCACATCAAGCATAATAACTAACCACAGTATTACTTGTCCACCACGGTAAGCAAAAATGCCACTACAGTATACATAAAAACCACCACAGTGTGTATCCACTACAGTTGTGCTTATAGATTTGCTAGCTTGCAACCACATCAACTGTATGAGTAATTTTTTACCTCTTAAGTTGAGATTAGTTAATGACGCTCTTTGTTTCCTGTAGGTATTCATATCATCAACTTGAGAAAGACCTGGGAGAAACTTGTTCTTGCTGCAAGAATCATTGCTGGTATTGAAAACCCCGCAGATGTTTGTGTTATCTCTTCAAGACCCCATGGCACAGTATGAAATAACAATTTTCTGCATCTTATTAGACTATTTTACTTATTGAGGTTTGTTGAACATAATGTGTTCCTTGTTTCCTTTCATTTCAGCGTGCTGTTTTGAAATTTTCCCAAGCTACTGGAGCCACTCCAATTGCAGGACGTTTCACTCCTGGAGCCTTCACAAATCAGATCCAAAAAGCCTTCAGAGAGCCAAGATTATTGGTAGTGACTGATCCCCAAACTGATCACCAGGTATCTTAAAATTTGAATTTTTTAATTCCTCTTCACAGGGCTATCTTTGTGATAGTATGTGAAGAGGGAAGAATTTTTATTTGTAATAAAAACCATCTCCTCCCCTTCCCTGACAGAGCAATGTTGGTATTAGTACCTTGTACCTTGAGATATGCCTAAGAACTAAATCATCAACAAAGCATTGCTCTGCCAAGGGGCAGAGGGATGGCCTCAGAATTTTTATGAGGGGCTGTACCTTTGTGCATTATCCAGCACATCAATATCTGTAAAGATGGTGCAAGTTTTTCTGCCCATCTATCTTCATCAATATATTGAATTTAATTTCTATGATTCTTTTCCTTTTAGGCAATCACTGAAGCATCATATGTTAATATTCCTATAATTGCTTTATGCAACACTGATTCTCCTATGCGTTTTGTTGATGTTGCCATCCCATGCAACAATAAGGGTATCCATTCTATTGGTTTGATGTGGTGGATGCTTGCCAGAGAGGTGCTTCGTCTTAGAGGTATCATCAGCCGTGAGATACCATGGGATGTTATGCCTGATTTGTACTTCTACAGAGACCCAGAGGAGGTTTGTAGTGCTTACATGATTATGGTGTCATTATTTATTTGTGTTAATATGTATAATTATGTTATAGGTTCTTTGTCTGCTGATGAAGGAAACATGTTCAGACTACAAAACTGATTCCTCTCAAGACTAAACTAAATTGTACTGACACATAACTTAATATAATAATTGCCAAAGTCTACCTTGGAAAATATAACCCTGTCCTCCATCAGATACTGTTTGATAACCTCTTCTTTAAAAGTAAATCAATGTCCATTGAACTTGATAAATTTTTATTGTTTTATTAGATTGAGAAAGAAGAACAGCAAGCAGCTCAAGCCAAAGCTGAAGCAAAACCAGATGATCAGACATACCAACAAGATTGGTCATACCAGCAAGATCAAGGTGCTCCTCAAATTGATGCAGCTGCTACTACTGGTGGAGAGTGGGGTGCAACTGGAGCAGAAGGACAAGAGGTATGTCATTATTTCATTGATTAATCAGCCAAAACTTAGATTTTTCTTTAAGACTTATACTTTGGTTGATGAGATGCTCAGAGGGAGGTCACGAGAAACTCTGCGTGGACTTTGGAGTTTTGTGACCTCGCTCTGACACTGAAAGCTTTGTGACAAAAACAGAACATGTGCATTTTTACTTTGTAACTTTGCCTCTGTTTTTACTTTGCAAAGGCACATAAATGGTCGTCAGAATAGACATTTTTCAGGCTTTGTTGAGTGTTAGGTCAGGAAAAGGCCTATTGAATGGTGTTCTTCATTGTTTGGGAATTAGAAAGATGTCATATTTTGTTTGATTAAGTAAAGAGAAAACACAGATATGGCTGACACAAAAGTATGGCAAAACACTGATTTTGGTCATACTATCTTAGATCTCTTATGTTATCTTGCCATCATATATTCATTTCTTTGCAGTGGGGAGCAGAAAATGTTGCACCTGCCCAGCCAGCTGGATTTGGAGCAGCCCCTAGTGGTGGTACAGATGATTGGGGTGCAGATATGGCTGGAAAAGAATGGGGAGCACCAGAAGGAGCCACCACTGAATGGGGTGCAGCAGCTGGAGAAAGCTGGTCTTGAAACTTGTATCAAATGTAGAACATGATTGAAATGATATGAAAGCAAGATGAAGAAATAAAAAGTAATTTTTGTTTTTTTTTTGTTTCCAAATCTTTTTCTAATTTTCCCTTTAATGTAAAAGACCAAATCAAGAAGAGTTCAAAGGGCATGGTTATAATCATTTAGGATGCGTTCTTTTGAAGCGAATCAGTGGTTAGCTTTGCTATTTCGATTCTCTGAAGACGTGGAACCGAAGCAAAATAAAAAGAACTCATTGATTTGGTCTTTGAAGCAAACCTCAAGTTCCAAGTCCTCTTTCAAGAAGCAGAGGCAGCTTCGCTATTGCATTGAAAGGAGCGGTACAATATAGAATCAAACTTTTGCTTCACTCTAAAAGAACGCACCCCCAATAGTGACGGTGCTGTGACATCGCGGCCTAATCCAGCTGGCCTTGTTCTTGGTGTTGGAAGCTCAGGTCTGGGTTAAATCTACACAGCTAGCATCAGAGCCGGGGTCATGGTCTGGATTAGTTACTCTACTATGAGATCATACCGACTGGCGTTAAACACACATTTTTATCTTCACCTAAGCGCCCTATAGTATGAAGCCCCAACAAAAGTTTGCGCGCGCGCAGGTTGGAATCGCGAATAGCTCAATGTCCTGAAATGCTTGTTGGATAACGGCAGCAATGATTAAGATCGGAAGTAGGATTGATTGCAAAGACGGGACAAAACGGTGAACTCCACAGTCCAGGATCATGATGTAAACCAAAAATTACCAAAAGCAACTAATACAAAAGGAGACATTATTTGAGAAGAGAAAAGGGATTTGTAAAATACTACAAACCATAAGAAAGGATTTTTATCCCAAAACAAGTTTTCATTAGCTTTTGTACTGATTTGAAGTGAGTTGTTCCAAAGCTATACATATTTGTGGAACGATGCTGTCCAACATAGCCATGCCTTTACTTGTCGCTCGAATTCCCTAAAACAAATAACGGACTAGATGATTAAATCAATGGAAATTGGTGGACTAGAAGCATTTGCGAAGATTAGTTGTTTTATGGTTCATCCAAAGGTAGGATGGTGCGATGTGTGGAAGCAATGCAGAAGGAAACGTTAAAATCCCTAGAAAGCATAAAAATTTCAATGTCTTACTCGGAATCTATTTGAAGAAATCCATCAGATACCATATCTCGTACTGGTCCATTCTCGAGTAAATCAGTCAACATTAAACCAGGGGAAAAAGCAGTGAAAGTCTGTAGGAAAAACCGAAAGCGTTTAGACAGGCCTAAAGAAATATGGACATTTCACACAGTCAGAAATGGTTGCCTACTGCTAATCAGCGATTGTTTGGAACTAATTTATCGCAACTGAACTGTCGACATAAGCGCTCTTGTAACTAATTGGCAACTATTTCCTTTTTGATGGCAACTAATCGGCGCAGAGTTCCAAAAAGTTGGGCATGCTCTACCTCTGCGATTAGTTGACCACTGATTCACATCAGTGGTAGTCGACATGA
The DNA here is from genome assembly GCA_014526335.1 of Chrysaora quinquecirrha. NCBI lineage: Eukaryota > Metazoa > Cnidaria > Scyphozoa > Semaeostomeae > Pelagiidae > Chrysaora > Chrysaora quinquecirrha. Next base: position 2,619,215 of record JACTAT010000061.1, on the reverse strand, counting down.
GCGCTCTTGTGACCATATCAACTGCATCCTATAAGTTCTGACTAGTTGGTGTTGGATCCATCGTATCGTAGGTCGATAAAGCCATAAAGCATAAAAGATAGAGCCTGGTATCAGTTATTTACAGTGCGACGAAGAAATTTCAAATGGACAAAGAATTCTTGAAGAAACTCACCTTTTGATTTACACCATTCTTCCATCTCATTCCTTGTAAAACTAATTCTTCAAGACTAAAGAAAAGAGACGCAAGATATGAGTTAATCCGATTTTGGAGGAAAGAGCGGAATATGGAACAACAAGCCCCTGGCCAAACGATCGAACATTGTATGTCAAAAAAGTTGCACTAACGTTTCGAGAGTTTTCAACTTCGTAATCTTTCGAATGCCATCGCCAGTCGTCTCAACCTATCAAGGCGAAAATAAAAGAATCTAGACAATCTACACAACTCTAGCTACGAACTAAAGATGCCTTTTTAAGGCTATCAGGAATATCAGAGAAAAGGGGTAGAAAAATACCACCTACCTGTCTCATCCAGTTTTCTGGGACAGGAATTTGGACATGACCATAGCGTTCCAGGACCTCAGACGTCATTGAATGGAGTCTACAAAACAAACAAAAATTTCCTGAAATCACATAAAAACTTGCAAAAAATTTAGAATGATATTACAAGTTCCAAATAGAAAGTTCATTGAAATTACCTTCCATGTGAACCTATCAGAAGAAAAAGAAGACTTACTCAGTTAATCAAATTAATCAAAGTAATCATTTTTATCAGGATCATTGTAATCAAAGAAATCACATTTCACGATCATCTTACCTGGACCAATTCCAAGATACTGATCTCCCTTCCAATACGCTGAATTATGCTTGCTTTCGTAACCCTGTTAACCAAAATCAAAACATGTTACAGAAAACATACAGTAGGTCATTGCTTATTTCAAGTCAACATAGACCAATTGACGTTAAATTCAACAAGGCTATGAAAGCAAAAACGTTTCATTTAGGAGCAATCTTTTTATTCATTTGTTCACTATTACCTTTCGAGCAAAGTTGGCGACTTCGTATCGATGTAATCCAGCATCTTCAAGGATCTAGAAAAAGTTTTCGTCAGATTAGAAAGAGGCTTTGTAACAAGAACTCAAAGAACTGCATTGTTGACTTGGGTCGGGTAGAATACACATTTTAGTTAATAACATGTAGTAGCGTGTTTTACGAATGAAAATGATGATGATGATGAATGTAGAAAGCATGAAAAGAAAAGCAAAGCGAAATCGAGAAATAATTACTTGTACAGCTGCATGATACATGTCGCCAACTTCATCTTGCTTTGGTAATTTCTGAAAATATTAAGGTCACGAAAAATGAGGAGAGTCACCAGTCAGGCAAAGGGAGTTTCGAGTTGTGGTCACATCGAGAGGAACGACCAGGTTCGTACTATGTACCTAGATTAGTCCTGGGCTATTATTCAGTGGTCCTCCTGTGCTACTGTACGCACAGAAATCTACACCTTCCGAAGATAACAAGATCATGTGCCTATTTCTCAGCCTGCCTATTTATTTATTTATCTCTGTCTGTCTGTCTGTCGTGTATTTCTATGTCTGTCTGTATGTCAGTCAGTCTGTCTTTCTGTTTGTATGTCTGTCTGCCTGTCTGTATGTATGTCTGTCTGTCTGTCGGTAGGTCTGCATGCCTGTCTGCCTTCAGATATCTGTCTCGCTCTTGAAATTTTCTCCAACTTCAATTTATCACTATGAATATATTCAGATTCATGAAAACAACCAGCACGATAATACTCGCAATTTCTCCCCTTCGGTGCTGTTTTTCCATCGGTGTTGATCTTTCCATCGTCAGTTGATACAGAGAAAGGTGACTGCCGCTAAGTTCGATCCCCTAAAATAGGAAATTTAGGATTTGGCATTTGGCGATAAACAGTAGTCTTATTACATGAATCCTAGTTATCAGTTCCACCTTAACGACAGCCTTCAAAACCGCTAATACTAGACTACACGCTTTACTGTGAAGAACCACTTTATAAGGAACCATATATGCAGTTAAAAATAAGGAATTATTACGAAACTTTTGGTACTACAATTTAATCAAATGAGGTCCAAAAATACGGAACTTTAGGAACTAGACCTTGAGCAAACAGAGTTGTTGTTATTGCTTTCTGCGATGAGAGGGTGTAATAATCTAGATAAATAGGGGAGTCGAAGGAAAAGAGTATGTCAGTGAGGGTTATATATCGTGTTGAAAATAACTACAGAAACTGAACTTACTAGCTTTAGTTCTTCAATCCAGTCGTTCAATGTTTGACCTGGCCTTCCAAACATCAAATCAATGGAAAAATTGCCTTGGAATACTCTATTTGCTTCTTCAATGTATCTAGGATTGAAAAATAAACCTGCATGACATGATTAGCGATCGACAGCAAAGCGCGAAGCTCTTTAAAATGGACTACGCCCAGCCAACCATTCACTTACGCAATGGCTTCCGATGCAGAATGATCCCGTCCGAGTTTTGCAAGATCTTTGTCGTTCAAAGCCTAGAAAAAGCGATTAAATGCCTGAAAACTACCACAAAATCCACAAATAATAACCAGCGGTATGAGAACTAAGATTGTAGAACCAATGAGAGACTGGTTCTAAAGTTTTTGTTCATGTTTCCACTGTAGTTCGAGAAGAATGGAAAGCATAGAAAAGGAAATAGACTTTGGAAAACTCAAACTTTAGAAAACCTGAACTCCGATTGATACTCTGTTGATTCCTGCATGCTTAAAAGACCTGAACTAAAAAAGATACGAATGTTCAATGCAGTGAGTCGCTCGGTGAGGGCACTGGATGTAAATATAAACTGCACAATCAATGTCTGTTTCACTGACCTTAGTTTATCGAGTTCTCCAGAAGATGGATTACATTCAAATGATATCTCGGCGTCATCATCAAGGCGACAATTTTTTTCGATGTTTTTAACTAGATTTTCAATTGTGGAAGGTTTGCAAAGACTTGGAGTTCCTAAGGAGAGAGAGGTATAAATTATGATCGCAAGGCTTTGACCTCTCTTATTTACGTAGAAATGAAGATGAAGGTGAAATAGTTTATTTAGCGCAAGTCAATAGGATCTCAGTAGTAGGTTAACTAATCGAAACCTCGACCAGTAGCTGGGGCTCGAACCTTGAAACCTCGACCACGCTGAGCTTCTGGCACCAAGAGCCAGCTTGATTAAACCACGATTAATTAATAAGACTTGAGACGGAGATGCCTCTCTTTAAGCCCGGGGATCAACGTACCCTACATCTACCAGTAAATTAAACTGCGGAACTTTTCAAAAGGTGCAGGAAGAAGCGGGGAAATGATATACGTTTTCCTTGATCTTATTGTTTGGACATTTTACGATTACTGGATGCCTTAAATGCTACAACAAAACAGCGAATTACTTTCTTGCAAAATGAAGTTACTTTTACGGTGGTCCGTAGGAAGCACCTAAGTGAAGGAATTTGAGTCATTTCACTTATATGACGAGAACGGATGGTTGTTTCTAAAAAGTTTATATGAAAGCATAGGCTGTAGAAGTCAATAAATTTTGAATCAACAATCGATCATTATACCTCCACCGAAATACACTGTATTTATATTTTCGATTCCGTTCTGTGAAACCATTTGATTGAACTCCAAAGAAAGACATCGTCCCATTCGTTTTTCATCGACGTTTTCGCTTTGACAATGAAAAGAAGATCGTTTAACTGTTTAACATAACTGAGTCATCAAACAATAGCAAAATATAAGCAAGATAGTTTTCAAATGAAAAATCCTTCTTTACCTTTTGTATTTGTTGAAATTGCAGTATGGGCAAATATGCTTGCAAAATGGCCACTGAAATGAAAAGAAAAACTTTTCTATTTAGTTTCTAGTGGGGATGATAATGCCAATGATGATGATGATCATGATGGTGATGATAGATTGATAAAGGTAATAATGATGATATAATGAAGATTATGATGATGATTACGATTAAGATGGTGATGGTGATGGTGATGGTGATGCTTAATTGTGATGATGATGATGATGATGATGCTTAATTGTGATGATGATGATGATGAATGGCAATGATGATGATGATGATAAGACTAATGGCGATAATGATGATGATGATTTGATACGGAGGTTGATGATGATGATGATGCGGATGATGCTGATGCTGTTGATTACCACCATGATCACTGATGAATCGATTTTGTCTGAAAACAAATACTCGACGCAATTTAGCTACTTAGAAAATTGTATGTTCTCACATGAATGTACAATGAGGCACTATTGACTAGACGAAGAAGCTGAGCTGATCCTTGCATTTTGCATTCAAAATCGTGCATATTTCAAGGCACCATGTTTGTTTTCATTTAGAATCAATAACAACAGGATTCATCTTTTGCTCGTCTATGCACATGAGACCACATGGCTTTTGCTTTCTCAGAGGCTAGGCCATTTGCAAATTTCAAATTTTTGTGGAGAAATCTGCAAGAGAGGCTACACGAAGTCGCTGCATGAATGGCGATAAGAGGACGGGGGTGGCCACTTGGGACTTTTCTTTTACCATAGTAATGCAGTCAAAGTCAAGGGGCAATTCACTCCTTGGAAACCTCGTACACCTTTGCTGAAAAACTTATTAATTTCATGGAAATCCTTTGGAAATCCTTTTGTTTTAATAGAAATCTCGTACACCCCTGCCCCACCCTGAAGAAGAGTAAAATGCCCCTCGAGAATGAAGTAATAATTACCTATTACCCCGATAAGTACCATACTTAAATCCTGATTCTGATACCTTTGATGATTCAACCTTTAAAATATTGATAAAATTTGATGATTTAGACGGAAGAAGTATTTCATAAAATCTCTTTTTTCTTCAGCTTGTTTGTAGCTGAGTGTGGAACGCTAATCGTGCCATTACTGTAATTTAATGACGTCCACGCCACTAATTACTAAAATTAAGTAATCATCTTTTATTTGAGGAATTTTTAGTGCTGCATTGCCTTGCATGCGGAGTGGATGGAGCATTACCAGTGGACCGACAGCACATTGCCCCTCAACAGCTCCGTGAGTTTTTCTAAATCTAGTTGCCATAAGATACTACTTTCCCGCTAAAACATTTTAAAACAAAGATAATGTCTACAATTGGTTTTCTGATAAAATTTCTGTCCCCCCGGTTTTCAAGTAGAGTCCCAGGACTTGGAAAACAAAAGGAAACCCTTGAACAATTGAATAATACAGACAATGACAGTTGCTCTGGGTTGCCATGACCTGTTGTTAGAATGGTCATAACAGTAGAATGTGTTTCCATGTGCACAGTGGTTACATGTGAATTTGATTCATTGAAAAATATTGTAACACACCTTGTTGTTGAGAAGATAACATGAGGCAAAGCAGAGATTTTGTTTGAAAAGAATTCTGATCTGTTGAAGGAGTGACGGCGTAAACAAGTTAGATAGGCCTGTCTGTGAAGCCATACACAACTTATACTTAGGCCCATCCTCATCGTCGTGGAGCAAGACTGACTGAAGATGGCTAACTTAACGAACAACAGCTTCGTTAATTGTCAGAAGGCTGTCAGATTCTCATGCGATGCTAAAGAAGCAGGTGCCCTTCTCTTGCCGATATTTAACGAATCAACATGGAGCACTGGATGGAGAGGATTCCTGTATCTTATAACTTTATTATGGTGTTTTATGGGCGTTTCAATTGGGGCTGACTTGTTCATGTGTGCTATCGAGACGATTACAAGCAAAACTAAACGAATCAAAGTTCCCTCTGAAACAGATCCAAAAGGTTTTGATGAAGTCGAAGTTCGAGTTTGGAACAGCACTGTTGCGAATTTGACCTTGATGGCTTTGGGTTCGTCCGCCCCAGAAATCTTGCTTTCTATCATCGAAATTGTTGGCAATGGTTTCAAAGCTGGTGACCTTGGACCTGGCACCATTGTGGGTTCTGCAGCTTTCAATCTATTTGTCATAACAGCAGTCTGCATCGCTGCAATACCTCCCAATGATATCAGAAGCATCAAAATCTATAAAGTGTTTATTGTCACTGCGTTTTTCTGTATTTTTGCTTATATCTGGCTGTACATCGTTTTGTCAGTTATAAGCAAAAATGTAGTTGATGTCTGGGAAGCGGTCATAACTTTCCTTCTGTTTCCCATTCTGGTTATCATTGCATACATCGCGGATAAAGATTATTGTTGTGAGAAAGTTGACCCAAGCAAGAAAAAAGATATAGAACTCGGTACGATTCTCGAAAATAATTTCCTAACTACTTTTCCTCTACTTTTCATTATCTTTTCATGTTATCTTAAATTTGTTTAGCTGTTTATATTCTACAGTATCATTGTTTGCTTTTTATTTTCCAGGAACAATGGAATTGTTAAAAGAAGATTATCTCAAAAAGAACCATCCAGATGTCGTGGCTTTTATGAAGGTGATCACTTTCTGCTTATCTCATAACAATAATAGTCGAGGATATAATATTCACTCTTTAAAAGAGTGTGTGAGATTTCCTTTAAAACAAAAGGATTCAAGCAGAGGTGTACGAGATTTCCAAGGAGAGAATTGCCCGGTGCTTTCACCCTGAGCGAGAAAACGCTTTAAGCTGAAACTGAAACGCTGAAATGCTCTTTAGACAATGCTCGTTCGTTCAGTAGCAGTAGCTAAAGAAAATTTTGACTTTCTTAGAATAGGGGGTTTTCGGTTATTCCTTTCATAGTAGTGAGGTAGTAGCTACCATCACTATGCTACCATGCCAGAAACAATTATATTCCCTTCCCCTGTAAGCTTTGAGTGAACAGAAATGGTCAAACCACACCTTCCTCTTTCCTCCTGGTTTTTGCTTTCCTATTTCCTTCTTCCTCGTGCTTTGCTTTGAGGCCATTTTCTTTCTCTCGTTATAAATAATTTACTTCTTATCTATTTTTAATAAATAAGAAGATGTTCGAATAGAATAGCTGCCTCGTTGTTTTGAGTAGCAATTCAAATCTTTACGACAAGCAAATCAATTGAATTAAACCGACTGAAAAACTTTCATTCTGCTATTTAGCAATCCTATGAAATACATATAGTTTGTCATTTGCAGGTGCTATTAAGAGCATTTGAAGAAATATTAGACAGGCTTATTTAAGTACTTCTTTGCGCTCTAAAATACAGGCCTAATCTCTAACCTAACAACAACTACAACTGAGCAGTTTGAGCTCCTTCTTTCCAACGATAACGACTTGAGGTGGTGTTAGTGATAACTTTGACTTACTTCATTTCAGATCCAAATTTGGAAATTTGAGCCTGTGGGGTGGCACTCGACTTAGTAATAAGTCTATGATGACATGTACCAATTACCCGAAGCATGCAAAATGCCGTTGCTAGAGAATCTCTTGATGCCTTTCGTAAATTTTTCTTGTATTTTGCGATCGCGCTGGCCCCGTTAGAATCGGGCGTACCCTGGCGAATCAAACTTTTTTTGATAGCAAATGGTTACCGCAACGGCACTTTTCATTCATCAGATCTTTGGACGTTTGGCTGTGACGCTTGGTTGAGAACAGAGTTTTTCAAGTTTAGCAGTTTAAAACGTTAAAAATCCCTTTTTTAAATTATTTTCACAATTCAGTAGTATTTCTTATCTGATCTTCCTTGTCCTCCTCATACAGAGGCGGAAATTGTGGGGGCTTTGGGAGAGGGTGACTCGACCCCCCATTTCTTTTAATTTTGTCGGAAATTTTGCAATTTTCCTATGAAAATGGCACAAAAAGAGCATTTTTTAGTTACTGTCGGAAATTAAGGCCTCTCGAACCCACCAGTCGTAATTCTAAATTGCCACTGACTGCGTGGACACTAGAAACTGCTTCATTGGACCTGCAGTTGGAGATGATTTAGACCTGCAGTTGGAGCTCCCAAGCTGATATTCTAGAACAGAAACCCCGGATACTCATTTCCCATTGCAGGAAGGATTGACAGATGAGTTGATGTAGGCTTGTGAAAATGAGTGCGACAAGTTTTCGAATCCTCGTCCGCAAGCCTTTATTCAAGGCGCTTTGACCAACTCCCTTTGCCATTCTACTATTGAGCTCCTTTTTCGAGTCTTCTTTACCGTAAATGTAATTGGGGAACTCTTTGTGAAAGTTTTCAACTCTCATTTTGCAGGAAGTTACTGGCAATCCAAGAATAAGCGACCAAGAAGCTGCTAAATTGATAGCAATGAGAATCGAATCAACGAAAACCAGAAATTACGGATATTACAGAGTTGGAGCATTGAGAAGTTTTGGTGGTGGAAGAAAGATTGTTCCTCGAATCGAGCCAAAACTCCAATCGGTAAATAATTAATGATAATACAAACTTTTCTTAGCCTCTGGCCAACCAATCGAATATTGTTTATCAAGCGTTTGAAATTGACTTAAAAGTAATGTTTAAACCTTTGGTTATGCTATGAACGCAACCAGGAAGAAATTACGGTCACACAGTCATCTGCCGGAGAAAGGTCGGTTAGAAAAAAAAGAGAATCTCGTGCCACACCCAAGACATGCCTATTTTTATTGTTAAATGAGGAATATTTGCAGCTAGACATAATTTATTCTGCAGAAAGGTTGAACACTTTTTTCTGAACTCATTGCTTCTCAAGTTGATGTCAAGCAAAGTTCAAAACAATTTATGCTCGACGCAAACAAAGACTGTTTAAGGATAATTGTTTTGATGCTTAATATATCTTAATTAGCAAACGTTTACTTGTAGAAGAATATATATATATATAAATTATATATATATATATATATATATAATTATCTTTTGCATCCGACTATATAGTATCTCTTATATATAATATATATATATATATCTAATACTAAACATGCACTTATCATCTTGTATTTAGTCAAAAAAAACAAAAAAAAAGAAAAAAAAATTATTTTAAGTATTTTGTATCTTTCTTATTTTGTTTTGTTAACGGCCCAAGCTAGATAAGCTTTGCTTTTCTTGGGTCGTGTAGAATAAAGTCTTTATATTATTAATTATACATTGTTTTAGGCTCTTTATTCTACAAATAAAATTGAATTGAATTGAATTGAATTGATTTTCGACGTTTCCAAACAGTAACACGTTTTGTTTGACAAGCAAATCCCAAACGTTTGAAAAACAATTATTTAGTGGTTGGCTCAGGGCCTTAGACTTATTTTTTTTTGATAACGACAGATACTAGACTTGCTTTCAAGCCCCCAAATTTCACTCACATTGAGTTGAAATGATGTCCAGATCTGTTAGTTTCATTGTCCAGCAATTCAATTCAATAGCAACTGCAACTCAGGTAATAAGCCCAGGTTGATACGCTCTTCTATAATTCAGTTTTACAGAAAGCATCTTTTAGTTGTGTTTAAAGTAACATATTTTGGTTTTTATCTTTTATTAGATTTATGATGAATATTCCGATGCAGAAGACAGTCATATTTCCATTGTTGATCTAGATGGTACAGGTACTTTACCAGTTTATCCAATTTTATTTGTTGGACTACGTAAGGTTAGCGAAAATAAAACGCCTGCTTTCCATACAAATCTAGAAATTAATGCTTTGTAGCTTAAAATTGAAAAATCTCCTTGTGTGATAACTCCTACACAATGTATGTACAGTACAAGTTTGATAAAGAGTAGATACAACTAGAAGTTTAAATATTCGGAAGTAAACAAGAGTTTATCAAAACATCTGAAAATTTAAGTGACAACGAGGGGGCTAGCTGAAATTCTGAGGGGGCTCTTGCCCCCGTGCCCTCCCTGGTTGCACCATCCTTTATTATTGACAATGTATTTGGTACTTGTGCATTTTAGCGCTGTTTAGCGGGCACCTTTCAAAACGCTAAGTTATACATTCTACGTATAATCATCATTGTCATATCATCGTCATGTCTTCGTGATTGATAACGATCATCATCGATCATCGTGATTGATCATGGTCGTTATCACAATCGCTATCACGATCATGTAATCATGATCATATTAATCAAGACGTCCTCGTCATCAGGATCAGCAGTAATAAGATCCTCTGTATTCTATTTTCTTCAAGGTGTTGCAAGAGCTAAAGTTGAATTCACTGCTACTTCTGCTTCTGTTTTGGAAAGTGAAAAAGTTGTTCATTTGGGTGTGGAGCGAACGGGAGACACTAACAAATCAATTATCGTACAGTAAGAAATTTACATTTTTGTTATTTTAATCATCACAATGGTCATCTTCATAAACACTTTTTTACGAGGTCTCTCTTCAAAGGGGTAGGCTCTATAACCAACCCAAGATAATCCTCACGCCATGCTTTCCACTTAATTCCCAGTCCTTTTGAGGCCAACAGTAGGACGCTCAAAATCCTCTGTCGAGTTACGCTCTCTCTGTACCATCACTGACATGGGGGACATACCGGGCTGTTGTCCCTTGGCGTAGATCACAAAAATAAGGGTTTCAAAGTTTTTACTTTCGAAATTGCTGTTTAGTCTCAGCTGCATGCCAGGCTATAAATATGGCCTTTCCTTGAATAAAAGAGGCGTGTTCAATAGACGTTGTCGAATATCCGCTCCCAAACTTTTGTGCCGTGTCCCGTCTGGCTTGTAGGCAGCCTGGGTTCTGCCAAGTCCTTTTTCCTGCATACTGTAGCTTCAGCCTCAAGGGTTATCACACTCAGCTGCTCGAGGAAGTGAATGATTTTGAAAAGAATGGGCTGGCAATTTCACAGGTTGAAATTCAACAAGAAGAAAGACGTTTGCCAACTTCACTTATTACATCTGACTAGCTAGGCTGCGGACTGACTGACTGACTGACTGACTGACTGACTGACTGACTGACTGACTGACTATGCGATATCACAACTATCACAGACGCTTATTATATATTATTGCTACCTATCTGCAGAACATAGAGCGTGCTGGAGAACAGTTAGTTTTACCTATGCTCTCTCTATTACAGCTACGAAACGATTGACGGAACAGCAGAAGCCGGCAGCGATTATATTGCGAAGAAAGAATTAATTCAATTCAAGCCTGGAGAGACGCATAAATATATTGACATTGTTATTATTGATGATAATGAATGGGAGCCTGATGAAACGTTCTTTGTGAAGTTATGGAGTGAACCAAGTGACGACGGAGTTAAAATTGGGAAACATAGCATCGTTGAAGTCACTATTATCAATGATGATGGTATGCATGATAGATAATTTCAAATAAGTTTACCTTGAAAGCTCTATTAAGCCCCCCCGGTGGGCTTATTTCATTTTGGATATACCCCCTTTATTATGAGCAATGATATGCGGAATATGACATTAATAAGACTTTCTAGGCCTGTCTTCAAAGCTTATAGACAGCTAAGCTAGTCTATGAGCTTGGTAGGTAAGCCGCTACCTATCAATACCAGGAATTAAATCGTTCTATATAAAAACTGTACGGTAAACTTCATTTTGCGATTAATCCTGAACTTGTTTTTTAATTTTTCAGAGCCTGGAACATTTGAGTTCACAAAGCCAAGTTTTATCTTCAAAGAAAGCAGTGGCAATGCGGAAATTGAATTGCATCGTACGAACGGAGCAGACGGTCAAATCTCAGTCACGTGGGCAACAACTGACCAATCAGCAGTCCATGGCAAAGATTACATTGGCGGGAAAGGCACGATTGTTTTTGATCATGGTGAAACTTTGAAAGTTCTCAACATTGAGCTAATTGATGATAAAACGTTTGAAAAAGATGAGACGTTTTTGATAACCTTGTCTGATCCAACTGGTGGTGCAAAACTTGGTCGTTTGAGTCGAACTGTTGTTACTATTGTTAATGATGATGGTGAGTCAATTCTCTCTCTTTCTCTCATTCACTACCGTAAAAACCGGAATAAAAGAACATGCGGATTAAGAACCTCCAGTAGACTTATTACCTTCCTCCCACTCTTTCGGAAACAGCTTCTAACAACTACAACAACATACAGCTGTTTCCTCAGAGTGGTTCAAGCGAGTAGTTGAAGTGAGTAGTTGGAGCGGGGTGGTGGAGTGTGGAGGAGCGTAGACTACGACGAATGTAATAAGTCTAAACCTTCAGGCTGGTTCTAGGATTATCAACCACCCTATATACTGCATCATGATAATAATGATTAACCGACTGTATAAAACCCTGTCAGAAATACTTAACATTATTCAAATATATACACTGAGTCTGTACCTATCTCCTGATCGTATACAAAAGTTCTTACGTCTTTACATTGACCAAATTGCTCGGTAAACTACTCCATTCTTTTGCGATTCGTTGCAGGTAGAACTTTTCCTCACTTTAAAATTACACCAAAAACTGTTTTTAACTATGTCAAAAACATGGCCCAACAAACTAAGCAAATTTTTGCGATGTTTTTGAAGTGGCCAAATGGTGGAACATTGCTTGTAAAGCATCGATATTTGTCCAACAATGTTTGATCGTTTGGCCAGGACCTTAGTGAAGAAAAACCTTCAGAATTCCTAAGTAGGCAAGCCGTGTTAATGTGCTTAATACTTATGTTCCAAAATTGCAATAAACAGCAGAAATATTTTCGGGCATACTTAGTATAGCCTGAAAATTTTTCCGCTGTGTATCGAAATTTTGGAGTTTTGTAGCTGCACGTTTTTTTATATGAACAAAGTATATACGAACATAAGGCTTCAGAGGCTGAAAAGTTAAGAACATGCTAAGAACATTAAAAGCCTTAGTGAAGCTAGAAAAAATTAGAATTTAATTTCTTAAGAGGCGCTGTCCTGTTCTCCACTTTAGAAAACAGATAAACTATCAATCATTGTGACTATATGCGACATTTTTACATGTGCGTCCCTTTTCGTAGCAATTGTCACCTAATTTGAAAAACAACAGCTTTTTAAAAAGCAAGAAAATTAGGAACGTGTTAAGAACATTTTGAGCCTTCAAATCGGAAAAGCTAAGAACATTGCATGGCTTTCTTCAATTTCAGTGCTCTTATAAAAACCCTGTACTACTAGAAAAATATTCACTTGTGCTGCTTAGAATACCAACGTTGTCAACAATAAACCAGTTTAAGAACCTATTCTATTTTGCTATTAATCACTCTCTGTTTGTTCATTTAGACTATCGCCGAATGTTCGACAGAGTCGTGAGTTTGACTCACATGAATCTTGACAAATTTTCTCTTGGCTCTGCAACATGGGGTCAGCAGTTTAGAGAGGCAATGTCTGTCAACGGTGGAGATATAGAGTCAGCAACTCGTATGGATTATGTGATGCATTTTATTACTTTTGCTTGGAAGGTAAAATGATTTCTATTAAAGCTTTTATTTTTTATCATATTTTTAATTATTCGTGGTCGGAATTATTGTCTTCCACCAATCATTGTCATAAACTATATCATGATCCTTATTTCATCATAAAATCCCAATTTCATCATAATAATTTACTGTATATTACTATTCCTTAGTCAATGTATCTTAATTTTCATTACCCTCACCAATTATTGTTATTATCATCATCGTCATCATTATCATCATCACCATCATTGTTACCAGCATAATCATCATCATCATCCCCATGGAGTCGCATCGTCACCATCATCGCTACCAATAAAACTGCTATCATTGCCGTCATCACATTAAATCATGATTGATTATTATGACTGCAATCACCTTCACTTTCATGTTAATCATTTTATCATTACGTCATCATCATTAACAAGACAATAACACAGCTGGTATATTCTTTTTAGATCATCTTTGCTTTCGTTCCTCCTTGCACTTGGTTCGGTGGAGTTCTCGCCTTCTGTGTATGTCTTGGATTACTTGGAATTCTGACCACAATTATTGGTGACCTCGCTTCCATCTTTGGTTGCCTGATCGGTCTCAAGAAAGAGGTTACCGCAATTACATTCGTTGCCCTGGGAACAAGTTTGCCTGATTTGTTTGCAAGCAGGAGTGCGGCAATGAATGAAAAGCACGCAGATGCTGCAGTTGGCAATGTCACCGGAAGTAATTCTGTCAATGTCTTCCTTGGCCTTGGAACCTCGTGGTTGATTGCTTCTATTTATCATGCTACAAAGGTTAGTATCAAAGGAATTTCACCAAGTTCGATAAAGGCTGATGCTAACGGGACTTTCTTTGCAGTACAAGGTATTTTGAGCTGCAAATGTCGAAGGACTCTTACTACCTCTGTTTCACCACTTAAACTCGGCCTTTTTAGTTTAGTCTAAATTAGTCCGAACATTTTCTTGAAGCCTGGTTTCAATTAGGACCTTAAGACAAACCCATTCCTACTTTCGCATTTTGTAATAAGGTACTATGGTGTCGTGGTCTAGTCCAGCTGGCTCGTGGTGTCAGAAGCTCAGCAAGGTCGGGGTTCGATCCCCAGCCACGGTAGCGTCACAGCCAGGGTCGAGGCCTCGATTAGTTAACCCTTAATTGAGATTCAAGCGACTGACGCTTTATACACCATTCCACCCACACCTCTACCTGACTGCAATTTTATAAAAAATCAACTGCTTTTTAGGGCACCAAATTTGACGTCGAAGCTGGAAGCCTAGCCGTGAGTGTGGTTACATATGTGATCTGTGCTTTGATATGCCTGGCTATTCTCATAATACGACGCTATGTGAGTGTCTTTGGCAGAGGAGAGCTCGGTGGTCGCGATCCATGGAGACTGGTAACTGCGCTTATCATGGGATCTCTTTGGCCTATTTACGTTTTAATTTCATCTCTCACTGCTTATAAGATAATCAAATGGTAATACTAAGAAGACTCAAGGACTGAATTAGTATTATGAAGGGGTAGGTTTTATTAGTTTCGGGTTGGTTAAACAACCAAGACACGTTTCTTCAGCCTTCATACAGGCACTAGTTGAAGCAGACATGTTTAGGTACTTCCTTGATATATCTGCTTTGAATTGTACAATTGTTGTAATCTTACTGATAACTTGTATACTCTGGAGATAGATCAGAATTAGAGACAAGTAAGAACTCGGATAATGTTCGATTTATACCAGATGCTCTTTTTAATAAGCTTCTGGTCAATATAGGCTAGGGTTACAAAAATTTGACCAACTTGCGGGCTTTGAGGGCCTAGCCAAGAAGTTGCTGTCCAAAACGTATTAGGACTACAATTGCTGTTGGAACGTCCTAAATTTTCCATATGCACCACCAGCATTTACCGATAACCTAGAATATTCACATAAGCCCCCTCTCCCTGAAACACCTGAAACAATGTCGATACTATAGCAGTCGTGTGAGGTCGAAAAAAAGGGGAAAATTTGTAGTGTTTAACAACATTGTTCAAGAGGGAGGAAGAGGGGAAGAGTTAAACTATAGCAGGCAGTGAAATGGAATTTAAGCATAGGCGTTCTAACACTTTCAGCAAGCATTGTACCCTCGAAGTTTGCCGCTATGTGAGCCAACTCTTTACAAAACATAACTGAATTCTATATCAAAATTCCATCTCCAACAAGCAGAAGCGAAACCAATTGCAAGAAACATTTATAACATTTAAGACTGTTTCTTAGAAGTTTGATAACTATGTCCTAGTTTAAGTTCGATTTGATAAGCTAAGTTCTTTGTTATATATAGTTTACGTTTATGGTATAATACCATCTCTTCCTTTCTAATTCATACTTACTTACAAAGCTTGCGTAATTATTTCATT
The DNA here is from genome assembly GCA_014526335.1 of Chrysaora quinquecirrha. Taxonomy (NCBI): domain Eukaryota; kingdom Metazoa; phylum Cnidaria; class Scyphozoa; order Semaeostomeae; family Pelagiidae; genus Chrysaora; species Chrysaora quinquecirrha. Next base: position 2,603,563 of record JACTAT010000061.1, on the reverse strand, counting down.
TGTTTTACGTTAACACATTAAACACATTGTATTACACGTTAAAAAGAAACTGGGTATATTTGCACAGTGCAGCTTTAGAAATTCAATGCTTTTAGGGTGGTTGGGTCCAGATCAATATTTATGTTGATTTAAGTTCTTATTTTAATAAATAATAAGCTTATCAATGTTTAAAGCTTAATACATTATTCACAACAAAGTTTTATTTGTTAGCCAAAGATTGTTTATATGTGATTAAACTGCTTTATTTAAAAGGGGATTATCAAGAGCTTTCCAGTTGCCGTGTTTTTGTGTGTTTTCTTCGGTTTTCTCAGGAGTGCTCAAGCGTGGTCAGAGTTCGAGCCCAACCACTGTAGCGTCACAGCCAGGGTCGAGGTCTCGATTAGTTTAGGTCTCGACGAAGTCTCTTGAGAAACCTTGAAATGATATCAGCTTCTGGGAAAAACTTGTATGCCTACTTAGAAGGTGTTGTGGAGTCATGGTGTAATCCAGCTGACCCGTGGTGTCAGGAGCTCAGTGTGGTCAGGGTTCGAGCCCAGCCACGGTAGCGTCACAGCCAGGGTCGAGGTCTCGATTAGTATACCTACTACTGAGATCCTAGCGACTGACTCTAAAACACCATTTCACCTTCACTTTTGAACAGCGGGGTTGAAGGTGAAATGGTGTATTTAGCGGCAGTCGCTAGGATCTCAGTAGATGAACTAACGCGACCTCAACCCTGGCTGTGACACTATCATAGCTGGGGTTCGAACCTCGACCTCGCTGAAGTCCTGGGACCATGAGCTAGCTGGATTTGTAGGTGGAGAACTTGAGGAATTTACATTGTATTTCCATTTGCTTCTGCCTGTGCTCCCATCTTTTTGGTCACAGCACTAACAGCGACAGCGTCTATTTCCTACAATGCAATTCCAGCAGCAGCCAGCGACATCGTGGAAAGGGTTTCATGTTACATTTGTTGCACATTTGGCAGCAGGTTGAAGTCTGCCAGCCATAACGTCGCGCATGCGCATGAGTTTTCCAATCATTGGTGTGATTGATTGAAAGAAATCTATTAGTAATGAGAGGATACATTACACAATTGATTCGGTGTCATGAGTTGGAAGTGAAGGCATAGGGGTATCCATTGCGCAAGCAGGTCTGGGGGCCGGATATTCCCTCCCCCCGGAGGCTGGCGGAAGACTCATGGGAGAATAGCGATTTCCTGTAACGGGAACCACCGTAAGATGCGACGCCTCAGCCACATTGTCTCGGCATTGTGGATGCAAGTGGGGAGCATTCATCTCAGCACCGGATCGGTTGTTTTTGCTCTTTGCATGACGTCATAATTTGCATAAGTCGACCACATTCTAATGCTGACCATGCTGAATGCTTCAATCAAAATCACCAAGTATAATGGAGTAATGGCGGTGAACCTTTTTTAGAGCAATTATAAAGAAAATGTCTAAACAAAGGATTCTCAGCGACAAACTCATCTTTACTTCATCTAATTTTGATCCAGAACTTGCTTTGAAATCTAAAGAACTAGCAGAGAGGTGCTTAGGAGCTAAAGTATTTGATAACTTGAGACAGTATGTCATTGGCCTACGCCAAAGTGCAAGTTTCAAATCGATTGGATGGTTTCCTAAAGAATTCGAAGAAAGAGACTTTCAGCACAGGAAATCATCCAAAAGAAAAGCTTCAGATCTGTATGACAAGCGAGGTAGTATGTCTTTCACAGTGTTCCTGAGTTAAACATAGAAAAAGAAAAACTTAATAATTTCATGTCATGGTAACTACCCCAGGAAGTCAGCCCACTGGGCCACTGAAAAGAAAGTCGCATCGACCCACCATGTGTTTGACAAGTCGGCCAATCATGTATTAGACAAGTCAGCACATCCTCTGTAGAAAACTAAGCCAGCCTATAGTTTACTCAGCTATCCATCCAGCTTAGGTGGGTTTATAAGTTCCTTAGAGTATTCATTCTAGAATATCAGTCTTGGACCAAAAACTGCAGGTCCGAATCAGCTGTATAGCTAGCTGCCAGAACTCCCAACCTTTGTGACATATATCAATTACTTGCTTCACATCCTTATAAGTTTGCATGTGTGCACAATGTTTTCAACATCAGATCTTTCAATTTTCTTTTTTAGATACAGCAAGCAGTGATGTTTCATCAAGTGATTTGGATGATGAAAAACGGAGAAAACCAAAGCATGTAAAACTGACCATAGAACCAAAGATAAGACAGAAATCAGAGTCGGGTAGTGAGGTATCTTTCCGAAGTCTCTTTAGTGCAAGCTCTGATGATGCAGCAGCAATCTCAGACCAAGGTATCCAAAGTAAAAACAAAAGAAGCTATGACAGCAAGACAAAAACATTGCAAAGCAAAGATGATGATAACAAGAAAAACGTACCACTGAAACAAGAAGCATCCAAGGTCAGAGAAACATCTGGAATCAGAGAATCCAATAACGAAAAAAGGGCATCTCTTCAAAGTAGGCTGAAGAGCATTGCCAAAAATCCTGCACAAAATTTGAAATCATCAAGCACTGACCAAAGATTGGCAAAATTTAAAAATGTCATGATAGAAAATCTAGAAAAAGAACGAAAGGAATTTGTTGCCAAAAATAGAAGTAATGTTTTCCAAAAAATGGAAGGTAAGAAACTAGTTGTTTTTTGATATAATATCATCTTTTTATTGCAATTTTTCCTTAAACAGTGATGCAGTTGGGCTGTTATCATGTATCAGAAGAGATTTGTGGCACTACAAATCCCATAAATTGCATTAGAAATTAAGACACAGTGCTAATCAGGGACCATTGGTGATTGAGATTCTAAAACGAGGTTCTTTGTTTTCTCGATCACACATGCCAGCACAAGGGATGGAGGATCATCGATCATTGAGTACAAGCAACATATGTGGACACTTGGTCAGCAATCATTGCAGACAGTCACTGATTGTCTGCGATCAGGTTTGCGACATATGAGGACCAGGTTTTAGAGGCTGATGATAGGCTAAAGTTTATTTCTAATATTTTATTTCAACATCTACTGTCTAAACAGTAGCTACTTTTGTTTTGCTGACTGGCCAATTTTAGTAAAATTTTTGCATCTCTGTAAAGCTTAGTGTTGTCTTTAAACGTTTGTTGATCAGTAATGCTTAGATGTTGATATTTGATATGAAGTTAGAGGAATCACAATGGACTCTACATTGGCTGAAGAAATTTTCATTGAAGATCTACATCTACTGTCCGCTGCAAAAGGCTGCGTTGCGATTGGGATCCTAAAGAGCTGAACATATGGAAGAAAATAACAGGATCTCTACACGAAGATAATCGCAAGATTTCCATCTCCCATGATGGATTTCTTGATAACTGTACCAACAGTATAACCCGTTTTTGTCAACACAAATGCTATTAGGAAACTCTGTTGCTCTGAAAACTCTTTTTAGGAGTTTCGAAGCCTGCCCGTTTCAAAACGAAATGTTTCAGGATAGAGGCTGAACTTGAAGGTGCTTAGGCGTCGTGGCATAATCCAGCTGACTCGTTGTGTCAGAAGCTCAACGAGGTCGGGGCTCGAGCCTAAATACGGCAGCATCACAGCAAGGGTCGAGGTATCGATTAATTTACCTGCTACTGAGATTCTAGCGATTGGCGCAAAATACACTGATTTACATGCAACACAACCAGAAATCAACATGCTGGTTACGATTTCTGTAATCATTTCCTGGGGAAACAAATATTCTTTTCTTCATCTTCAGATGCTACAGGGGAATCAGTGGATTACCAATTTTACGTTTTATATCACCAAAGACGTTTTGTACCGAATTAACATTGGTAACCATCTATGTTGAGTTGGGATTTCTGGGCGTTCTTTCAGTTATAAAGCCAAGACTTTTGAAAAATATTTGATAGAAGAAATGCGTTGAGGACAGTAGATGGACATTATACACGATTCGTCACAAACATGACAACTTTATAGCTATATATAGGGAGTTTTTGTTTGGCAAACTTTTTGAAAGGAACATTTTTAAAATCCGCTTTGGAACATAAGAACAAATGATAAAGGGGAACAAAGACCCCTCTATACGACCCTCATTTAAATATGAAGGTTGTAGTTCTTCTTACTAAGTCATCGTTCCCTTGTTTTTCTGTCTAAGCTTTTAGTTATTGTTTTTCTAGCGTTTCAGGATGGACCGTTCAGTGTGTTATATAACTGCATGAGCAAAGGAATAAAGCTCAAAGTTTGGACAAGAAGATACAAAGGTCTTCGTGGTGTTTGCACTGGATATCTGATTGCATTTGATAAACACATGAATCTGGTAACCCTATGCTTCACATTTACTTTTCTTTCCTTCCATTTACTATCATATTATAGATTTCATATCTTTGATACAATGTTTATTATGTTCTTTTTGCGCTAGGCGATGATTGATGTTGATGAAGTATATACATTGGAGATAAGAACACTTTCTCAAGAGGAGCAAAATGAAATAAAACGAAAGAAGAAAGCAGAAAAGAAAAATAGATATAGATTGAACAGAATCAACAAAACTTGTGGATTTATCAACGATAAAGAAAACAAGGAATTAATGGAAAGGAATATTAAGTCAGATAAAATTGCGGCTTCTTCCAGAATTGTCAAGCACAAGATACAACACAAATTTTTTGAAGTGGAGGACGAAATTGGAGCGGATACGAAAGCTGGAAATGGGGTTTCATCCCAGAAGACTATGTCATCTTCAGGAAGTCAAGCTCAATGTGTTACTGAACAGAAAGACATGTCCTTACATTCTTCGAGTGGAGCGTTGTCTTTACAGGATGCTGGTGTGTTGCCGTCTTCAGTGGATATTGCGTTAGAAAACGCGGATAAAGAGACCGACAAAGCATGGGGTTCATCAGTTGCTGGATCTGAGAAGCCACCAATGGTTAGTGAGGCTTTAGTTGTGAATTCACCATCAGCAACTATGGCCTATAAGAAGCCTCACTCTGTTTCAAATATTACGTCTTTTCCGGTGGATAGTGATTCACAGCAACCAACTTCTTCAGGAGGCGTTTCATCATCTTTACTGGCTCTTATATCACAGGATTTATCATCTTCAGCGGCACTTCCCCCAAAAGAATTGTCATCTCCAGCGAATATAAAGTCAGCAGTTTCCACAGCATCTTCATCCAGAAAGTCTTTAGAGGATGTTGCGTCAGGGACAATTAAAGTTCCTAGAGAGATTGTTACATCACAGAGCTCACCTTCTGCAGCGGATGTTCTGTCAACGGAATCTTTATCTTTATGTCCCAAAGACATCAAGTCTTCTTCACCGGATTCCATGTCCAAGCAGTTCGGATCTTTGCCAGTTGTTGCATCAAAGACAACCAAAGTTCCTGGAGAGATTGTTACATCACAGAGCTCAATGGAATCTTTGTCTTCATGCTCCAAAGTGTCTTCAGCGGATTCTATTTCCGAGCAGTCCGGATCTTTGCCAGATGCTGTTTCAGTGGAACCATCAGCTTTATTGAATGTTTCCTCACAGAAATCATTACCTTCAATGGATGTACAGTTAGTTCCGGACGTTACTTCAACGGATTTTTCGCAAGGAAAATCACAAACGGAATTCGGGCGGAAAGAATTGTTATCACAGATTGAAAAGGACGCTTCTGCTTGTGACCTGAGTTTCGATATTTCAGAATCAAGTGACGATGAGTTGACAAATGATAATATCACTGGAAGAATAAGTGACAGTGACGAAGAAGATATAAGAATCAAGGATTTCTTGTCAGGGATTCATACATTGGGAAATATGAGCGCAACAAGTCATTCACATAAAGCTCCAATTACAGGTATGTATATTAACTAAGTTTTACCCTCCCATTTGATGGAATATTTGATTCGGATCTGTGACCAACTGATCCATTATTTCATCTAACATCCGTCCACCAAATGTTCACAAAAAGAACTAGAAATAATGTCCCTCTTTTTCTGTTGTCAAACCTTGATTTTTGAGATTTAGTGCTGAAATCTGATTAGTGCAGAGTCTTTTGACTGTGCCATTGTGCTTTCTTTTGCTACGATAGTATCTACCAGTATAGACTTATTACCTGAGTCCGAGTTATTGCTCATCAAACCGAGACTAACAGCAAACCGAGGTCGCTCAAACTAGTTTGAGCATCCAGCAGTTGAACTCAATAGCGATAACTACGACTCAGGTAATAGCTAAGTCTACTGCCAGCACCCTTTGGGATGTAAGTTTGTATGTAGTAGAAAAGTGTACAACTATTTCTATTGTGTGTATCGACATCAATTGATTCTTGGATTTATTCTTGTTTTAGGTGTTATAACAAGCCTTCCAGACCGCGATTGCCGAGCTGCAGAGAAGGTTGCAGAGAAACACAGAGACGAAGAGAGTGAAGCGAAACAAGAACCGACTCATCGTGTTAAATGCCATTTTTCATTATTCAGCAGACTATCAAGACCTCCTCAGCTAAACTCCAGTTTAAAGGACTTATCAGGAGAGTCAAATTTGATGAGAAAGGCAGAAAAGCCTGAGGATATACCAGCGAAGATTAAGGAGAAAATTGAAGGAAGAGGAATTGACAAGCAAGATATTGTATTTAAGTCGAGTGGTACGGAGGAGGGTAAATTGAGCCAGAGGTGTCTGGACATGAAACAAGGTAATTTATTGTTGAGTGAATCCAGCAATGATGCTGCAAAGAGTCAACTTGAAGACAGCAAATCAGAGCAATACATTGGAAGTAAAAAAGTGGGAGAGAAAAGTGGGAGGGACGAACAATTTAGCTCGGAAAACAGTATGAAGAAGGACTCTACTTCTCAGCAGAAGCTACAGGAACATACCTTTGTTTCAACGCAGGAAGATAAGCATCCGATCGAAGGAGACATTACGATCAAGTCACAGGAAGAACTTTATAAGATGGGTAGGGAAGAATCTAGAGCTGACCTTCCGACAAGTTTTGAAAGTCGTGATGTTAGCAGTGAAATAAGCAAAATCCGAAAGCCTAATGAAAGTGATTATTCTCTCGTGAAATTAGATTTGAAACCTTGTGTCAGCTATAGTCAAATGGAAATACCTTTTCACTTGAGTGAGGGTACAGTGATGAACAGTGTGGATGTTACTAGGGATCCGAGATTAAAGAAAATGAAAGATACAGAAATTTGGCAGAGAAATATGGAGAAGAGGTTCCAGGATGTGCTGAAGTCGGATGCTGCAAGACAGGTTGATCCAAGGGTGCATGGTATTGGAAGGAAAGGGCATAGTGCAGAAGAGAATGCTGATGCCAGGAAAGAGTCTTGTGTAATTGATAATGTGTGTGAACAGGCGGATGTTAAAGGCAGAATTGTTGCAAGGGAACAAGCTATTACGACGGGAAATTCTGATAAAAGAGAGGAGCGTCGTGCAAAAGAGGCATCCAAGGAGCAGGTCGATGCAAGGAAGCAGAATATTTGTAGGGAAATTATTGATGCAAAATTGCAGCTTGCTACAGGCAGTGATGCACAGGGTAATAACGTTTCAAGGAAGAGAGCTCAAGCAAGTGAAGATGTTGACCAAAGAGAACTGCTTTTTTTAAGAGAAAACTCTGGAGAGCTATCTGATGCAAGCAGGCAAGGTTTTGAAAAGGAGCTGGTTGATACACAAGGACGGCTTGCGGCAAAAGATGATGCAGTAGGATGCAATGTTGCATCGAACAGAGTTCAGGCATCTGAAAAGCTCGATACAAGAGATCTGCTTTCTGTAAGAGGACTCTTTCAGGAGCAAATCAACGTAAAGGGAAATAAGGTTGACAGGGAAATCTCTGATACAGAACATCTTGCTTTCAGAGCTGATGCAGAAGGAAGCAGAGCTATACTGAAGAGAATTCAGGCTGAGGAAAAGCTCGATAAAAGAGAAAGAGGGCAGGTTCAGATTCAATTATACCCAAGGAGGCAAAGTAATTATAGGATAGAACGTTATGCTTCAGTTGAGAACACGGATGGAAAGAGTTTTACAGTAAAAAGTATTGACACAAGAATAACCGTCGCTTCAAGAAAGCATGTCCCTGTAATAGAGCCAGCCGTAGCATCGATGGAACAAAGTCGTTCAAGGACCCACTCTGACCAGTCAGATTCAACTTGTACTAAACAAAGACCAAGACAAACAGACCCCAGGCTGCGATCAAGAAGAAGCACAGATGAAAGATCCAATTCAGATGTTGATCAACCGTTAGTCAATCCAAAACAAAATAACGACGATTCTACGAATAAAGCTGGTTTCTCAACTCCTTCTGTTGTTTCAGAGCATATGTCAAAGTTATTGAGTCTTTTAGGAACAAATTTGAACACTGCTTCTGTGGGAGGCAAAAGATCTTCAAATATTCAGCTTATTGAGGAACAAACATCAGAAAGATCTGACACTGGAGGATTTAGTCAGAGAGGAAAAGTTAAGACTTTGCAAGTGCAAGGTCAATGTGATACCGATGCTTCTAAGTCCGATAAAACCGTGCAGATAAAAACAGAGAGTCAGTCAAATGATACTAAAAATGCATTAGAGGTGTCTGCTGGTGATAAGCTGAGTAAAAGTGATACTACCACGCTTGTTAGTGTTTCAGAGAAGCATGTCGTTAGCAGAAACGTGGAAAAGAGAGATAATGGTAGTATTGGTACTGGACTAGTTGAGGGTAATGATAAAATAAACTTCACAGAAGAACTAAAGACCAGTAAAGACACTAACAAAGATGAAGAGCAAATGTCTACGCCGAAATCAGAAACTGGATTTACTGACTTGAAAGACTCAGTAAAATGCACGAAAGAGCAGAGGAGTAGCAAGGACATTAGTAATGACGAAAAGCAAGAGCCTAAACCAGAAGGAAAACCGAATGATAAGATCATGGAAGAAGAGAGGGATGAAGGGGACAGTGTTCTAGCACGGTTTTTTCAGAAGAGAAGGCCATTAAACGTATGTGATCAGAAACAAACATTAATTAAGCCGGATTTATCAAAAACAAAATCAAATCTCAAGAAACAGTCAGCTCCAGAAGTGATTTTTAGCAGAGGAAAAGTTGATCACCCAAAGCGAACATTACCCACAGTTAGTGCTGTGTTTGATCCAAAGAAACCTCTGCCGGGTCATGTTTTTAAAGAGAGACAGGGGTTACTTCAATATGTAGACATACTAGACGTGCCGCTCATATGGATGGGTTTTTTCGACCGAAATTCTCTACACATGGGTCTGATATTCTGCTAGATTCTGGTTGATGGGTCGGTATTTTAGGATTTTCTTACCAATAGGTCCCATTATGATTTACCGCAAAGTGGCTGACAACCTTTCTACTTTGTTTTTTGCTTTTGAAAGGATGAATTAGCAGCAACAACAGAGCACGGTCACATTGATTGCAAATAATCGCCGTCAGATTCGATTTTGCGAGATTTTTCGTGAATTCTAGCACTTTAAAAGGGTTTTAAAATCAACCAAATTCATACACAAGGGCTTGAAATTTCCTGATTTTCATGCAAATGGGTCAGAAATCCTTGAAAATCCTATCATACAAATGGGTCCTTTGTCAAAGTCCAGATTCACGTCTGATCATGGACACATTGAAGTACCCCTAGAGCGATACTCCCCACTTGCATCCACAAAGTCACCAATGTGGCTGAGGCGCTGTATCGGCTTACGGTGGTTCCCATTACAGGAAATCGCTATTCCCGCTAATCCTCCTCCAGCCGAATGGGGAGGAACAAATATCCGGCCCCCAGGCCATAAATGGATAGCTCCTAGCTCAGCTGGATTCGAACTCGCGACACCCGAATCAGGGAACCTATTACCTAGACAACCCGTCCATCGAGGCTCCGAAACAGCAGGATGAAAATTTGCTCATCTTTCTCACAAATACTTCCTGGTACCCCTGTGCCCACAATGACCACAAGTCTCATGCGCAATGCAATGCAATTGAAATCGAATGCAATGGCGGCAGATGAGGCGCTTGGTTTGGACGGCTTGCAACCATGTGGGTCTCTTAGCTTACTTATAGATGCTGCAGCTGGAAATAGTAAATAATTTGTTCAGTGTAAGCTACGAATTCGTAAAAACAACACAGCCTCAAACGGTGAGCATGCAAGTGGTTTGGTAACCCTTTTAGTTTTGTAGGCCTATTGAAGGCCTAAATTATTGAGCTATTTTAGTTTTTTTAGGGTATTTATCCAGACGAATGCTACAGATATGAACTATATAGGAAAGTTTTTGCCTTAGATCACATAAAATTCGTAGTCACTTATGGTTATTAGCCAGCCTGCGGGTGACACATACATTCGTGACTTGAGAAAACAATAGAACAATAGAAGAGAACATTGAAAATGCACTTCTGCACGAATAAGATCTCATCGAGAACTGCCATACTCCAAAGACTGGGTTATTAATAGCTGTTGATACAAGTCTGAAATATCAAACACCTTGCCACTTAATTTCATATTGTATGTTTACTGCTGAACTGTCAAGGGGCCAAAATAAGAGGAGTCTTAATAGAGAAGGAGGCTTAGTAGAGAGGGGGCTCATTTCATACTTCATTCGAAAAGGGGGTTTAATAGAGAAGGGGGGTTAAAAGTTAGATGCCGCTTAATAGAGCTTTTATTGTATTACTTTATTAAATTAATGTATTTTCTGCTTGTTTCCAGTGAATGCTGAAATGAGATGTCTGAACTGAATGCTGAAAATATTGAATACATTTTGCAATTGCCTTATGTATGGAAAAATGAAACAGAAGCATATTGCGATTCTGCTTGCTGAAAAAAGGTACTATGTTGCTAATCATTGTATTTGTATGCTTTACAACTAATCATGGATTGAGCATTACAATTTGCAAAGCATCTTTCCCAAGGATTTTTCAATAAAGAGTAATAGAAATTTATGGGTAATTTTGCTGCAAAAATGCTGCTTATTCAGAAGTATTTAGTAGCATTGATAGTTTTTGCTTTAGTCTTTATTGCATATACTATACTGAAAACTGATATACTTCATGAAACTAAAAAAATCCCAACAAAAATTTCTGGAAAAGGAATTACTGAGTTGGAAAAGGGTGACAAAAATAATCTCAAAACTGAACTTGTTGAGACTAGTCAACAGAGAGATGTGAAACATTTTAGAAATATAGGAAAAAAGAAGTTGAAATTTAAAAAGAGAAAGAAATGGAATGAAATATAGAAATTCAAAGGCTGTTACAAAGAAGACTTTTGGCTCTGTTGGTAAAGTGATCAATCAAAAAACAAGTAAGTCAAAAAATACAGTTGATTTAAAGTTTGAGACTCTGCCCCAAAGGGTAAAATTGTTTGATGAATCTAAATCAGATATATATACAGAATGGATTAGAAGCAGTCAGTCATTGAATATACATTCAGCATTGTCTTCTAATCTGAAACATAAAACTGGGAGCACAAAAACCATACTGGTCTACACATCACTATTTGGAAATAAAGAATGGCCGAATCTAAAGAAGAGCCAATTAGAGGACTACCTTGGGAGGTATAAATGCCCTGTTCAAAACTGTGCTCTTACATATGACCAAAATAAGTTCAAAGAAAGTGACGTTGTTGTATTCCATTCAAAAGACATTCTAAACTCACAAGAATTAAGATTGAAAAGTGATACCGAAAGGCCCGAGAATCAGATCTGGGTGTATTTTACATCAGAGAGTCCATTTAGTTCAAAAACTGATATTATGTTAGATAGCGTTTTTGACTGGACAATGACTTATAAGCCTGATAGTGATCTGTGGCTGCCATATGCAAGGTATTACCCATTGGAGAAACATGAAAAACAGGGTTCGATGCTTATTGATTATGCTAAAAGCAAAACAAAATTTATGACTTGGCTCGTTAGTAACTGTGGCTTAATGAGAGATGCAGTCGTTCATGAATTTGAAAAATATCTGACAATCGATGTTGGAGGGAAATGTGCTAATCGTTTTTCAAATCAACTCAAATGTAGTGGTCAGGACTGTGATAACAAGATAAGTGAATATAAATTCTACCTTGCATTTGAAAATGTTCATTGTGACTATTATGTAACTGAAAAGTATTGGTACAGAGCTATTCGGAACAATGTTATCCCAATTGTATTGGGTGCTGGTCCTTATAAAGACCCCAAGACTGTCATCCCTGGGTCTTATATTGATGTTCTAGACTTTGACAGTATTGAAGACTTGGCAAAGTACATCAGATATCTTGATAAAAATGACACTGCTTATAATGAGTACTTTAAATGGAAAGAGAAATACAAATTATGGCAACCGATTTGTGACTGGCCTTTTGAGCCTTACTGGGCTTGTGAGATCTGTGCAAGACTTAATAAAGGTGTTGAAAGAAAGGAAAGAAGCATGTCTGAATTTTTTGGAGTTAGTAAAAACTGTGAAGGCAGAATTTCAAGATTACGCCAGTTTCTTGAAAGATCAAATCATGATTTCACCGCAGATATTGAACCCCACCCCATAACCCGTTTGCAAATAGCGATAATGTAAAGGAGGTTCCATATGAGATAGAGGCTGATTATGAAAAAGAGGCTGACCGTGAAAAAGAGGTTGGATATGAAAATGAGGTCAAAATTGCTGGTTCTAATGAATCACCACCAACGTCTCTGAACTCTAAAGATAATTCGAAAACTATGATAGTAATACCAAGCATATTTTTATTTTCCTTAATTTGTACTGTTTACTATGTCTTTAAATTTTTATGAATTGAAATATGGTCCGTGTCTACGGTATAAGTTAGACCTGCGTTTTCTTTGGCATTGCCTCAGAAAGACCTGCGGTTTCTCTCGCGTTTTCTACGGAATTGTGTCAGAAAGACTCGTGTTTCTCTCGCATTTTCTACGGTATTGCCTCGTAAAGACCTGCTTTTTCTACGGTATTGCCTCAGAAAGACCTGCGGTTTCTCTCGCGTTTTCTACGGAATTGTGTCAGAAAGACCCGTGTTTCCCTCGCGTTTTCTACGGTATTGCTTCGTAAAGACCTGCGTTTTCTACGGTAATTTCTCAGAAAGACCCATGTTTTCTAAAGTATTGCCTCAGAAAGAATAACAATAGTCAACCAGTACGGATGAACAAAATCAACCTGTTGCGTGCTCATAGATCATAGCTCCACCTAAACAGATTCATTTGAATTGTACTTGCCTCCATTTAAATTCAAATGGCTTCGGAAGTTCAGGATCTGGAGAAATAAAGATTGCTTGCAGTTAAACAGGATAACAGGATACTACCAATTGAGCTTCAAGTTGACATTAAATGGCTCGATTCTTCCTATTTAGCTTGTTAAAGGTATACCAACATTCCGGTGAAGTTTTCAAGTAGCCTTAGGATAAACGAGGCAGTTAGAAAGTTGGTTCAAAAGCACAACAGCAAGACATTCGCCAACTGTCGTATCACATTGAATTTTGCTGGAAACAATTGAATGACACTTGGCAATCTTCTTTGCAATATCATTGTGGTATCGTTAGGTATCACTAGAACCTGGTTTTGATATTTTCTATTTGACATCGCTTGTCATTCGTAAAGCTATCAAACCAGTTCAGATACGTTTAGGATCAGAATTGGTAGGCGCTAGTTAACAACACGAGGCGATCGATAGATGTATAGCACGATTTGAAAGTCTAGAAAATCGTTTCTGTGAAGGCTGGATTTTATCGTTATCGCTGGCGTACCTGGGTTTATGACTCGAGGTATCGTTTGTCCTTTCCAAAGCAAAACGGACGAGCTCATCTGGTCAACAGGACATATTAATAGCTGTTTGTTAACAATATGTATAGGACGATTGGAAATTCTGGAATATCGTTGCTGTGAAGGTTAATTTTCATCGTTATCGCTGGCGTACCTGGGTTTACGGTCGGAGGTATCGTTTGTCACTTCCAAAGCTATTAAAAGGCGAGGTCAGATCTAGGCAAATCAGGACATATGTGAAAAGCTGTTCGTTAACAACACGAGAAATCAATGGATGTATAGCTAATTTGAAATTCTGAATGAAACATCGTTTGAAACATGAACTGACATAGTGGAATCATGGGCTGGAGATATTGCTTGTCATTTATAAAGCTGAAGCAAACGAGTTCATATCGCGTCTTGGAATGTATTAGTAGTTGCCTGTAAACAAGCACTATGCAATTGATAAATTTCACCTCATAACTGGACATTCTACAAGCTATACTTGCTTTCATATATATGGGTATTACAAAGCCTCATTCAGTTTGGTATAAAGTGCAAGAAATCATTAATTTACTAGCTGAAGGAGACTTCATCTTCGTGTCTGGTAGAATCGAATTCAAATTCATACCATCTTTTGGTACACTGATGCAAGTTAATAATATAGCAATGTCCTTCTTGTGACACGAGAGTGCAAGTCTGAACGCAATTGTCAGTGACTGTCCTCTAAAAGCAATGCGTTCCAGAGTCAAATACACCATTTTATTCATTTCTTTGCTTGCATTCACTTTAGCTACTTTCAAATACAATTTATTTGCTATTGAGCGATCAGAATCGTCTTGGAAATTATCAATAGGCCCAAGCATTACATTATCGCTGCAACGCTCTTCTAGAAAGCTGAATAACACACTACAAAGGAGATTTGGCTCTGGAAATGCTAGCCCTGTGAAGATTCTATTATGGTCGAAATTATACAGTAAATTTGCACCAGATTTTAATGAAAATGATATGTTCCCGAGTTATGGACAGCCGAAGCTTTCTTGTCCTGTTGCTTATTCTTTCATTACCGATAGAAATGAGATAGATAGTTCTTCTGGTGTGATTGTACATATCAAAGAAAATGAGGATATTCCATCCAAGAGGAGCAATTGTGCTTTTATTCTACAGTATGACGAGCCACCTACGAAATACAACAAACTATCCAAAGATTTATTCATGAACAAATTCAATTACGCCATTAGCTATCGATTGGATTCAGATTTTCCAAACCCCAGAATTCGTCGCCCGGACACCACAACGCCGCTCGATTTCAATCAAAAACACGACTACGTCGCCGCAGTTTTCTCGCATTGTAATAAAATTCGAACTGAATACGCCAGAGAGATGTCGAAATTTCTACGCATCAAGTCTTTTGGTGTTTGCTTGCGGAACGTCGAAAAGAACAACGTTGCGCGTGTGCATGAAGTGAATTACATCCAGTCGAAAATACGACGGATTAGTATGTTTAAGTTTAGTCTCGTTTTCATGAAATATGATTGCGAGGATTTTATCGACGAACAGTTAAACCATGCGTGGAGCGCGGGTACGCTACCGATTTTCTTAGGCACTGATACGCTTGAGGAAATATTACCGAATTATTTGAAATCGAGTTTCGTTTCGGTTAGTAATTTTCGTCGACCGATTGACTTAGCCGATTATCTCGAAAGTCTCACTAACGACCGTAATCGTTACGAGCGTTATATGTCGTGGCGAGCGAAGAAAATCGACAATGAGAATCAAAATCGTTTATGGGCGATATGGAACCCTGATTATTCGTTCGGCTGTCGGATCGCAATGAAATTAGCGGAAGATCGTGCTTCGGACATGCCGAAGAAAACATTGAAAAGCTTCCAATGTACAGAGCGAGACATTAATAAGTGGCTTGATAAGAAAGTGCAGGCTGATAAAAGTTCTGGAAAAATAGTCAATGATTGAGATAAATAACATATATAGGCAAATAAGGCCCGTATAGGCTATCATCACATACTGTATCCTGTATCCTTAAACAGAATACTTTTATTATGCTACAACTAAAGGTCTTTTAACTCAAGACTTTCGTTATGTTTGGATGCAATGTTTCTGCTTCTAATACAAATTACTGTAAATCAAATGCTTGTGGATACTGTTTATCATAATCATAATCATAATATCAGTGCTGTCCTGATAATAAATACGTTTACTGGAGAATCACATACTTATTGCATTTGTTCTTCGCGTTCGCAATAATATTCGTAAGTTTGCTCACTTTCCTTTCGCATCGTATACTTGTATTGCCTTTAGGACACACCTTGCAACTCCGCCCGTTAAGTTTTGCTTTGTTTTTGGGACGGATTCGCACTTTGATGGTCCGGTTTTACATAGAGTAACATGCACCGTCTCTGGCGTTTCTGAGTCTTCCGTTGTTGTTGTTGTTATTGTTGTTGTTTTACCCTGTTCTGTCGTTGTTGTTGTTTGGCATCCCTGGCCAACTGGTGTCTTCTTGTTTTGACCACCTTTTTCATCTGTTCCTGACTCGCGTTTTTCACAGTATATCACGCAGAATAACCGCATGAAAACAACGCCAGCAATGAATCCCAACAATGCAATTGCTGTCAAAAATGCAATTCGGACTTTGCTTTTGAAAAACCCTGCAAAGAAACGCAAACTTATTAGAATAGCATACTTACAGTATATCTGGGTCAAATAGCCTTGCGACTAAATCAATTTGGTAAGCAGGTTGCTAAGTAATCACATCATGGTCGCTTGAAATATCTAGTTATCATTTGCTAAAGACACCATGTGGGCAGTTAGTTCAGCTTTTCCTCCTTCAAGGGTGGTTGGTAGTACAAAGTTGCTGAGATATTCATTCCAGAAAGTCGCTTTCGGTGGGACACAGGTGGACACAGGCGGATGGTCCAAGGCATTTGTACAATTGCCTTGTCTTGCCCTTGGCGAGTTGCTCCCTTGTCATCGCTTGTTTTCAGAATAATCAGATCCCGCCATGAAACAATTCCTTTGAAATGGAACACCATTCAAAGTCTTGATTTGGATTCACGGTCAAAGTCTTGATTTGGATTCACGATTGTTGTTGGCAGAGTCCAGAAAAATGTTCAACCTTCCTCCAGACAAAAATACCAGTAGTTTAAAACCTTCCTCACTTAACAATGAAAAATAGGCGTGTTTCGGGTGTGGCAAAAGATTTTCCTTTGTTCTAACTGACCTTTCTCCGGTCAATGACCGTGTGACCGTAACCTTTTCTTGACTCTGGTTGTTGGAAAAGTCGACCAGGCGAAAATCTCTCCAGGCAGAACGGGGAGCTGTTCGGCTCGACACAGCACGACAGCAGTGGCAGTCCACGCCCAGGATGTTCTTTCAAGGAAACCAAAGACCTGGGACTGAGCTTAGGACGCAAGTTGCAACCTGCAAGACCCTCCTGCTCTTTGTTGCTGCAAGTCCACGTCGACCATGCAGTGTGTCCGTCCTGAAACCCCCCTGAAACGCTGCCGTGCGAAAGGTTGCATCTTTGACTGTCTTTGTTTGGAGTTGTTCAGTTGTTGTGATTGCTGTTTTGTTTTAAAACACAAGCAGAGAAAAATATCAACCAATAAACGTCAAGGAGCCAAAGTCATGTATTGAGATTTTTCCCGGTTTGCTTGTGCGCATGTATTTTAGCTCCTCGTACGAGAAACAGATCAGTGACGAGGAAGCCAAAATAGTCGAATCAGATGCGAGGTCGAATCAAACTATCGCAATATGACGCAATATGCAGAGAAATGAAAAAACAAATAATATTCGAGTTTACCAGTTGCTTTGTTGTGATCCAGATTCCATTCTGTTTTCTGTCCTGTTGTTCTTGTTGTAGCTGTCTCCTCTCCATTTGCCTCAGGTGTCTTTGGATCTCGAGGCTTTTGCTCATCAAATCCAGAACTATGATCAAAACAACAAGCCTCGCAACCAAACACTCCTGGGCAAGATGATTCTGAGCATGGAAAATACAACCCCATTTCACGAATCTCGAATCCTTTTATATGTCCATATGTTCTGCAATAAACTTGTTGATGATGTACCGTTGGTGTTTGAGTTGCTTCATTTCTGATCGACTTGCATTCAGTGTCACTGACTGTTACAGTGATTGAAATCAAGCAAAATGAATGGGCCGTGAACAGGAAGACATGTCCGCAGATTGCTCCACTGCTGATCAAATTGATCCCCCACATTTTGAAATCGTGAGTCAGATTTTCAGAGGCACAGTAAGGACTGAAGTGACGAATACAGAACTAAAAGCAATGCAATTGCAAACGATTTACAAAACATGTGTCGGGATTTCCCCGATTTTTTATTTTGATTGACATATGGATTGAATAGAAAAACTTCCTTCTGAGAATCGATTGGCCTCGACTCTTGGACTGAAATTCAAAGGGCCAAAGTTGCGAAACGTGACGGAATTTTGGTACTTTTTGTAAGTGGAACAAAACAGCTTTATCTTATATAGAAAAAAGAAGAAATGCATACATCATATGACTTATAAATACTTCACGCCTATCTAACTCTCAGCCCACACCACAAGCTGTAAACAATTATTTAGTTTCTTTTCAGTGAAAGGGAATTCCCGTTTTTTGATGGGTATTTCCCGTCGCTTTAGCTCACTCTCGCTATTTCAAATATTTTTACATCGAAACGGGAGTTTGCAGTAAAAAAATAATCTTTCAAGGAAGACAGCAACATTTTCTATCCACTGATCATCATAATCATAATCAATCATGAAAATTACAACTTTCTACTAAACTATTACATAGCACATACATACTGTATAGTGTGCACATAATTGATATATATACCGATATATATCATATAATTGATATATACATACCGCACAACCAGAACCATTTCAAGTTCAGAATTACCAATTATCGTACTCTAGTTTTAATTTCATTATAGCCACAATTTTATCATTTTTTTGTATAATCCTTTTCTCTAATAATGCCAAAACGCACTTACTTTTACAAGTACATGGCAGGCATTTAGAAGTGGAAGTCATTAAGGCATTTAGAGCTAAGTGGAAGGTTCCCAAGAGTTAGCGGGAGCGGAGGGAGCAACGGCATAGTCCAGGGGCTTTTTCTCGTGTCTTTGTGATGCTTGCTGAACAACTGTAACTATTCTGGTCGAAGCTATTGATAAAGCATCCCCATCTTCATCAACATAAATGTGCCTGCGTTCCTCATCCCCTCTGCCAGTGCCGCCATCCCCATCACCTTCTGGGGACTGCAACCGTATGGCCTCATGGTGCTGGTTGGACGAACTAGAAGGCTTTGATGACTGATGCACCTTTTCAAGGCATTTTTTGAACATTTTGGTAAGGACGTTCCGGAATCGTTCTACAATGAGAATACAAGAAATTAAAAAGTGGCAGTTAAAAAGGATCATGGGTGTATGGGTGTAGTTGGCAAGTGCAATTGTAGAATTTTGTTTTGATATATCATGATTTGAAGGGCAGAGCGGACAACATGATCGAAGCAACGACATCCGCGACGCTACCCTTTTGGCAACACCCCCAGATCATGAAGATGAAATTTGTTGAACCTTTACGAGCTCTGAGATTTATTTTTATTGAGTGTGCAGAAAGCAGAGAACATGAGTTTAGTGTTCTGCTTTCCAGACAGAAGCAATTTTATTCGCATTTTGTTGGCACTGTACATCGACAAACAAACATGCTTCAACATGTTCCTCACCTTAGAAGGTGGGCAAAAGGTGTGTCGAATTATATCATGAATTATATAGTGCTTTACAAACACAAATATGCTGCATGCAGACACGTGGTTAAAGCGAAAAGACTCACCTATTAGCAAAACCAGAATGATTATTCCAAATATAATAAGTAAAATCTTCATCCAGTCACAGCTGCTTTGATCGTTGATCTTGCTTTGATCTTTATTTATTTCTGAAAATTATTAAAAAACGGAAAATTATTGTTTTTTTTTAAAGCTGAAAATAAAATAAAACAATCATATCCTTTAAAATCACTGCAGTGCTGTCAATATAGAGAAAGAGAAACAAACAAACAAACTTAAAACTTATTCACTTGCCTTGCATGGACGCTTCTGTAAAATGTTTCAATGTGCAACTGGTTGATGCCACTTTATTAATACAACATTTCTCGCAACCAGCGATGATCTTTTCTTTTAGGCCGCAAGTATTTTCAGCACATTTTATCGGTTCTTTCAGAGGAAAGTGGGCATTAAGTATTTCAAATCCAGGTGATCCATCACCCATTTTAACACACTGCAACATTTTGCTAACAGATTTACTCAATACTGTAATGGTCCAAATTTTCAAACGGAAAACTTTTATTGCCACGTCCAGCTACAAAGTAAAACGACTGTCTGATTATCAAAAAAATTTCTTAAAGTTTCATCCTTTTGAGGGTATTCCCCTTTTTTCTCGGTGACGTCATAGATAGAAAAGAATCCGTGCACTTTCCGAATTACGCATGCGCATGTCAATGGGTAAAAAGTTTGCTGTCAAATAGCAAATAGAACTTGACTTTTTTCTTCCCTTCAGGTTACTTCGCAAGGTGGAAATGTTTACAAAAATTTGCACATGCAGTATTTTTCAAAGGAAACTTGTTTAAGAAACCCCAGGCTCTCGAATGGCCAAAAATTATAACAACTCTGGCACTGAGAAAACCCGGGGAACTTCCATTGTTCGTTATACTAGACGTGCCGCCCGAATGGGTAACTTTTTCAGCGCCAATTTCCCTACGTATGGGTTGATTTTTCGTAACGAATCTCTACACATGGGTAGTAAAATATATAACATTTTAAACATGCCTTGCTTTGAAAAGCCTGATAAAAAGTGCGTTTCAATTTTCAGCGCAAATGACTTTTCGACTCATTTAGAGTTGCCTCAGGCGTTAAATTGGGCTCAAACATTTGAGATATTGGTACAAATGAGTAAAAAAAGTTCGTTGTTTTTTCTATACATGGGTACCACGAGAAACAGAATTTATCGGTAGACATAGGTGGGTTTGAAAAGGCTGGGCGGCATGTCTAGTCATTCGAACAATGAAGCCCCCCCCCGGGTGGGAACATTTTCACCCCTTTTTGCGAAATATTTTATTTTCTATTTACACTTATTTTTCTTTATAAGTAACACCTCAAAAAGGAACTTGAAATTGAGGCAAAAAATTGCCTGAAAAATAAGGAACCATTACGGGGGGTAGCAAAGCAAAGATTCACGTAGGAAGCAAACTCCAAATGAAGAAAAGTTAACTTTAGATTTAAGGGAATAAGGAACTCAAGGCAGAGAGAAAAATTAACCTACTTTAAAGAAATAAGTATATGTTATCAATTGTTTATAAAATCAATGCAAATTTCTAATTTTTAGTGCAATAATTTTCTGGAATAATAAGGTATGTAGTACCTATGTTGCCCGAAAATCAGAGAGAGAGAAATCAGACAAATTAAAGCATCATTCATCTTTTTCCATCAAATTCTTTTCTACATATTTCATGCATTTATTCAATAGTTCTTTTCCATTCTCCTTTTCCAAGCTTGCAAGGGTCCTTTGTGTGGCAGATATTTGGCATGAACACCAGCAGGCTCCAGTCTTCCATCCAAACGCATTTTGGAATAATCTTCTCTGTCCCACTTTGTGAAACCCCATTTTCTTGATACAAAGATCTGTAAATAACATAATGAGGAGTCAATTGCAAAGTTTGGTAAAAAATCTCAATCAAGTTTCAACAAATTCCAAAATGCAGCAAGTTTTTTCCCATAACATACATGCAGAAAAAATTAATACGGCAACACCCCAAAAATGACAAGAGTACAGGTCATCTACAAACCAGGTAAGTCAAGAGATGGAAAACTACAACTTTGCAAGTTGCTGGGGGGGGGGCAAAGAAATAGTTTTTCAAACATTTTTTGGTAAGAAAAAAACATCTCAAAGTGTGATACCACCTCTTATGAACAGGCCCTAAATGAGTACTCAAGGTATTTTTTCAGAACATCAGCTAGGGTATAAGCTGCATTTATTGCTTGGCTGCAACAAAAAACCACAAATTGATCTTACAATGCTGGCTTGCTTGCTTGGTTTTACCAAAGTCAGCCCTGGCTATTTGTACCTTCACATTCATATCAAATACTTGAAGAAATGTAGATGTTTCATGTTTTTTTACCTTTTGACGTCCAGGGAACTTGAATTTGGCTCTTCTCAATGCCTCAATAGCAGTTGCCTTGTGGTTTTCCTTGCATCGAACAGACATAATTGGTTGTCCAATGTGAACTCTAGCTACTGTTCCTTGAGGTTTTCCGAAAGCACCACGCATTCCTGTTTGGAGCCTAAAAACAGCAAAGTAATCATTGTATTGTAACTATTGCAAAAGTAATCAAGTATTGTCAAATTCTAAAAGGACCAAAACATTCCAGCCCCTCATTGCCACTTTGAGTCATTTTTTCACCTCTGTTCCTGGCTTTACAAAGTTGGTGAAGTTTTATCTGAATCTGGAAGGGTTTTTCTCAAGGATATTACAACAACTGCAGTGAAAAAAACCTAATGGGAAGATAAAATGCTACCAAATGCTACCAATGCTACTGCTGCAAAATCAGATAAAAACATACAACTTTTTTATAAGAAAACTTGGCTTCATTATCAACCTGCCTGTTTCCTATTTCTGGATTTACTTTTCACCATCTCATTTCTCAAAAGTATTTAAGTAGGTATCAAACAGGGATTTCACCATGGCAGCCTTTGTTGTTTGTATCTAATCAGTGGCATAGCCAGGTGCCTAACATTAGAGGGACAAAAGAGCATGGTCATAGAAACCAACAGTGTGGTTTCAAGAAAAAGATCCAAGTCCATATCCTTGGAAATATTTACAAAAAAACCTTTCTTGGTGATGACTGGGAAGGGATGAGTTACCCCCATGTGCCCCCTTGGCTACATCACTGCATTTAACCTGAGTTTGAGTAGTTTTTGAGAGACAGCTGACCCAAATCTCAACCAAATCTCAGTATTGAGGTACTTCTTATAGAAAGCGTGTAAAACAGAACTGAACTCACCTATCAGCTCCTGCACACGACAACATTTTGTTGATTCTCACAATATGATATGGATGCAGTCTGATTCTAATATGGAAGGAATCTTTTCCAGCAAATTTGATCAAATATTTGTTGCAGCAGATACGTCCAGCTTCTAAAGCTTCACTGGAGAGCTGTTCCCATTCATCTGATACCATATGAATGCACAGAGGGAAGTCATCTACTGGGGCTTTCTTTTTACCCAAATCAAAGATTCTGATCTTTGGGTCTGGTACTCCACGACAGAAGCGGGACTTGGGATAAGGCTTGTTTTTGCAGTAGCGATAACTGAAAAATGAGTAGTAGTAAATGAGTATGATATCAATGAGCAATTTTTTGAATCCTAACTGAAATTCAACAGCAATCATGTTGTGCACACATTGGAGAGATTGCCTTTGGTTTGGTGCACAATCTGGCCAAGATAATGGAAAACACGAAACCTATTGTTTGGAGAACAATAGCCTTTGATGCACTCAGTCTGTCGTGCAATCATCTCTGAAACAGTTTCCAGACACAGAATACGGCCTTGGCTGCTTGGCCTGACCATTCCTCTTTATATTTCAGGTTGCCCCCAAAATCCAGGGTTGGACTGAAAATGGAAAATATCCTAGGCCATGAAAGCCAAAGCGTTACGATGAAAACTTTTCAAGTTTGCACAATGAAAACTTGATCAAGTGAAGCAGGGCCTAGAATTCTTGCAAAGATTTAAGGCAGGGCCATGGTATTGATTTATGCAATTTAAAAGACAAAACAAATCATAGGAAAGACTGCAAAGACAGAATTTTATCCTCTCAACAAGCCAAGAAGAAATAAAAATTTGGAAGCTTACCATCGTGCCGGTCTTGACCCTGAAATGTACAGGGTTGTGCCCCAAGTTTTTACAAACCAACCCACCTTTAAGGTATTGTTTTACACATTCAGCCACCCAGTTTTATGATTTTGTATGAATTTGTGTACCAAATGTTAAGGAAATTTGATTCTATACCCACTTTTAAGGTATTTTAGGCATAAATCGGACCCAGTTGTAAGGAATTTTCGAAGAAAAACCCACCCATATGAGGGGCACATACCTGTCAGCCTACATTAGGGAGTAAAACAATAGGAAAATAAAGGACAATTTTTCCGAGGGCAGGGGGGAAGCTGCCCCCGCTGCCCCCATGCTTCCGGCGCCCCTGTTTGGAGACATCAGGATGCGTGCGACAAGGAGATGCGTGCGACATGAATCCTAGGTTGGTCAGGCCTTTGCTGCATGCTAATTGAAAGAAAGAGCTGTATACCTGTAAATACACATGGAGGGACATTTGCTTCTGATTCTACGAAGTAACAAATATGCCCTGATGTATGACATGGTGTGAAGAGGCACGTGACATCCAGTCCACCAACCTGGCATTATAAGCAGAGAAAAGTTGAAAGACGTTAGATGAACTTGCTACATTAAAAGTCTCACTCTAAAGCTAGTGTTACATCTACATGGATCAGCAGTTGCGAACTGGCAGCGAATCTCCAGGGTAGCTATTCCAGTAAAAAGGGCCCATACCTACTGTATTTAACCTAAAAGCTATTTGCTGCTAGCTCATCTGTAAAACAATCTACAGTCAGTCAGGACAAGGGCCAGTATTCATGAAAGAAATACTTTTCTTATTTCGGGTTATGTCGGTGGCAAAATCTTCTTCCCTTCTTGCTGTCAGTGATATCATCGCTTGATGTCCATAGTCCCGTTTTTTGCGCGGAACTTTTGCAATTTGTCAGAAAATAGGTTTACGAGCATCCGATGAGCATCAATTACAAGAGATTTAATTTAAGAAACCTTGAATTTGTCACCATGTTGAACTTTGTTAGTAAGCACTGGAACTCTGGAATCACCGCCATAAACCACTAAGTTTTTCACTTTTGAGCAGAGTTGTTCATTACCGCCAGCATGGTCCCTAAACATAGATTAGTTTTTTTGGTTAAAACATAATTACTATGGTTAAAAAGCATTTGCTATTTAGAGCATTTTTCTCGGATTCATAAGTCAGCGAGGGGCGATCCACTCTTAAATCTCGTACACGCTTGCTAGAAAACCCTTTGTTTGAATGAAAATCTCGCACGCGTTTTTGGAGTGAAATGCCCCTCCATCAAGGGTAACGAGGTAACTACTTACCAGTGATGGTGGGTGGTTAAAACAGTGGTCAGGTTCACTCCTTCATCTTTAACTGCAGAAATAACCTTGAAAATTAAAGATTCCAAATTAGAAATTATAAATAATAACATTTACATAATTCCGTGGTATAGCCAGTGGACCTGGCGTTTTAGATCTTTGCAATCAAATCTTCTGAATGATGACTGAAACGTTTCTGGAAACAAATGAATTTACGAATAGAGAGCTTCTCATTATATAGATTCATAAACTTGACTTTTGGTAATGAAATCACTGAAGAAGCTTGGGGAAAAATCATTCACTGATCATCTGGTCACGCCCAATTTATAGCGCCACGCCCCCTTATGATAAACGTGGCATTCACCTTTTCTGGTTCCACAGGATCCACGACAGCTGCATCTTTTGTTGCTTCGTCAATCAGTAGATACATGTAATTATCTTCCAAGGCAGGTAATAGTTTTATCTTCATGGTGCTCGAATAGACGTTGGTGATTTTTGAACTAGTATACGCTGGTAATGCAAAAATTGCTATATCAGTCAATGAATGCTTCTATTTAACTACGATATAAGGAACTAAAATTTGTTATTAATTTAATGGTTAAGAGAAGCATAATTAAAAACAAGGATTCATTTATCAACAGGCAAAGGTCAAAACAGGGCCTAATAAATTATTGGATGATTGTTGTAGATAGCTCCACTCCAAAGCCATGTGACATGTGCGTCCTTACATCTCGCAACTATTGTTCCAGTAAGAATGGTTCGAAGCTTTATTCCTTGAGTTTTGATGAACGAACTCTTCAGAATATGATTCGCAGTTCTTCTAAAATTAAACATTGAACAACTACCAAAGATCCCAAAAACAACAAGTGCAAAATATTTTCTCTTTCCTTTTACTTCCCTTTTGAAACAACCTCGTCTTACAACAGAGGCTACCGATTTGAACGCTCAAGAAGATTTCTTGGAAACTGAATCCGGAAATGGAATCAACTAAAAAACACAAGTAACAAAGAAAACACCGATAATACAAAACATGAACAAAACATAAATAACAAAACACTTTCTGATATTTACAGGATAAAAACTAGATAAATGATCCTATAGTTTTTGAATATTTATACACATAAGACGATGGGAATATAAAAAATATTTTGTCCACATGTTTATGGAATTTTTCGAGTCATTTCACAGGAAATAAGACTTAATTTCTCTTTTCATTGACTTGGCTTTCTCCCTTGTGAAGCTGATCTCCCATATGGACACAACATCTTTGCGAGACATTCGCTGCACCTCGGTTTTACTGGTAGGCAATTTTGTTGGCCAAAACCAACCAAAAGCACATTTATAGTTTCCCATTCTTCCCTAAAAAGCGAAAAATCAGCTTCAAATATTTTCAAGAAATTAATTTATCATCGCCTTTAAGAACATGCTGTACAGAAATTGGTTTATCATCTACGAAAAGCATAATTCTTTCAAGGCTGCTTTCCGATCGCATGACTGCTGCGCGATCGTCAGGTACTCTGGTTGCGCGATCATCGCAAGATCTTAAATGCTAGATGATCTTATGAAACCCAGGGTTCAAAAAATAAAAACCTCTTACGTTGCAACAATAAGTATTCCAGTCTTCGAGTTGTACAAAACTTCAAACTCACGAGAAATAGCAGTCACATCTTGGGACAAACTAAAAACCTTTTCTCGTCTGACAATCAGAATGCGAAGCTGAAGCTGATTTTGTGTAGACAAAAAGAGTTCGTTTTCTTACTTCGACTCTTCAGTTAATTCTATTGATCCTCCCAATATATCCCGCAAGCTGATTGATGTTGAAAACACAATACAAATTCGGCTTCTGTTTCTGATTGGTGCATTGCGGCCGCATCTAGGTATAAATTACGCCTTAGACCCCGTTTACCTGGGTCCGATCCCATTTGGATCTGCTATTCGTATCCGTTTGGGATCGCTTTGGAAAGTAATCCCGCACGGATCCGATCCCAAACAGGTCCCGTGTTAACGGTTTGGATCGGATTCAAACGGGAATCGGTGCTGATTAAAATGCTTATCCGAGGTTAAAATGCTTCTTTGAGTACAGTCAATAGTTTCAGTCTGTTTCTGAGGTTTATTCTCTGAGAAAAAGGCCTTTTAAGTATGTCCAAAGATGTTTCGCTATTTCTCACAGTAATGGGTCTTCTTGAGCAAAGATCTTACCTTGGTAGCCAAGATTCAAGAGCTTTTCTCGTGTCTTCAGGAGTTTTTGTTTCTTTCTTTACCCAGCCTAGTCTGTTACTAATTCTGTGGACGTGTGTATCAACTCCGATTCCTGTCATCTTTTTCCAAGCCGCATGCATACATATGTGAGCCATTTTCGGACCAACTCCAGGAAGTGCAAGAAGTCCTTCAAGGGTATCTGGTATGTCACCTTGATATTTCTCGATACAAATTTCACTTGCTTGTTTTATATACTTGGCCTTTCTCTGGATTAGAAATAACGAACAGATTAAGCGGAGAAACATGAAGTTTCTTCAGAAAACAGCTGATTGGATGCCTCTGCAAAACTATCTAGAGAAAGGAGAGTGATTATATCTACTGAAGTCCCCCTGAGTTTTCAGTTCTTATCAGCAAAGTCCCTGCCCCTTTGCCAACCCTACTGCAACACTGCAGGTCTATACATCATGGTAGGAGGGAGCAAAAAACACTTTTCCTTACCTTCCAGAATCCAACAGGATAGATAAGTTCTCCAATAAGCTTTTCATCAGTTTCTAAAATATGCTGAGGATTACAACCATGCTGTTTCAGTTTCTCCATAGCTGCATATGTTATCTGGTCTTTGGTTTGTGCAGACAGCATCAAAGAAACAAGGATTTGAAAACGAATAATCTGCAAAAAAATATGAAAAAACTGCAGCATATCTGCAGCAACGAAACTGCATAACAAAATTTATAATAGCCCATTTCATGGATTAATCCTTGCTGAGTTATAAAGGAATCTTGGCTAAAAATGTTGCACTTCACTAAATGGATATGGATAGAAAATGAGCAGTGTCAATGACAAAGTCTTACAATGGAGAGCAATGGGTGTGGTCAAGACAATACAGTGGTGGCACTCTGGTCTGGTATCCTATTTATAGCACTTTTTTAGATTTTGGCTATATACAGAGCCTGTCTTGTTGAATTTTAGAGGGGAACGGGATGACACCCCTCCCCTTGGCTACAGAGCTGGTTTCTATACAGTTGCCAGGTTTGCAAGGTATTAACAGTAACATCTTCTGGGCTGTTGAGAGGCAGAGCATTCCCCAGGTTAATGCAATCCTACGGGGACCTTAGGAGGTTTAAGCCAGAAGGCTTAAAAGAATTTCAATTTTTGCAGGCCCCGTCACAGATTGGGCTTTGGACATCAGAACCCCACCCCCTTCACGGTAATCCTTTCTTTGTAGAAGTATTAATATACCACAGATCTAAGGTAGTATACCTCAGGCTTTTCATCTTCATCTGCAGTCCTTTCACAGCCTTGGGAGTCTACAGGAGCATCCTCGTTCTGACGCATTACCTTTATTTTATTTAATACCTCCCTCCAATTTGGGGGTTCCCATCCAGAACTTACAACCCTTTCCTCAGCCTTTTCCTTTTTTGGGGAAACAACTTTTGGAGACTTATTTTTTCTCTTCTTTTGTTGACTTTTCTGCTTTGTAGTATGATCTTTTGATTCAAGTTCTTCATTTTTGATTAGACTTTGCTGTGCGGTTTTATCAGACAAGGAGGGCAAACTTCTGATTTGTGAAGGTCTTGTGCCAGTCGAACCAAGAGCAGCCAGGGCTTTTGCAGCAGCAGTTCTTGTAGAAGGCCTGCTAAAGTAAGGGGAAGTCATGCCAATTTTTGATGTTTCACAAGAACAGGAAGAAAACAAATCAACCTAAGTTTGACCACATGCACAAGAGAACTTGTTATCCACGTGTTGTATTGTTGCTGTTGTTTGTTTTGGAAAAACCTCTTCTTCAGTTATTCAGCCTCGTTCACAGATTGCAGTAAAGCAAATAATTTTTCCCGCCGCGAAAACGGAAAGCTGTGAAGTTGTCTTCAGAAAAGAAATGGCAGGGAATTTATTTCTTGTTAATGATCCAGCCATCTGGGAAAGGATTGTCGACAAGTACAAAGATGTTTTAAAACAGAAATCCAAGCAGCCAAAGAAAGACGAGCTTCTGCAATTGGACGATTGGTAAGAAAATGATCTTCTACACCATCAAACAAAACATTGTAGCATGACCATTTTGCTACAAGTCAAAACAACACACTGTTGAATTTGCATATTAAGGACTTATTTTTGTTCTTCAAGGTTCCAGCAGGAATTGCCAAAATGCATAGCTTCAAGGTCACCACGGCACCTTACAAAAGAAGAGCTGGTCAAGATCATGAAATGGAAACTTATGGTAATTATTCTAAAATTACCTTTTCAGAAACGAGTTGAAACCCCATGCCAGTTTTTGGGACTGAAAGACCCCAGTTCTAGGAGTTTGGTATGTGCACACATGAGATAAACAAAAGATCAATAGTAGAAAAGAGCAGTGGTGCTGTTGTTTTATGGTCTAATAATCTAGATCAATAATGGATCATGAGATCAGTGAGATCAGGGTTATCAGGGTTCAAGCATCAGTCATGGTAGCATCTTAGCCAGGGTCAAGGTGTTGTTTCATCATCTGCTTCTGACATCCTAGTGACTGATGCTATAATGCCAATGCAATGCCAAAACAGTTTTTATATAGGCCTAATGACCACACCCTTGTGCCTGTCCAATGTCTGATGTCTTGCTACATCACTGTATAAATGCTGTTTCACCTTCACCTTCAATGCAAAGGTGCTTCTGCAGGCATGAGATCTTGTTGAGAACTGCCATTCTCAGCAGACTATTATATTTACATACTCAGCGGATATTATATTTAGCAACAGCAATCTGGTTTGATGCTAGATGCTACCTTTTGTTTTGGCTCTAAAATATCTTTACTCAGCTCTTCAAACCATGCGCTAGCTGGATTAGGTAACAATGCCAGTGCAGCATGATTGCTTACGAAGTATATGAAGTAATGTAGAACAGTATTTTTTCGTAGAGAGGAAAATTCAGACCAAGGTTGACAGAGCTTGTGAAGCAAAATACTGAAAAAGAAGTAAAAGAAATATCAGAGCAATCATTTAAATTTGCAGATGATGTATCAAAAAGCAGTTAAAGAAATGAGTAAATTAAAAGCAGTTGGTCCTGCAACAGCCTCAGGTATACAATAACATACCTTATATACCTAAATATCTTTGAGAAAATTCAGTTAATAGACTATGTTTTGCCCCACTCTTTGAATTAGCATCAAATGGCCTGTAGCAACCAAGCATGGAGGAGTGGAAAGTATGATGAACTTTGTACATATTTCCACCCCTTATATGATTTTCAGACTGCAAGAATCGATATTTTTTGCATCCCTTTGAAAAATGTTACATTTCCTGAACCATTCTGAGGTTGCATTACCTTCCACCATTTAAACACAAAACAAGTTCAAAAATTCTCATTCTCAAGGGAACAGAGGAACATGCAACACCCCTAAGTGTCCCTCTCTATTGTCATGCCTTGTCCTTTGCAGCAATCTTATGTGCTTCAAATCCAGAAATTTACCCCTTTATGGCAGACGAGGCAATGGCTGGAGTCCCAAGTTTGAAAATTGATTACACCATGGGCAATTATATGAAATTTCAGAAAGAACTGAAGTTAAAGTCAGAGAAATTGAACAAAGGTATCTTTATCATTGACAATGTTTTCAAATTTCAAAACTAACTAAGAAGTGACAAATAAATTAAAACATGCAAAGAAGCTAACAATATTTTAAACTAATAAATTA
Organism: Chrysaora quinquecirrha; assembly: GCA_014526335.1. Taxonomy (NCBI): domain Eukaryota; kingdom Metazoa; phylum Cnidaria; class Scyphozoa; order Semaeostomeae; family Pelagiidae; genus Chrysaora; species Chrysaora quinquecirrha. The sequence continues at coordinate 2,572,826 of JACTAT010000061.1, read as the reverse complement.
TTACAGACATAAAATTAACTCTCCTAATACAAATCTTGTTAAATTATATAAGTCTAAATCTATATTACAATGGTTTGTAAAGATTTAGTTCAAAAGGACAGAACCCTTGTTCAGAAATCAGCACCACAGAAATAAGCCTAGCCTACCAGCTCATGCAAAACAACGAAATCACGTCTTTTGGAAGCAACCATCACCAAAACTGTGGCCTAATAATGAGAAAGGACCCAGAAATCCTTTCATCTGCTACTTGTGTACTTCGTCACTGCTTTTGTGCCTTCACTGACTGCGTGTTTTGCAAGCTCTCCTGGAAGCAAGAGCCTGACAGCTGTTTGAATCTCCCTTGATGTGATGGTTGAGCGTTTGTTGTAATGCGCCAGTCTTGAAGCTTCCTGGGCAATACGTTCAAAATATCGTTTAACAAATGAGTTCATAATGCTCATTGCTTTGCTTGATATTCCAGTATCTGGGTGGACTTGTTTCAGGACTTTGTAAATGTAAATCGCGTAACTCTCCTTGCGTTTCTTTCTCTTTGAAGTCTGTGATGAAGCTCCAACCTTCTTCCCCATATTGGCCTTTTTCTCTCCCTTCTTAGAGATCTTTTTGCCTTTAGTAGGTACAGTATTAGCAGAATCAGACATCTTGGAGGTCGAGTTTGCGAGTTTTCACTTTCACTTTCCCAGAAAGGCCCTCAAATTCGCTGTGTTTTGATATTGCAAGGTTTCATGACCTGTTTTATTCCTATCTTTGGCTCGAAATAACGGAAGTAGCCTGAGGAGAGTTTCTGATTGGTTTAGCTGGAAGATCCGTGATTCTATTGTTATTTTTTGATTGACGTGTTCAGCAGGTCAAATCGTAATGGCAGGTTGCAGCAGGTTGTCTTCTCTTTTTGTCTTCTGTTTTGTTATCCCCTGGATGCCTGTTTTGTTATCCCTTGATGCCTAAAAAATTGTTTTTCGATGCATTTCGTTCCTCTTTTCGATTCCTAGAACACTTTTTGCAGTTCATGACTTTTGCGCACTGGATAATGAGGTTATTTATTGTGGTTTGAAAATAAGAGGCAATTTGATGCAAAAACGCATTCTTTGGTACAAACACCGGACTTATGGCACACGCAACGTTCCTTGAAAATTGTCAAGCAACGCTGTGACTTTTTTCCAAATGCAAAAGCGATCAGAATGCTTGGAAAATAGTACGGCAATTGTGTTTCTTATTGTAACTATTATACATTCTTTCTTTCTAATGAGAATCCTCTTGTAAGAAACTGCCAAAGCCCTTATTATGCTACTTATAGAGCAAATGCTGTAAGGACGGAAAAACTTTTGAGGGAAAACCTTTGTTTTTCAAACAATAGGAACAACTGGCAACAATACAGCTAATATGTACATCAAAACAATGGATTTTGTGAATATTGGGGACACCAGCCCGACCTGCCTTCCCAGGGTCTGCGGACTTGTGAAGCGTCGTGAAGCATATGAGAATCTGACGGGGAATCTGATGAGAAATTGGGCGTGTATCGAGGGAACAGAGTAACAGATGTACAGAACCGGACCGGCTTACCGAAATTTGATGACCCAGGACCCATAAGGAGGACCCAGAACCAAGACCCAGGACCAGGACCCATATAGAGGACCCAGGAAGTTTCTGAAAGTGCCTGAGTCTGGGCTTAGTCTGCGCTCATGCTATTACACTGATATTTAACGAAAAACAGGGGTCTTCCTTTCCATTCATTGACCAACAACAAAACAACAGCAGTTCGCTATAACTGATCTGTCTCTTTACAACAACGAAATCTTAAGGTGGCTTCAGGATTAACTTGGACTTGTGTTGTAAGTCTACTACATTTTTGCCTCTTTTATTTTAGCTTCTGGAAGCAGCAGTTGGACACCGCACAAAATTGAACTTGCATTATGGACTGAAATAACTGCAAAAAAGCTTGGTATGAATTTAGATGGCAATGAAGACATGAAAAAAAGGAAAAATAAAGACGATTCTGACGATGATGGGGATCATGTTAGTAAAAGAAGTAAGAGAGGAAAATGAATGTTGAATATTTAATTTTGATGTTAAAATGCACATACAATTGCCTTCAAATTTTGTATAAAAAAAGTTTATGAGTAAGCCATTGTAATTATTCTTCTTCATGAACACGTTTCATGACGATTAAGATGACCTTGATAACGTCTGTGAATGATACCGTACTTATAAAAAAGATCATCGCGATTTTGATGATAATAATTGAAAGGTAATGATGATTATGATAACGATGGCGATGATGATCATGATGATGGTGGTGGTGGTGGTGGTGGTGGTGGTGGTGGTGAAGATAATGATGATCATAATGATTGTGATAGTGATGATGATGATTATGATTATGATTATGATTATGATGATGATGATGATTATTGTGATCGTGATAGTGATGTTAGTAAGGATAGTGATGGTGATGATTATTATTATGATAATATTGGTATTGCTGATGACGATCGATCATCAAGATGGTGCTGATTATTCTGATGATTCTGATTATGTTGATGATCATAAAGAGTTTGGGGTCTTAGTCATTGTTCTCTAAAAAAAGACTTTTAAAGATCAAAAATGAACAATGAATGGTGCTTGCAAACTTGTAACCTTCAACCTGTTTGGTTTCTTCCGGTTTGGTTGCTAAGCACGTGCTTTGTTACAGCAAAATTAACTCGTCTACTCTAGCTTGTCGTTTTCATGAAACTGTAGCAGCTATTTAGATGAAAAAACGTCAACCTAGAAGATTCTAGAGAAGATTTCAGCTTTCAAAGAATGTAAGTTAGCTAATGTCATTTTTACTTTCTTGTTCTCACATTTTTGAAGACCTATGTAATCGCATATCTTTGTCAAATCCTATACTCAAAATCACTATCCTCTCTTTGCGACCTTTTTGTTCTTGAAAATGTCTATAACTTTATTCCAGTTTCAAACTATGTTTCTTTTTTATCCTTTTACAATATCAAAAGTCTTGCCGAATCATAATGTAAGAGAGGACAATGTAAATTTACACGTTTTTTTTTTTATAAAGAACCACTTTATAAGGAACCTACATGTAGAAGGCCCGAAAATTTAAAGAACTTATACTACTAAAGAGAAAATCATTAAGAAACTTTTCAATGTTGAATGCTTTTATCACTGCAAATAATCAAGAATTAGAAAGGCAGTTCACTTCATTTGCAGTTGAAAATCACATAAATTGTATGTTAAGCATGTATCCAATGTTTCTTTGAGTAGTCTCGAGCTTTGCTCACTTGCAAATGTCTCTCTTTTTTTGTTGAGACCACTGTATGTGCAGTTAAAATTAAGGAACTATCAAGGAATTTTTGGAACTACAATTGCCTCAAAAGAGGTCCAAAAATAAGGAACTTTTAGAACTAGGCCTTGAGGTAGGTTCCTTATAGAAAAAAAGCGTGTATTGCAGTGCATTTCACTCACAGCCCACTGCGAGGGGCATTTGACTCTTCTGAAAGGCGTACCTGATTTCTATTAAAACAAAAGGATTTCCAAGGGATTGTCATGAAAGCAATACGATTTCCAGCAAAGGTGTACGAGATTTACATGGGTTGAATTGCCCCTCGGCCAGCCGAATTTTTAATTTTTTCGTTACTTTGCGCAGGGACCTGTTAAACGCCTATATTTGCTTCGAACAAATTTCGGTTACTTTTTCTTTGTAAAGATTTTGTAATGTATACCTAGTTTATGAAACATGAATGATAGGGCTTTTTTTCAAAAGGCGCATGAGTATTCCGCTGAAACGAAAGGATTTTGAAGAGATTTCTAAGAAAACAATAGAAATCCCGTTAAAGGGTGTACGAGATTCCAATGAGTGAAATACCCCTCGTGCAGATTGCTGTAGATACGAATTTTCAGTCAGTTTTAGTTCAGTATGCAATCACCTATGTTTTGTCAACTACACTTTTTTTAATGACCATAAGACTTGGGCAAGTCCAATTGAGGAAAATCTTAAAGGGAACTCTCTTGTTGCTCCGATCAGTAATCAGATCATAGACATTTTTCATGTTGAGTAGCTATATTCTCCTCTTTCTTTTCCCATTTCAGACCTACATCATTTAGAGGAAGCTCGAAAAATTGGTTGTTTGGAGACACATGAAAAAATGTAAGTCCTTCGACTAAACAAGAACGTACCCTATCTCTGGCTGTTCTTCGGCGTTTTCAAAGGCCCTCTTAGGGGATCAGAATATCCCTTATGCCCTTCAACTTTTCTTAAGCATATCCCTAATCCCCTGTTTAAAAAATATCCCGTATACCCAATATTTTGTCCAGAATTATCCCTTATCGAGGGGGTCATTGGATATGACTGTTTGCAATTTTTCGACATTTTGAGAGCGGTGTTACGGCTTTTACCTTGCAAAAGTACGGTTTTACGGTTTTTCAATTTGCGATTTCGGTGCGGTTCTATGGTTTTAGGAAAAAACTTGTACGCTTGTACGGTTTTTGGTTAAAATATTTGCAGTTTTCCGTTTTTTTTTACCATCCCTATGAACCCCCCTTATCCTTTTGATTTTTCTGGAAATATTGGGGAGATATCCCATCCCATATTCCTAATACCCTACTCATTTTTTACCAGCTCGTTTCCGTTCAAAGCCAACAAACTTTCAGTATCGGAGCCCATTTTGCCAGTATCTCACGAATAAGTTTTGTGTATTGAAGGCAGAATAGCATGTCTTTGTCCTAATATTTGGCAAGAATCAAAACTTCTGTGCGGTTTCAGGTTTTTGGGCATAAAAGTCGAGCAAAATACTTTGTCTTGCAACTACCTGTCGAAAAGAAACAAACTATGCTATGCATGAACGTCTGAATCGAACCTTTGAGTCATAAGTGTTTCACAACGAATGTGAAAGCATTGTTAAAAGATAGATCCGCTTTTTCTGGTGATTTGAAGCTTACACTATCTAAAGCTTCTTGTTTGTTAAGAAGAGAAAAAATGTTTGTTAAGAGAATAATAAAAAGGTTTAGGAGAACGTGATTGAGTCCAGTGTTGTAAAATATTAAAGATAAATAAACGACTTTGTCATAATCCCCTGATTTACAATCAGTTCATGGTTGTTTAATGAATATGAATCTCCAAAAGTATACTGTAATGCCCAAGTATGTTTCTCTTCGATCCAATACAAGTTTTGACTTACAGTAATGACCTTACATAGTAAAATTTAAGAAACGTCATTCGAAAAAGATTGTTTTTTTAATCCTTAAAACCAGGCTTGTATCGAAATTGCTGCACTCATTTTTTTTTATAAGAAACTGACTATAGAAACTATATATGCCTTTTTCTAAAAAATCAAGAAACTCACTACTAAGAAGTAAGACAAAAGCTAAGAAACTATTTCCGTTTTTAAATCGCCAATCACATTAATTGACGGGTTCAAATGAGAAAACGATATTTAACTAACCCATACCTATGTATGCAGCTATGTATGTTTTATTTTTTTTTACATTTGTTTTATTTTTAGACACGTCAGGGAATAGTCAAAGAAAGAGAAAATCTATGTAAATATTTTTCTTTATTCGCTATTTAAGTTCATAATTATTACTTCAGTCTTATAATGTCGATGATTTTGGTAAACATGGTACTACTGAGCTGTACATGGCACATTTATGCTCAACAGTCTGCTGCAGCAATACAAAATGCATCAACTGCCCAGAGTTTGCTACCAGAACATAGATCACCCTTATACTCAAACAATCAATCGATCACAATTCAGCATGCGATGAAATTTTCACGCTATTTCTGTCACAGAAATGACTTACACAACGTCAGTTACAATAAAAGAAACCAATTCAGATACTTCAACAAATCATGCCAATATTCTATCTACAGAAACAACTACTCATTTTCGTGGTCTTACTTCTAAAATACCTGATTTATCTACTACGGTAATGGAAAGTAGTCTGCCTATTTCTCCTGAGTCAGTCAGTCCTTCCTTTGCTACAACAGAAGCCATCTCTACTGCTGCGACAGAAGGAATCAGTTTGTCATCGACTACAATACCTGATTTATCTACTACGGTAATGGAAAGTAGTTTGCCAACTTCTTCTTTGTCAGTCAGTCCTTCCTTTGCTACAACAGAAGCCATCTCTACTGCTGCGACAGAAGCAATAAGCTTGTCATCGACTGCAATACCTGATTTATCTACTACAGTAATGGAAAGTAGTTTGCCAACTTCTTCTTTGTCAGTCAGTCCTTCCTTTGCTACAACAGAAGCAATCTCTACTGCTGCAACAGAAGCAATAAGTTTGTCATCGACTGCAATACCTGATTTATCTACTACAGTAATGGAAAGTAGTTTGCCAACTTCTTCTTTGTCAGTCAGTCCTTCCTTTGCTACAACAGAAGCCATCTCTACTGCTGCAACAGAAGGAATCAGTTTGTCATCGACTACAATACCTGATTTATCTACTACGGTAATGGAAAGTAGTTTGCCTACTTCTTCTGGGTCAGTCAGTCCTTCCTTTGCTACAACAGAAGCCATCTCTACTGCTGCAACAGAAGAAATCAGTTTGTCATCGACTACAATACCTGATTTATCTACTACAGTAATGGAAAGTAGTTTGCCAACTTCTCCTGAGTCAGTCAGTCCTTCCTTTGCTACAACAGAAGCCATCTCTACTGCTGCGACAGAAGGAATTACTCTGTCATCGACTACAATACCTGATTTATCTACTACAGTAATGGAAAGTAGTTTGCCAACTTCTTCTGGATCAGTCAGTCCTTCCTTTGCTACTACAGAAGCCAATCTCTACTGCTGCAACAGAAGGAATAAGTTTGTCATCGACTACAATACCTGATTTATCTACTACAGTAATGGAAAGTAGTTTGCCAACTTCTCCTGAGTCAGTCAGTCCTTCCTTTGCTACAACAGAAGCCATCTCTACTGCTGCGACAGAAGCAATAAGTTTGTCATCGACTACAATACCTGATTTATCTACTACAGTAATGGAAAGTAGTTTGCCAACTTCTTCTGGATCAGTCAGTCCTTCCTTTGCTACTACAGAAGCCATCTCTACTTCTGCGACAGAAGAAATCAGTTTGTCATCATCTACAACGCCAGATTTATCTACTACAGTAATGGAAAGTAGTTTGCCAACTTCTTCTGGGTCAGTCAGTCCTTCCTTTGCTACAACAGAAGCCATTCTCTACTGCTGCTACACAGAAGCCAATGCTGCGAAGAAGGAATTTGTCATCGACTACAATACCTGATTTATCTACTACAGTAATGGAAAGTAGTTTGCCAACTTCTTCAGAGTCAGTCAGTCCTTCCTTTGCAACAACAGAAGCCATCTCTACTGCTGGAACAGAAGCAATCAGTTTGTCATCGACTACAATACCTGATTTATCTACTACGGTAATGGAAAGTAGTCTGCCAACTTCTTCTGAGTCAGTCAGTCCTTCCTTTGCTACAACAGAAGCCATCTCTACTGCTGCGACAGAAGGAATCAGTTTGTCATCGACTACAATACCTGATTTATCTACTACAGTAATGGAAAGTAGTTTGCCAACTTCTTCTGGCTCAGCCAGTCCTTCCTTTGCTACAACAGAAGCCATGTCTACTGCTGCGACAGAAGGAATCACTCTGTCATCGACTACAATGCCTGATTTATCTACTACAGTAATGGAAAGTACTTTGCCAACTTCTTCTTTGTCAGTCAGTCCTTCCTTTGCTACAACAGAAGCCATCTCTACTGCTGCTACAATACCTGACAGAAGGAATCAGTTTGTCATCGACTACAATACCTGATTTATCTACTACAGTAATGGAAAGTAGTTTGCCAACTTCTTCTGGGTCAGTCAGTCCTTCCTTTGCTACAACAGAAGCCATCTCTACTGCTGCGACAGAAGGAAGCACTCTGTCATCGACTACAATACCTGATTTATCTACTACAGTAATGGAAAGTAGTTTGCCAACTTCTTCTGAGTCAGTCAGTCCTTCCTTTGCTACAACAGAAGCCATCTCTACTGCTGCAACAGAAGGAATCAGTTTGTCATCGACTACAATGCCTGATTTATCTACTACGGTAATGGAAAGTAGTTTGCCAACTTCTTCTTTGTCAGTCAGTCCTTCCTTTGCTACAACAGAAGCCATCTCTACTGCTGCGACAGAAGGAATCAGTTTGTCATCGACTACAATACCTGATTTATCTACTACGGTAATGGAAAGTAGTTTACCAACTTCTCCTGACTACAGAAGCCATCAGTCAGTCCTTCCTTTGCTACAACAGAAGCCATCTCTACTGCTGCGACAGAAGGAATCACTCTGTCATCGACTACAATACCTGATTTATCTACTACAGTAATGGAAAGTAGTTTGCCAACTTCTTCTGGGTCAGTCAGTCCTTCCTTTGCTACAACAGAAGCCATCTCTACTGCTGCGACAGAAGGAATCAGTTTGTCATCGACTACAATACCTGATTTATCTACTACGGTAATGGAAAGTAGTTTGCCAACTTCTTCTGGGTCAGTCAGTCCTTCCTTTGCTACAACAGAAGCCATCTCTACTGCTGCAACAGAAGGAATCAGTTTGTCATCGACTACAATACCTGATTTATCTACTACAGTAATGGAAAGTAGTTTGCCAACTTCTTCTGGGTCAGTCAGTCCTTCCTTTGCTACAACAGAAGCCATCTCTACTGCTGCGACAGAAGGAATCACTCTGTCATCGACTACAATACCTGATTTATCTACTACGGTAATGGAAAGTAGTTTGCCAACTTCTTCTGGGTCAGTCAGTCCTTCCTTTTCTACTACAGAAGGCATCTCTACTGCTGCAACAGAAGGAATCAGTTTGTCATCGACTACAATACCTGATTTATCTACTACAGTAATGGAAAGTAGTTTGCCAACTTCTTCTTTGTCAGTCAGTCCTTCCTTTGCTACAACAGAAGCCATCTCTACTGCTGCGACAGAAGGAATCAGTTTGTCATCGACTACAATACCTGATTTATCTACTACAGTAATGGAAAGTAGTTTGTCCAACTTCTACTGCTGCAACAGAAGGAATCAGTCATCGACTCAGTAATGGAAAGTAGTCCTTTCTTCTGCTACCTTCCTTTGCTACACAGAAGCCATCTCTACTGCTGCGACAGAAGGAATCAGTTTGTCATCGACTACAATACCTGATTTATCTACTACGGTAATGGAAAGTAGTTTGCCAACTTCTTCTGGGTCAGTCAGTCCTTCCTTTGCTACAACAGAAGCCATCTCTACTGCTGCAACAGAAGGAATCAGTTTGTCATCGACTACAATACCTGATTTATCTACTACAGTAATGGAAAGTAGTTTGCCAACTTCTTCTGAGTCAGTCAGTCCTTCCTTTGCTACAACAGAAGCCATCTCTACTGCTGCGACAGAAGGAATCAGTTTGTCATCGACTACAATGCCTGATTTATCTACTACAGTAATGGAAAGTAGTTTGCCAACTTCTTCTGGGTCAGTCAGTCCTTCCTTTGCTACAACAGAAGCCATCTCTACTGCTGCGACAGAAGGAATCAGTTTGTCATCGACTACAATACCTGATTTATCTACTACGGTAATGGAAAGTAGTCTGCATACTTCTCCTGAGTCAGTCAGTCCTTCCTTTGCTACTACAGAAGCCATCTCTACTGCTGCGACAGAAGGAATCAGTTTGTCATCGACTACAATACCTGATTTATCTACTACAGTAATGGAAAGTAGTTTGCCAACTTCTCCTGAGTCAGTCAGTCCTTCCTTTGCTAGTACAGAAGCCATCTCTACTGCTGCGACAGAAGGAGTCAGTTTGTCATCGACTACAATACCTGATTTATCCTGATTTATCTACTACAGTAATGGAAAGTAGTTTGCCAACTTCTTCTTTGTCAGTTAGTCCTTCCTTTGTTACTACAGAAGCCATCTCTACTGCTGCGACAGAAGGAATCAGTTTGTCATCGACTACAATACCTGATTTATCTACTACGGTAATGGAAAGTAGTCTGCATACTTCTTCTGAGTCAGTCAGTCCTTCCTTTGCTACAACAGAAGCCATCTCTACTGCTGCGACAGAAGGAATCAGTTTGTCATCGACTACAATACCTGATTTATCTACTACAGTAATGGAAAGTAGTTTGCCAACTTCTCCTGAGTCAGTCAGTCCTTCCTTTGCAACTACACAAGCCATCTCTTCTGCTGCAGCAGAAGGTATCACTCTGTCATCGACTACAATACCTGATTTATCTACTACAGTAATGGAAAGTAGTTTGCCAACTTCTTCTGAGTCAGTCAGTCCTTCCTTTGCTACAACAGAAGCCATCTCTACTGCTGCGACAGAAGGAATCAGTTTGTCATCGACTACAACGCCTGATTTATCTACTACGGTAATGGAAAGTAGTTTGCCAACTTCTCCTGAGTCAGTCAGTCCTTCCTTTGCTACACAGAAGCCATCTCTACTGCTGCGACAGAAGGAATCAGTTTGTCATCAACTACAACGCCTGATTTATCTACTACGGTAATTGGAAGTAGTCTGCATACTTCTTCTGGGTCAGTCAGTCCTTCCTTAGCTACAACAGAAGCCATGTCTACTGCTGCGACAGAAGGAAGCACTCTGTCATCGACTACAATACCTGATTTATCTACTACAGTAATGGAAAGTAGTTTGCCAACTTCTCCTGAGTCAGTCAGTCCTTCCTTTGCTACAACAGAAGCCATCTCTACTGCTGCGACAGAAGGAATCAGTTTGTCATCGACTACAATACCTGATTTATCTACTACAGTAATGGAAAGTAGTTTGCCAACTTCTTCTGGGTCAGTCAGTCCTTCCTTTGCTACAACAGAAGCCATCTCTACTGCTGCGACAGAAGAATTCAGTTTGTCATCGACTAAAATATCGGATTTGTCTACTACAGTAATGGAAAGTAGTTTGCCAACTTCTCCTGAGTCAGTCAGTCCTTCCTTTGCTACAACAGAAGCCATCTCTACTGCTGCGACAGAAGGAATTACTCTGTCATGGACTACAATACCTGATTTATCTACTACAGTAATGGAAAGTAGTTTGCCAACTTCTTCTGGGTCAGTCAGTCCTTCCTTTGCTACAACAGAAGCCATCTCTACTGCTGCGACACAGAATGGAAAGTAGTTTGCAACTTCATCGACTACAATACCTACAATACCTGATTTATCTACTACAGTAATGGAAAGTAGTTTGCCAACTTCTCCTGAGTCAGTCAGTCCTTCCTTTGCTACAACAGAAGCCATCTCTACTGCTGCCACAGAAGGAATTACTCTGTCATCGACTACAATACCTGATTTATCTACTACAGTAATGGAAAGTAGTTTGCCAACTTCTCCTGAGTCAGTCAGTCCTTCCTTTGCTACAACAGAAGCCATCTCTACTGCTGCGACAGAAGGAATCAGTTTGTCATCGACTACAATACCTGATTTATCTACTACGGTAATGGAAAGTAGTTTGCCAACTTCTTCTGGGTCAGTCAGTCCTTCCTTTGCTACAACAGAAGCCATCTCTACTGCTGCAACAGAAGGAATCAGTTTGTCATCGACTACAATACCTGAATTATCTACTACGGTAATTGGAAGTAGTCTGCATACTTTTTCTGGGCCAGTCAGTCCTTCCTCTGCTACTACAGAAGATATCTCTACTGCTGCAACAGAAGGAATTACTCTGTTATCGACTGCAATACCTGATTTATCTACTACAGTAATGGAAAGTAGTTTGCCAACTTCTCCTGAGTCAGTCAGTCCTTCCTTTGCTACAACAGAAGCCATCTCTACTGCTGCGACAGAAGGAATCAGTTTGTCATCAACGACAACGCCTGATTTATCTACTACGGTAATGGAAAGTAGTTTGCCAACTTCTCCTGAGTCAGTCAGTCCTTCCTTTGCTAGTACAGAAGCCATCTCTACTGCTGCGACAGAAGGAGTCAGTTTGTCATTAACTACAATACCTGAATTATCTACTACGGTAATTGGAAGTAGTCTGCATACTTCTTCTGGGTCAGTCAGTCCTTCCTTAGCTACAACAGAAGCCATGTCTACTGCTGCGACAGAAGGAAGCACTCTGTCATCGACTACAATACCTGATTTATCTACTACAGTAATGGAAAGTAGTTTGCCAACTTCTCCTGAGTCAGTCAGTCCTTCCTTTGCTAGTACAGAAGCCATCTCTACTTCTGCGACAGAAGGAATCAGTTTGTCATCAACTACAACGCCTGATTTATCCACTACAGTAATGGAAAGTACTTTGCCAACTTCGTCTGGGTCAGTCAGTCCTTCCTTTGCTACAACAGAAGCCATCTCTACTGCTGCGACAGAAGAATTCAGTTTGTTATCGACTAAGATATCGGATTTGTCTACTACAGTAATGGAAAGTAGTTTGCCAACTTCTCCTGAGTCAGTCAGTCCTTCCTTTGCTACAACAGAAGCCATCTCTACTGCTGCGACAGAAGGAATCACTCTGTCATCGACTACAATACCTGATTTATCTACTACAGTAATGGAAAGTAGTTTGCCAACTTCTTCTGGGTCAGTCAGTCCTTCCTTAGCTACAACAGAAGCCATGTCTACTGCTGCGACAGAAGGAAGCACTCTGTCATCGACTACAATACCTGATTTATCCACTACAGTAATGGAGAGTAGTTTGCCAACTTCTCCTGAGTCAGTCAGTCCTTCCTTTGCTAGTACAGAAGCCATCTCTACTGCTGCGACAGAAGGAATTACTCTGTTATCGACTGCAATACCTGATTTATCTACTACAGTAATGGAAAGTAGTTTGCCAACTTCTCCTGAGTCAGTCAGTCCTTCCTTTGCTACAACAGAAGCCATCTCTACTGCTGCGACAGAAGGAGTCAGTTTGTCATCAACTACAATACCTGAATTATCTACTACGGTAATTGGAAGTAGTCTGCATACTTCTTCTGGGTCAGTCAGTCCTTCCTTTGTTACTACAGAAGCCATATCTACTGCTGCGACAGAAGGAATTACTCTGTCATCGATTACAATACCTGAATTATCTACTACGGTAATTGGAAGTAGTCTGCATACTTTTTCTGGGCCAGTCAGTCCTTCCTCTGCTACTACAGAAGATATCTCTACTGCTGCAACAGAAACAATCACTTTGTCATCGACTACAATACCTGATTTATCTACTACTGTAATTGGAAGTAGTTTGTCTACTTTTTCTGGGCCAGTCAGTCCTTCCGTTGCTACTACAGACGATATCTCTACTGCTGCAACAAAAAGAATCACTTTGTCATCCACTACAATACCTGATTTATCTTCTACAGTAATGGAAAGTAGTTTGGCAACTTCTTTTGGTTCTTTCAGATCAAGTATATCTCGATCATCATTGCTGAGCAGTCCTGCTTCATTAACCACTTCTTCATTTATAGCAACGTTTTATTCAGAGCGTTTAAGTTCAACTTCAGTTATAGTTGAAATTTCTTCAGTTATTTTAGAATGTCTTCTAGACCATTGCAGAGTAGTTCTATTACGTATCTAAGGCCTTCTGAGATCTTCATTGATAAATACTGATTACTTGAAGAGCAGCGTTGTTTCGTCTTACGGATTAGGTAGATCTGACGTTCGTCTTACGTCTCTCACTACTTCAATGTTTGACGTTGTCTCATCATTACCATCTGTTTACAGGAAATACTCGACTCGGTTTAATTTATCAAAATCATCTTCACAGTTCCCTATTATATCTGTGTCGAAGTCTTCTAAAGCTTCACCTGCAATCTCATCTGTCATAACAACAACAACACCTAATGTTATCATTAGTCCAGAATCCCTTGTTCAAATGGTTATTCGTGTAGCTAATGACAATATATCTGATCCTTTGTTTACAACAACTTTGGAGGAAAGACTCGTTAAACTGTATCAATTGGCTGGGACGAAGACAAGGAAAAGACGACATATTGAGGCTGTTGCTAATCATTTGGTTATCAGGGAAAGAAGAGCTGTATCTGATATTGCTGCGAAGGTATGTCTTAAGTTTCTTCTTGCAATTTTTATATCATTTTATCGATTTTTTCTCTGAGTTGCTGTATTAGACTTCTCTAATTCAAATGTTAATTCAGGTCTTAAGCTCAAATTTGAATTCAGGCCTGGAATACTCTTCTCAGATCTGAAAGCACACTCTAATTTAAATTCTAAATTTCACAAAGTACTTCAAAGTTCATAAATTCTACTTTATGTTTCGTATCTAACATGAAATGGCAGACAAAGATGTATAGATATTATATGCTACAAAGCATCCTGATCGTCAATAAACTAAAATGTTATCAAACCATAGTTATCTGATTAAATTCTAAAAGTCTGTTTTCGTCCTTATCCTACACTAAATGCTAGCAGATTCGCCTGATAGACTATAGGCCTACTTTTTATTTTCTGTTTGCTAATACGCATATTTAGATTTCATATAATTCTAATGGTATGCCTGGTTAGCTAAACCTTCCATAAAATCTGTTATAAACTACTGTCATATTAAACTTGTCAAATATTTCACAACTTAGGTATAACCTATTTTTTCATTGTTTTTTATTATTGTTTTATTTATCAAACTAACTAAATGCATAAGTTTACCGTTGTTGTCTGCTAATATTTAGACTGCATATTGCAAATCAAATAAAAACTAGTAGCCTTAAAATAAGTAGCTTTTGAGTTTCTTAACCTAATAAATTCTGAGTGCAGATTTTAGACCAGTAGACAAAACTTTACGGTCGTAAAAGTTAACATGAACCTTTGGTTATTTCAATTTGACTAGATCAGGTCTTGATGAGAAACCTGATATTAGTTGTAGGTACTATTTTGATGCATACTCGTAATTCTACGGTGGAATTTCAGCAGGAGAAAACCCTGTGTGAAAATTATTTCGCTATTTCGTATTCTCAAAACATTTTCAAGTTCGTAACAGTTTGTTTGATCTTTTAACTCTGCTAAATGGAATGATTCTAATCTTCTTTTCATAGCAATCTCAAATCTTTCCATCTCTCTCCTTTATTTACTATCGTTCACATAACAACGATTGTGTAAAACAAAACTCTTTAATCAAGCAACCTGCTGGTCCTTGATTGTCTATTTTTTATTCATTTGACAATAAGACTTTTATTAGAATCAGCAAGTCAGGTTTATTTTGTTTTGCTTTCAATGATTGTGTGCACGTTGCATGTTCAAGCTCACATCAGCTGCTCTCTGTCTGTAGCCAAAGTCTAGTAGCCTTGAATTTTTGGCAAATTTAGCAAAGAAATATTTCATACTGGCTTGCTTGATTGTTTCAAATCCTTCTATTGTGAACAATTTTAGCTTTCCTACCAGTCTTTTAACACTGCATTGAAGGTGCTATGGCGTCGTGGTGTAATCCAGCTGACTCATAGTATCAGGAGCTCAGTGTGGTCACTGTTCGAACCCAGCCACGGTAGCGTCAAAGTCAGGGTCGAAGTCTCGATTAGTTAACCTACAATTGAGATCCTTACGACTGACACTAAATATACCATTTCACCTTCACCTTCCCTTGTTTTTTTACTGCTTGCCGTTGACATTTGACATTAATGTTAAACTCGAAAGGGAGGGGGACGGTACCTTGCGATACGAATAACAATAGAAAAACAAAGAATCAAATGATAAACGCAGCAGATTTAAAGCTTGACACTAAGAGCGATAAACATCGAGCAAGAATACTTGGACTTGTAGCTTCTTATACAATAAATCTTTTGGTTTCTTCAACCCTCACTTACTGTACCAGAAGCATTTACAGTCAGACAATGCGATGTTATTGTTTTCCCTGATCTTAAGTGATTATTGTCTTATTTTTGTCTTCCTAGATCACGAAGATTGAACGAAATTCCCAAAATCGTGAAAATGTGAAAATTCTGTTTGCGATATTAGAAAATGGAAAAGCTTTAGATGCATCCAATGTGGTGACGTCATTGAATAAATTGTCATTTGCAGAACTCGATCAAACACTGGGGTACACTGTAAGTTACTCCATTCGATTTTCATTTTCAACACAGTTTTTAAGTTGCAATTGCAGCAATGTTATAAAAGTTAATTAAGGTTAGCTACATTGATTATATTAATTGAATTGATTACACTGGTTGCATCGATTGCAATGATAACAGTACATTGATTACTTTGATTGCGCCGATTTCACTGGTTTCATTGCTTGCATCAATTTCACTGGTTTCATTGCTTGCATCAACTCGCTTCATTGAATGCATTGATTGAACTGATGAGAATATTCCATGATTATATTGTTTACATTAATAACGTTGATTATATTAATAACCTTGATTTCATTGATTGCAATGATTTCGTTGATTGCGTTGATTACACTGATTTCATTGATTGCACTGATAACGTTGATTTCATTGATTCCATTGATACCGTTGATTACTTTTGTTTATCTCTTGTTATTGTAGGTTTTGTCAAAACCAAGGATGGCAACTACACCAACCACTAAGCCTCCCACCAGATTGGATTGGTTGACAATAACAGTTGCTGTTGTTGTCCCTTTGGCTGTGATTGTCGTTTGCATAATTGTTCTAGTATACAGAAGATACCTGCTTAGAAAAAGACTCAGAATTCATGTAAGACCTATACTACTTAAATTTCATTTTTTTGTCTATAGGGCCTTGGCCAAACAATTAAACATTGCTCGCCAACCTTTTGGAATTTGCTTGCAAAGCATTTGTTTGACCGTTTGACCGCGTTCCAAAGCATTTCTGGTCAAACATTATATTGCTTTTGATGAAACTCTCAAATGTTTAACCATTACTGTTTAATTGTTTTGCCTGGGCATAATCCTCTAACCTAGCATCTGATCTATCCAGCCATAATCCATTTGGCATCTTGATTTTAAGACATTGTTTCGTATTTTGACCAAACTCTTAACAAACATAAGTCGAATTACGTGTCGAAGTATAATTTGAAGCAAGTTTTGAAACATTTCTAGAAGATGATCGAAACATTTTTGACCAGTTTTTAGACATATATTTCGGAAGATTTTCGAATGATGTTGACGCATTTTTTAATTATCTTTTGAAACATTTGCAAACATTTTTTAATCATTCTTTTCAAGCAATGTTATCTTACATAATCTTAGGCTGACCCAACTTGGAAAAAGGAAAGTGCTGAAGAAATACCCATGCCATCTATATCTTCTCATCAAAAGGACCATCAAAATAACGTAGATATAGATACAAAGATGATTATGGAAACTGAATTCGCTGGGTGAGTTGCATACATCCATTTTATTATATATGGTATAGTGTTGTATTGTATTGTATTGTTTTGCATTGTTTTGTATTGTTTTGTTTTGTATTGTTTTGTATTGTTTTGTATTGTTTTTTGTATTGTTTTTTTGTATTGTTTTGTATTGTTTGTATTGTTTTGTATAATTTTGAATTGTTTTGTTTTCTTTTGTATTGTATTATATGGTTTTGTATTGTGTTGTATTGTTTCGCATTGTTTTGAATTGTTTTGTTTTGTATTGTTTTGCATTGTTTTTATTGTTTTGTATTGTGTTGTATTCTCTATATTGTATTCTCTAGTATTGCATTGTATCGTATCGTATTGCATTGTATCACAGTGTACTGTATTGTGTTGTATTGTCTTTTATTGTATTGAACTGTACATACTATATTGTATTGCGTTGTTTTTTATTGTATTTTATATTTTTATTGTGTTACAATCTTTTGTTTCGTGTCTTGCAGTGTTGAAACAGTTCAACACAAGTCAATTGCATCATTATCATCATCATCAAGCGGTGAGGACAGTGTAAAAAGAAAAAAATCCAAAAGAAAAGTCAAGAGAAGCCAAGAGGAAAACAAGGAAAGAGTAAGAAACTTTGACAAATTTAAAATCTTTATTTCATAGAATTCTTCTGCTATTCTTCGCAATTTTTTAAGTTTAGTTCGACTCAAAATTTTGTTTTTCGTATCATCAGAAAGTCAGCCCAACTGGAAGCATCGAGCACGTGACTAAACAAAGAATTAGAGACGAGGCTAGCTTGGAACCTGAGACACGCCCGCGTAGTTGGGTTATCGTAGATAGACCGAAAGTAATCATTAACAGGCCTATGGATGTGGAAGGGTTGGAAACGACGCCGATAAATAAGATGGTGATTGATGATGATGATGAGAATAAAAAAGCCGGTGATGATAATGGACGAGAAAGAGAAGGCACTGAATTAAGGAAAGAAGAAGATATTAAATATATTGGAAAAGAGTTAGAAAAAGAAATTAATGAACTTAAAAAAGAATTATTGATTTTAAAGAAAGAAAAAGTTAAAGAAGAGCAAAGAAGATTAATGTCAGAAGCTGGGGTGCCGAAAGTAAGTTTAATTCTTCAAATTCTAAATTGTCTGACTAATGTCTACTTTCTTGTTTGCAGTTATCTATCATCTTTAGTAATTTTTAAAGTATTTGTTTGCCCTAATCTTTGGAGAATACAGAAAAAATGAAGAAATGTAATGCGATACAAATACATGAGTACATGCATTATATATTTCTCATGAATGGCGAACACAAGGATAGATTTTTCCACAAGTGGCATACCACAATTGATGGGATTTGAACCCAGGACTGCATGATCAGAGAGCCAACGACGTTTCCACTGCGCTATAGAGCTCAATGAAATCGTCAAGTAGCTCTTCACTCCAAGTCATACAACCCAAGGCTCTCCTCCTGTTTGGCTGTTAGGTTAAGCCTTCTTTGGTACAATACACATTTATATATCTTCTTCATCAAATTCCTTTAGGCTTGGATGGTTAAAATGCGAATGGTTCATGATGTCAATCAAAATGAAAATGATGAAAATAAAAAAGACGACGTAGTATCTAATTTACAAGTCAGAGTAAGTGATTTGTTTATCTTTTTGGAACATTTTGCTTTTTTAAAGGTTTGATAGCTGTGTTAACACCAATTGATTTGTTTAATCTGAAGCTTAAGTCATTGGGTGTAAAGTAGTACGTACAGTATGGGTGCAAGCAAAGGATCCATAGTAAGAGTGGGATAAGAGTGGCGACCATCCCTACCTTCGCAGGTAGCAGCTATCAAGAGAAGAGCCTTCGGGTCGCCTCTGTCTCCGACGGCAAACTCTCCTGAAACGAACGGAGCTCTCCCGAGACGCTGCCCTGTAAATATCAGAGGCTTTTCATGATAAGCGGGAATTTGCTTGAGTTTTGTTATGGTCATTACCTCGTCCGTAATGATGCTGCAGTCATAAGGCTAAATGCTACGAATTTCTCTTTAGGCTGACATTGAAAAATGGAAAAATAAAGAACGAATGCGAAGAAAAAACAGAATGGAAACCTTCAAGAACAGCGTTTCTCCAGAAATGCTTGCTGTTCGTGACATTCCAACTCTGCCGTCTCAAAAAAACAAAAGGAAAAAATTAAAAAATTGGCACCAAGCTCAAAAGCAGGTAAAATCGTCCTTTTTACAGTAGCATGACTCATTCCTTGTAGCTACTGACTGACTGACTGACTGACTGACTGACTGACTGACTGCCTGACTGACTGACTGACTGACTGACTGACTGACTGACTGACTGACTGACTGACTGACTGACTGACTGACTGACTGACATTACCAAATACCACACTTAATGCATGTTGATAATTTGAACTTGTTATTCCTTTTCAGATTGAGTCTGTTTTATCAGATGATCCCTATGCAAGGTACAAATGAAATTTTCTATGACTTTTCTTTAAACCCGTTTTAAGTTTGCAAAGCGAATTTTAGGTTATGTAGGGGTAGGGAAAATCTTTATGGTATCTCTCTTGAGGATGATGTCATAAGGTATAATTTCTCTCGGAGAGATGCTACCTTAAAGATACGTTTTGCAATTAAATCACAATCCCTTCCCTTTTTTTGCAGACAAGAGAGAAGAAGAAGAAAAAGCACCTACGAAATCAAAGACGGGTTAGGCCAACACCAGAATCTTCTATTGAAACTGAAAGAGATGTAAGAAGGGTTTCATTTCTTCTCTGTATCCCACTTAATTGACTTTTATTTGTATTTGTTTATATTTACTTTTATTTGTTTATATTTATTTATATTTATTTGTATTGATTTATGTTTATTTATATTTATTTATATTTATTTGTATTGATTTATGTTTATTTATATTTATTTATATTTATCTATATTTTTTTATATTTATTTGGATTTGTTTATATTTATTTATTGTGCTCAATGACTGTGTTTCTTTCTGTAGACTGTTTCGACACCAAAAGAGGCCTGGGACAGAGATAGCATGTATGAATCACTGATAAAGGAGGACCGTCCCGTATGTTACCATTTTATGGTAGTTCGATTCCATTATGATTGATTTTAAATGCGTTAAAATGTCTAAAGAAGGATGCATGTATACCTCGAAAGGCACATGTACTTGCAGTCCACGAAATATAGATGTTTTAACCTAACAAAGGCTCCCCACTGAATAACAAGGCTTCTTCAAGCATAGAAGCCTATCCCATTTTTTCCTCTAATTGGGGGCACATCTCATGAGTCATTTTGTCTTTTGCCTTGAACCACAAAGAGCTGGCGACTCTTCACAATCTCCACAACACTTGAGCAATGCTATCAATTATACACCTTATTTTTGAGAATAAGCACATTTCAGTCGAGACTAGATCTTCTCAAATCTTCGCCTTTTATCTTCACAGTCGCCCCAATTTTCTGTACAACACTTAAGTCGACCTACGATACGATAGAAAAAGGCCAACTAGTTGTAACTGCAAACTAATATGTAAACAACAAATCATAACTGCTAGAAGTCAGTTAGTGATTTATTGAAGTAGAACATGCCCAACTTACTGGAACCCCCTAGAACTTTAACTCTGAGCAAACCTTGCTTGAAGACCCTGATGGTGTTTCATATTTTTCAGTTAATACCTATTATTTTATCCAATCTAAAGGTTCCTGAAAGTCCACCACAAAGACAACAACAAGCCTCGCACCCAGTATACATTCAAAATTCGTCGCAGAACATTCCAAGTGGATATGACAGTCATCCGGGCGTCCAAAGACATCCGGGATCTTTCAGAATGCAGATGATGATACCAGACCCCCGTCTTGCGATGCAACAACCCCCAACGACCAGAATGCAACGCTTTGTCGAAGTGCCAAGATATGGTGAGTTGTTGTTGTTGTTGTTACTTTATTTTTGAGTAGGCTGTTATTTCTAGCTTTATCAGCTAATTTAGGCCTACTATGCATGCCGCATCCAGGCATGGGACCCCTAGTTTAACGTCCCTTCCGAAGGACGGCAGAGTGAGTTGTTTAGTCATCCATCTGGAAAGTCACCCATCTAGATGCTAACCTCACACGACCAAGCTTAACTTCAGCTGTCTAACTAGAACTGACTGAGAAGTTTGGCCACTCACTTTGGTCTTGCTGAGTTGATCACACAGTTCTTAATACACAGTTCTTAAATCTCAGGGATAGAGGTGCTCTCTTCAAGCGGACATAATCTAGTTATTGTGTAGCAGATGCCAGACTACCTATTTGATATGCCATTTCAAAGAGATACCCTTTTTTGAACGTTTAGCAAAACCACAAAATATTGCTTGACAAGCAGAATATCTTGAGCAATGTTTTGAAAAAGTTAAAAATTTTTTTGCTTGATGCAAGCAAAAAATGTTTGACGAGCAATGTTTTACGATGTGATCAAACAATTAAACATTTTACTTGACCAGCTAATTTCAAATGTTTGACAAACAATGTTGATCGTTTTCCGAGGGCCTTACAACAGCCTATGGCCTCCCAATGGCTTATCAATAGTTGTCAATTGTCTCCAATTTCTTCTATTCATAGCCCCAAGGGCTGATTACAGAAAGTCACCACAAATCGAGATACAGTAAGTGCCAATATAAAAGCAACTTCAGGCTCATTCTTTGAAGGAAACAATAGCCTGTTGTATACGAGCAATACCTTGGGTAGAAAAAAAATAGTTTCTTATATACGTTGACGATCTATACTGTATACCCTATACCCTACCGAATTTCTCCTAATTGTTTCCTTTTTCACTAGCTACCAGTCCATTTTCTCCATACTACGAACAACCATTACAAAGCCACCTAACATCTCCTGCTGCTGAATTCCAAGAATTACAACCGGAAGAGCTCATACCAGGAAGAAGTTACCCAACAAACTTTTATCAAGATCAAAGCATACGATATGTTCCAACTAATGATGGTTATTACTATGACGCAAACCAATTCAGCCGAAATGAGAATAGACCATTGAAACAAATGGAGAACATTAGAGGTAATAATTTTATCGTTTTTACTATTATTTTTGTTAAAAACTAAAATTGTTTGTTTCAATCCATCACTAAAGAAGTAAAACCAGTAACTTTCTTCTAGATATCTGAAGACAGCTTGTATTTCATTTATCAAAATATTAAGTTCCCTGGCTTGTACTCTCTTCAAATGTGCATTCACACTCTATGCACAGATTTAAAAACCCCTTGGTACTAGATCTAAGCGCTGGAGAATCACTACCTACTGTCGTCCTCCTCTCTCCAAAGTTTCCTCAGTACAGCTAAACTCTATGAGCCTGTCATCATGCTTAGAATAACGTTGTCGTTCCTTATTATTACTGACAAGTGTCCCAAGGATTAGAGCATGCATCTTCTGTGTCCGATTGTTATTAGTGAATCATTTTGACGTCTTATGATGCAGACAGGGCTATTTTCAATCATAAGTTAGCTCCTACTTATAGATGGTAGATTCAAGATTGTCTTTGAGCTTGGAATGACTGACTTTGAAACTCAATGACTGAGGTCTATAATGACATTTTTCTTCAAAGGTATACCAAAAAGCATGCGAATGAATCAACAACAGAACAGTCCAACAAGGCAGATGTCATCTGAAAGACTATCACAAGCTGATATCATTAGAAATGAAAAATCAGAAATTGCTAAACGAAGATTAGTTTCAAGAAAATTACAAAATGCATTTCAACATCCTGTAGACGAGATTTTGGAAGAGCCTGCTCATGGTATTCCTGAAGAGAGTTATGGGGAACGTTTGCAAGAAGGTAAGAAACACTGCAATTGTTTGTTCTTTAAAGATATGGCTTCAAATGAGGAGAAAGTGCCTCCTACCTAGTGCTCAACTTACTGTATTGTTAATCCCCAAACTTTTTGGACGTCTCAAACTTTCTTTGTTCTTAAAACGCAGGTTACATCAGGTTACCCGGTGAATCTAACGTATGACAGATGGAAGCAACGTAAAGAAAATATTGTAAGTAAAATTGTTTAATGATCTTTTCATTGTCTAGAATTATATGAATTTTACACCAAAGGGACCTTGGCTCCCATAGTTTCTTTATCTCTATTTGCATTGAGTCAACCTCGAAATACCGTATTCCTCTGGTATTCCCCCTAATTTCTCTGTTCTCTAATAAACCTGCATGCAGGGGTATTTCTTCGTTATTCCATCACCAATATCTTTCCTAATGAGCCTGAAACAGAAAAAAAAAATCTTTTGAAGTTTCATTGCTGCCTTTAGTGATCATATAAAAGTATTCCCACCTCTCCAATAATGCCTCCCTCTGTAAAGAACCCACAATGTTAAAGCCAAATTCAGGCACCCGCAGCGGCGAGGGGCAAATGACTCCAGGAATCTCGTACACCTTTCCCAAAAATCCTCCGGAATCTTCAACAATCCTTACAGTTTTCTGACACCCTTTTTTTCAGAATCTTCTGCAATCTCGAAAATCTCTTACAATCCGTAAAGAATTCCTTAGAATCGTCGCAATTATTTTATGGATCTAGGAATCTTGGAATCTCGTACCCCATTTTGACGAGTGATTTGCACCTCGAAAAGCGAAAATACAAGAAAAAATACAAAGAAAAACTTCCACTCCCCGTTATAAGCTCAATAAGATTTTCTCTTTTCCTTTATCTTTATTTAAAATCTGATTTTAACCCTTTTTCGTTAGACGAATAGAAATAATAACCAAACCCGCAGAAGACAACACTGAAGGATGGAGTTATGGTTTTCAAGAACTAAAATGATAATTAAATAAATAAAATTAAAGATGATTTTTATATTTTTATCCTTTAAATCTGATCGAATTAGAAATTGTACATTTGTTTATAGAGACATATTGAATTTATGATACTAGATTTTATTACTAGAAAAGATACAGGATAACAATGCATCAATATTTCTTTCCTATGTTCCTTTTTTCTTCCTATCCAATTTTGCGCAAACAGGCAAGGCTATACTAAGGGAAAATCTCAAAAAATTTGCCCAAAATCACGGGTTTCAAAAATCCTCCAAAACCTCCTAAAATAATATTATAAACCTATAAACAAACTTTCTATTAATATAGGGGGCTAAAATAATGCTTAGAAGTCCAGAAATATGAACAAAATAGACCCCAAAGATCGTCCGATTTTTGCCAAAAGGGCAAGGCTAAGGGAAAATCTCCAAAAATTGCCCAAAATCGCGGGTTTCAAAAATCCTCCAAAACCTCCTAAAATACTATTACAAACCTATAAATAACCTTTCTATCCATAGAGGGGGCTAAAATAATGTTTAGAAGTCCAGAAATAGGAACAAAATAGACCCCAAATATCGACCGATTTTGGCCAAAAGGCAAGGCTATACTAAGGAAAATCTCCAAAAATTGCCCAAAATCGCGGGTTTCAAAAATCCTCCAAAACCTTCTAAAATACTATTATAAACCTATAAATAACCTCTCTATCCATATAGGAGGCTAAAATAATGCTTAGAAGTCCAGAAATATGAAGAAAATAGACCCCAAATATCGACCGATTTTGGCCAAAAAGGCAAGGCTATACTAAGGGAAAATCTCCAAAAATTGCCCAAAATCGCAGGTTTCAAAAATCCTCCAAAACCTCCTAAAATACTATTATAAACCTATAAATAACCTCTCTATCCATATAGGGGGGCTAAAATAATGCTTAGAAGTCCAGAAATATGAAGAAAATAGACCCCAAATATCGACCGATTTTGGCCAAAAAGGCAAGGCTATACTAAGGAAAATCTCCAAAATTGCCCAAAATCGCGGGTTTCAAAAATCCTCCAAAACCTCCTAAAATACTATTATAAACCTATAAATAACCTTTCTATCCATATAGGGGCTAAAATAATGCTTAGAAGTCCAGAAATATGAAGAAAATAGACCCCAAAAATCGACCGATTTTGGCCAAAAAGGCAAGGCTATACTAAGGGAAAATCTCCAAAATTGCCCAAAATCGCAGGTTTCAAAAATCCTCCAAAACCTCCTAAAATACTATTATAAACCTATAAATAACCTTTCTATCCATATAGGGGGCTAAAATAATGCTTAGAAGTCCAGAAATATGAAGAAAATAGACCCCAAAAATCGAGCGATTTTTGCGAAAAAGGCAAGGCTATACTAAGGGAATATCTCCAAAAATTGCACAAAATCGCAGGCTTCAAAAATCCTCGAAAACCTCCTAAGATACTATTATAAACCTATAAATAACCTTTCTATCCATATAGGGGGCTAAAATAATGCTTAGAAGTCCAGAAATATGAAGAAAATAGACCCCAAAAATCGACCGATTTTTGCCAAAAAGGCAAGGCTATACTAAGGGAAAATCTCCAAAAATTGCCCAAAATCGCGGGTTTCAAAAATCCTCCGAAACCTCCTAAAATACTATTATAAACCTATAAATAACCTTTCTTTCCATATAAGGGGCTAAAATAATGCTTAGAAGTCCAGAAATATGAAGAAAATAGACCCAAATATCGACCGATTTTTGCCAAAAAGGCAAGGCTATACTAAGGGAAAATCTCCAAAAATTGCCCAAAATCGCGGGTTTCAAAAATCCTCCAAAACCTCCTAAAATACTATTATAAACCTATAAATAACCTTTCTATCCATATAGGGGGCTAAAATAATGCTTAGAAGTCCAGAAATATGAAGAAAATAGACCCCAAAAATCGACCGATTTTTGCCAAAAAGGCAAGGCTATACTAAGGAAAATCTCCAAAATTGCCCAAAATCGCGGGTTTCAAAATCCTCCAAAACCTCCTAAAATACTATTATAAACCTATAAATAACCTTTCTATCCATATAGGGGCTAAAATAATGTTAGAAGTCCAGAAATATGAAGAAAATAGACCCAAAATATCGACCGATTTTGGCCAAAAGGCAAGGCTATACTAAGGAAAATCTCCAAAATTGCCCAAAATCGCGGGTTTCAAAAATCCTCCAAAACCTCCTAAAATACTATTATAAACCTATAAATAACCTCTCTATCCATATAGGGGGGCTAAAATAATGCTTAGAAGTCCAGAAATATGAAGAAAATAGACCCCAAAAATCGACCGATTTTGGCCAAAAAGGCAAGGCTATACTAAGGAAAATCTCCAAAAATTGCCTAAAATCGCGGGTTTCAAAAATCCTCCAAAACCTACTAAAATACTATTATAAACCTATAAATAACCTTTCTATCCATATAGGGGGCTAAAATAATGTTTAGAAGTCCAGAAATATGAAGAAAATAGACCCCAAAATATCGACCGATTTTGGCCAAAAAGGCAAGGCTATACTAAGGAAAATCTCCAAAATTGCCCAAAATCGCGGGTTTCAAAAATCCTCCAAAACCTCCTAAAATACTATTATAAACCTATAAATAACC
This sequence comes from Chrysaora quinquecirrha, assembly GCA_014526335.1. NCBI lineage: Eukaryota > Metazoa > Cnidaria > Scyphozoa > Semaeostomeae > Pelagiidae > Chrysaora > Chrysaora quinquecirrha. Next base: position 2,546,170 of record JACTAT010000061.1, on the reverse strand, counting down.
TTTCTATCCATATAGGGGCTAAAATAATGCTTAGAAGTCCAGAAATATGAAGAAAATAGACCCCAAATATCGACCGATTTTGGCCAAAAAGGCAAGGCTATACTAAGGAAAATCTCCAAAATTGCCCAAAATCGCAGGTTTCAAAAATCCTCCAAAACCTCCTAAAATACTATTATAAACCTATAAATAACCTTTCTATCCATATAGGGGCTAAAATAATGTTTAGAAGTCCAGAAATATGAAGAAAATAGACCCCAAAATATCGACCGATTTTGGCCAAAAAGGCAAGGCTATACTAAGGAAAATCTCCAAAATTGCCCAAAATCGCGGGTTTCAAAAATCCTCCAAAACCTCCTAAAATACTATTATAAACCTATAAATAACCTTTCTATCCATATAAGGGGCTAAAATAATGCTTAGAAGTCCAGAAATATGAAGAAAATAGACCCAAATATCGACCGATTTTGGCCAAAAGGCAAGGCTATACTAAGGAAAATCTCCAAAAATTGCTCAAAATCGCGGGTTTCAAAAATCCTCCAAAACCTCCTAAAATACTATTATAAACCTATAAATAACCTCTCTATCCATATAGGGGAGCTAAAATAATGCTTAGAAGTCCAGAAATATGAAGAAAATAGACCCCAAATATCGACCGATTTTGGCCAAAAAGGCAAGGCTATACTAAGGGAAAATCTCCAAAAATTGCCCAAAATCGCGGGTTTCAAAAATCCTCCAAAACCTCCTAAAATACTATTATAAACCTATAAATAACCTTTCTATCCATATAGGGGGCTAAAATAATGCTTAGAAGTCCAGAAATATGAACAAAATAGACCCAAAATATCGACCGATTTTGGCCAAAAAGGCAAGGCTATACTAAGGGAAAATCTCCAAAAATTGCCCAAAATCGCAGGTTTCAAAAATCCTCCAAAACCTCCTAAAATACTATTATAAACCTATAAATAACCTTTCTATCCATATAGGGGGCTAAAATAATGCTTAGAAGTCCAGAAATATGAAGAAAATAGACCCCAAAAATCGACCGATTTTTGCCAAAAAGGCAAGGCTATACTAAGGGAAAATCTCCAAAAATTGCCCAAAATCGCAGGTTTCAAAAATCCTCCAAAACCTCCTAAAATACTATTATAAACCTATAAATAACCTTTCTATCCATATAGGGGGCTAAAATAATGTTTAGAAGTCCAGAAATAGGAACAAAATAGACCCAAAATATCGACCGATTTTGGCCAAAAAGGCAAGGCTATACTAAGGGAAAATCTCCAAAATTGCCCAAAATCGCGGGTTTCAAAAATCCTCCAAAACCTCCTAAAATACTATTATAAACCTATAAATAACCTTTCTATCCATATAGGGGGCTAAAATAATGCTTAGAAGTCCAGAAATATGAAGAAAATAGACCCCAAAAATCGACCGATTTTTGCCAAAAAGGCAAGGCTATACTAAGGGAAAATCTCCAAAAATTGCCCAAAATCGCGGGTTTCAAAAATCCTCCAAAACCTCCTAAAATACTATTATAAACCTATAAATAACCTTTCTATCCATATAGGGGGCTAAAATAATGCTTAGAAGTCCAGAAATATGAAGAAAATAGACCCAAATATCGACCGATTTTGGCCAAAAGGCAAGGCTATACTAAGGAAAATCTCCAAAGATTGCCCAAAATCGCGGGTTTCAAAAATCCTCCAAAACCTCCTAAAATACTATTATAAACCTATAAATAACCTTTCTATCCATATAGGGGGCTAAAATAATGTTTAGAAGTCCAGAAATAGGAACAAAATAGACCCAAAATATCGACCGATTTTGGCCAAAAAGGCAAGGCTATACTAAGGGAAAATCTCCAAAAATTGCCCAAAATCGCGGGTTTCAAAAATCCTCCAAAACCTTCTAAAATACTATTATAAACCTATAAATAACCTCTCTATCCATATAGGGGGCTAAAATATTGCTTAGAAGTCCAGAAATATGAAGAAAATAGACCCCAAATATCGACCAATTCTGGCCAAAAAGGCAAGGCTATACTAAGGGAAAATCTCCAAAAATTGCCCAAAATCGCGGGTTTCAAAAATCCTCCAAAACCTCCTAAAATACTATTATAAACCTATAAATAACCTTTCTATCCAAATAGGGGGCTAAAATAATGTTTAGAAGTCCAGAAATAGGAACAAAATAGACCCAAAATATCGACCGATTTTGGCCGAAAAGGCAAGGCTATACTAAGGGAAAATCTCCAAAAATTGCCCAAAATCGCGGGTTTCAAAAATCCTCCAAAACCTCCTAAAATACTATTATAAACCTATAAATAACCTTTCTATCCATATAGGGGCTAAAATAATGCTTAGAAGTCCAGAAATATGAAGAAAATAGACCCCAAAATCGACCGATTTTTGCCAAAAAGGCAAGGCTATACTAAGGAAAATCTCCAAAATTGCCCAAAATCGCGGGTTTCAAAAATCCTCCAAAACCTCCTAAAATACTATTATAAACCTATAAATAACCTTTCTATCCATATAGGGGCTAAAATAATGCTTAGAAGTCCAGAAATATGAAGAAAATAGACCCAAAAATCGACCGATTTTGGCCAAAAGGCAAGGCTATACTAAGGGAAAATCTCCAAAAATTGCCCAAAATCGCGGGTTTCAAAAATCCTCCAAAACCTCCTAAAATACTATTATAAACCTATAAATAACCTTTCTATCCATATAGGGGGCTAAAATAATGTTTAGAAGTCCAGAAATAGGAACAAAATAGACCCAAAATATCGACCGATTTTGGCCAAAAAGGCAAGGCTATACTAAGGGAAAATCTCCAAAAATTGCCCAAAATCGCGGGTTTCAAAAATCCTCCAAAACCTTCTAAAATACTATTATAAACCTATAAATAACCTCTCTATCCATATAGGGGGCTAAAATAATGCTTAGAAGTCCAGAAATATGAAGAAAATAGACCCCAAATATCGACCAATTCTGGCCAAAAAGGCAAGGCTATATTAAGGAAAATCTCCAAAAAATTGCCCAAAATCGCGGGTTTCAAAAATCCTCCAAAACCTCCTAAAATACTATTATAAACCTATAAATAACCTTTCTATCCATATAGGGGGCTAAAATAATGTTTAGAAGTCCAGAAATAGGAACAAAATAGACCCAAAATATCGACCGATTTTGGCCAAAAAGGCAAGGCTATACTAAGGGAAAATCTCCAAAAATTGCCCAAAATCGCGGGTTTCAAAAATCCTCCAAAACCTCCTAAAATACTATTATAAACCTATAAATAACCTTTCTATCCATATAGGGGGCTAAAATAATGCTTAGAAGTCCAGAAATATGAAGAAAATAGACCCCAAAAATCGACCGATTTTGGCCAAAATGGCAAGGCTATACTAAGGGAAAATCTCCAAAAATTGCCTAAAATCGCGGGTTTCAAAAATCCTCCAAAACCTACTAAAATACTATTATAAACCTATAAATAACCTTTCTATCCATATAGGGGGCTAAAATAATGCTTAGAAGTCCAGAAATATGAAGAAAATAGACCCCAAAAATCGACCGATTTTTGCCAAAAAGGCAAGGCTATACTAAGGGAAAATCTCCAAAAATTGCCCAAAATCGCGGGTTTCAAAAATCCTCCAAAACCTCCTAAAATACTATTATAAACCTATAAATAACCTTTCTATCCATATAGGGGGCTAAAATAATGCTTAGAAGTCCAGAAATATGAAGAAAATAGACCCCAAAAATCGACCGATTTTTGCCAAAAAGGCAAGGCTATACTAAGGAAAATCTCCAAAATTGCCCAAAATCGCGGGTTTCAAAAATCCTCCAAAACCTCCTAAAATACTATTATAAACCTATAAATAACCTTTCTATCCATATAGGGGGCTAAAATAATGCTTAGAAGTCCAGAAATATGAAGAAAATAGACCCCAAAAATCGACCGATTTTGGCCAAAAGGCAAGGCTATACTAAGGAAAATCTCCAAAATTGCCCAAAATCGCGGGTTTCAAAAATCCTCCAAAACCTCCTAAAATACTATTATAAACCTATAAATAACCTCTCTATCCATATAGGGGGGCTAAAATAATGCTTAGAAGTCCAGAAATATGAAGAAAATAGACCCCAAAAATCGACCGATTTTGGCCAAAATGGCAAGGCTATACTAAGGAAAATCTCCAAAATTGCCCAAAATCGCGGGTTTCAAAAATCCTCCAAAACCTCCTAAAATACTATTATAAACCTATAAATAACCTTTCTATCCATATAGGGGCTAAAATAATGCTTAGAAGTCCAGAAATATGAAGAAAATAGACCCCAAAAATCGACCGATTTTGCCAAAAGGCAAGGCTATACTAAGGAAAATCTCCAAAATTGCCCAAAATCGCAGGTTTCAAAAATCCTCCAAAACCTCCTAAAATACTATTATAAACCTATAAATAACCTTTCTATCCATATAGGGGCTAAAATAATGCTTAGAAGTCCAGAAATATGAAGAAAATAGACCCCAAAAATCGACCGATTTTGCCAAAAAGGCAAGGCTATACTAAGGAAAATCTCCAAAATTGCCCAAAATCGCGGGTTTCAAAAATCCTCCAAAACCTCCTAAAATACTATTATAAACCTATAAATAACCTTTCTATCCATATAGGGGGCTAAAATAATGCTTAGAAGTCCAGAAATATGAAGAAAATAGACCCCAAAAATCGACCGATTTTTGCCAAAAAGGCAAGGCTATACTAAGGGAAAATCTCCAAAAATTGCCCAAAATCGCGGGTTTCAAAAATCCTCCAAAACCTCCTAAAATACTATTATAAACCTATAAATAACCTCTCTATCCATATAGGGGGGCTAAAATAATGCTTAGAAGTCCAGAAATATGAAGAAAATAGACCCCAAAAATCGACCGATTTTGGCCAAAATGGCAAGGCTATACTAAGGAAAATCTCCAAAATTGCCCAAAATCGCGGGTTTCAAAAATCCTCCAAAACCTCCTAAAATACTATTATAAACCTATAAATAACCTTTCTATCCATATAGGGGCTAAAATAATGCTTAGAAGTCCAGAAATATGAAGAAAATAGACCCCAAATATCGACCGATTTTGGCCAAAAAGGCAAGGCTATACTAAGGAAAATCTCCAAAATTGCCCAAAATCGCGGGTTTCAAAAATCCTCCAAAACCTCCTAAAATACTATTATAAACCTATAAATAACCTTTCTATCCATATAGGGGCTAAAATAATGCTTAGAAGTCCAGAAATATGAAGAAAATAGACCCCAAAAATCGACCGATTTTTGCCAAAAGGCAAGGCTATACTAAGGAAAATCTCCAAAATTGCCCAAAATCGCGGGTTTCAAAATCCTCCAAAACCTCCTAAAATACTATTATAAACCTATAAATAACCTTTCTATCCATATAGGGGCTAAAATAATGCTTAGAAGTCCAGAAATATGAAGAAAATAGACCCCAAAAATCGACCGATTTTGGCCAAAAGGCAAGGCTATACTAAGGAAAATCTCCAAAATTGCCCAAAATCGCGGGTTTCAAAAATCCTCCAAAACCTCCTAAAATACTATTATAAACCTATAAATAACCTTTCTATCCATATAGGGGCTAAAATAATGCTTAGAAGTCCAGAAATATGAAGAAAATAGACCCCAAAAATCGACCGATTTTTGCCAAAAAGGCAAGGCTATACTAAGGAAAATCTCCAAAATTGCCCAAAATCGCGGGTTTCAAAAATCCTCCAAAACCTCCTAAAATACTATTATAAACCTATAAATAACCTTTCTATCCATATAGAGGGCTAAAATAATGCTTAGAAGTCCAGAAATATGAAGAAAATAGACCCCAAAAATCGACCGATTTTTGCCAAAAAGGCAAGGCTATACTAAGGGAAAATCTCCAAAATTGCCCAAAATCGCGGGTTTCAAAATCCTCCAAAACCTCCTAAAATACTATTATAAACCTATAAATAACCTTTCTATCCATATAGGGGCTAAAATAATGCTTAGAAGTCCAGAAATATGAAGAAAATAGACCCCAAAAATCGACCGATTTTTGCCAAAAGGCAAGGCTATACTAAGGAAAATCTCCAAAATTGCCCAAAATCGCGGGTTTCAAAAATCCTCCAAAACCTCCTAAAATACTATTATAAACCTATAAATAACCTTTCTATCCATATAGGGGCTAAAATAATGCTTAGAAGTCCAGAAATATGAAGAAAATAGACCCCAAAAATCGACCGATTTTTGCCAAAAAGGCAAGGCTATACTAAGGAAAATCTCCAAAATTGCCCAAAATCGCGGGTTTCAAAATCCTCCAAAACCTCCTAAAATACTATTATAAACCTATAAATAACCTTTCTATCCATATAGGGGCTAAAATAATGCTTAGAAGTCCAGAAATATGAAGAAAATAGACCCCAAAAATCGACCGATTTTTGCCAAAAGGCAAGGCTATACTAAGGAAAATCTCCAAAATTGCCCAAAATCGCGGGTTTCAAAAATCCTCCAAAACCTCCTAAAATACTATTATAAACCTATAAATAACCTTTCTATCCATATAGGGGCTAAAATAATGCTTAGAAGTCCAGAAATATGAAGAAAATAGACCCCAAAAATCGACCGATTTTGGCCAAAAAGGCAAGGCTATACTAAGGAAAATCTCCAAAATTGCCCAAAATCGCGGGTTTCAAAAATCCTCCAAAACCTCCTAAAATACTATTATAAACCTATAAATAACCTTTCTATCCATATAGGGGCTAAAATAATGCTTAGAAGTCCAGAAATATGAAGAAAATAGACCCCAAAAATCGACCGATTTTGCCAAAAAGGCAAGGCTATACTAAGGAAAATCTCCAAAATTGCCCAAAATCGCGGGTTTCAAAAATCCTCCAAAACCTCCTAAAATACTATTATAAACCTATAAATAACCTTTCTATCCATATAGGGGCTAAAATAATGCTTAGAAGTCCAGAAATATGAAGAAAATAGACCCCAAAAATCGACCGATTTTTGCCAAAAAGGCAAGGCTATACTAAGGAAAATCTCCAAAATTGCCCAAAATCGCGGGTTTCAAAATCCTCCAAAACCTCCTAAAATACTATTATAAACCTATAAATAACCTTTCTATCCATATAGGGGCTAAAATAATGCTTAGAAGTCCAGAAATATGAAGAAAATAGACCCCAAAAATCGACCGATTTTTGCCAAAAAGGCAAGGCTATACTAAGGAAAATCTCCAAAATTGCCCAAAATCGCGGGTTTCAAAAATCCTCCAAAACCTCCTAAAATACTATTATAAACCTATAAATAACCTTTCTATCCATATAGGGGCTAAAATAATGCTTAGAAGTCCAGAAATATGAAGAAAATAGACCCCAAAAATCGACCGATTTTTGCCAAAAAGGCAAGGCTATACTAAGGAAAATCTCCAAAATTGCCCAAAATCGCGGGTTTCAAAATCCTCCAAAACCTCCTAAAATACTATTATAAACCTATAAATAACCTTTCTATCCATATAGGGGCTAAAATAATGCTTAGAAGTCCAGAAATATGAAGAAAATAGACCCCAAAAATCGACCGATTTTTGCCAAAAAGGCAAGGCTATACTAAGGAAAATCTCCAAAAATTGCCCAAAATCGCGGGTTTCAAAAATCCTCCAAAACCTCCTAAAATACTATTATAAACCTATAAATAACCTCTCTATCCATATAGGGGGGCTAAAATAATGCTTAGAAGTCCAGAAATATGAAGAAAATAGACCCCAAAAATCGACCGATTTTGGCCAAAAAGGCAAGGCTATACTAAGGGAAAATCTCCAAAAATTGCCCAAAATCGCGGGTTTCAAAAATCCTCCAAAACCTCCTAAAATACTATTATAAACCTATAAATAACCTTTTTATCCATATAGGGGGCTAAAATAATGCTTAGAAGTCCAGAAATATGAAGAAAATAGACCCCAAAAATCGACCGATTTTGGCCAAAAAGGCAAGGCTATACTAAGGGAAAATCTCCAAAATTGCCCAAAATCGCGGGTTTCAAAATCCTCCAAAACCTCCTAAAATACTATTATAAACCTATAAATAACCTTTTATCCATATAGGGGCTAAAATAATGCTTAGAAGTCCAGAAATATGAAGAAAATAGACCCCAAAAATCGACCGATTTTTGCCAAAATGGCAAGGCTATACTAAGGGAAAATCTCCAAAAATTGCCCAAAATCGCGGGTTTCAAAAATCCTCCAAAACCTCCTAAAATACTATTATAAACCTATAAATAACCTTTCTTTCCATATGAGGGGCTAAAATAATGCTTACAAGTCCAGAAATATGAAGAAAATAGACCCCAAAAATCGACCGATTTTTGCCAAAAAGGCAAGGCTATACTAAGGAAAAATCTCCAAAACCGGGTTTCAAAAATCCTCCAAAACCTCCTAAAATACTATAATAGACCTATAAATAACCTTTCTATCCATATAGGGGGCTAAAATAATGCTTAGAAGTCCAAAAATATGAAGAAAATAGACCCCAAAAATCGACCGATTTTTGCCAAAAAGGCAAGGCTATACTAAGGGAAAATCTCCAAAATTGCCCAAAATCGCGGGTTTCAAAATCCTCCAAAACCTCCTAAAATACTATTATAAACCTATAAATAACCTTTCTATCCATATAGGGGCTAAAATAATGCTTAGAAGTCCAGAAATATGAAGAAAATAGACCCCAAAAATCGACCGATTTTTGCCAAAAGGCAAGGCTATACTAAGGAAAATCTCCAAAATTGCCCAAAATCGCGGGTTTCAAAATCCTCCAAAACCTCCTAAAATACTATTATAAACCTATAAATAACCTTTTTATCCATATAGGGGCTAAAATAATGCTTAGAAGTCCAGAAATATGAAGAAAATAGACCCCAAAATCGACCGATTTTTGCCAAAAAGGCAAGGCTATACTAAGGAAAATCTCCAAAATTGCCCAAAATCGCGGGTTTCAAAATCCTCCAAAACCTCCTAAAATACTATTATAAACCTATAAATAACCTTTCTATCCATATAGGGGCTAAAATAATGCTTAGAAGTCCAGAAATATGAAGAAAATAGACCCCAAAAATCGACCGATTTTTGCCAAAAGGCAAGGCTATACTAAGGAAAATCTCCAAAATTGCCCAAAATCGCGGGTTTCAAAATCCTCCAAAACCTCCTAAAATACTATTATAAACCTATAAATAACCTTTTTATCCATATAGGGGGCTAAAATAATGCTTAGAAGTCCAGAAATATGAAGAAAATAGACCCCAAAAATCGACCGATTTTTGCCAAAAAGGCAAGGCTATACTAAGGAAAATCTCCAAAATTGCCCAAAATCGCGGGTTTCAAAAATCCTCCAAAACCTCCTAAAATACTATTATAAACCTATAAATAACCTTTCTATCCATATAGGGGCTAAAATAATGCTTAGAAGTCCAGAAATATGAAGAAAATAGACCCCAAAAATCGACCGATTTTTGCCAAAAAGGCAAGGCTATACTAAGGAAAATCTCCAAAATTGCCCAAAATCGCGGGTTTCAAAAATCCTCCAAAACCTCCTAAAATACTATTATAAACCTATAAATAACCTTTTTATCCATATAGGGGGCTAAAATAATGCTTAGAAGTCCAGAAATATGAAGAAAATAGACCCCAAAATCGACCGATTTTTGCCAAAAAGGCAAGGCTATACTAAGGAAAATCTCCAAAATTGCCCAAAATCGCGGGTTTCAAAAATCCTCCAAAACCTCCTAAAATACTATTATAAACCTATAAATAACCTTTCTATCCATATAGGGGCTAAAATAATGCTTAGAAGTCCAGAAATATGAAGAAAATAGACCCCAAAAATCGACCGATTTTTGCCAAAAAGGCAAGGCTATACTAAGGAAAATCTCCAAAATTGCCCAAAATCGCGGGTTTCAAAATCCTCCAAAACCTCCTAAAATACTATTATAAACCTATAAATAACCTTTTATCCATATAGGGGCTAAAATAATGCTTAGAAGTCCAGAAATATGAAGAAAATAGACCCCAAAAATCGACCGATTTTTGCCAAAAAGGCAAGGCTATACTAAGGAAAATCTCCAAAATTGCCCAAAATCGCGGGTTTCAAAAATCCTCCAAAACCTCCTAAAATACTATTATAAACCTATAAATAACCTTTCTATCCATATAGGGGCTAAAATAATGCTTAGAAGTCCAGAAATATGAAGAAAATAGACCCCAAAAATCGACCGATTTTTGCCAAAAAAGGCTATACTAAGGAAAATCTCCAAAATTGCCCAAAATCGCGGGTTTCAAAATCCTCCAAAACCTCCTAAAATACTATTATAAACCTATAAATAACCTTTCTATCCATATAGGGGCTAAAATAATGCTTAGAAGTCCAGAAATATGAAGAAAATAGACCCCAAAAATCGACCGATTTTTGCCAAAAAGGCAAGGCTATACTAAGGAAAATCTCCAAAATTGCCCAAAATCGCGGGTTTCAAAAATCCTCCAAAACCTCCTAAAATACTATTATAAACCTATAAATAACCTTTCTATCCATATAAGGGGCTAAAATAATGCTTAGAAGTCCAGAAATATGAAGAAAATAGACCCCAAAAATCGACCGATTTTTGCCAAAAAGGCAAGGCTATACTAAGGGAAAATCTCCAAAAATTGCCCAAAATCGCGGGTTTCAAAAATCCTCCAAAACCTCCTAAAATACTATTATAAACCTATAAATAACCTTTTTATCCATATAGGGGGCTAAAATAATGCTTAGAAGTCCAGAAATATGAAGAAAATAGACCCCAAAAATCGACCGATTTTTGCCAAAAAGGCAAGGCTATACTAAGGAAAATCTCCAAAATTGCCCAAAATCGCGGGTTTCAAAATCCTCCAAAACCTCCTAAAATACTATTATAAACCTATAAATAACCTTTCTATCCATATAAGGGGCTAAAATAATGCTTAGAAGTCCAGAAATATGAAGAAAATAGACCCCAAAAATCGACCGATTTTTGCCAAAAAGGCAAGGCTATACTAAGGGAAAATCTCCAAAAATTGCCCAAAATCGCGGGTTTCAAAAATCCTCCAAAACCTCCTAAAATACTATTATAAACCTATAAATAACCTTTTTATCCATATAGGGGGCTAAAATAATGCTTAGAAGTCCAGAAATATGAAGAAAATAGACCCCAAAAATCGACCGATTTTTGCCAAAAAGGCAAGGCTATACTAAGGAAAATCTCCAAAATTGCCCAAAATCGCGGGTTTCAAAAATCCTCCAAAACCTCCTAAAATACTATTATAAACCTATAAATAACCTTTCTATCCATATAAGGGGCTAAAATAATGCTTAGAAGTCCAGAAATATGAAGAAAATAGACCCCAAAAATCGACCGATTTTTGCCAAAAAGGCAAGGCTATACTAAGGAAAATCTCCAAAATTGCCCAAAATCGCGGGTTTCAAAATCCTCCAAAACCTCCTAAAATACTATTATAAACCTATAAATAACCTTTTTATCCATATAGGGGGCTAAAATAATGCTTAGAAGTCCAGAAATATGAAGAAAATAGACCCCAAAAATCGACCGATTTTTGCCAAAAAGGCAAGGCTATACTAAGGAAAATCTCCAAAATTGCCCAAAATCGCGGGTTTCAAAATCCTCCAAAACCTCCTAAAATACTATTATAAACCTATAAATAACCTTTCTATCCATATAGGGGCTAAAATAATGCTTAGAAGTCCAGAAATATGAAGAAAATAGACCCCAAAAATCGACCGATTTTTGCCAAAAAGGCAAGGCTATACTAAGGAAAATCTCCAAAATTGCCCAAAATCGCGGGTTTCAAAATCCTCCAAAACCTCCTAAAATACTATTATAAACCTATAAATAACCTTTTTATCCATATAGGGGGCTAAAATAATGCTTAGAAGTCCAGAAATATGAAGAAAATAGACCCCAAAAATCGACCGATTTTTGCCAAAAAGGCAAGGCTATACTAAGGAAAATCTCCAAAATTGCCCAAAATCGCGGGTTTCAAAAATCCTCCAAAACCTCCTAAAATACTATTATAAACCTATAAATAACCTTTCTATCCATATAGGGGCTAAAATAATGCTTAGAAGTCCAGAAATATGAAGAAAATAGACCCCAAAATCGACCGATTTTTGCCAAAAAGGCAAGGCTATACTAAGGAAAATCTCCAAAATTGCCCAAAATCGCGGGTTTCAAAATCCTCCAAAACCTCCTAAAATACTATTATAAACCTATAAATAACCTTTTATCCATATAGGGGCTAAAATAATGCTTAGAAGTCCAGAAATATGAAGAAAATAGACCCCAAAAATCGACCGATTTTTGCCAAAAAGGCAAGGCTATACTAAGGAAAATCTCCAAAATTGCCCAAAATCGCGGGTTTCAAAATCCTCCAAAACCTCCTAAAATACTATTATAAACCTATAAATAACCTTTCTATCCATATAGGGGCTAAAATAATGCTTAGAAGTCCAGAAATATGAAGAAAATAGACCCCAAAATCGACCGATTTTTGCCAAAAAGGCAAGGCTATACTAAGGAAAATCTCCAAAATTGCCCAAAATCGCGGGTTTCAAAATCCTCCAAAACCTCCTAAAATACTATTATAAACCTATAAATAACCTTTTTATCCATATAGGGGCTAAAATAATGCTTAGAAGTCCAGAAATATGAAGAAAATAGACCCCAAAAATCGACCGATTTTTGCCAAAAAGGCAAGGCTATACTAAGGAAAATCTCCAAAATTGCCCAAAATCGCGGGTTTCAAAATCCTCCAAAACCTCCTAAAATACTATTATAAACCTATAAATAACCTTTCTATCCATATAGGGGCTAAAATAATGCTTAGAAGTCCAGAAATATGAAGAAAATAGACCCCAAAAATCGACCGATTTTTGCCAAAAGGCAAGGCTATACTAAGGAAAATCTCCAAAATTGCCCAAAATCGCGGGTTTCAAAATCCTCCAAAACCTCCTAAAATACTATTATAAACCTATAAATAACCTTTTTATCCATATAGGGGCTAAAATAATGCTTAGAAGTCCAGAAATATGAAGAAAATAGACCCCAAAAATCGACCGATTTTTGCCAAAAAGGCAAGGCTATACTAAGGAAAATCTCCAAAATTGCCCAAAATCGCGGGTTTCAAAATCCTCCAAAACCTCCTAAAATACTATTATAAACCTATAAATAACCTTTTTATCCATATAGGGGCTAAAATAATGCTTAGAAGTCCAGAAATATGAAGAAAATAGACCCAAATATCGACCGATTTTTGCCAAAAAGGCAAGGCTATACTAAGGGAAAATCTCCAAAAATTGCCCAAAATCGCGGGTTTCAAAAATCCTCCAAAACCTCCTAAAATACTATTATAAACCTATAAATAACCTTTTTATCCATATAGGGGGCTAAAATAATGCTTAGAAGTCCAGAAATATGAAGAAAATAGACCCCAAAAATCGACCGATTTTTGCCAAAAAGGCAAGGCTATACTAAGGGAAAATCTCCAAAAATTGCCCAAAATCGCGGGTTTCAAAAATCCTCCAAAACCTCCTAAAATACTATTATAAACCTATAAATAACCTTTTATCCATATAGGGGCTAAAATAATGCTTAGAAGTCCAGAAATATGAAGAAAATAGACCCCAAAATCGACCGATTTTTGCCAAAAAGGCAAGGCTATACTAAGGAAAATCTCCAAAATTGCCCAAAATCGCGGGTTTCAAAATCCTCCAAAACCTCCTAAAATACTATTATAAACCTATAAATAACCTTTTTATCCATATAGGGGCTAAAATAATGCTTAGAAGTCCAGAAATATGAAGAAAATAGACCCCAAAAATCGACCGATTTTTGCCAAAAAGGCAAGGCTATACTAAGGAAAATCTCCAAAATTGCCCAAAATCGCGGGTTTCAAAATCCTCCAAAACCTCCTAAAATACTATTATAAACCTATAAATAACCTTTTTATCCATATAGGGGCTAAAATAATGCTTAGAAGTCCAGAAATATGAAGAAAATAGACCCCAAAAATCGACCGATTTTTGCCAAAAAGGCAAGGCTATACTAAGGAAAATCTCCAAAATTGCCCAAAATCGCGGGTTTCAAAAATCCTCCAAAACCTCCTAAAATACTATTATAAACCTATAAATAACCTTTTATCCATATAGGGGCTAAAATAATGCTTAGAAGTCCAGAAATATGAAGAAAATAGACCCCAAAAATCGACCGATTTTTGCCAAAAAGGCAAGGCTATACTAAGGGAAAATCTCCAAAAATTGCCCAAAATCGCGGGTTTCAAAAATCCTCCAAAACCTCCTAAAATACTATTATAAACCTATAAATAACCTTTTTATCCATATAGGGGGCTAAAATAATGCTTAGAAGTCCAGAAATATGAAGAAAATAGACCCCAAAAATCGACCGATTTTTGCCAAAAAGGCAAGGCTATACTAAGGGAAAATCTCCAAAAATTGCCCAAAATCGCGGGTATTCAAAATCCTCCAAAACCTCCTAAAATACTATTATAAACCTATAAATAACCTTTTTATCCATATAGGGGGCTAAAATAATGCTTAGAAGTCCAGAAATATGAAGAAAATAGACCCCAAAAATCGACCGATTTTTGCCAAAAAGGCAAGGCTATACTAAGGGAAAATCTCCAAAAATTGCCCAAAATCGCGAGTTTCAAAATCCTCCGAAACCTCCTAAAATACTATTATAAACCTATAAATAACCTTTTTATCCATATAGGGGGCTAAAATAATGCTTAGAAGTCCAGAAATATGAAGAAAATAGACCCCAAAAATCGACCGATTTTTGCCAAAAAGGCAAGGCTATACTAAGGGAAAATCTCCAAAAATTGCCCAAAATCGCGGGTTTCAAAAATCCTCCAAAACCTCCTAAAATACTATTATAAACCTATAAATAACCTTTTTATCCATATAGGGGGCTAAAATAATGCTTAGAAGTCCAGAAATATGAAGAAAATAGACCCCAAAAATCGACCGATTTTTGCCAAAAAGGCAAGGCTATACTAAGGGAAAATCTCCAAAAATTGCCCAAAATCGAGGGTTTCAAAAATCCTCCAAAACCTCCTAAAATACTATTATAAACCTATAAATAACCTTTTTATCCATATAGGGGGCTAAAGTAATGCTTAGAAGTCCAGAAATATGAAGAAAATAGACCCCAAAAATCGACCGATTTTTGCCAAAAAGGCAAGGCTATACTAAGGGAAAATCTCCAAAAATTGCCCAAAATCGAAGGTTTCAAAAATCCTCCAAAACCTCCTAAAATACTATTATAAACCTATAAATAACCTTTCTGTCCATATAGGGGGCTAAAATAATGCTTAGAAATCCAGAAATATGAAGAAAATAGACCCCACAAATCGACCGATTTTTGCCAAAAAGGCAAGGCTATACTAAGGGAAAATCTCCAAAAATTGCCCAAAATCGAGGGTTTCAAAAATCCTCCAAAACCTCCTAAAATACTATTATAAACCTATAAATAACCTTTTTATCCATATAGGGGGCCTAAAAGATGCTTAGAAGTCCAGAAATATGAAGAAAATAGACCCCAAATATTGACTGATTTTTGCCAAAAAGGCAAGGCTATACTAAGGAAAATCTCCAAAATTGCCCAAAATCGAAGACTTATACAAAAATCCTCCAAAACCTCCTAAAATACTATTATAAACCTATAAATAACCTTTTTATCCATATAGGGGCTAAAATAATGCTTAGAAGTCCAGAAATATGAAGAAAATAGACCCCAAAATCGACTTAGATTTTTGACAAAAATCGGCAAGGCTATACTAAGGAAAATCTCCAAAAATTGCCCAAAATCGAGGGTTTCAAAAATCCTCCAAAACCTCCTAAAATACTATTATAAACCTATAAATAACCTTTTTATCCATATAGGGGGCTAAAATAATGCTTAGAAGTCCAGAAATATGAAGAAAATTGACCCCAAAAATCGACCGATTTCGGCCAAAAAGGCAAGACTATACTAAGGGAAAATCTCCAAAAATTGCCCAAAATCGAAGGTTTCAAAAATCCTCCAAAACCTCCTAAAATATTATTATAAACCTATAAATAACCTTTCTATCCATATAGGGGGCTAAAGTAATGCTTAGAAGTCCAGAAATATGAAGAAAATAGACCCCAAAAATTGACCGATTTTTGACAATAAGGCAAGGCTATACTAAGGGAAAATCTCCAAAAATTGCCCAAAATCGAGGGTTTCAAAAATCCTCCAAAACCTCCTAAAATACTATTATAAACCTATAAATAACGTTTTTATCCATATAGGGGGCCTAAAAGATGCTTAGAAGTCCAGAAATATGAAGAAAATTGACCCCAAAAATCGACCGATTTTGGCCAAAGAGGCAAGACTATACTAAGGGAAAATCTCCAAAAATTGCCCAAAATCGAAGGTTTCAAAAATCCTCCAAAACCTCCTAAAATATTATTATAAACCTATAAATAACCTTTTTATCCATATAGGGGGCTAAAGT
The DNA here is from genome assembly GCA_014526335.1 of Chrysaora quinquecirrha. Classification (NCBI taxonomy): domain Eukaryota; kingdom Metazoa; phylum Cnidaria; class Scyphozoa; order Semaeostomeae; family Pelagiidae; genus Chrysaora; species Chrysaora quinquecirrha. Next base: position 2,529,578 of record JACTAT010000061.1, on the reverse strand, counting down.
AATGCTTAGAAGTCCAGAAATATGAAGAAAATAGACCCCCAAAATCGACCGATTTTTGACAAAAAGGCAAGGCTATACTAAGGGAAAATCTCCAAAAATTGCCCAAAATCGAGGGTTTCAAAAATCCTCCAAAACCTCCTAAAATACTATTATAAACCTATAAATAACCTTTTTATCCATATAGGGGGCTAAAATAATGCCTAGAAGTCCAGAAATATGAAGAAAATAGACCCCAAAAATCGACCGATTTTTGCCAAAAAGGCAAGGCTATACTAAGGGAAAATCTCCAAAAATCGCCGGAAAAACTTAAAGGCAAAACAATAGAAAAATAAAAGAATATGGAAATTTTTGTGGTGGCGACTTGGGAAGCTACCCCTATTGCCCCAGCGCTTTTGGCATCCTCGTCAGAACAGTAGCTTACAATAAAGGAAAGAAACAGAGAAGCCAGAAACACAAAGAAAACAAGAATTTGAGAGTGTAACTCATGAAATGAAATATATTTTAGAATTTTATAATACAATATTGCCATAAAACACTATCACAATACAGTAAATGTTAAATAAACTTTACAAGGCTTTATTGCTAAGCAATTTTTGAAGTTCAGTTCTTTTTATCTTTGTCCTCTGATATTTGTCACGCTTGTCATTGGTCGGTTATCTAAAATTAGAGATTTGTGATAAATTTAAAATCCTTAAGAATGGTTACCGTATTCTAGCGCATGTAATCGCTGGAATTTTCAGCTGTTAAGCTCTAAAAGGGATGGACTGTTTTATGGATGGGCGTGTCTACTGTACTGGTAAGCCAAACTGTAAGAAGGAAGAAAGAGTACAAAAAGATGACCGATATTGAACAATGAAGACTTCCTTACCAAAATAAGCATCATGTTAGGATAATCAGTAAAATGGCTGGACTTATCTACGGGTGGGCATCTGAATAAGCACCCCTTGAATACACGCCATGCCTTGAAAGGTCGGAATCTGAAATAAGTGAGTTAGGCGCATTTTTGAGGAAATACGCTATTCCTATAAATGTTTTAGCAACCTTAGCAATAAACAGGAATATAAATCGATATTTTTCATTACCTTGGTCAATTTTTCTGCTTTTTGAATTTGGGCTTGTAAAGGAGTTGACAACAGCATTGTCGTTGGTCATCTGGACATCTTGTTCCATGGTCATGCTGATTGAGCTATGGGAATATGTATTGAGGAATCAATGAATCAATCAATGCCTCAATCAATCAATCATTCAATCAATCAATGAGTCAATCAATCAATGAGTCAATCAATCAATGAATCAATCAATCAATGAATCAATCAATGCGTTAATCAATGAATCAAGCAAACAAGCAATCAACCAATCAATGAGTCAATCAAACAACCAAGCAATCAATCAATCAATCAATCAATCAATCAATCAATCAAATCAATCAATCAGTCAATCAATCAATCAATGAATCAATCAATCAATGAATCAATCAATCAATGAATCAATCAATCAATGCAAACAATCAATCAATCAATCAATGAGTCAATCAAACAACCAATCAAACAATCAATCAATCAATGAATGAATGTATCAATCAATCAGTCAATCAATCAATGAATCAATCAATCAATCAATCAGTTTTCAATCAATCAATCAATCAATCAATCAATGAATCAATCAATCAATCAATCAATCAGTTGATGAGTCAATCACTCAACCAGTCAACCAACAACCATTTAATCGATCAATCAATCAATAAGACAATCAATGAGTTAATCAATGAGTTTATCAGTGAGTTAATAAATGAGTCAAACCATCAATCAACTAATCAATGAATCGGTAAATCAGTCAAGCAATCAATCAAATAATCAGGCAGTCAATCAATCAATCAAGCAATCAACCAAACAATCAATCACTGAGTCACATAATCAATCAATCAATCAATTAGTCAACCAATCAATCAACCAATGAATCAATGAGTCAATCAATCAATCAATCAATCATTTGAAATACTACCTGAGTAAGTGGTTCTTTTCTCGTGAAACAATTTCTTCATCGTCAGTAAATAAAATAGTATGATGAATCACTGGCATATTGATGTTTGGAAGGATGGCTCTTGAATGATCACTGACTTGTGGAAGAACACCATTATAGACTAGTAAATCATCCACTAGGACCTAATCATAACAAGTTCGAAGATATCATATTTCTTTCTTCAATTTCATCCAGTAAACATAGCAAATGATTAAGAAAAAGTCTTTGAGCTGTAAAAGATTTCAAGATAGTGAATAAGCTTGTTTCGTCTGACACTTCTCAGTTTGACCTTCACAAACAGGCAAAAACAATTTACCAAGGCAGATTTTATACCCATTTGCGGATCGAAATGTACCAAAAGAAAAGTGAAGTTGAATTAGCATTGTTTTTCAACGCACTTTCTGCTCAAAGTTTGAATCAAATTCAACTTAAGAATGTTGAAATCAAAATAAGCAGACGATGACGATGAAGACAATGATGATAACACTTACCCCAAACTGTCGCACCCCTCTAACTCCAGTTTTGCTGTAATTCCACAATTTTATCATTGATATTGAGACTGGTGAATCAAACACGATGTAAACAACATTAACCTAGAAAATAAACACAACAAAAACCTCAATTTCTAAGACAAAGAAACTGGACAGGGGTCGTCACAAACGAGGGTCAATTAACTCCTTAGAACATGGTAAGCCATCGTGTGGCCTAGTGGTAGAGTGCTCACCCACGAGTCGCGAGGTCTTGGGTTCAAGCCAAGGCCGAGTCATACCCAAGATTTAAAAAATGGTACTCATTGCCTCTCTGACTTAGCACTCAGTATGTAAGGGTAGGAATGAGGGTAAGCGGTCTTCGGATCAGGGATAGGACTGGCGCCCACCCCTACCTTCACGGGTAGCAGCTAGTGAAAGAGGAGCCTTCGGGTCGCCTCAGTCGACCAGTTAAATCTCGTGCACTATTTGCCTGATTAAGCTTTACTAGATAATTAAGCTTCTTTTGACTTTTTACTTACAATTCCTGGGAATACTGGTGCCATCCACATGTGACAAGCATCATACGTATCATTAATACCATCTACCAGTTTATCAGGAGTTCTTATGTCATGTTCAATCCCATCTAAAACATTCACGCTGTGTGGATAGGCTGTTACATCTGAAAGAGGTCAAGGATATCAAACTGAGGTTAAAAATAGTTTGTCACATCAGAATAGCTAAGAGAGATCTTTACATAGTTGTCAAACATAGTTACACTTTAGTGGATTTACAATAATATTCTACTGTAAATGGCTCGAGGACTATTTCAGACCTAATAATAATGACAATAGTATTCTATGTTATTATAGGCAATATTATATAGACACATAGAAATTATTTAGAAAAGTAGTAATATTATGGGTAATAACATTATGGATAATATTATAGAGGAAAGGATACTATTTTCATCAAGGGGAATCTTCTCTCCATGTTCATCATAAATTTCAAGTCCATTGAGTCCAATGTAATAAGGATCTCCCCAAGTTGAGAATAATCTAAGCTGGAACACAACTGAAAGTAAAGTCAAGGAAACATTACATCAATATATGAAAAGAGAAAGAAATTTGATTTTACGGGTAAGCAAAGCATCAGTTAAGACGAAAGAAATCTTCGAGAAACACTTTCTCAAATACTCTCTCAAATTTTCAAGAAACTCTTCAAGGGGGGAGAGAGTAAACTTTCTAACAAAAAGACGCTCACTATAAATTATTTGCATTCCGTGAACTTCTATTTACGGACACAACTATAAAAGCTCCTTTTGTTTTCACACAAGCCTCTATACAGCGAAAACTCTATACAACGACCATAATTTTGAAGGTGCTATGGCGTCTTGGTGTAATCCAGCCGACTCGTAGTGTCAGAAGCTTGAGTGTGGTCAGGGTTCGAGCCCAGCCACGGTAGCGTCACAGCCAGGGTCGAGGTCTCGATTAGTTATCCTGTTACTGAGATCCTAGCAACTGGCGCTAAAAAAGAAATTTCACCTTCACCTTAACCAATATTGCTCTCACCAGCGTACGTTTATTTGGAGGTTAAATTGTACATAAATACATTTTATACACAAGGATACAGCCAATTGGCAATAGAATTGTCTCACAGTCAGGCAGTCCCTTCTCTTTTCTTGCCAATTTCCTGGAAAATAAACACTGTTTAGATGGAATTAGGAATCAAGATTATTCAAAAGAATAAAATAGGATTCTCTCGTACTATCCTGAAACCTGAAACTATTTCTGCTCGGGAGAGTGTAGAACTGCGCTCCTTTGATTAGGATTACTGTCATAGGCAATTAAACAAAAGATAGAAATACCTCAGTAGAATACAAGAACGTAATTTAACCTTTTTGCAGCAGCTAATCTAGATCTTTCCAATTTTTCTATTTCCTCTTTACTTTGATTGAAAAGAATATCTTGAGCGAAATCAAAATGACAATGCCCAGGACCTAAAAACATAACAATATGTCGTAACGCAAGATAACATCTCCATGTTGTCTAAAGATGAAGTCTTTGAAAATTATAACAATTATAACAACTAAATTACAGAGAACGGTTTAAATACGTAGAGAATTTCGTTAATTAATCCTTATATGATGCATTTTAAGTCATGGCCAAATGATCAAACATTTTGCGTCAAACATCTGAAATCAGCTTGTCAAACAAAATGTTTGAATGTTTGCCATCGCAAAACATTAATCGACAAACAAATTATGCTGTGACAGGCATTAAGGGCCTGCTTATATGGAGCCAAGTTACCCGGCTGGCCGAGTTACTCGGCAAGACGTGATGAAAATTAAATCCTGTTTACATGGAGCCGAGTTTCCCAGCTAGCCGAGTTACTTCTGGGCAGTGTTACACGAAGAATAACGATTTTCACGCTAATTTCAATTTTGTGGCTTTAGGGAGTTCGTCTTCATGCACACCAATCTCTGGTGGGCGAGTGGGGGCCACGATTGTTTTAATGTCAAATTCTTCGCTGTAAACGCATGCGCATTTTGTTCGATTTTGTCCCGGCTAGCCGAGTAACTCGGCATTTTGCGTTTATATGAGAGATCCGGGTAACTCGGCATGCCGAGATCTCGCCTGTTTTGCCGGGATCCCGGCTAGCCGAGTTACTCGTCTCTCTCATATAAACAGACAGCCGGGATAACGTTAATTTTGTATACATGGCGGGTAACTCAGTCTGCCGAGTAACTCGGCTAGCCGGGTAACTCGGCTCCATATAAACAGGCCATAAATGTTTCTCAAAATCTTCTGAAAGCATCACTAGGCGAAATTCGGCTGTCGAGCAATGTTTTGTGACGTGGCCAAACGGTCCGTTATTGCTTGCAAAGGAAAACACGTATGCTTGACCAACAATGTTTGATGTTTTGGTCAGGCATTAGGACAAAGAAAATGATTTAGATAAACACTTTATTATATCTGAAAACGTTCTGCCAAATCTGCTGCACATTAAAGTGTGAACAATTGAAATATATAACTTGAGAAAAACCTTAAAGTTTAAATTAGCTTCATCTTACCTTTACGCAATAAAAATCCACCGTCTGGTGATATTTCCTTATCATCAATAAACAGCTGCATGTTTTTCGCCTGAAGATAAAAACATATATATCAAAAAAACGGTTTAATAAATATTAGATCATGTCATATGGAACTAACTTTGGTGGACTGTGATAGTACGAGCCCAAAAGGTGGATTTCCTCTTCACAGAGTGGATCACCGAAAACGGCAAACGATAAGCGGTACGGTACCAATGCTGTTTTTAGCACAAATCAGCTCGAGGGATATAATGAAAAACCAATATAATTAATTCTAGAGTCCAAGTGGGAAAAACCAGGTTTTTTATAGAGTAAATATATTCGGACTTATCAAGGCTGTTTCTCACACCGTATTAGACATGATAGTCGCCACTTATCATGACAAGCCTTTGATATTTAGTTGGGCCAGATTTTTTATGTCTTCTCAAAACCGACTTTTTGGTTCTTTGGACAGTTTTGAAATCCCCAAAATGAGACAAAGATTTTGCTTGGCCAATTTTGCTGCATTTTCGTATGTTGACCTGATACTTGGAGGATACTGGATACTGCCAAAACCACTGCTGCCAGAGGGCGACAAAAAAACTTCTTTTACTTACCCCTCTATAAGTATCATCTAATGTTTTGTTGTAATTCCAGATTCGTATTCCAGTAAAAAGGCATTTATCAGGGAATGTCACAGCGACGATATGATCTTCTCCTTCTATAAAGGGAATTAGCCACATGTGCTCATATGAAGTTGTCACATTTTCGTCATCTATAAGCCTAAAAAACAAGAAAAATTCAGTAATACATGGCACTCTCGGACAACCCTGAGAACCAAAAGGTAATTCAACGGCCCAGGCTTAGTTAAGACCAATCAACGTTCAAAACACTGGAACATCTGCCAGCTAAATTAGGCCTTGGCCAAACGATCAAACATTGTTTGTTACGCATTTGAAATAAGACTGTCAAGCAATATGTTTAACCATTATGCTGAGTCGCAAAACATTATTCGTCAAACATTTTTTGCTGCTTTTGCATTTCGCTTCTTTTGCTCTCCACGGCCCTTATATGGTGAAGGTTGCCAAAGTCACATGTTACATATCTATTGTTTGATACAAAATGAAAAGCTTTTCAGAACAATGGGTTTTCGAATGATACTTTATGCTATTGTAATTAAAAGTCAAAGAACAATAGGCTAAACAAGTAGACGAATTGAAAACAATTCAAGTTGTCGATTTCCAACAACGCCCGTGTACATTTTGCCTCAAAAGATAGTCAAGGCGTTTAACGTAAGAAACGTCAGGCTAAAATTTGGGTCAAAATTATTTGATTCCTCTGTTGGTTAAAATTGCTCCAAAAATAAGTGACAGGCAGGTTGAAAACGGAGCCGAATGTTTTTTATAAAATAAGCAGCATTTTCGTGACATTTGCAAGGTACATACTTGTCAAGGGTCCTGTCGTCATCGTCATAATCTTCCAAATCGTTCAGGTCTCGTGGTGACGCCTAAGAACAGAATTTTTCAATGTTAGTTTTCTACCCTTACAGTATATCATTGATTAAATTTCATCTCCACAAAATTCTTAAGTTTCATAGTCCTAAATAACATAACAATTCTAGGCCTGTACTCACAAACATCCAGTCGAAATCAATCTTCAGAGGCTCGAAGTTTTCACCAAGAACTTGCATCCCAGTTAGGCCAAGGTAATATTCATCACCCCATGTCTGTGTGAAGTTCATTTTAACGACTGCAAAATAATCAAAACGCAAGATTTAAGAGCTAACTCTGTACCAATTTTTCAAACAAGAATAACGAGTTTATTTTAGAAAAATAAATTAAATCAGATTAAATTTAGCATAGATGCTCACCATTTCCAGTGAAGTCCAGTATTCCTATCTGCCTTTCTTGTTCCTCGAGCATTTCTGAATTTTAGATAATTTAAAATAAAGTTTTATTTTTTTCTTAAGTCACAGAACTGGATATAATCAAATGAATCTTTTTATATAGAAACAATATTTTCAATTTCATACCTTGAGCATCCTGCCTCGATTTTGGACAAGTATAGGGTCTTTCAAGGGGATTCTAGGAAAAGTAAATAAATGTAAAAATAAATAATATTAGCATTCGGCCGTTAAAAACTTCAAAAAGTCAGAAACATGAAAGAAAAGCAGAAATCGAAGATAGAGAAGCCCAGCAAACAGAGAAATGGCTTTCTTTGGAAACCATAATTATATCTAAAAGATTCGTACCAAGATTTCTCCATTGTCGGTTGTTTTCGGTCTTTCCGACTCCACCGACTGCATCATATTCTCCTCGTCTTCTGCGATGTCATATTCGTAAGTAAAATCATTCCGAGAAACAGCCTCGAGAATTTCTTCATCCATCGTGAAAAGAATTATCTAAAAGGATGACAAATAATCCTTTATTCTACGCCCGGTTTGTAAGCCACTGACTGGTTAAAATGAAAGCAAACTGTACGTAACAGGGGGGTTTCGTAGAAAAGTTTCAGCCATCTCTCTCGAGCTATAGTTCCACTTTTCACTCTTTCGCCGTAACACAAGACTTTCACAAGAATTTGACCCAACGGCGAGTGTTTGACTATTCTGCTTCTGCCTGCTACGTTATTCAGAAGCGAGACTACAGCCAAGACATATTCCTGGGAACGAGGCTCAAAAAATCTATAAACCATCAGTAGGCAATCAGCAATGGCGTTTTCAACGATGAAATGTTTCCAAGAACAGGCACCATGCACTTTGGGGGGGGGGGTTTAGGGGGATTTTATCAAACTAAATATTAAAAGTAAATAAACAGACTAAATAACTAAGGATATAGAAATCACTCACGTCACCGTAGGGTTCGGATTCTTTTGAAAGAATTCCACTTGCCCTGAAAATAAACAAGAGAATATTCTTCATATTTTCCATGATTAATTGTGAATAATATCACTGTACCTTAGGTTCTTTAAAATTTGGAGGAAGCTTTATCGTATTTTTTCAGGTCCATGTTGTTGTTGTTGTTGTTGTTGTTACTTTATTTTGAGTAGGCTGTTGTTTCTTGCTTTTCAGATAATTTAGGCCAACTAAGCATGCCGCATCCAGGCATAGGACCCGTTGTTTAACGTCCCTTTCGAAGGACGGCAGCGCGAGTTGTTTAGTCATCCATCTGGAAAGTCATTCATCCAGATGCTGACCTCACACGACCAAGCTTAACTTCGGCTGTCTAACGAGAACTGACTGAGAAGCTTGGCCACTCACTCCACAACATCCATAAATTCCATAAAAATGCCACCAGGACTCGATCCTGAGTCCAACAGTATTTTGAGTTCTTCAGACAGTTATTCTGTTCACCTGACCGATAATTGCTTTTGCAAATTGTTTACGGTATTGAAATATTTCAGCTTTTTACCTGGCAATTTCTCCTTTGAAAATAAAAGAATCATCCAGTGTTATATCGACATCCCTCGCTCCACGAGTTGAGTGGATTCTGGATTTGTTGTAGTTCTGCAAGAAAACAAAACACCTTAAAAATGCTGGTGTTGAACTTTGATAAAGCCACGCATACTGTAAATAGGCGGCTATAATTAAGCGGTTTATTTTTAAAGCATTCAAGGAACAGTTCAACTTTGGGAGCATATAATTAATTCCACGTAATCGTTATACTTTGAAGGCGCTGTGGCGTCGTGGTCTTATCCAGCTGACTCGTGGTGCCAGGAGCTCAGTGTGGTCAGGGTTCGAGCCCAGTAACGGTAGCATCACGGCCAGGGTCGAGGTATCGATTAGTTAACCTACTACTGAGATCCTAGCGACTGCCGCAAAAACAACATTTCACTTTCAACTCCATCTTTATGTGGGAATGTTCCAATATTCAAAGCATCCGGTGTTCGGGATTGTTCAAAGCTGCGACAGCTAGAGGAAATCCGAGATAAACTGAAAATTTAGCACACCGATAAAATACCAACCCATATTCGAAGCATCGCAATTTTGATTGTTCTGTCGAATTTTAATTTAACGAAGTGATTACCACCAGCAGTAAATGGTGCGAGCCATAGGTGCATATCATCTCTGTAAAAAAAAACAAAAAATTAAGTCCAAGAAGGACCGAAAAGATACGGAGTACATACTGCTGTAAAATTGACATACGTCATTCATGACAAATAAAACAGTTATGGTGCAGAAGAAGGCTCAACATAGCCGAAACATAAAAAGCAAAATGGGATGAGAGCCTTGGGCTGTATGACTTGGAGAGTTACTCAGCAATTTCACCGAGCTCTATAGCTCAATGGAAACGTCCTTGGCTCTCTGACCATGCAGTCCTGGGTTCAAGTCCTATCAATTATGGTATGCCACTTGTGGAAAAAATCTATCCTTGCTGCAAAATTGAAGTATTCCAGCCTTGTTTTAACAGATTAGAAATATTACGAGAAAAATTTTTAAGTTTGCTGCTTGTTTGGAAGTTGCAGTTTAGGCATCAAGAAATTAAAATTTATAGTCTGCATCTATTCATAGTCTATACAGAGTAGTTGCCAGGTGCAGTCTCTGTATACTAATACACTTAAGGACAGTAGTCATGGCGTGGGGTCTTGCATTTCGGAGTTCGATTCGGGATTGATCCCTAGTTTGCCAACTGATGCCGGTTATCGACCAACGCGGACACTTGTCATCATCGTCTTCTTTGGGGCAAGCAGCTGCCAGCCGCGACAGTCTGGCAAGTACCGACAATGGTCCAACACCCCTCGATATTGGTATTATTTTGCTCGGAAAAGCAAAGGGAGACAAAGAAAAGTGCCAAATACAGAAAAGCAAGAAGACTCGCCTTGTCATGTAGACTCCATCGATGAGGTTGGTCACGACTCTTGGATCGTGTTCATATTCGGCGAGGACATTTATATCTGCAGGGTCTGCTGATATCTAAAACAAATTTGACCAATATCAGTACTATTTTGCACAGAAAGGGCAGTTTTGATATGGGTCACCAGCCCAACTGGCTCCATAATCACGGCAGTGGTTACAGAATCGATTTTTCGACTTGTACTCAACTCTTAAGCTATGGTTAAACTAGGAGACTTGCCGTGCGCGACACTGTATTCGGCGTGTCTCCCAGGGTGGCTAAATATGCGAGTGACAAGCGATCAACATGTCCCCTGAGTCATTTGTATGTCGCGGAGACAAGAAATGTTTCTGTTGTCTCCCAGAAACATTTGCGTGTCTCTTATTACAAAATTTGTCAAGCACTACGAATTTTCCGAGGTGGCTAAACTGGGAGACACCGAGGAGACATCAATGTCGCGCGCCTTTAGATATTAGCCAGGCCTTTAGATTTATTACCTGAGTCCCATTAATCGCTCATCAAATCGAGACTAACACCAAACCGAGGTCACTCAAACTGGGTTTCTATAACGGAACTCTCAAGTACTCACCTCTGTGATTCGAGCAAGTTCACCAGTATCAGTAAATACTTCGACTCCATTCAGCCCAACGTAATGTCGATCACCCCAAGTTGTTTTCAAATTCAGGATGAGTTCTCGTCCCTTTGGTAATGTAGGGATTTCAAACAAAGTGCTGAAATGAATAAGAAGACAATGTCAAAAGAATTATTAATAAAACGAGTCCAAAGAAGTTGCTGTGAGGATTTCTGATTTCCTGTCAAATTACACTGTTAATCATAAGAACAAGAGACCAACATGACAAAACATATTTTTCCTCCCTCCGAAACCAAGCTGTAAGAAGTTAATGGTCAAAAGATTAAGAAACCTCCAGTATTGGAGCTCAGCTCTAAGGTGAAGCTGAAGGTGAAAGGGTGTATTTAGCGCCAGTCACCAGGATCTCAGGTTAACTAATCAAGACCTCGACCCTGGCTTTAGCTAACGTAGCTGGGGCTCAAACCCCGCCCTCGCTGAGCTTCTGACATCACCAGCTAGCTGGATAAAGCCACGGAGCAACAGCAACCCTTACAGAAACTGTAGCAGAATTTCGTGGGAAAATGTAGCTTTCTACAGGTTTGGCTAAATGAAAGTTAAAACTTACTCCTCGTAGATTTCACTGATTTTGTGTTCATCTAGGTCAGGCTTCACATCCCCTGCCGAATCCAGTGGTTTCGTTTGACGAATGATTGAATCCAATGCATCACCTAAACGGAAAAAAAACTCTACTAACTTAATTCTAATCTTAATTCTAACTCTACTAACAAATCATACAAGTTGGATTAATAACTCAATCAACCAATCATAATCATTATAATCATCAATCATCAATCATTGATCATCAATCATTAGTCATCAATAATCCATCATCAATAATAAATAATCAATCATCATTCAATCAACCAATCAACCAATCAATCAACCAACCGATCACTCAATCAACCAATCACTCACTCAACCAATCACTCAATCACTCAATCAATGAATCAATTTATCACTCAAAAATACCACCACATCAAGCATAATAACCGAAAACAGTAGTGCGTATCCATCACAGTACGCCAAAAATGCCACCACAATGTGGCGTCGCGTGTCATACATATCAAGGTGAAGATACTGTACAAGTTAAGAGTTTCACCAATAAACATGCATTTAAATAAAATCACTTAATCAAATCAACCAGTCATCAAATCGATTACTCAGTTAACCTTGCACTTCAATCTCACACTCTTTTTATCAGAAAAAATTTGCAAGAAAGACAAGCCTAGCTTTTGCCAAAATTCAAGAATAACCTAGAAGCAAACTTAGGCTGGCGGCTGGCCCATAAGGCTTGCCTTAGCATAAGCCTAAAGAAAATTGGCCTGAATATGGAATAAGACCATTCAATCTAACTAAAAAGCAAATAGTGAAAGAGACAAGCAAGCAAGCTACGCTCCTGCGTTCCTTAACTCAGTCACACATCATATCAACTTCAATTTATACAATAAGTCAAGTAGAGGGTTATAGATCAGACATACCCTGTTCATCTAAGTCGATATTAGCTGTTATCCTGCCAAGATGTGAATGCTGGAATTGATCAATTGATCTGAGAGATTGTTCAAGTTCTTTATCCAACATTTCTCGGTATTTCTTTCTTTCTGTTGTTGACGATGATGTTGCTTTGGATTCATTTGGTTCTGGTGAGATACACGGTGATTGGTTCCTTGATCTGTTTCTTCTTGGAACTGCTGATTTCTGTTAATATAAAACAATAGGAAAACTTGAAATGTTTTAGATATAATTACTACTGTTAAGTAATTACGATTACTGCTGCTTTAATATTGCTGTGTGCTACCATAGTATCAGTTATCAATCATCAAACACCAATCGTCCACATCAATATCATCATTATCTCTATCATCATTATCAAACATCAATCACCAATCATCAACATCATCATCATCATCATCATCATCATTGTTATCAATCAACAATCATCAATTATCAACCATCAATCATTAGAATCATCATCACCAATGATTATCATCAACATCATCATAATTATCATCCTTACCATCGTCATCATCATCAACATCACTACGATAAATAATCAATCATCAATCATCGTCACCATCATCATCAGTCATCAATAATCAATTATCGTCATCATAATCATCATCATCATCAATCAGCTATCATCAGTCAAAATCATTATCATCATTATCATCACCAATCATCATTATCAATCATCAATCATCAATCATCAATAATCAATCATCAATCATCCACCAACCACCATCAATCACCAATCCTCACTCCCTGCTTCTCAATCCTCAATCATCATCATTATTATAAAAATAGTTAAAAAACCAATTAGATACAAACCTTAGAAGAATCTTCGACATCCTTGTCTTCCATTTTATCTCTTCGTCTCCTTGATGACGTAGTCTTGCGGTCAGTACTTTCTCTGACTTCTGCGGAGGAGCTTGTAACTGCACGGCGTCCACTGTTTGGTCTCAATCGAGGCTTGTGCTCTGGAAGAATTGAGCCATCATCGGCTGCCTCTGAATGTTTTATCTTTGTATCTTCAAAAAATGAGATTGAGAAATCGAAAGAGAATAAGTGCAAAAAAAATTGGTGCATCATTTCAAAATAATTTGTAGATATGCTTAAAGGTAAAATCCCTTATTATTTATTTGTATTACACTCTTTCTTTAATAAGCAACTGCGTCAATAAACAATTAGCGCTGAAATTTTGCTAATCTTTTTGGTTAAGGTAGCTTTCCTGATAAAGTTCATCATTGCAAACTTGTCAATCACATTGAAAAGCAAGAAAAGAGCCAAAAAGAGTTTTTTTGGCGTACCAGTCAATCTGTGAGGGCTCTAATACTAGATTTTTAAGCAACTTTGATGGCTGCACCAAGAGTCAAGTTGCTTATTAAAATAAGTGTATTCCTTCAAGGGTCTGCAGACATTCCAGGGTATTCAAGTCTTACAATCGACTAACTGTACCTGCCAGCCATATGGGTTTCGAGTTGCTACTCTGATTAGCCGAAGGAACACGTGGTGTCACTTCTATAGACCTTGAATAAGTAAAAAGAAATTAATAATCAACAAAATCGTTGGTAGTAACAAAAACCTAAATAGCTTTTTAACTTATCTTGAAAGTGGTTATGAATTTAGCAATGAATAAATTTTAGGACGGACAACAGTAAAAGTACAAGTTTAAATATAATGAATCCCTAATTCTGTAATGTTAAATTGGAGGATGTTCTTCAAAGGAGTATTTTGAGCACTACTTCCTAACTAGTTGGATGAATGAGAAGTACAGATGATCTCATGTTCGAAAAATCATTCTGTTAACGAAGACCACTTCTCCCTTAATTATTAGAAACACTTAGTTATATCTGAGGTACCACAGTAAAGATAGAAGTTGAAAAAAAACACTGATAATGATTAAAAACCTGTTTTTCTGTTGATCCAAACTTGAAGTCAACTTTGATTCCGAATCGGGAGTCGGTTGGTGATTCCTGTAGAAAAATCATTAATAATGATGACTATTTAAGATGATTATGAAAAATAAAACATGATTGTTAATCTGAATAAATTGATATTGACAATGATTGATGATGATTAATGATTAGTGATTATTGATTAATCAAGATCATAACCATGATCACTACCACAATTATATTTATACTGATAACTATATCATCACAGTCTTCTTTGTAATCATAAGCATAATCATAATGACAATCAAAATATAGTCAAAATGACAATGAAAATGGGGGTGCTCTCTCCTCAATTAGTTTACCTACTGAGAGAGCTCCTCTCTAAAAAGTTCCCTTCGTACAAAATTCTATGCACCCTTATTGTAAAATGTTTCATTTATTTTTGTGGACTGACGTAATTTGTTTTTTAGTTTATTGTACTGTATTTTAAAGATTCTTTGTATGTAGAGGAATTTTAAAAATAAAACTTAAACTGAACTGAACTGACAATGACAATCATAATCATCATTATCATAATCATAATCATAATCAGAAAATTTAGATAAATCATTTTACCTTTTGCACGGGTCTGTGGAGGCTGGACTTGCAGAATCAGAGGAAAGATTTGGAGTTGAAATAGACCTTTAAAAAAAGAAAATAATACAATTAAAACAATAATGGAAATATATAAAAGCAAAATAAAATATTGTTCAGTAGATAGAAAGACAGATTTAAAGCACACTTGCTTTCTGACACAGTGAATATAACACGTGAGTTTTCTCAACATAGCCGGCTCAATATGAAGAAGGCTCAACATAGCCGAAATACAAAGCCAAAAGGGAGGAGAGTCTTGGACTCTGGACTGTATGAGTTGTAGAGATACTCGGCGATTTCATTGGGCTCTTTAGCTAAATGGAAACTTTGTTGGCTCTCTGATCATGCAATCCGGGTTCGAATGCCATCTTTGTGGTATGTCACTAGTGGAAAAATCTATCCTAGTGTTTGCTATTTATGAAAAATAGTCATATGTCTAGCTAATTCTTACCTTGATTCGACTAGCGCTGATTGCGTTATTTTCGAACTTTCTGGTGACGAGGATTTCCTTGAAAGCATTGGAGAAGAAAGTGGTTTTTTATCTTCAGACGGAGGTCTAGGGACGAATTTCGTCATTTCTTCAGGTCCAGTCTTTTTCTGAGTATCGGCAGAGTCACTAAAAGACAACGGTTGATATACTTAGACGTAATAATTTCATGTACAAAATTTACATGTAAATCAAAATAATGGGTTTCGATTCTCACTTATTTTACACTTGATTTGATTGAAAACGTTGGGATTACAAACCTTGGTACAGTTGAGTCGATTTTTGGTAACTTTGCCAGGAATTCTGCATCTCTTACTAGCGTTGCAGTCTTGCATCGTTCTGGTGGTATTTCATGCTAGAGGATAAAGAAAAGTTTAGCCACTTTGAGAAAATTGCCAAGACTTTGACTTGAGAAAGGACTGTATGCCAGCCCGAAATATTGGCATCATAACGTTATTCATTGTCAAGAAATGCTGAATGGTTACCTGTTGATTGTTTAAATCAGGTTCGCTTTCAAGACAGAGATTGATGACTCTACTGTAATCGAATACCTGATTCCCACATCCCTAAAACAAACAAAAAATCATAAAATTTGGAATACTAACAATGTAGAAAAAATATGACATAAAAATAGCCAGAAACTGTCCAGCAAAGTTGTATATTCGGTTTTCTCTGTGTATCCTGACCTTTTACCATGGATGCTGTGAGCTCACAACTATTGTAGCCCATAATTATGACATCCATTGGTAATGAACAACCTGGGCTCAAGCACTCGAACGTAGGATATGATGACTAGGATCTTCAGGCAGCTAGTCTCAATCTGACCCCAGAAGCTCCCATTTGTGTCTAGGCATCGTCATCATTATCAACATCTTCAGCATCATCATCATTATTAACTATACATAAAGTAAAAGGCCGCGTAGATACCTTTTCAATTATTCCTTCCCAAACAACAGTTCCGTTGATGGAAATTGCGACATCTTTAGCACCAATACTCAAATCCTACAGAAAAAAAACAAGAGTCATTCATCAAAAATCATACTCTTCAGGAATGATTGATTTTTGGTAAAAAAAATGGCCTGGGTCAATTTTTTCATGTCATGAAATTAATATATATTTAATCTTTAATCCTTCGTAGAGGACCAGCGCTGTTCAATTTTAAGGTTAAAAGCTGTGTAAGGTGGAATTATTGAGGAAGAAGGAGATGACGACGATGGCAGAGCCAAGAGAAAGAAGAAGATGATGAAGAAGTAGATGATGATGATGATGAATTGGAAGAAGGATAAGGAAAATATGAAGAAGAAGATGAATAAGTAGAAGAAGAAAAATAACAACAAGAATAACAGGCAGAAGAACAGGAAGAAAAATAAAAAGAAAAGGAAGAGAAAAACAGGGATGAAGAATAAGAATAAGGAGGTGAAGGAGATGATGAAGATGAATACGAAGAAGATGATGAAAAAGAAGAAGATGGTGATGATGACGATGAAGATGATGTATTAGAAGAAAGAGTATAAGAAAATTAGGAAGAAGAAGATGAATAAAAGAAGAAGAAAAGAGAAGAAGAAGAAAAAACGAAGAAGAAAAAGAATTAGAGGAAGAAGAAGATGATGAAGATGAATAAGAAGAGGATGATGATGATGAAGAAGATGATGGAGAAGGGGTGTTGAAGGGAAGCGAGTGAGAAGAATAAAAATTAGGAGATGAAGATGATGAAGGTGATCGATAAAACGAAGAAGAAGAGAAAGAAGGAGAAATAAATCAAACTCACGTATAAACTTTTGTTATAATTCCAAACAGCTATTTTCGATATTCCGAATTCTGATTTCTTCCTTTTATCTGCACCCATTGGTACATGAAATACCATCTTTACTGGCTCGCCGTCCCTTAGCTGACACTTCCACATGTATCTGTCTTTAGTAGTCTTGAATTAAAAAACAATTATCAAAATCAAATCTCAAAAATTTAATACATAATAAAATTTAACAAGCATAAGTTTGATGTTATAACAACAATTTCGACAATTTTAATTGACTTTTTTAATGTTTATATTTACAATGATTATCTAGCACTAATTGAAAGAGCAGAGCAAGCTAGATTTGCATTAAGTCTTGTATTGTACTACATACTGCAGAATGAACATGCACAATTTTGTCAAAAAGCCAAGTCTTGATCAGTGTTTTGAACTGTTTACTATTTCGAGCAGATTTTTTTCAACAGGAAGCCAGTTCCATACCTTTGGCCCTACAGTAGTTGGTAGTTCTTGCCTTGGGAATTTCTAGTGGTCTAGATAAACGCAGATCGTGACTAGTTACATTTGCTGTGAAGAGTCGTTCATGAAAGAAGAATTAAGGCTATTGATGCTATTGAGTGTCTTATAACTTCAAGTTTAGAGCAGGCATTAAACAAGCAACTAAGTATAATCACAGGACAAAATATTACTTTGTGTCTTTCGAAGAATGAATCTACTTTATACCTTTGTTTTTCCATTTATAAGGTTCTTTGTAGCACCGTAACAAATATGACTGGACGATAGTTCGATATTTTCATCTTTCAAACGAATACGTTTTCCAGCATCATCAAAGAACTCAATCTGCAAAGCAATTGGCGTTAAAATGCAAGTTGCAAAAGCAAAGCAATACATAAGAAATGAAAGGTATATGACGCCTTGACGATATATGCCTCTCATACAAGAAACTTTACCCCGAAAGATCCTACGAAATTGCTTTTAGATTTAATTTCTTAATTTCTATTTAAGCATTCATGGAAACAATTCCGTTCCGATTAGGATTAAGAGGTGGTCAGTTAAGCATCAAGCTCACTACCAACACTACTGGGCTATTTTCCACAACCCCGCAGTCAATGCAGCTCGTAATTCTATCGAGATCGGCAAGAAAACCCTGGTTTGAGGCCGTAACTTCAGCTCATTAGCAACTCCATAAACTAATCCATGTTATTTATCAAAATTATTTGACAATAAGAGTCCAACTACTAAAATCGAAGGGTGAAGGCCAAGAGATGAAGCATTTTACTAACCTCAGTTAAACCAACCATATCAGCATTTCCCCAATTCGATTTGATTTCAAAGCATACATCTAAAAATCCAGTAGACTCCTTTAATGCTTCTGTTGATGCTATAGAGCTAGCTGTGGTCGCATCAACTATGGTTGATTTTCTTGCAATAGAAGTTGCAGCGGAAACCGACGTGGAATCTTTAACTGCAGAAACATTTGTTGCAGAGACAATGTTACTGCAAGTAGCAGTGCTGGACGGGGCAGTGGTAGATGTAGTCATAGGTTCAGCAGTGCTTGAGGCATTGATGGTAGAAGTAGAAGATTTTGATGTACTAGTATCAGACCCAGAAGTGCCAAATGAAGCGATTAAAGGTGCAGCAGTTGTAGATGCAGCATTGGAGGATGCAGAACTAGTTGCAGCAATATCAGATGCAGGACTGCTTGACGCATCAGTGTTAAATGAAGTAAAGCTAGATGCAGCAACTCTCCTTGCTTTATCAGCTCCAAAGCCATCTATCATATCCTCTCGTCCATTATCACTCTCAGCTTCCCCAAATAGTGTATTCTTCTTCGGAGAGAACGGCTTTCCACTCCCAAACAAGCTAGTATTGACTTTGATATCTTCATTCGTAAGTCCCATGTTTTCAACCTTTGACAGCATTTTTAGCAAACTGAGCTGCTGCCTGAAAGAAAGAGAAATCATCACAAGGAATTAAAAGAATTATACAAGGAGACAGTAGAAATAAAGACAGAACTCAAGAAATTATGACGATTTCATGGAAACTAGGCTGAAGTTGGGAAACAATAAACCTTTTCAAAGAGATCTGGGACGACACAACATAATTCTGGAAGGTGGCGGCCATCTTGAGTAAGGGAATCCTTGCCGCGTGTTACGACCTGCATTGCAGACACTTCAGTAGAGCTAGTGCAGCAAATTTTGCTTCAAATTCACGTTTTTTTGGGGCTAAAGTGAAAGAAAGCATTCAAGTCCAAGCTTATCTGCCCAAGAAGGCATTTAATCAAGTATTTTACTCTCCGAGTTACTTGCATTTTATTTCCTAAATTTCTGCAGATATTTTAAACCTTCATAGTCACAGATTCCTTTTATCTCTTTGTCTTCCATCATTCGTGAATTTGGAGCAGAAATTCGCTGCAAAGCGACTGCAATCTCTCTAGTTGCTAGTTGCACTCGGAGACGATTCACTGACTCAAGATGTCTGCCATCTTCCAGAAATTTCGCGCCGACCCAGATCTTTTTGAAATGGTCTATGGTCAGGAATACGTCATCGACAAAACAGATACAAGAAACGTAATAATACTTACTTTGCATTCATTTTCTTCACTTTTTCTACAATGGATACAATCATGTCATCATCTACAGCTTCTGTTGCGATTGAAGTTGGCCTTTCTGGGATGCTTTCTTGTCCAGACATTTCAGGCTTCTAAAGTAAACATTTAAAACAGATCACAGCCTAGTGTAAGTCTTTCTAAAATTAGTCTAAGCTATAAAGTTAGATCTGTATTCTATCCGCAGAGTTCAGAAAAGTTTCCAACCTTCCTCTAGACAAAAATACTTCTAGCTGAAAACCTTCCTCACTAAACAATGAGAAATAGGCGTGTCTTAGGTGTGGCATCAGATTTTCTTATTTTCTAGTTGACCCTCCTCCATCAATGACCGTGTGGCCGTAACTTTTTTCTCAGCTCTGTCTATCCGAAGGTTTGCAGGGGAAACCTAAACGCATTAGTGTTTTACTACTCTACAGAAAGTAGAGAAAACATCAAAACGCAAAAGCAATAGATATGTAAGGTGGTATATACCTGGATTCTTTCCAGAGGAGCTGATCTCGTTTCTCTTTCTTTTTCAGTTTTAGAGATAGACCCTTTAGAAAAGAAAACACAAAAGCATCATTAATCGTCTTATCGTTATCAGCATTAGAATGATTACCGAGATGACCATAACAATGTCATTGATGATGTTGATGATTATAATCACAATCATATTGATCATCATCATAATACGATTATAAACTTTATAAATGAGATTATGATCATGGTCACAACTAAAATCATGATCACAATCGTCATAATCATCAGCATAATCATAATCATAACCACGCTTGTAATTAAAATACAAATTCATAATCCTAATCATAATCATAACAACTATCACAACCATAATCATAGTCACTATCAAAGGCAATATCATTATCTTAACATTGTCAAGATCAAGCAGTAGGATAGATTTTTCAATAAGTGGCATCCGAGAATTGATGGGGTCTCAACCCAAGACTGGATCATCAGAGAGCCACCGACAATTCATAAAAATATATTGCGATGTGTATGGTAGTGCAGCAGGCTTCACATGGCCAAAACACAAAGCTAGCGTACAGCCATGGTTGGATGCATGATGTGGAGACCTGACCAAACGAGTAAACATTGTTGGCCAAACAATGTTGAAATCTGCTTTACTGCAAGCAATGTTTGACCGTTTGGCTACGTCACGAACATCGCACAAAACAAGCAGATACTGCTTTAGCATTGCTTACAAAAACATTACAAACACTTTGTTTGAAAAGAAAACTTCATATGTTTGACGAACAATGTTTGATGGTTTATCCACGTCATACAACGCAGGGATGTCCTACAGCTTAGTGTTTGGGCTAGGTGAAGCCTGCTGCATTACCAGCTTCACTCAACGATTTCATTGGGCTCTTTAGCTCTGTGGAATTATCGTTGGCTCTCTGATCATCCAGTCTAGGGTTCAAATCTCGCCAGTTGTGGTATGCTATTCCTGTATGGAATCATGTGCTTACCTCGAATGCTACTTGCAACTTTCTCATTCTCCTGTAATATGGCATTTATGACATCATTTGATGATAGTTCTGCAAGGTCACGAACATCATCATCAGTTCGTTGCCTTCTACTTGCTGACAACGGTCTTGACTTTCTAGGAGCTACAAAGAAAACAGTTTTAAAACACATGCAACAAATTTCTAACAAAGTAGAATCGCCACTTACATGGTTATGAAATCAAACTTTAATATATGCATTTAAAGGGCTATTTAGGACGCCCTACCTGATATCATTTGCTGTGGTGACTTGTCAGCTTCATTTTTAAGAGTTCTATCATCAGAGCTAAAATAAAAGATTATAATTATCACATATCTCTAAAATCTTCAATTTCAGGTGTTTTCTTTGCATCAATAAACGGCTCAAGCTCTTCATAATTGTAGTTCAGCTTTGGTAGAGGATAATTCTCTTAATCATCTTCATATCATCTTTACCTTCATAATCATCTTAATCTAAATCTTAATCATCATAATATTAATCATCTCAATCTTCTTAATCTTAATCTCAATCTTATTCTTAATATAAATCTTATTCTTAATCTTAATCTTAATCTTAATCATCTTAATCAACTTAATCAACTTAATCATCTTAATCTTCTTAATCTTAGTCTTAATCTTAATCTTAATCATCTTAATCTTAATCATCTTAATCACTTTTATCTTCTTAATCTTCTTAATCATCTTAATATCACCCTAATATCATCTTAATCATCTTAAACATCTTAATACCTGGTGACATCTTTTTATCAGCATCAGCCTTCTTTTTACTGGTTGTATAATAAACAAAACTCTATGGTACGTGGTTATGGGGTAGAAAAGGTTAATAGACTTACCTTGATGGTGTATTCTTGCTAACTGAAAATATAACAAAATGAAAGAAGTTTAGGACAAAGATTTGAAAAACATGCAACTACAAAAGAATGGGCTTACTGGCAACAGCTAAAAGCACTGTGGATTAGAACTAAAACCACGTAATTAGTAACGCATGTTCGTAACCGGTACAGAAGAGGCTTGCACAACAGCAGAGGCTTGCACAATTAATCAAGATTAAGATTAAGATTAAGATTAAGCTTAGATAGCAAACATTTCAGTAAAATATATGAAACATATTAATGTAAAATGTAACCGTTTTTGAACAAAAAGCAAAGACATGAATATATATCTGCTTACAGCTGGAAATGACAATCGGAATGATCATATACAAATTTCAGTAATTTGACTGAAATCAGATTGCTTAACATTCGGTGAGAGTAGCCAATGGTATCGAACGACTCTTTTGACGTTGTAAATGATGATGCAATCATTCACTTCATTTTTCCAGAATCTTATTTCACTAAAACTTCAAAAATTCAATGACTTACCCACACCTTGAATACCACTGTCTGCTTTGAGCTCTTTGTTTTGAAACGACTCGCAATTTTTCACTGTTTGTGAGTCAAACTTCGAAGGAAGTGTTTTACCAAGTTCTGGCAATGCTGAAGGGTCTATGTTTGCAGTTTCTTTCAGAGTATCCAACTGTTCTTCAATATCCTCATCACTGTCTGTATCTTCACTTTCAATGTTCTATCAACAAACATATCAAGTTTATTCTTTGAACTGAATACAAAAGATCGAAATTATATAAAGTCTGAGAGCCCTGCAAGACATATATAATCAATGAGCTTTTTCATGGCTATAAGAAATTTTCCACCATTGCCTTTCTTAGGCCCTGGCAAAACGATCAAACATTGTTTGTCAAAATTTAAAATTTGTTTGTCAAAAACAATGATTTAATATTAAGCAACATCGCAAAACAGAGCTCACAAAACCTTTTCGTCAAACATTTGAAATTGGCTTGATGGCTTGCAAAACAATGTTTGATCATTAAGCCACATCGCAAACATTTCTAGTCAAACATTTCCATCAAACAATGAATGTTTTTGGAGTTTTCAAAAGCCTTGCTGAGTGAATTCTGTTCGTCAAGCAATGTTTTATGACGTGGAAAAATGGTCGAACATTGCTTGTAAGGCAAATTTCAAACGCTTGATGAACAATGCTTGACGAACAATGTTTGATCGTAGGCCAGAGCCTTAGAGTTTTAATTAATCTCAAAAAATATGTATATTCATATGCCGAAAATCTTTACCTCTCGAATGCTCCGAATGCTTTCTGCAATTTCTCTGTTACTTTCCAAGCTTCTTCGAAGTGTCTAAGTATCGAAAAATAGAAACTAGCTATTAGTGAAATACTGCAATCCATTTTAAATTTGGACAAAGACGTTTCAAATCAATTGTTTACAAATCCTCAAAACTCCAAACAAGGTAGGACGCTGAGGGTGCGTTCACTACGTTATTTCCACGATTAATCACCCAGGGTGCTAATTGTAAAAGCTGTCTCAAAGAAGAGCAATTTTCGGAAAATGTACTAACGTTGTGACGAAAAATAACAAGTCTTGGAGCAACTAGCGATAGGTGTCTCTTGATTCCTCCCATCAAGAGCTTGTATATACTGTACAATATCAAAAGAGTGTCTCGGACCAACCTGATCGGCAGCCCGGTTTACAGGGGGGCGCTTATTCGAGGGAGGGCTGGTGAATTATTCATCCTATGCCGCATACAATCTCGTGCTCATGTCCTATGATCAAAGACTATTTACCCGAGTTTGACTGAGCCTAACATTAAACCAAGATGCCTCAAACTGATGTGTGAGCGGCCTAGTCATTCATTCAATAGCGATGTCTATGATTCGGGTAATAAGTCTAATATAATTAGTCTAAGCCTAACAGTAGTAGGTTTAGTTCTTACTTGAACATCTTTGATAGTAAGAGTCATTTTATTGTCATCCTTGTCACCATCATCGTCATCATCATCTTCCTCTTCCTCAATGCTTTCTGTTTCGGATGCATTTTCATCAATCTATGAATAAGAAGAAGCAAAAGAAATCAGCGAGAGAAAGTCCACGATTCAAACATAAAATGAGTCATAAAATTGTTAAACCTTCCTTCGAGGCAAGAAATATGCCTAGCTGCAAACCGTCGTCACTTAACAACTAAAAACAGGCTTGTCTTGGATGTGGCATGAGATTCTCAATTATTCTGCACTCCTTTTATCAGAACAATTTTATAAGAACAGGAGCCTGGTATGATATAAAAAGGCAACGAAGGAGATAAGAACTAATACACAAAATTATCATAATTATCAAATTTTCAAAACTCACCTCCTCCTCTTCATGTTCAATTTCTTCATCTTCTGCAAGTTGCTGCTCCAGAAAACTTTGATAAACTTCGAAATCTTCGCTGTAATTTCCAGTAACTTTACCTGAATCAAAACAGCACAATCTTCGTTAAAATAATTGAAATTTCACATTGCTGTTTTGCTTCAATAAACTTGGTATCACCACTATGGTATCATATCTTTATCAAAGCTTTAAAATGAATAGATGATCGATTAAGTAGTTTTAGGTTTTTAGAATTAGAAAAGGGGAAATGTACTTAATTAAGAAGAACATTTTTACCTGTTTTGAATTCTAATTTATCTCCTTTTTCTGTCTTTATTTTCAATTGCACAGGTGACTGAAACAAGTTAAAAAAACGTTTTACTACAAATATATTTAATTCATTGATTCATGGAGTCATTTAACATGTTTATGTAGCTCAGTTACTGCACTAACATTTGGCAGAATCAGATGAACAATACTTAAAGAGGCATTCACTTAGTATGAGTGGAGAAATTAGATCAAATAAAACTTTAATGAAAGCCTGTTAGGTTCAACAAAAGAGTCACAATATAAGTGTATAAATGAGCGACGTAATGTAAGAGACGATCTATGAGAAGTACATAGTAGCTGGTCTTAACATTTGACAATTCAAACGAATTTCTGCTTAGCAGGTTTAAGAAACAAAAGATCGAAGGTAAGGTCGCATGTTCCTTGCATTCTCTTATCAAACAAAGTGCTGAAGTCTCATCAAGTGATAACTGCAATGAAAACATTTAAGATTGGATTTAAAAAACTAAGCAATATTCTGTACCTTTCCCCATCCTTTTCTTTGATGCTTTGAAGGAGCAGTCCATGCTCTTGATTCGCTGAAAACAACATCAATAATAATGTGAAGGCGGTGATCGAATGGTGTGTTTAGTGCCAACTCCTAGGATCTAACAGCTAGATGTACTAACAAAACCTCAGTTCTGGCTATGATGCTACAGTGGCTGGGGCTCAAACCAAGAATTCATTACACTCCTGACACCTTTAGCTAGCTATACTAGACTTAAGTATATAATGTTATTTGTTATACTTATACTCTAAAGAAGATTATAATGGTTCGTTTTTCCTGTTCAGGACAGTCCAACCCAATTGCAAGGAGAACAATTTCTCTCTACTCCAACTTCCATACTAAACAATTGCATGGTAAACATCTGAAACTAATTCAAGAATCCTTCATTTGGCAATGACCTGAGATGTGTGACAGGATCTTACTGAACACGAAGTATTAAATGTTACGATAAATGCAATACTACTATGCCTGTAACACACAAGGTTATAAGACTCAAAAGAACAATAAGGATTCATTGAATGCACCTTGAGGCTTCCTCACTTGATTCTGCAGCCAAATCTATTTCTCTGCTTCCATTTTCTAGAACGATTAGAGAGAAAAAAGCATTCAATTAGCAACTCAGAGGTTAGTTTGTCAGTGGGTGAAGGGTGAAGGTGAACTGTGGCTGGGCTCCAACCCTGACCACATTGGGCTCCTGGCACCACAAGTCAGCTGGATTACATCACAATGTCACAGCTCCTGGTACCTGTCATTTGGTGCGTTGTAGGGTTAGGGTAGTGTAGGGTTTCAACTGATGCTCTTCAAGGTTATGGGTAGTGTAGGGTTTCAGTTTTTGTTAAGTTTGCTTGGTTTATCAAATCAATCAGCAACTCCAAATAGACATTATTGAATAGACTTATCAATTGAGTCCCGTTATTGCTACTGATATCAAATGCTGGATGCCAAAACTACTTTGAGTGAACTTGGTTTGGTGTTAGTCTTGGTTTGATGAGTCTAATTGTTAAATTCCATTGTTTTCTCATATGCGTCGGACCTACTAAACTGCTGTAGTCTCAAATATATTTTCATTATTTGCTGTAACACACCTAAGTTATACTGTCATTTATTTTTTGACATCATTATCTAAATTTTTTTACCTCCTGCAGTTTTAGCTTTTCTTGAAGATTTCTGAGATGCTTTGCCAAGTTTAAGATCAACATTTGCTCCATTGAGATAAAGAGAAAATCCTTGTTCTCGTCTTTCTAAGTCTTGTTGCTTTTTATCTTTCTCTTTCAGTTTCTTCAGCAGTCTGTTTCTTTGTTGTAAAAGCAGAAGATATTCCTCATACCCTGGAGGGATTTCTTCTTTTGGTGTCCGTCTTCCCCACTGCAGAGTTGGGCATGTGGACATCCGAGTTTTCAATAGAACAATAGGCTAACAATAGGATGAAACAATAGAAAGGGGCTCTTGCACACCCGAGATCTCATTGAAAAAGGCCATACTCTGCAAACCGGTGCTTGGTGTCCAGATATACAAAGTAGCGAAGAACAAACCCGTCGCCATTTTGGATGCAAAAACTGAACTGAGAACTGATTACCCATGAGCATGCGCAGGCTCTTAGCTACAAATGACAACAAATATGGTAGACAAAATTAAGTAGATTTTTTCGATGATTCGCAGCAGAGTTCCGCGGCACACTGGAGATCTTCCTTCTCCAAGATCGTTTCACGCAAGTACCAGGGCCTTTTTTAAGGGGATAAAACTAGGGGGGCAAAAAATTTAAGGGGACTTATTGTTCTATTGTTTTATATTTAGCGTTTTCTTTCACAGTGCGAGCCCAGTCTTGGCATGTTCATTCTTCTCTTAGTCTTTTTGCCAGGAATTCATGCACAACCAGTCGCGCAGAGCTGGAGAAATAACAAGGGGGCATCTCTACTTCAATTGAGAATGAAAACCGTACAAGTCACACTGATTCTACAGCTGGCTGTAAATGCGCCGACGGCGATCTGGGCCACAGCGAGTTTCTTAATTAGGGGGGTCTGGGGGCATGCGCCCCCAGGAAAATTTTTCAAATTACAACCTCGAGATTGGCCTAGATTAGCTTTTCTTGGCAGTTTTCTTTGGAGAGGACATTGTACTAGGGGGGCAACTTTATGAAACTAGGTGGGCAATGATAGGGACTAGGGGGGCATTTGCCCCCCTAGTTACTATGTTAAAAAAGGCCCTGGCAAGTACAGTGATCGAGAGCGGAATTTATGTGCATGGGGGACTGGACAACTCGAGTCATGTCCTTTCTGATTTGTATAAGTACGATGTGGCATCGATGAAATGGTCCAAAATTGAGACAACGTCGCATCCAAGTAGTACCAGTGGCGCAATCGCAAGCGAAAATAGGAGAGACGGAGACAGTTTTCCTTTCAAGGTTGAAGCGGTTTGCTCAGAGCCCAGTCTGAGTCACCATTGTGCAGTTAGCTTAAATAAAAGATACATCTTTTTTATTAGTGGATGGAAAGGCAGAAAAAGAACCACTGACGTCTTTATTTTCGATACAGTTAACTGCTTATGGTACAAAGCTAAAAATTCAGGAGATATTCCTGTGGGGCTGAGCTTCCACGCAGCAAGGTTAGTATCTGAAAATGAAGTTCTGATCAGTGGAAGAAGAGACGATCGTGTCCACACACAGAGGTACTGGATTGCTGAATCATTCCTGCTTAATGTGAATACAGGGGTGTACACGTCACATTCATTCAATGCTGAATCTCGTGCTGCTGTTCGTAAATGGAAATTTGAAAAAAGGCATAAAGACTGTGAAACAGACTTTGTGCAGCAATTAGTTACCTTTGTGAAAAGGTCCCCATCGATTGCCATGCCAAAGGAGAAACTGACGAAACTGAATGACAAATTACTGGGCATAAATGACGAAATTGTTTTGATGTACGGTGGTGAATTATGGAAAGCAAGGGAAATAGTAACATCTGATGTTTTTGCATTCGATTGTGCCAACCGTGCGTGGCATCAAATTCCCACTGAAGACAGTGTTCCGAAACTAACAGGTTTCAGCCTCGATGTCGGGTCAGATGGAAAGTGCTACGTCTTTGGAGGAAGCACTGGGAGAACTTCTAATAACCAGATATGGAATTTAGAATTCTCAAGCGTTTAGGCTTGAGGAGTTAGCATAACTTAACAGCTTTTGATTTGGAAAATAAGCGCTAGTATTGCCAAACAATCGTTGTTTGATTTCAACGCAATGCAAAATCTTCGCAAAGCAGTGTCTCATTTAGCATGATTCACCTGGCATCGGTTTCGAGATGCATTTCAAACCTTCTATGTTTCACGAGCGAAACATGTTTCGGTTAGAAGTTATCGCATGTTTTGCAATTGTTGTTCGAGTTTGAAAGGGGCAATGCTTAAACCCTATTGAGCGCATGATTTAACGACGGGGCATCAATGCAAAGTCCATTCAAAAGGCTGCATTGACAAAGTTCTGTTAAGCTGTGGCAAACTAAGAAACATGTCGCATGCGACATTTTATTCGGCGTTTCTCCTAGGGTGGCTAAACACGAGTGACAAGCGAGAAACATGACTCCCTATCGTCGCGGACACCAGAAATATTTCTGTCTCTCAGAAACATATTCGCTATCAATTTGTCGCACACTACAAAGATTCCGAGGTGGCTAAACTGTGAGACATCCTTTATGCGCATGCAGTTTTTCCCGACTCAGGATGCTGGTTTAACATTAACAAATGCGAGTTCTCGCTAAGGTATCAATCTAGCAAGATTATGACAAGAGAAAGCAAGACAAAAAACAAGCTTCATTCAATTTTCAAATTTATAAATTCCTCCATCTTTCCTCATTTAAAAAGTTTTTCATTCAGCAGCAGCGGCTGTTTCTCTAAGACGATCTTTCTTTTGAAGTCCCATAAAGCTTCTCTTTTCATCAGCATGTTGGAAGCGACCATGACCAAATTTGGATGATGTATCAATGAATTTCAAGTTAATAACTTCCAAAGCCTTTCTTGAAACTTGAGGAAGCAGTGACTGGAATGAAAATAAACAAAATTAACCATCTACTACACAACAGAAATATTTTAAATGGCTCGGAATAGCAGGAAATCAGTGTTTATTGGGTGAAAAATGCAGTCTCAATTTCCATAGATTTGTAATAGAGGATTTTGCCTCCATTATCCAAACAAGTTCAATATTTATCAAGCAGCATTTTGAATTGAGTAGAAACCTAGCAAAAAGACTTTTTACTCAAAAGATACCATGAACATCCAAAAGAACTCATCATCACAGATTCAGAGAATAAGGCATGTTTATTTCTGTTTGAAAATTAAAAAAAAAAAAACATTCAAAGCTTTTCTCTGGTTATATGTTTTTTAATAAGAACACTCTGCTTCATTTTCAGCCTGCCTGTTTCTTATTATTGGTGCAATTTTCTTTTTACCACTTTGTCACCCCTTAAATTCACAAACTTTGCAGAGATACACATCTGTAACACCCCCGTTCTTGTATTATCTTTACAAAAGTTTTAGTTGCATGAAGAGGTTCAAAGCATAGCAAGAGGTATTATTTACCTTTCTGAGAGTGATAACACGCTTCTTAGGTCCTGGAACACATCCCTTCAGCATCAAAAAGTCTTCATTTACTTCACCATAATGAGGGAAGCCTCCCTAAAAAAGAAACAAAGACATTGAAAAATGATCCAATTAAAGATACTGAAAATTAAACAATCTATAAAAGGACACGTGGCAATTAACAAGGTACAGCACCAGAATGGGATGAAAGAAGCAGCAAGATGCAAGAAAATTTCTGTCTTTGCAATGATCCCATATACATAACATGCTAATTTTGGTAAGCTAAGAATCAGTTAGGTTTGAAGACATCCATCTGTCAATGGTTCATGCTCTGAAAGCCAGCAAGCAGCAGTACATGATTGACAACAACAATCTCCACACTACATGCTGCCATTAGCATTCTAGCCTTCACAGAATCCTGCTACAAAGTCACTGCCTTGACTGAATGCCACTTTCTGGAATTTTAGACTAAGAAAGTTAAAAAGAAAAAACGAAACAAACCATTGGAGTGATGGATTTGTCAGTCAAATCATAACTTGTAGAGGCATTATTC
Source organism: Chrysaora quinquecirrha (assembly GCA_014526335.1). Lineage (NCBI taxonomy): Eukaryota > Metazoa > Cnidaria > Scyphozoa > Semaeostomeae > Pelagiidae > Chrysaora > Chrysaora quinquecirrha. Next base: position 2,499,050 of record JACTAT010000061.1, on the reverse strand, counting down.
TTGATGACTTTGCCATCTTTGGTGTGGATTCCTTGTCCGATGCGGTAAATTTTCTTGTTTCTGTCCACACGATGATGGTATCCACATTGACCAGCTCTTGGAACAGAGTACTGTACACGGGCTGGATGCCATGCTCCAATACAGGCAACCTTACGCAGACCTTTGTGCGTCTTGCGCTGCAACTTCTTGGTTCCCCAACGGTAGGTTACACCTGAAATTCAACACAGATTGAACTCAAATTCAAAATATGCTCAGCAATTCATAGATGCTCAGTTCTTCATTTCATATGGGGAAAAGGATAGCCACTGACTTCAGTCTTTCAGTAGCATGTATTTCAAAAATAACAAAGAGCTCTCCAAACACAATACAAAGAAGGCATTGTAATACAAAAAAGCTTGCTGCAATATGTCAAGATTCCACAATTCTTAGCAACATCACTGTTATGTTGGATGCACAAAGCCCAAGAATACGAACAAAATACACATATTTTTCTTTGAAGAAACCCTTCATAAAATATACTTTGAAGTAAAATTATAGTCAAAGGAACCAACCTTTGAAGCCATGTCCTTTGGTGACACTGATGACATCAATCATTTCATCTTTGGCAAAAACATTTTGAACTGCAACTTTCTTTTCCATCAGATCACGCCCAATCAACTTTTTCAGCAACACTGCCACCATTCACTTGGATTTCCATTATATGAGCTTTCTTCTGCCTCAGTTTGATAAGTTTTTGCTGAAATGCAAAGAATAAGGCAATTGAATTTATAAGCAAACTTGTTTCTACACGCACAAATACACAAAGGAAAGAAATTCAGAACTTGACACTCCAAGGGGCAAAGTTCTGAGACAGGTACAGTAACTATATCTTGAATTTAAAATATTAGGAAACAGATTTAACAAGCACCTAGAAAAATTACCAAATAGTCAAGAATCAAGCCCAGTATTGTAAGGAGAAGAGTGTGATCTTGATGGACCCCTGGCACATATAGTTAGTATACTCCAGATGGCTGATAAACAGGGCAACGTCTGTATAATCTGTGCAAGTTCTGTTTGGGTACAAAGCAAACAATTTGTAGCAGCCTGCATCATGAGGCGTACCATTACAACTAATTTAGTGGTAGTTAATTATGTCTTTGTTTACCACTGATGACAATGTGAGTTGGCTTCTTATCACTACAAAGTTAAGGACTCATACAAGCTGAGAATCGGCTCAGGAACATCTGCAAACTAAGATTGAGGTATTGAGAGTAAATTATAGACTTTCTTAATGTGACTTACCTGAGTATGGGTGATGACTCTGATGACTTTGCAGTATTTCTTCATCTTTTCAAAATCTTGTTCAATGCTCTTTTTGCCTTGTTCATCAGACCATCTTTTGCTTGCTTTAGAGAAGGCCTTCTTCTTTGACTTGTACCTTTATGCACATGAAAGAAGGGAAAGGGTTCGAGCCTCATCAAACAATTGAGCGGAGGATCGACTGTCATGGACAGGACTTCATTATTAGCAATTTAAAATCATCATCCAAGAAAAACTTCACAACGGATGAGATACATAAGTTAACTAATGATGAGCGGGTTTTGAGATGATTTGGATTCTGTTCTTAATTGGCCTTTATGCATGGTTCAAGGTGCAGGTCAGGGTGGAGAGTTTCAAAACTAACATGTAGATTCTTATGCAGAAAAGGCAAAGAAAAGGAAGGCTCAAGGTTTGAGGCTTGGTGGAGCATCAGCTTTTTTCATCCAATAAACATTACAGTTTTATCAATGAAGAGAAGAGGCTAGCTTGAGAGTGAACTTGGGCATTCAGTTAGTATGGTAGATACCTTTGGAGAAGAGTGGTATTGGCAACATAAAAATGCCTGCAATAGGTATGAAAGAGTTGCAAGACTTCAATACCAAGTTGCTTATTAGCTACAGACTATCGACGTTAGTCAGACAATGATTGATTTCCTGGCTTATGCTTGTCTTTGACTGGAAATGCTCTCTATTTTCCAGAGCTCAGTTACTCAAACTTTAAATAATAGACAAACGGCAAGCAGTCTTACCAGTTCTTGTAGAAGCGACGTCTGCATTCCTCTCCAAGATGTTCAGCCCAGATAGTTGTGAGTTGTCTCAAGCCACGTGGTGTCTCTACGTATCCAACAATACCAACAACAACAATGGGTGGTGTTTCTACAATAGTCACTGCTTCTACAACTTCCTTCTTGTGAGATTCTAAAAGCAAAGATAAAACCATAAGGAGTGATTCACATCATTATATGGGGATGTTTACACGTTTTTTTCAAGGAACCTTTGGTCTGAAGGGAGGCTGGAGATCCTTTTTTGGCCAAAATAGGGCTGAAGGTTCTTATACTGTTCTTCGTCATGAAATATTTTTCAATACTAGCTATTACAGCAAATTCATCGAAATTTGCTCGATTCTCTAACTTTCTAATACAAATGAAGTTTTTAGGGAAGTACGATGGGAAATATGCTGTTATTCAGTCATTTAGTTCTTTAAATCATCTTTTTGGGAAAAGTTATTCTTAGTTTTTCATCCCAGCCTCAAGAGATTCTTAAAGTCCCTTAATTTTTTTGAGAATTTTCAGCCCTGAGTTCTTTTTAAAATCCTTTCCTTATAAAAAAATGTGTAGTTTGGGCTTTACCCATGGGATTCAAAAAGGCCTGGCCACATCAAGAGGTTGGTATGCCAGATGAGGGGCAGCGAGGGGGGCTGGGGCAGAAGCATCAACTGGAAACTGATAGAATCCAGCAATTTTGACGAGGGCAAGGGAAGGTTACCCCGTTTGCAAAGTATGGCCTTTTTCAACGAGATATCAGTGTGCAAGAACCCCTTTCTATTGTTCTATCCTATTGTTCTATTGAAAAACTTGAGTTTGCAAGTGCCCAACTCTGCAATCTGGGCAGTTACCCTTTGCCTTGCCCCTATCGTTCTGATACCCTTGAATGCAAAGATGCAATATCAAGTTTTGGAAACTGGTTAACATTTTTCTCAACTTTTCACTTTTTTGGTGTGCATTCTGCAAATTTTCCCCAGGGTATGAAAATAAAAACTTATTATCTTTCACTTTTGACTTTCAATAAATTTTAATTGGAGTTATTAGCAACCAGATACTTACTTGAACCAATTCTGTCCACTTCTCTCAATATATGGGTCATGCCAGCTTTGAATCCAATAAATGCTGTAAGATGAGGGGGCTGGGTTGCATCATCTTTTGGCCAAGACTTGACCTTTCCTCTATGGCGCTTGCATCTTTTCCTTGGGAGAAATCCCAAGGAGCCATGACGAGGAGCGTGGAACTTCCTATGAGACTAAAAATAAGAATATTTTCAAATTATTGCATTGGAAATTGAGAAAATATTAAGTTCTGAAACCTGAGGAGGTTTTAGGCCTGGCCATTCCCGTGGTCTCATCTTGAGATAAGATTCAATGCTTAAATTTTGTACTTTTGTGAGAAAATTAGAATTTTTCAATAGCAGATGGATTTGCAATTGAGTTGGTGACATTATTGGTAAGTTCTTGGATTTGAAGTGGCTGATGCCTTCAGATATATCGCAGAAATTTTACTCACCATTCTGCTTTGAAACCAATTCCACAAAGAGAGATCGAAAAGGAACGTCAACGTGAGAAGTACAGATTTAGAGTCCAGGCCTCTGACGACAATCTCGTTTTGAAAATGTACTGAAAACTTGACCTCGACCTCACAGAACTTGCATCCAAGAGGTGTGAGTGAAACGTAAAACCACTGAAATTAACTCTTGCGGCATCGAGTTGCTTGGACTTTTTTGGCGAAAAACTATTTGTATAGATTAAAACAACAGCAGTTTCCACAGCTGTGATGTTGGCAGCCTAAATTAAACAGTTTTTCCAATACACTTTATAAAAGGCTTTGTATGTAAATTTGTTAAAAACTTCACTTGCGCGCGTCGCCAAACTATTATACTTCGAGTTTAGTTTTGACCAAAGGGCGTTCAGGAATTACGGCTCCTTGCCCAGGAAAAAATGTTCTTGGTAAACTCCCCATATTGTTTTTCAGCTACTGTATACTCCTTTTGAAGAGTGTTTGGTGCTTTAAGCATGAGAAAATGACCCCCCCCCCTGCACTGCGCTTCATAAATAGGCTGTTTCCACCCTTGGTGATGGCTGTCTTTATAGAAGAAGAGCCTGGGTCATGGTTAAGGAGAGGCATGAACTTAATAACCATGGAGTACACATTTTGTTTTAATAAGCAACTAGTCAATAAGCAACTAGGGCTGAGATTTTGTTAAAATATTTGGTGAAATAGTTTTTTTTATACTGTACATCCTTGCAAACTTGTCAATTACATGGAAAAGCCAGAAAAGTGCCAAAATAAGAGGTTTTAGGGAGTCATTCTGTGAGGGCTGAAATACTAGATATGTTAAGCAGCTCTTGAGGGCGGGACCGAAGTCCAGTTGCTTATTGAATAAACGCGTATACCAGGGTGAACATATATTTATCGAAGACAGTCAAACTTTGATTCTGTTCATGTGCATGTGCGCTGCGTCCAAAAAACAATTTCACCGCTGACGGAAAATTTGTAAACTCTCCGAAACATGAATTTTACTCAACCCTTGCCTTTATAACCAAAAAAGATTGTCAAACAGAAACCACCTTTTCAAAAGAAGAAATCAAACCAGAAAAAGCCAATTTTTTCTCAGCTGCAATTCATTCATACTTTTACATTATATTTTATACAATATTATCAAATCTTTCTTTGCAATTGTAAAATCTACTCAGTCAAGATTACATATTTCTTTCAATCTTTTTGTACTAGCAATAGAAACAACATTATAAGTTTTAACATCGCTTTACTGGTTAAATCTGGGATTCCATCGTTACAAAGTCAAGGATGTGCTATGAGCTATAAGTTCTGAAGCAGTTAATCAAATAACTGCGCTAAATGTACACGCTATTTATAAGAAAACCCAGCTTCGTTTCAAGCCAGGAAATTTCTTGGAAATTTCTTTTATACTGATTTAAAAAGTTTTAAAAATGCTTCAGGATGAGTGCTTCGCAATTGCAGTTCGCATCGTTATACCTAAAAGGGATTGGGTTTATTTTCTAAATGCCTATAGCTAAACTAGATATTTCGCACGCGGCAATGTTGCGCATGACCTGTGCCTGTTTAGCCGCCTCGAAAAATTTGTAGCGCGCGGCAAAATTTGTAGCGAGAGATACGAACATGTTTCTAGGAGACAATAGACGCTCGTTTGTCACTCGCATGTTTAGCCAAGCTGGGAGGTACACGGAATGTCTTTTAGTTTAGCCACAGCTTAAGATATTGCCTATGCAAGACATTGTCTATGCAACAAATATCAACTTTATGTCCTCGATAGAAAATTCTATAAATTTACACATCTTTTTGCTGGTTAATAATGACAGTCCTATTCACACATTTAAACATTTCCTAGTTAATTTAAAAACAATAAAAACCTCTAACGCGGCAAACCAGTGTACAAGTAGGTAGAGCAAACGAATGTTTAATAATTTACAATTTTCACGATGAGTCATGCTTAAGTAGAATACCAGTATAACGTAAGAACGTTGTAGAAAAACGGCTTATAAATCATTCATAAATTTAGATAGAAGGCGATTTCAATCAAAAGCAAAATGTGCTATTAAAGCGTCCATTGATCGCTGCCCCCATGAAGTATGAATCGGCATCGAGGTTAATGTAATGCTCATTTATTGCAAGCAGCTGCAAGGTTTAAGGTATTCCTGAAGGCTGGTTTTGCGACAAAGAAGGAATGAACCGTCAAAGTGACGGGCTGTTTGGAATTCTACCGGCCAAAACAAGCAGGACCAGCACGCTGGCACATTGTTATGTTGTATTTGTCCTTATATTTAGGGCAGCAAAAACCGTAGAATTTAGGGGGGTTTGGGGAAAAAGAAGTTAGGTGTGCTCTTATTTTTAAGCATACTTGGATTGCCACTGCATGCAAAATCACCAACTCCAATAGCAAACCCCCTGATTGTGATGCAAAGTTGCGTACATTTCAATCAAAATACCTCATATGAACTCAGATGCTCGGGGGGTCAATGTAAAAGACCCATTAATCTTATTTCTAGCAGGCATCCTTTTCTCGTCAATCATCCCAATTAGCGCCATATAACCATCTTTGACTCAGTGCTCCCACTCGTAGGGGAATTCCCCTACAGTAGGGGAAAACAGGTTGTTGTAGGGAGTAGGGGAAACCTACGGGGAAAATGGGTAGCTGTAGGGGAAATTCATAGAAATTGTAGGGAATTCTTGATTAGTCTTTTCAATGCGACTAAAACCATTCCCTTTTCGTTACAGAATCGATCAATTCTTTCACACACGGTCAATATTGCTGTGTCATTCACCTTGAGCGGCAATTTCTATGTGAACAAAGCACCAGTGTTGTAGCAAAGTGTCATCTCAATGGCTCCCGTGGGGGGCAAGGTGTCCTTGTCTTAAACTTTGTTTTAAGAACCACTATAAAGGAACAATTGACGCTGTACAACAGTTCATCAATTACTCGATTATAAGGAGTTTCCGAAACCTCCGAGGTCGAAACCAGGGAATTTTCTTGCAGAATTGTAGGGGATTTCATTGAAAAGTAGGGAAATGTAGGGGAAAGTAGGGGAAATTAAAGAAAACAGGCGTAGGGGAAAGTAGGGGAAAAACGCATGCGCTGTAGGTAAAAATCTCCGACGCTGAGTGGGAGCACTGCTTTGACTCCCTCTCCTGTTTTCGCACTGGTCGACTGTAGCACCCATGGATGTTTTTCACTCAAACTGTTCAGGTCTAACAAATCAATTAGTTCAGAGGGATCCAAAGCCGAGTTTAAATCTTGTTTGTTCGCAAATATTAAAACCGGCACTCTTTCTTTCTGACATGAATTCAACGAAAACATTATCTCCTCTTTTATTTCTTCAATCCTTTTTCTGTCTGTTGAATCAACAACGAATATCAATCCATCCGCTTGCCGCATGTACGTCCGCCATAACGGTCTGATATTCTCGCTGCCACCAACATCCCATATTGATAGCCTAGTGTTTTTGGTAAGTTTTATCCGCTCCATGTTAAACGCTGCCGTCGGCGCGGTGTGGACGAATTCGTTGAGCTTCAATCTGTATAACAGAGATGTTTTGCCAGAGCCATCAAGGCCTATCATTGTTATTTGAAAGGGTTTTGGAAGTAAGATTCGCTCGCCAGTTGTGCGTATGAAGTTTATAAAACCAGCTTTTCCCATACCCATAGCATTTGTCAGAAGACCATACAATACGAGTTTAAACAAGAACTTACAATTCTCCGCAATTTAGTACATGTTCAGCTCTTTCACAGATAACAGACTAAAGTGTAGTAAACAACCAATTCTGTCTTGAATCGAACCGAAGAGATTTAAAACATCCCAGGAGAAATCAAACCATCTGCTTGTGAAATTTCCACCGTAATCTTATGTTGTTGACAACAGCTTCGAGAGAGAAATCTAGCAAGAACCACTGGTCAACCGGCTGTCCGTATCTCAGATGTTAATTGAGATATATGAGGCGAATTACGTATGACTGCGTAATGATTATGTTCTTCTACCTGCTGTATCACACTGTCTTCAATATAACTCCACTCTGTGGTTCAGCTTTTTAATATTCAAATTCAAATCCGCTTCGATTCATCTCCTATTGCAGGTGACCAAAGGTTTGTAAAGCTGACACTGGGGATAAATTGTCCAATGAGAGATGGTTTCTTCATAAACCCAGCGGCTTCAAGCCTCCATTTACAAGCCTCCACACCCTTATGCCACCAAACAAAAACAAGAGTACTGTGTTATTTTGTAGGTATGACGCATTTTTGATCTTTTTCTCATCTTACGTTAGAGTGAATAGGATAAGGGACTGATTATTTGCAATCTCAGAAAAGTAGCGTATTTTACTTCATTATCTTCAAAGCAACAAAAATTGCTTATCGGTGCAAGAAGCATTAAGAGCGTCAGTAAGAAGGGATCGGATTCGTTGAATGAACGACCATTGTTAAAAATCCACGATCAACTTACAAAAACTTCACGTATTAACTGATATCAAGATAGGATAAAATGTTACCACAAAATCAAGGCTTGCTGGGCTAATATTTAATGAAGGAGAACTCACGGTCAACTTGCTGGCATGTAATTAAAGGCAACTTAGATGTCCTGAGAGCTCCGCTGCCACGCGGAGAGGTTAATTATGTTGTTTAACTCAGATGATTTTAAGGGTATTTGTAATTTTAATCGCGATTTTAATAATATCGTGCTCGACGATTAGGGTATGAGGTTTAGTGGCATGGAACACGTGGTTGGATATCCATGTAGTTGCGAAATTCGAGGCGAAAATTTGATTCAAGGGCTCAGGGCGCGCTCAGGGGATACGGTTAGAGGAACACAAATGTTCCCATCGGTTCCCATATTGCTTCAATTTGCAATAAAAAAGTGATTGCATTTGATCTTGATTGGTCCACTTTAATTGATTGATTAGTCATGATCATGAAGATCACATTATAATCATCATCATGAAGACAGAGTTGATGGTCACGATAATGATAATTGGAATTGATTGGGATAAGAATCACCCTCACGATCATGGTCGCAATTATAACTAACTGTAAGCATAATCTTTATCGCAAACGAATTCATGATCATAATCATTATCACAATCAATCAAATCATTCATAATCAGTAAATTTCCACAACAACGGCAAAGACGAGCAAGGTCACACATGCTGAAAGAAATTGAAGCCCTATGCAAGTGCAAGCAAAAGGAAAATATGCAAATATGGTTCAAAGCTACAAGCGGCTGAAGCAATCAGGAAAGCCAAAGGAAAAGACCCGACGGCCTATGACCGGTTGAGACAGGTTGAGAAATCACGATGTCCACAATTAAATCTTTTACGATATGATCTTCAGATCATTTCAAAGAAATAGTGTTACAGCAAAGGAAATGGAGTTTCCCAATGGAAATGGCCATAAACACGTTTGTAAATGAAACATGTGAAGACACCAAATAAAACCATGAATGAAAACAACATGATACTGTTTGACTGCACTGTGTACGATTGTGGTTCGATTCCACGTGTCCTAGTTGTGGTATCAATATACAGTACCCGAGTCGAGTCTACTAGGTCTTCTATTTATTTAATGTGCATGAAGCACAAATGCTTGGTAGCTAATTATTGTGTAGGTTGAAACAGTAGCAACGAGTAGAGTAGCCTCGACTTGATGAAAAATTCAATAGAACTAGGGACTGAAGAAGTTTTCACTGTCTATTGACTTTGATGAAAAGTCGTATAATTTCAAGTTCCGAGAAGCAAAATCAACGGGCTTGCATTTTCCACAAAAAGAAAATTGTATAGAATAGGTATTTAATGGTATGGTAAGGCTATCAAATGGTATGGAAAAGGTATCAAAGGGTATGGTATATAGGTATCAAATGGTATGGTATATAGGTATCAAATGGTGTGGTATAGTTAACGAATGATGTTGTATAGACATCAAGAGGTATGGTATAGGCATCAAGTGGTATGAAAAAGACAGCAAATGGTATGGTATAGGTATCAAATGGTATGGCATAGGTATCAAATGGTATGGTATAGGCATCAAATAGTTTGGAAAAGGTATCAAATGAAAATGAATATGGAATAGGTACCAAATTGTATGATATAGGTATCAAATGGTATTGCATAGGTATCGAATGGTATGGTATAGGTATCAAATGGTTTGGTATAGGTATCAAATTGTATGTTATATAGGTATTAAAAGTATGGAATAGGTATAAATGGCATGGGATAGGTATCAAATGGTATGATACATGTTGCCAATTTTGTTCGGAATTTTGATGGAACGGGAGAGAGAAAAGGCCTACTTCTTTCAACTCATCCCATACACGCTAGGGAGAAGGCAAGTTACAATGAAGATTAAGTGGATTAAGGATGAATCTCCCTCTGAAAGATCAGCTGTAGAAATAGAGTTCAGATCATTTTCACGCATCACGCTACGCAATTCATCTTTGAACAAGCTAAGGCTCATAAAATTGAAAGCAAGTAAACAACTGCGTCAAAACAAAAGATAATTCCTGAAGTTCAATACAAAATCAGAAGAGGGAAGACAAAATATCCATGGTATAATGCAATCACTTTGGGGTCTACCACAGAGCGATAGCAATCATTTCATAGTAGGCCACAGGGTGATACAGCCAAATAATACAAAACCAAAAGAGCAACCTCTTATTGAGATATTCCATCAATCTCGACAGCGTATCTTCTAGTGACGTAAATACGCCAATAAACAAGACAGCAAAAGAACAGTGTTCGTCAAGGGTGAGGCCTACAACCGAGGCTATAACAAAAGGATAGAATCTTCAATAAAGGGCACTTCTGAGAAGTACAATACGAATAGCTAGCCTTTTTCTTGTGACGCAAAAGACGTCATCAGTAAGGTCAGAAAGCGAGTTATGAATGAACAGCGGCTGTCAGACGAGTGGCCTTCATACACAGCCACGAAGAAACCATTTACTTTTTCCAATCGCTGTCTTGTAATATAGTTAGTTTCTTTACTCATTCAAAGTGTAGGTTAAAAATATGAATAGAGGAACAAGGAAACAGAATAAGGAACAAAGACAAATAGATGAACTATGAGAAAGCAGGAAAAAGCTACGCGAATCCTGGTTTCGAGGAAATGCGTCAGTGAGAAAAAACTGTTTTCGACTGTTTTGCAGTTGCGAAGATCGAAACAAATTCTAAAAATGTTTTCCTCAATGGAATTTGCTATGCTTCCTTGTAGAGAAGTGAATTGTGAAAAGTAGCACATTCTTGCAGGATGCTTTTCAAAGGGGTTTCGTGCAAAAATGATTACGATGATGATGGTGATTGATGATGATGATGAAGATGATGCTGATGATAGTGATGATGATGACTGGTGATTATAATGATTAATGTGAATGATGAAAGCTCATAAAGCTCAAAATTCCAAAGAGCGATTTGACGTAAGGGGTTCACTAGCTACATCTGTTGTTGTTTTCATAAGGCTAGTTCTAAATGAAGCATTCCGAGTAATGATGGCAAGGCTGGCTTCAAGATGAAGATATTTCATGAAGGACCTTGATTGACACTAGGAAGGAGCGCAGCTGAAAATCCTCGTTTCAAGGGTATTAATGTATCGACGGCCGCAAGCGTGTTGCGAAATACAATAATGCGAGTGCCGAGCCTAAGGGTAAGCATATGGGAAAACTCAGTTATAAGCATAAGACTGTTTTCAACTGTTAACCACATATTTAAGTGAAAAGAATAACAAAATTTGCTATCATAGAAAATATCTTTGAGACAAATTGCGAATGCGGTTGGAACAGCACTGCAGCGAGAACAAAAAGAAACAGTGATGAACAAGGAATGTTATGAGAGGTTAAACTACTTTAACTTATGTTATTGAGAGTTTCCATGGTTATGAAATCACTATCTGCCACTGTATTCAAAGTAGCAGTGGTGGATATAATTCTGGATGTAGTTGGTTTTCATTGTGGTTATCCAAGGTGGCATACGTTTTACCATCGATCTGAGAAGAGGATGTTTTCAAGTGAGGTAGTAGGAAGGTGATCACCGCGCGGAGATCAGGAAAAATCTGCACGGAGGGGAGATCAGAGAGCAACGATGTTTTTACCGCAAGAAGATTTGTTCGATCTCGAGTTTCAGGTGGATGGTGTCATTACAAGTGAATGTTAGAAACGAAAGCAAGAAACAAGGAAATTGAAGCGCGGAGATTAGGAAAAAATTGAGCGGAAATAAGAAAAACAGCGGAAAAATGTCCTTTAAATGTTCTATCATCATTAAAGGCTACTTGAAGGAAGGGTCCAGGGAAATTAAAAGTTTAACCATCTTTCAACGAATCAAGTTTCTCAGCAATGAAAGAAAGCAACTTGCCGTGCGGAGATGGAGAAAACGACCGCGAGGACAAAAAAATTTGCCGAGAGCATAGCTACATTTTCTGATGATCTGATACGCAACAAAGACGATTTCTCCAGGCGTGCTCAGCTGTTCAGTTCGTACTCTCAAAAAGACTTTCAAATGCACTCTGCTCAGAAATCCGAGCCAATTTTCAAAATAGTTTTAAATGTTTTCAGTTAAATTTTTAATTTTAGATAAATATAATTATTAAGTCTAACCTTACTGTCCTTTGTCTTTGCTTACGAAGCTCCAAACTGATCGCAGCCATTGCCTTTCTCAAAAATTCCTGAAAGAAGGGAGAATAACTTTACTGAAGTGCAATCGAGTTGTCTAGTAGATGATTTTCAAGGATTCTAGCAGAGATAATCTCTTGCAACAGGAAAACACAAAATAAAAGATTCGCTCAGACAGTATAAAAGTATAAGATATTAGGGTGTATTGTAACGTATTATATCTGGGATAATCTAATTCAAAAACGCAAAGGCAGAGCTCTGAGACGAGTCTCTAGAATCGGGGACGAACATGTGAAAAGGATGAGAGTTTGAGAAAAGTCTGGCTTTCATACTGGTCTCTGTGGAATGTTATCTGGTATAGCAACATAGTTATGTTACATGGACAGCGCAGTGTACAGTGTTCTTTCATGGTGCATCTGGAGCTGTCTATTTTGTAGCAGAACATAACTATGGCAACAAAAACACCAATATGATAGATTTCTTCAGCCAGGTGCAAACAGACCGTGCACCGTCTGAATACAAAAAGCGATCGATTTAAATAATTGATAGTTGGTAGCTAAATCACGCCCAGTGACAAGCCACTTCAAATGAAAATACGTAGTATTGGCTAAAAAATTGCAAACCCAATGACCTCAAACACTCGTGGTACATTAATAAGATTATCAGCGAACACAGATTTCAGTGATTTCTGCCAAGTTAAGATTCAGGGTTGAACTGAATTTCTTTAGGGAACTAAGTGATAGGATGAATACAACGTAGGTTCAACAGCTTTGACTTTTACCTGAACTATTATGAAAGCTCTGATGTGGGTGCTTTTCCCTTCGCTCATTTCTTATTTGTGAAGGTAAAATGGTGTATTCAGCGCCAGTCAGCAGGATCTCAGAAGCAGATGAGCTAAATAGACCTCTACCCTCCCTTTGATGCTACTATTGCTGATGCTCGACGCTATATGGCCTGTGGAAGTGGTCAAACCTTGTTTGAAATTGAAATTTGGCTTGTCAAGCAAAATGTTTAATGTCTGCCAAGTCGCAAAACACTGTTTGTCTAACATTTTTGCCTGCGTCATATAACAAATTTTTTAGAATTATTTTAAAACACTCCGCAATAAATTTTGTGGATTTTCGGTTGTCAAGCAATGTTTTGTGACGTGGCCAGACGTTCAAACATTGCTTGATAAGGAAATTTCAAACATTGGACAAACATTGTTTGGTCCTTTGGCCAAGGCTTAAGTATTTGCGTTAGTAAAAAAGCAAGCTGATAGTAGCTCAAAAAATATACTCACGAAAACGGGAGCGAAAATAGATTGTTATAACCGAGTCTTGTAAGTCGCTAATTGAAATTCTCTCTTTAGGTTCTCAGCATCGAGTTGACGAAAATAAGTAGAATCTTCTTCTCGGACTAATTCCTCTTGCAATTCACGAATATCATTCTCCATTCGCTGTCTGATGGCTTTTCTCATCTTTTCAGCAATCTATGAAAAACGACAAAGTCTTATTTGAATGTCTCTTGAATTTACTCCTGTTATGAGGGAAATTATATAACAGCGCGAGAATGCATCTGAAGAAAAAATTAAGAGCAAAAGACGGTGAAATGAGAGGTTGGCTCAGTGGCGTAACGGAGACGCTCGGGGCCCGTAGGAACTTAGTAAGATGAGGGGGAGGGGGCTTAGAGTAGTGAGAAAATTTTTGAAAGCATGCCCTTTAGAACTTTGCAAAAGCACGTTACATGTCTCCTGGCTAGTGACTGTTTATGGGAAGGCCTTATGTCCAAAAACCAGATAATACGAAAAATTTCTCGGGGACCCCTTTTGCTCGGGGGCCCTTTAATTCCTGAACGAATGGAGCCTAAACTGCGTTACGCCGCTCAAATGTTAGGTCAACGCCACGTAAGTCTGTTCTCTATCATCATGATAACTGATTAATGGCTGGGGCTTTATAAAAGATAGTAGTGGACTGGTCTGTGAGTTAGAATAATACAGTGTGGACTAAGAGACAGCAAAGCAAGGGGCATTTCACTCTTCCAACAAGCATGCGAGACTTCTATTAAAACAAAAGGATTTCTAGGGATTTCCTTGAAAGCAAATGGACTTCCAGCAAAGGTGTACAAGATTTCCAAGGAGTGAACTGCCCCAAGAATGACTGTATACAAAGAATATAGGCGCGCAAGAAAAGAGGAAAGCTTGATCTCAGTAAAGAAGATAAAAGCAGCAAAGGGGTAAAAGGATAGAATATTCAAAAGCGTTTGACGAACCTTGCTTTGTGCTTTTTGTCTGATTTGTATCTCGTACCTCTCTCTTGCTACTGAGTCAGCCATCATTGCAAATCGATCTCGATAACTTTGTAATGTTAAAGAGAAAATCAAGAGATTGAAAGCATAAATGGATTGATATAACTAAAACTTGTTGAAACCCTTTCAAAAAAGCGGTTTTCCAGCCACATTCTCCCTCTTGTTAATATTGAGTACGGTTCGTTAGTGTAATTGCAGTCTTGACAGTCCCTTTTATGTGCAATACAGAGCCCCATTAATGCATCAGGGATATGAGACATTTCCAGAAAAAAGGGATGAGGGTTAATTCTGGAAAGAATAAACGGTATACAGGATATTTTTCTGAAATTCTTGGAGATACCATAGAGGGAATAAGGGATATGCTGAAAAAAATCTGTGGAGATATGGGACACTTTGACCTCCCTAATTGGGTCTTAATACTACTTGATATCAAAATGGGGAAAGGGAAAAATATATTTAGGAAAAGAAAGTTGAAAGTTGTTGGGGTAAAACTATTGTAAGATATTGTAGTTATTGTAAGGTTCAATTTGGACTTGCCCAAGTCGTCTTTGATAGAACTGCAAGTCCAGGTTCGATTAAAAAGGGGGAATCTTTTTAGAGACCTCAAAGTAGACAGGCTTTAAACCTAACGGTACTCGATATTAAGCATACATTTTATGGTCCGTTAATATATATAGGAGATAAAAGATATGAATTATATAGGATATTTATTTGAAGATAAAGGATACAAGTTTTCCAAAGATTCAAGTTCATTTTGTTTTGCTTTTGCGTCCATTTCTCTTTGCTCCTTTGCATACCTCCGTAATTCCCTTACTCTTTGCTTCTGAATTTCAAGTGCATCTTCGAATAAATGTTTGAAAATCTGCGAGAAATATATTAATAAGTTTGTATTACTATTAATAATAAACAAAGGGGAAGACCAAAAAGGAACGGAACAGATGATTTGAAGGAATGTTCTATGAAAAGTCTAAATGAGCTGTGTAGAAAAGCAGAGGACAGGAGAAGATTGAAGAAAGATGTCAAACGATGGGTTCACCAACGGCATGATATTGCTATGGTTCAATGATGATGATGAAACTTTAGGCCATTTTACCTTTTCTTCTTTCGTGCGTCTTTTGAGCATTCGTGCACGCATGCGTACTTGATATTCATCATAGTAACGTCTCGCTCGAGCTGAGGCCAGCCTTCGTTCTCTAAGTTTTGTTTTTACAAGTCTTTGCTGGTTTGCCTTTTCTTTTGTTTCTTTCTGTAAAACAAAATTAGCGACAGTTGAGCTTGCCAGCTATTAGTTATTTTTAAACGGTAAAGGTGGGTGAAGTTGAAATGGTGTTTTGCCGCCAGTCTCAAGGACCAAGGTAGTTGGTTAACTAATCAAGACCTCGACTCTGGCTGTGACGATACCGTGGCTGGGCTCGAACCCTAACCACACTTAGCTCCTGACACCACGAGTCAACATGATTACACCACGACGCCATAGCACCTTCAAATGAATTCAGCATCTTCAGCACCTAAACTCACCAATCTTTTATTATGCTCCAATTCCTTTTTCATGATATTCATAAGAGCATCTTGTTTCTTCTTAGCATCTTCAATCTGCTTTTGAATCTTCGTCGGCTTCCTCAGCTGTGAAGCTTTTGTCAGATTCGATATCTGATGCATCTGTTTCTGCCACATTAGTTTTGCAGTAACTGGAGACAGATATAAATGTGGAAATTCTTCCTCCATAACAGGAATTATATCATCTTCTTCTAGAACAACTACGAAAATAAGGAATAACATACTAGACAAACTGATCAAACACTGATAGAACCAGGTTTTTAAAACATTGTTCTAATATTGTCCAAGAATTGATCAAACAATTGCAAGCATTGATAAAACGTTGCTCAAATAAAGATCCAACATTTTTTAAAACAATTCTCAAACAATGATCAAATATTGCTTAAACATTGCTCAAACATTTTTAAATAGTTCAAAGATTGGTGAAAAACTTTTCAAACATTGTTGATATATTGTTCAAATATTGAACAAGCATTGTTTGAAGATTAATCAAACATTTGTCAAGTATTGATAAAACGTTGCTCAAACATAGATGAAACATTTATCAAACATTGTTTAAAAATTACTATTGAAGAAACATTGATCAACGATTGCACAAACATTGTTCAAACGATTTTCAAACATTGAAGTTGTTAAAACATTCTTCAAACATTTATAAAACATTTTGAACCATTGATAAAACGTTTTTCAAACATAGATCAAACATTGTTCAAACATAGATCAAACATTTTTCAAGCAAAATTTTTAGAAGTTCTTCAACGTTTTTCAAACATAGATCAAACATTGTTCAAACATAGATCAAACATTTTTCAAGCAAAATTTTTAGAAGTTCTTCAAAATTTTCTAAAATCTAAAATACAATACAGTTCAATAAACTTACGCCTGCCTCTCCTTCTGGCTCTTGGTACAGGACTCGATGACGCACTTCTTTTCCTCGGTTTACAAGGTGAACGCTCAGGTTTTCTTGATCTTGACCCATAAATTCGCGCCAACCTACTTGCACTTTTATTTGGAGTCGTTTTCAAGAGAAGGGGCTTCGATTTCTCCTGAAAGAAAACAAGAATTTCTCTAGAATTCCTGCTCATTCTAAGCATGTCCCGTGTGGTCTAGTGGTTAGGATTCGGCGCTCTCACCGCCGCGGCCGGGGTTCGATTCCCCGCACGGGAGCATATTTTGGATTTTTTCCCTATTAATTTTTGAAAATTGATTTTAAGTGTTCGAGAATGAGCATGGCTCGAAGTTCAAAACATAAGATATTTCTAAACTGTTAAACATTTTTTATATTTAAATACCGATTTTGAAGTTTTTCCAATTGAATTTTTATTTTCTTTGATTTTTCTGCTTGTTTTTCTTTAAAATCGTGAAAATCTTTTGAATATTTTCCCTTGACTCTAGCAATGGCTTGGTCGTTTTCTTTTTCTTCTGTTTTTAATAATCTAACAAGTCTATCGAGTCTTTCATCTCTACTTTCTTTTCCGATTTCTTGAAATGCTACTTTCTTTTTTCTTCGCTGTAAAACTCCTGGCAAAATTTCATCATCGTTGCTACTTGACTCTGCAAAGAGAAAGTTTTGCTTTTAGGAAGGGGAATGCAAGGTTGTTAAAAAGAAACTTTAAAGAAATTTATCAACATCGAAACAAGTGTCAGCATTTTATTTTAGCAACAAATCATATTATCCTTATTTTGATGTATACACGTTTTTTTTATAAGGAACACCTTTATAAGGAACTCGAGGCTGAAAATTCCCAAAAAATTAAGGAACTTTAAGGAACTGTCGAGGCTCGGATGAAAAACTAAGAAACTCTTTTTTAAAGAACAAGACAGTTTGTACGAAAAGGAACATAAGTACAATATATCGTTCTTCCCCAAAAGGCTCTATTTATCCTTAAAGTAAGAAATGATGAATAGTTTCCATGAATTTGCTATAAAAATTAGTATTTATACATATCCCACGACAAGGAACAGTATAAGGAACTTTCAGCCTCATTTTGTTGAAAAATTAAGGAACTCCAGCCTCAACTCAGACAAAAGGTTCCTTATAAAAAAAACGTGTATATATGTTTGACCGTTTGGCAATGTTCAAAAACATTGCTCGTCTAACATTTGTTTGCTTGCGTGAAGCAAAAAATGTTTTTGAACTTTCTCAAAAACATCACGCCACAAATTTTGCTTACTCTTGCTTGTCAAACAATGTTTGATTGTTTTGCTGCCTTTCCAAAAATTGCTTGTCAAACGTTCCTTCTGTTATTGTCAAAATTCAAGAACTTGGAACATTTCAGCAACTAGTAACATTTCTAAGCAATTAGCCGTTCTTGCTAGTAATAACTTCGTCATTCCAAAATGTTGGACAGCAATGTTGTTAGACGTGGCCAAACCGTCAAACATTTGTTGTAAAACAAATTCAACAATGTTGAATCGTTTGGCCAGGGCCTTAAAACTTTTGACGCTCCGAAAATGTGACTTTCATGTTAACGAAAGCTTTCAATTTGTAGTGGCATCGAGTATTTCCTCTAACAACAACAACACATACCGACAATCTGAATGGATTTTGTTTCTTTAATTCTATCATTTCTTCGTTTATCAACACCATACTCCTTTTCAGCAACAGTGTATTGAGATTCTCTTTTCCTTTCTCCATAATCTGAACAGAAAAAAATTTATCATAACTTTCAGCCTCATTTCATTGAATAATTAAAGAACGAACTCCGGCCTCAACTCAGACCAACTGTTTCGTATAAAAATAGTGTTTCTTACCAAATTCACTGTCGCTGCAAATAGATTCTGTTTTTCTTTGTTGCATCCCATCCTCAAATAAACCCAGCTTAGAACTCCTACTGGCTTTGTCAAGGAATCGTCTTAGCTCTTTGATATTGTCCTCAGTCGATGTCTTCTCGTCATTTTCATTTGCTTCGATTTCAGCAACAGAGGCTCGAACTTCCTGCAGAAATCAACATTAAAAACAATTTTGAAAATTCGGAAAAGAATAGGTGTCGCATAAAATCCATGGTTCAAAAGTCTAGGCGTGTTGCTCAGGTTTTCCAAACCCATCCTAATGTTTCGATAAATTCTGTTACTCGTGGAACACATGTATAGAAAAACAAAGTAATCCTCTACCCGCTTGTACCAATATCTCAAACTTTGGACCCAATCTTTACACCTGAGGCAACTCTTAATTTTGCGAACAGACTTTGCGCTGAAAACCAAAACGCATTTTACCAATTTGCACCAACGGATGGACACTAAATACAAAAAAATAATCAGGCTTTTAAAAGCAATGCATGTCTTGCTACTCATTTGTAGAGATTCTTTTTGAAAAACAAACCCATATGTAGGGAAATTATTGCTGCAGAAGTTACCCACATGGGTGGCACGCAGTGTAAGGAACAATACAAGTTAGCCCCCCGGTGCAGCAGCACCATCAAATAAATTTTGCAGTGTGAATGCTTCTTATACGAGGACTAACTGTTTATGTTACCATCCCTTAAATTTCTAAAAACACGCATACAATATGCATTTCAGATAAGTATTTCACGTCACGTTTGCAGACTTTGTGTTTTTCTTCTACAGTATACTGTACACAAGTATATTCTAAATATTCATAAAAAATATTACCCGAATCCTAGCGGAATTGATCGAGATTTTCGGATTTGCAAAAATACTTGGGATTTACAAAGATTTCTTTCATATCACTACCTGCAATTTTTTCTCCAGTTCTTGTAACACATCAAATCTGCTGCCAACTTCTTGCCTCTGCCCAGGATGTCTATTTAGCAGATCGTTTAGCTCAGATACTGACGAAAGAACTGAACGTTGTGTGTCCGAATTTGACCCATCTCTGTTCTCTTGTTGGACAATCGAAGATGCTTGCTGAGTTGCTGTAGGTTTTGGTTGCTCTAGCATCTCTGGCATATCCGAGACTGATGTCTGCACTGAGCGAACACGAATAGACGGAGCATCTTTCGATCCTGCAAAAATATAACGATCTTGAGTTCGATATTCTACCTAAGGGTGGTGTACTCAAGCACCGCACCGATAACAGCACCACGACATTTTTCTGGAAGATGGCGGACATCTTGAGTAAGGGAATCCTCTCCATGTGCAACGAACTGTATTGCACTTCCTTCAGGAAGGGTAATGCAGTAAATTTTCCTTTGAGTTCAAGTTTCATTAGAGTAAAAGTGAAAAAAAGATATATAATTTAAAAATTTACTAAAGTTTACTGCGCTAACTCTCCTAAGCTAGATTGATGCATGCGGAGAGGATTCCCTTACTCAAGATGTCCGCCATCTTCCAGAAAATGTCACGCTGACCCAGACCTCTTTGAAAAGGTGTGTTTCAAGCCATACAATCAAAGCTTTTACTAATGTACGACCTTCCACTATCATAACCCTCCTTCCTTGCAGAATAAAATTGAATAGCATAAAGTACTGACCTAGAATTGATGTATTACCAGCAATTTCCTTCATTTTACTATTCTCTGTTCCGTCCCTTTTGCTTTTATCCAAGTGAACACTCCTGTTAACAGATCTGCCCATACTGGAGTTATGATTCGAAGATCCTTGAACAACTGGAGTAGCAGAGATCTGATGGCCAATAGAATTACTCACTGCACTTCGACTTCTCTCTGCTTTGCTATTATTGATGTCACGACTATTATCTGATTGGTCCTTTAATTGTCCAATTAGATCACCAGGTAGCAATTTCGATTGTTCAGATCTAGCCAATGAGCTTGCAGAGTTCGATTTCTTCGAAGATGATAATTTTGATTCTGGTTTCCAGGAATTTATACTTTCATCTTGTTTTCTTTTCCCACTTTCATCTTGTTTTCTTTTCCCGATATCTAGGAAAATCAAGCAAAAATTGAAAATCTGCAAGAGACTTCCCCGAAAAATTCGCTAGGTGTGAGACATTAGTCATTAGCTGCAGCATAATTAATAATGGATTTTGGCATTCTTATCGTGACCAAATAAGAGTCACGAACATAGAATAGCTCCAGCTCTGCTTCTTTTTATTTCAGTACAGTGTGAAGGATCAGAAACCCAGATCATGTGGCATAGATAGCTGGAGAATTATGACATTATGTACTGTACATATTTTTAACTATAAATAGAGTAACGATGCTTGTAACATTATGGATCTCCACTGTGGAAGATAATCAGTGATAGCTTCCGCGAAGGAGACAGGAAAAATCTCCTCCGCATCAAGGAAGCGATAAGAAACCGAGGAGCGCAAGTCTACCAAGAAAACGAAAGTAAGAAAATTCATATTTAGATCTATACCAAAGTTTTGGTGCTGAATACGAGTCCATGATCAAAAACTACATATGAAGAAATAACATTCGAAACAACGTGCTGGAGTTGGAGATTCACGGGTATACAGTAGCTGGATGTTCACGAGGGTTATTCGACATTTCATTTGCAGTAAATGTTAATCTACAGACCTTTTGTTTCAGGGTAATGATAATAATGATGATGAGTATGTTTATGAACAACGGATGATCCCGAACTATCACTTGATTTTTCACTTGCGTTATCAATATCTCTTGATCGGATATTTGTTTGTCTGTTAGCATCATCTTTGAAGGAAGAAGCTGCTTTTGCAGAAGGAGTGTTCAATTCGTTAGCTGATAAGATACTTGGCCAACTACCAGAAGAGACGGACGCTGAAGCTGATGGCTAGAAGAAATGAAAAGGACCATACTTATTATTGCTTATTGTATTTTTTAGGCGACGTAGTTCCTCAGTTGGAGCAAGTGCTTTACAGGGGGATCAACGGCAAAACTTGCTTCAACACGGGTGGATTCCGTTAGTCCTTGAAGCAATTTTTACTTGTTTTCTTTGTTAAGCGTATCAATATACATAGTTCCTAAGATTTCAAAACAAAATTGCCCGGATTTTAGCCTCTTGTTATCTACAAAGCTTGTTCTTTTCCCACGTTACAAAGTTACCTGAAATACAACTTATTCTAACCTGTTTTGCTTGCTTCTGGTTTTGCATAGTCGAAGTGAATCCAGGAGTGTTTTTCTGAGATTTTTCATTGGGTTTCTGACGTTTGGAATCATGCTCATTCTTCCTTTGCTTAGAAGATGACAGACGACTGAAATCTTTCTTTCCAGGGCTGTTGGAAAAGAGTACAATATTATGTATAGCCGTTTGCTAGATCACTATACCTCGCTAGAATATGTAGTGAAAAGTCGAGCGAAAAATCTAGTCGAAAAATCTAGTTACAATTAAATATATACTCTTGCTTCACTGGAATATATTTACTGAAGATCTACCGCTTGAAATCTGTAGTCGTTATTTTTAAGACCGGTAGCTGCCAAAATAGAACATCCTTAATACATGTCTTAGTCTGGCTCGTCTCGTTTAGCGCAATTCCGCAATAAAGCGCATTCCCAATTACAGCACCATCAAAATTGAAAAATAATCAAACACAACGTGCGCTTGACCGAGTCATTACGGTAAATCATTGACGTCATAATCGAGAACTTTTAAATACTTACGTATTTGCCTTCTCTTGATATGCGATTGCTTCTTTAGTAAGATCTTCGGTGGAATTTGAGCCAGACGACGAGAAATAAGCAAACGGAGGCATCTGGACTGTAGCTGGAGCAGGCTGACAATTTACAACTGTTTTTCTTCCTTCAATATTGAATAAGCTATCGGCTGTGAAGTCTAAACTTGACTGACTCTGCAGGGGAAAGGTAAGATTGTTCTATAAAGTCAAATGTAGCCTAGCCAAAAGCAAGCAAGCAGTCTTAATTTGCTTGCATTCAGGTGTTTGCACAATGTCTTCAAATGAAGCTGGTTTGCAAACATATTCATTTCGTACCATATTCATCTTGTACTGGCATAGTGTAAACGGGGTCTTAATTTCAAATTGTTTCAAATCTGGAAAACATACCTCCAGATCATCTCGTGTAGGCTGCTCTTTGACAATCATATAACTGTTCAAGTCCAAATGACCTGATTCATGAAGTGATTTCTTATTAGAAATATCTCTAGACCTGTTTGATGATTCTCCAAATTCTTCTTGAATAACATCAGATAAAATATCATGATCATCTGGCAAGAGGTTTGAATCATCTTCTTCTGAAATGCACAAAAATTCTTTGCAGATTACCGAAATTTCTCACAAAAATAAATTAAATACAATAACCAACCATAGTGCTGCTTATCCACCATAGTATTAAAAAAATACCACCACATTCAGCATAATAGTATGTGCTTATCCTAGTGCTTATCCACCTCAGTATCAACAGTACGAGAAATATACCACCACAACAAGCATAATTGTCCACCATGGAAGTGCATATCCACCACAGTACGCAAAAAATACCACCACGGTAAGCATAATAATCCAACAAAGTAATGCACAAAAGATACCACCTAATAAGGATCATGTCCACTGGGTGTTTAAAAAGTCTAAAATCATTGAAATTTCATGGTGTCTAATTGGCATCTAAAAATTAGACACTCGATGGACATGGTCCCTAAATCAAAATAACCCACCACAGTAGTGCTTATCCACCATGGTACACAGAAAATACCACCAAATCAAGCATAATAACCCACCACATCAAGCATAATACCCCACTACACAGTAGTGCATATCCACCACAGTATGCAAAAAATACCGCAGTGTGTATCCACAACAGTAGCACATATCCACTACAGTTGTGTGTGTATAGATTTGCTAGCGTGATACTGAATTGGCAAAGGATTAAACTTACCTGCATTTTGTTTTCTGCTTCTTCATTTTGCAGATCTTCGAAAACACATTCAAGAAGATCCATAAAAATCTCAAGTAAATTTCCAATTGATGTTATGTTACCATTCACAATTTCTTTACCAGAGATATGTGATAGATCAGTTTCAAGAACATCTTTAGCAAGAGCATCTATAACGAACTGGCAGTTTCTAGCTCTGGATTCTTTGCTCTGATCATTTCTATCAACACCTAGAAAAGGATTCAAAATAATACTTTATTTGACTGGGCCAGGGTAGATTTCATTGCTAATGCAAGGTGAAGAAGGTGAAGGAGGCGAAGGATGCAGGTGAAGGTGAAATGGTGCATTTAGTGCCAGTGACTAGGATTTCTGTAGTAGGTTAACTAATCAAGAACTCAACCCTGGCTGTGATGCTACCGTGGCTAGTGCTCGAACCCTGATCTTGCTGATCTTGCTTGCGCAAAAGTCTTCAGACTTTTAAGTTTTACCTCTCAAAGGTTCCGCAGTGAGAGCTTCATACAAGACAACAAAATAATCTTCCCCAAAATCTTTCAAACTTGATATTCTTTTGCTGCTCCAAATCTCTCCAGCAAGTGATTTGCAACTTCAACTACAAAAGAGAGCAGAAATTATCAGCATTGCTAGTATCAAGCTAGGTTCAAAAAAGGCATTTACATAGGTACCCACGTTCTTTCAGTAGAACAATAATAGAAAGGGGCTCTCGTCTTGCACAGCCAAGATCTCGTTGGAAACTGCCATACAATGCAAACAGGGTCTGCAGAATAGTATGAAAGTTCTTGACGAGATTTTGTACCTGCAGAAGTGCAATGCCATTGTTCTTTTCAAACGAAAGACAAAAAAGTATAGGCCTAAAAAGTGGCCTACTCCACAAAAAAGGCAAAAGGCTTAGATTTTGCTACAGATATTTTCAATCCAAAAGAAAGACATTCAATATTGAAAAATAAGGAGTTAACCTGCTCCTAAATGACTTGATTCTTTGCGCGGCGTCTCCTGTAGTTCAGTCATGTTCAATTTTATTGCCAGGAAATAGTTTCATGGCAGTTGTAAACATGGCCTCCAACTCAAAAACTGGAACTTGGCGGGCTATTGGTGGCTCCTGAATCCTATTGGCTCTTGCAATTAACGCTCCTTCGCATCAACCATGCGAGGCAGATTTCGCGTCGAAAAAGACCCCGAAAAGCCCTTTATTTTCTAGTATTTCTATACCCAACTTCCCCGGTTCAAAGAAAGGAGTGGCTAAAAAACAAGAAAAGAACATTTTTCATTTTACTGACAGGTTAATCATTTGTAGCAAAATTCAGAATTGAAATAGTCTGCTTCAGCAGTTTGAATCCATTTGTACAGCGCGTTTAATAAAACATATGCGACATACCCCTGCTAGATTACTTCTAGAATATATTATCAAAATATTTAGGAGGGTTATTGAATGCAAATTCATAAACACCAGTTACGCTACAGATATAGTAGCTATATGGACATAAAGTGGCGTTTTTGTAGACAAAATAACGGTTTTGTAGTAGCTATGTAGTAATAACAGCAAAGTAGTTTGAATTAGCTATAGGCAGGGGCGGATCCAGAGGGGTGCAAAGGGTGCAGATGCACCAGTCAGATTTGGCTGGCAAAAATAATAATAAATATACTTTTACGGTTTATTTTTACTTTTTCGGTTAACTTTCACGGAATATTAGATTTGGGCCCTGGGAATTCGTGTTCTTCAGTCAAAACGGAAACGAGAATAAAATTTCATTGTGACACTCGTCCTCCCTTTGATTGTCGTCATTATTAAATTGCGGAACAGAATTTTGAGTTCTCTTCCAATGAAATAGCTAGATTGTAATTGATCCTGAATTGCACCAGTGGTCTGTAATTTACGGTTGTCAATTGCCCAGCAAGCCAATCAGAAGCCTCAAAAGTGCTCCACTGACGTCAGATTTGCACCACTCAGGAAGCATTAACCAATCAGAAGCCGTATCTGGTGGTGCAGATTGAACTTTCAGGGGGTAATTCAGGGTGTAAGAACAAAATCAGAATCAAGAAATAATAGAGAAACTGCCGATCATTCAACTCAACTGAATTGTTGTACGATTTCAAAATGGCGAACACGAAGCCACTGCTTTGGGCTTTTGCAGTTGAGTTGTATAATTCAAAGTTAATCAATGACAACGGTTAAAAAAATCTCGAGGCTTAAAGAAATGAAGGATGTATTTTTGAGAGAACTTGATGTCAGATGCAGAAGTCAAGAAGAGTCGATAAATGTAAATAGAGTAAAAAAATGTAAATACATTAGGTTAGTGGCCTAAATCAGTGTGAATTTTCGGAGCTGCAACTGCCAAAAGAGCAAAGACTAGGCAGAAGAGCTGGAAGTAAACAGAGGTCTCTTGTTTTTATAAGTTCGTAATTTATAATTTGTTATTTGTTTTTATAAACTTGAAATTTTTCTAACGGGAAAAAGTCGTATAAGACGTCCAAAAAATTCACACCTTTTGATGTTTCACTGCCTTAATAATTTTAAGATAACGTGTAAAAACATAAGATCATAAAGACTTTAGTTCGTAGTTTTGATTAAATGTCTGTTCAAGTTACTGCAATTAGTTGTTGTCTTGTTATATTATTAGTTTATTACAAAACTATGTTTTGAATCGCCGGAATTTATCGTGTTTTTTCTTCTATAATAACCTAAATTTTGGTGTCATTTCCATAATAACTTTGTTTAAGGCATTATTCCTATTATTTGCCGTAGGTGAAAAATTTTAGACCCTCAATTCATGCACCACCCAAATTTTTGGCTGGATCCGCCCCTGATAGGCCTGATTATCTAAAAGCTTCAAATTTAGGCATATTTACGAGTGTTTACAGCTTCCTGTTGTCCTTATTCCTTAGGTGTATATCATCTTTATATTGATGGTATTGCTTCATCTTTGTTTCAAGGCTTCAGTGTTTCTCAATGCATCTTGAACGCAACAGCAAGAGTAAAGCAGATTAAGATGATAATAATATTCCCTTGACAAGGTTACTGCCACTTGTTGGCTTTTGTAACTGCCATTTGATGTGGTGAGCTTTGTTCAGAGGCAGCTTCAAACCAGTTATATGCAAGGCCTACAAAATTAAAATACCATCATTAACCTACTTATACCTATATATACAACTCAATCCATGTATATTATCTTATGAAATTTCACACGAACATATTCAACGCTTATTAACATCCCACTTATTTTTTTTTTAATAAGCAACTGGTCAATTAGCCTGCACGCAGACCCAAACCTTTGAGTACTATTGGTCAATAAGCAAATAGGGATGAGATTTTGTCAAAGTTTTCGGTTGAGATAGCTTTCTTTCTACAGTACATCATTGCAAACTTTTCAATCCAATTGAAAAGCAAGAAAAGAGCCAAAAAGGAGTCTTTTTAGGGGGTACCAGTCATTCTATGAAGGCTGAAATACTGGATATTTTGAAGCAACTTTGAGGGCTGGACCAAAAGTCCAGTTGCTTATTGAAATTGTGTATTCGGACTAAAATAAAGTGAAATTTGTTGGTTATCTTAAATTTCACGAATATTTGCCAGAATAGGAGCGATGGGATTGGAAAAGTCTATAAAATTAAGAAGCGAGAATTTGAAATTCGAGCATGGTTAGAGGGGGCTTTGGGATTGTCGTGCGGGTTTTGGGTCAATTATATTTAACGGGCAACGTGTTTTTGCCATTTTTCTAGCTCGGGTTTCGGGTATTGTAGTAAAAATGTGCGGGTTTTCGGGTTTTAATCCTCGCAAAGGATATAAATGTGCAAAATCTCAAAACAGTTGTTGAAACTAAGGTCATCCGGGCTTTCAGGTTTGTCTCAATTTTCTTCCGGGTTTTCGGGTTATTATACCCCCCAAAGCCTATAGATATAAATCTGATATGAGATATAAATGTTTCAACTTACGCCATTCATGTCCAGTTTTCCTTTTACTCCAGAAATTTCAGAATTGCCATTAGAAATATAGTTAAAAATCTTGCCACGATTTTCCTTTATGCCGTATACAGTAATATGCCCAAATTTGAAATTTCCAGCACTTTTGTAGCCATTATTTCGCAAGGAGATTTTCACAGAGCTCTAAGGAAAGAAAATATCATTGTCACATAAGGAAAAAAACACTTACATCTACAGGTCGCAAAACTGGCATGTTTGATGACGCTTTTCATGACGGCTTCGAAATCTTGGAGCCATGAAAAGCTGAAGTAATGGAAATTTCTGGAAATTTTGTGTTGTTTAGTTAAAAGAAAAGAAGATGTTTGAATACGATAACGGCAGAAAACTATGATTTAGCTCTTACCTTATCAGCTGTGAAGTCAAGCACTTGATATTGATTTTTGATCAGAGAGTCTGAAAAATCCCAAATAATTCAACAATAATTGCTTGTGAACATCAAAACACAAAATCATGAAACTGAGCGGCAACTGTTTGGCACAAAATGTTGGAAAGAGAACCAACAGACTTCAACTAAAGAAAACAGTTGGAAATTAGAAAAGAGGATCGGTTAAGTGTTTGAAGGGGATGCGTTCTATGCAGTAGATAAGCGTCATGAAGGCTGCAAGCTGTTCCTAGATTTCATAGTTCCTGAGACGAAAGAAGGCCTGTGAGACAAAGACGGAAACTGTTAATAAATTATCTCTGAGGAGTATTCAACTTCAAGACCTCAAGGGTATCAGACGAAATAGATTTCAGCATATTCTTAGGGCGTATTTTTTTGGCCACATTCTGTTTTCAGCAGACCCTTCTCTTTTCGGTAGACGTCGGAACGTATTTTTTTGGTACCGTCTTCTGAAAACGGCAGGTTTGGTAGGCCTCCAAAACCTTCTGTCCCCGAAGCTGGAAGGTTTCGCAGACATTGCAAGGAAGCTCGTTCACGCTTTAAAATGAAAGGTTTAGTTGGAGTTGATGCTGATCAGCCTACCATTTTCGGCAGCTGTGTTTTTTTGGTTCAGGAAACTTTCTCCTGCTAAGTCTACCGTTTTCAGAATTAGGAAGATCTGCTAAAATCAGGAGGTTGCCAAAAAATACACCCTTAAACACTGCCGCTTTTTCGAAATATAATTAAGGATGACAATTGAGAGAGCTCGAGAGTTAGAGAAAATTAGATTGTTTACAATAAAAAGGGGTCAGTGAAGGATCGCTGTTAAAAATTGAAGTGGATCTATTGGTCATGTATTGGTCAAGGAAAACAGTTCCCGCAGGGGGCGGGGGCAGGGATAGGGGTGTGATTACCCCTCAATCGTCTGTTTGCTGTTTGTCAACCCAGCCCAAGATAGTAGCATCAACTGGGTGTCACAAAAGGGTGAGAATTAGCATAGATAAATGATGAGGAAACGTACAGAGATTCTGACAAAACAGATTATCAAACGGGAGCTGAATTTTAAAGAAATTTACCAGCTGAATCTCCGTCATCCCAAAACAAACTTCCACTTGCTTTAGATTGTTCGTTCAGTGCAACTATCAAGCCCATTGGATTTCGTCGACTGAAACAAGGATAGAGAAATTATGAATATAAGAATTGGCATAAAGATTAAATTAATAAATAAAATAAATAATGTTACTGTTTGTAACCTGAACATGGTGTTGTTCGCTGGATCTTGAGTTGGCATGATTGTTCCTCCTTTCACATGAAGAAATATTTGTGTTTTGTTCGTTACACTGAAAGTCTTCATTTTCCCACGAGCATTCATCAGTTCAGAGCCCTGTTGAAAGATGAGCCCAAGTCAACGAGAAAGACAAACCATTACACGCAACTGTGGAAGAAAAATTAGCGAAATTCGCAAGAATGACGAGTTTAAGGTGCTGTAGCTTATCCACCTTTATGCTGACCTTTATGGCAACTTGCCCAAACTGACCGATACAATCCGATCACGGAGACTGTCATTTGCGGGTCATATCTGGAGAAGCAATGAAGTGGCACGAGATCTCCTATTCTGGTAACCCACCCAAGGAGCACGAGGCAGAGGAAGACCAGCGAAAACCTATACCCAGCAACTCACGGAGGACACCGGCATGGAGGAGCAGGAAATGAAGGCGATGACGGTCGACCGTAAGAGGTGGAGAGGATTCATCATACCTAGTCGGGAATACCCCGACAAAGTAAATAGTAAGTAAGAAAGCTTTTCCTTGGGGTCAATGCTTCGGTGAGGTTGGTGCTCCAGCCCCAGCCACGGTAGCGTCACAGCCAAGGTCGAGGTATCTTCAGTTTATCTGCTTCTTAGGTTCTAGCGACTGACGCTAGGCATTTCTTCATTACCTTCCCCCATATGAGCTGTGATATGCATCTTTAGATTAGGATTAGTGTCAGGAAGCGTGGAAAGATTTGAGACATAGATACTTACTGTATAATAATCATACCATCTTGAATCAGGGATGTAAGCAGTCAACGAAGTATTTTGATCCTGAAACAAAAATTAAACAGTTTGACAGAGATGTACATCTCACTTTGCCCTTGTATTGAAACAGACTGCAGATATAGACTTAACTTGGGCCTTTGCCAAACAGCCAAACATTGTTTGTCAAACAACTGAAATTTTCTTTTCCAACACAATATTCAACCGGTTGGCCACATAAAGCATTGCTCGTCAAAGATTTTAGTTTTCATATGAGGATAACATGTTTTAGAAATTTTTCAACACCATGGCTGGGCGAAATCTCTTCAGGAAGCAATGTTTTTTAAGACTTCTACACGTAACAGCCAGTTTAGTGGTCTTTCCTTTTTCAATTTATTAATGTTTTTATGTTGCAGAACGTTCAAACGTTGTAAAGCAAATCTAAAATGTTTGGCAAACAATGTTTGATTGTTTGGCCAGAGCCTTACATAACATTTCTTCTAAGCTTTTGCAGTCGAATTGATTATCTTGCAATAGTCGTGTCATTAGAAAATCCCACAATCGTGCAGTGTAATACGCAACAATTCCATCATAGAATATCTAGACATTGAGCTTTCTAGCCATACACAGGCATTAAAATCCGCTTACCTTTCTAAGTATCGGTGAAATCAACAGTGCATTTCCCCACATGAATTGCTCATCAATCCTCCAAGTGTTCTTGTCAGCTACAAACTCATAAAACAAAGGCCTGACCACAGGTGCACCAGTTTTATGTGAATCGTGAAATAGGGTGTACAAATATGGCAGCAAATTGTATCGTGTTCTCAGAATGTCTTTGGCTTTCATTGCGAAGTTTTTACCAAAGACTGCTGGATCTTGTTCCTATAAGCAAAAAATACAAAGTCGATACCTAACTATAAGTGTATGTAGAGTCACATACGCGCAGTTTTTTATAAGCAACTTCGCTCGGCCCTAGTTAAAAAAGTTGCTTATTTTTGGACCTTTTATGGCCACCTTTTAGTAGCAAAAGTTGCTTAGTAGTTGCTTAATTTCCACTGTATCTTTTTGCCTTAAGAATGATATAGAGACTAGAAAAACAGCGCAAATCTAACATTGCACATAAAATGACTGGAATCATTTCTCCCTGCTGATATTGTTACCATTAGAGACTTTGTATTGAAAGTTAAATGGAAACCCCTCAATGAAATGCCTCAATTAACGAAAAACACTCCGTTGATATGCAAGTTTTTACGACAAATGAATGGAAATGGCTTCTATGTTGATCAATCCTCGATTGCTTACAGTAAAATAAATTATCGAAAATTTAAAAAGTTGCTTAGGCTTTTTCCTGTTGTACTATACGTTGCTTAAACTTTGAGGCCATCTACATCTGGGTTGCTTATAAGCGGTTGCTTATAGAAAAAACTGCGTGTATACAATGAAGAATAAGCCTTAGCATTCAAATACCTTGAAGCCCTTTCCATTGTGATTTCTGCTGAAAGGGTAAAATGCCCCAAGTGCCATCCATTTCTGACACAAATCTTCCTCTGTGTCCTTGAAAAATCCACAAATGTCAGCTCCAATCTGAAAAATGAACAAAGCAAATGTGTGAGAATAAAGATTGGGGCCTTTCCCTAGTAACGTTTAGCATAGTTGACGAGAAAGTTAAGCAACACTTCGACGGTTGATCTTTTCATCTAACTTTTCTTATAGTGCAATCAGCTATCAATGAAACCTCGCATAAGAACCTGACCAGACGACCAAACAAAGATCATTTCCACTGACCACGGCCTCTATTTTCATCGGGGTCTTTTTATCCAAGGAGCAACATTCTCAAAAGTTTCTCAAGTTCTTGGTTTTGGCTTTGAAAAGTCACAAATATTGTCGTTATTGACCGTTTCTTTATTGTACAGCGCCTGGAACCTTGTTGATATGTTTCTATACCTGATCAGTTGAACTGGCAGTCAGAGATGATTAAATGGAAATTGGGGCGTAGTTAGCTGTCATAATTGTCAGTACAGAATAAAACAAAGCTCGAATGTTTGACCAACAATGTTTGTCATTTGATCACGGCCTAATACTTACGTATGGGATTCCAAAGAAACCAAACTCCAGCATTCCTAGAAGACAAATGTATATGTAGCATTAGTTATTGTTTAATCAGAAGTCTATATTATCCTTTCCTTCCTTTTATGTATATAAATACATATAACACCAGTGGCATACTACAATTGATGGGATTTGGGCCCAGGACTGCATGATCAGAGAGCCAACGACGTTTCCACTGGGCTATAGAGCTCAATGAAATCGCGGAGTAACTCTCCAAGTCATACATCCCAAGGCTCTCATCCCATTTTGCTTTTTGTGTTTCCGTTATGTTAAGCCTTCTTCAGCACCATAACTGTTTATATATATTTGTCCTGAATAGTGAACATAAGGATAGATTTTTCCACAAGGGCATACCACAATGGATTGGATTCGAACCTGGACTGCATGATCAGATAGCCAGCGACACTTCCAGAGCGAAAGAGCCAGCGAAATCTTCCAGTAACTCTCTAAGTCATAAAACCAAAGGCTCTTCTGTTTGGCTTTGTCTTTTGATGGCTCAACAAAGCAGAAACACAAAGCCATACGGAGGAGAACATTGGGCTGTATGACTTGGAGAGTTACTCGGCGATTTCATTGAGCTCTATGGATCAGTGGGAACGTCTTTGGCTCTCTGATCATGCAGTCCTGTCTTCAAATCCCATCAATTGTGGTATGCCACTCATAGATAGTGTTTGAAATTCATGAAAAATATACCTATAATAGATGTTTTCATTTGAGACCATCCACTATAATTATCGCCAAGCCAATGTCCAGTATGGTATCCACTTGAAGGATATGTTGATCTCGATATCACCAATGCTCTTTTGCCAGTTGCTTTTCTGGTAGCACTAATGACAGAGGATAAATGCAAAATTGAAAATCTTTCGGCGGACTGACTAACTGACTGACTGACTGACTGACTGACTGACTGACTGACTGACTGACTGACTGACTGACTGACTGACTGACTGACTAACTGACTAACTGAATGACTGACTGACTGACTGACTGTCTGACTGACCGACTAATGACTGACTGACTGACTGACTGACTGACTGACTGACTGACTGACTGACTGACTGACTGACAGACTGACAGACTGACTGACTGGCTGATTGTCTGATACCTATCTTGATGCCATTCTTGGGATGAGTAATGACTGACTGCAGGTACTAACTGACTCCATGGATTGGCTGGCTGACTGACCGTCCTTGTCTGAGGGTTGACTGACTCACTGACTGACTCACTGACTGAAGAACAGACTCTACTGACTGACTGACTGATACCCTGATGTCGCTGGCTGGCTGACTGACCGACTGTCTGGCTGACTGACTGACTCACTGACTGACTCACTGACTGCCTGACAGACCGACTGACTGACTGACTGACTGACTGACTGACTGACTGGCTGACTGACTGACTGACTGACTGACTGACTGACTGACTGACTGACTGACTGACTGACTGAATGACTGACTGACTGACTGACTGACTGACATACTGACTTACTGACTGACTGACTATCTGACTGACTGGCTGGCTGACTGACTGACTGACTGACTGACTGTGTGACTGACTGACTGACTGACTGACAAGTGCCCGCCACTGCAAGATAATCATCCGCGATAAGCCATGGAATAACTTACTCGAAGGTCGGTTCTGTTTGACTCCAACCGAAAAGCGAATGCAAATTGTATTCGACTTCACCATTCCAGTGCTTAGCACTCATGCAGACTGTTTTGTCGTAAAGTGTACTGCCCCATATACCTTGAAAGAAGAAATTTATAACTGAGTAACTGTATCCATTCTACGGAGAAGAATGATGATGAACCTAACAAAACAATTAACCCCAATTCTAATGGTGTTTACCTACCTGGTTTATAAGGTGGCTTCTCAAGTGTATTATTAACCGGACATCCATTTATTGATCCATGGACGAAGTTTGCTGGTTCATTCATGTCCTACATAAGAAATAAGAAAATTGAAAACAAATGACTACTAATCAATAGGCTAACATTAATAAAACAAACATAAACATAAAGAAATCTGACGATAAACATAAGTATTATCATAAACATAAACCTAAACAAAAATGAACAAAAACATAAAGAAAAATAAAACAAAAAACATAGACAGAAACATAAACATAACATAGACATAAACATAGACATATACATAAATATAAAGAAAACATAAACATAAACATAAACAAAAACATAAGCAAAAACAACACAAATATGAAGAAAAACATGAGCATAAAAATATACACAAACAGAAGCCAAAACAATCAAAAAATAAAGAAAACATAAACAAAAACATAACGTAAACGTAAGCTTATGATCATAAGCAAAGGCATTAACACAAAAATAGACATAAACATAAATATGAAGAAAAAACATGAACATAAACAAAAAACATAAACATAAACAAAAACATAAACATAAACATAAACATAAACATAAACATAAACATAAACATAAATATGAAGAAAAACATGAGCATAAAATTATACACAAACAGAAGCACAAACAAACAAAACACAAAGAAAACATAAGTATAACCATAAACGTAAACAAA
Source organism: Chrysaora quinquecirrha (assembly GCA_014526335.1). Taxonomy (NCBI): domain Eukaryota; kingdom Metazoa; phylum Cnidaria; class Scyphozoa; order Semaeostomeae; family Pelagiidae; genus Chrysaora; species Chrysaora quinquecirrha. Next base: position 2,464,259 of record JACTAT010000061.1, on the reverse strand, counting down.
AACATGAAAAAATATAAACATGAAGGAAACATTAGCATAAACATAAACATAAACATAAACATAAGCATAAACATGTATCATTAAGTAAAAGTTCCTATATAGTTTGAGGACTTGAGGATGAAATCAGAGACTGAACACCGAAAAACAGTCGACTTACAATCCATATTCCGTCGAATTCGATCGTTTTGTGAAAATCAACAATAAGTTTTCCCCAATATTGGCTGATATTAGGATGAGTGAAATCAGGAAACACTGCATAGGCTCGGTAATGCTAAAAGGAATTTAAAAACAATTCATCAGACAGATTGAATAAAACGTTAAAAAAAATTGAAAATGAGTAGCCTTGAAGTATTTATAAAGAACAACCCTTTACCAAAAACTTGAGGCTGAGACTTGATTCAAAATTTCTTGCTATCTCAAAACTACGTGAGTTAAGTATGCTAAGTAAAACCGAGTCTGCAAGACAAGAAGGAGTCACTAGCCCGGAAACGCATTTAATACATGCTTGAAAAGGGTGGTGGCATTGTAAAACCAGTGCAAAAATAAGAAACATCCATGATGACAACAAAACTAGGAACTCTTGTAAAAACAGCGTGTATTGTTCGCCACAACCAACGAAGGTTTGCGACTTCATCGAGGGGATATACCTCTCCTTGCATCCTGCATTAACGCCAATGAAATTTTATTGCCTTTCTGGTTAAAATACTAGCTAGCAAAATCACAACTTCTTACTTTTGTTTGGTAATCCCAAGGTTTGCTTTCATCAACTGTTACATTAGGCAAATCAGGCCATACCTGAAATCAGAGAAATTAACATGTCCCAAAACAAATTCTTCAAACAATCTACACCGATTCTGATGTTACAAATAGATAATTTTTCACTATACAGAGCAAGAACAACGTAAGAACATTAGAAACTGTAACTCTTTTACGATTGGTGGTGGGGTGCAGTGGCGGAAATTGTGGGGGGGCTGGGGGGGCGCAAGCCCCCCCACCTTTGATTTTGTCGGAAAAATTTAGCGAAATTTCGTGTTCATGATATTGTAGAGATAGTACAGAATTAAAATTGCTTTGGACTTCTTCTTTGCTCTTAATTGAACCTGCTTGGTTTATCAAATAAGAGCAAACAAGAAGATACTTTATGAATGAGAATTGGCAGAATCCTAAGCCATTTTAAGACCTCCTAGATGGCAAAATCTCATGAGCTTCCGGGGGCTCCGCCCCCTGTACCCCTAACCTGCTGGGGGCTTACAGCACCCCCAGACCCCCAGCTGTTGTGGGCAATGACCTGCCGCAACTTATGTTTCTCATTTTTTGTCGGAAAAATCCAAAACAGGGCCCCCCCACTCAAAAACCTGAATTTCCGCCACTGGTGGGGTGTGACTGCTTGTTGCTCCCTTGCTGCGTTACTTGAAGTTATACGTGAAGCCAGAGAATCGATATTAGATCGTGCTATTCTCGACTCTTTATGACCCCAGAATATTGAAAATACATGGAGTACCAATATGCAGAACAAAGTGGTAAATGTAACACACTTCATATGTGGTACAAGAATGTAAAGATTCACATGTGCCTAGGATCTTGTTATTGTCTAAATGAAAGTTTACCCAGCAGAGGGTCTGATTGCTCTCTCAGCTCAGAGACTTCCTCCGCAGACCTCTGTCCCCACTCACATCCTTTACATAATCAATGGCCTCATCCAATAAAAATATTTACAAAATATTATATAAATACCTTGCCAAAAAGAGCATTCTTTGCAGTATGATCTTTGATCCAAATATTCAGCTTGTTACCAAGATCGTAAGCAGGGTATGTCCCGGCTGTCTCATTCGCACTTATTGCTGGGTCCTAAAGAACAAAGAAGACATTTACCGCATTCACACTGCAAGTTAAACCAGTTTAACAAATGTTGCGTTCTAATTGGTCATTGATTTGAATTGATTTGATTGGCGAAAATTTAACCTGGTTTAAATAAAGCTGGTTTAAATGTGTCATTGTGAAAACAGTAAAAGTGATAGTTCTGAAGACTATACCAGTAGATCGCTCGCTTAATTACGAGTGCGTAATCGTCTACTTAGTATCGCACACGTTGTATCTCTATGTCGAGGTACCTCTTAGTATCGCTAACGCGCTCCCATACTTGATATCTCTTCTGAATCTGAAAAAAGTAGGCAGGCTTCCAATTCTGGACCACAAACACGCACTTTTATGAAAGAACGGAAAACTCTCTAGAACGTGGCGATCGAGTCACCGCAAAGTCTGCCAAATCTTCTAGTTCTTTTCCGCGAGTTGTCCAACAGAACGGTCTTTCGATCTCTCGGAAATCTCGGGAAAGAATTAAGGCAGAAAAAGTCCCAAAGAAGGCCTTTATTGTGATGTTTATTACCGAGCGCAGTTTTCGAGAAAATGCCAAAAAGAATACTTTCTTGGAAAAGATGCCAAAAGAAAGCGCCAAATGTATATAAAAATACCTTTAAATATAAATGTGTTCAAAGAAGAATAAACTCACCAAAATTGTTATATATCGGATGCCATCCTTTTTCAGTTGACGTACATAATCTGGTAGCCCTTTATACGTTTTTGGATTTACGGTGAAATCAAGTTGTCTGTCCATATAATCTATATCACCATATTGAACATCCTGTGGAATTTCATACTTTCTCATTCTCTCAACTGTCTTCTTCACCACATCGACGCTGTTGTAACCATAACGACACAACTGAAAGCCCAGTGACCAATAAGGGGGCATAAATGGGCGCCCAATGAGCTAAAAAGGGAAAACATTTTAAATGTCAATAAATTAATTGGATTTGACTTGATATGGCATGTTGCAAAACGATATCATATGGTCTGGTTCAGTCCTGATCTTAACTGATCCGATCTGAGCTGATCTTACGTTGATTTCCAAGCAGACCTTACAAAACTTTGCTGCACCTGGCTTTGACATGAGCTGACCTGACCTGACCTAACCTGACTTGATCTGATCTGTACTTCTATTTCGATTTTGGGCCGACTTCATTTAACTTGTCCTCACTTCATCCGACTTAATCAGACCTGAAATCAACCTTACCTATCGATTTGATTCAGATCATATCTGACGCTAAGCCCCGCAATAAAAGCATAAATAAGGGCAAATTGTTCTCAACGTTGTTAAGGCCACGAGAAAACAAAAGGTTAACATACATCTGTATATTGCTCGATAACATCAGCAGGAGTTGGTCCCAAAAAAGAAGAAGAAATCCAGAACGCCACCAATAGTGCGGAAAGTAATTGCAGGAGTCGGTTGTAGAGTAACGTCTGAAGAATAAAAGTAATCATACTTTAAAATAAAGGCTTTTTTATAAGAACATTTTCTCCGATTTCAGCCAGCCTTATTTTTCACAAAGTTATCACCCCCTACCCTTCTCGAAAACATGTTTAAAATGCGTCGTCGGGCAAAGGGCGTTACGCTGGCGAACTATGCTTCTGCGTATCTCACATAGTTTCGGAGACAGCAGCAAATTTTGACCTCTGGTGTTTCTTATAAGGTTGTTCTTGTCAAGAAAACGTGAAATGCGTCGATCATAGCATCAGAAAAAAATGCTAAAAATTTCGTGTTTCATCTGCTGCTGGTATGAACCCTGCTCATTCGTTTACTGAATTTACTATTTCCGTTTGTTACTTTAATCTATTCTCCTTTTGGTTAACTTGAATCGCTTCTTAGATGGATTCCCTCGTCAATATAAGACGATTTTAGCTCTAATAGAACTATTCCTTTTTGGTCCTAGTCATATTCTGAAATTTATTCTTAGGCCTAAATAAACGTCCCTAAAACATGTTTAAAATCCTTCTAAGAAATCATCTAGATGAAGTCGACAACTGCTACCTATTAGAGGGACAAATCTCCGCTCACAATTCTCCCATAGATTTTTTTAAAAAATCTTACGAGTCTCGAGTTGAGATATAGGTTGGAGATGCTAACAAATCTTGCTGTTGATTCAAAACTCTTACTCTCTTCCCAAGCAATCACTGAAGGTTTTTGAGCCAAGAAGCCTGGTCGTAGAGATAAAAGCACGACGAGCAAAAAAGTATTTATTTACCCATAGCATTGCTATTGAGAAGTAGAACTCCATGGGCTTTTCCACTCTTTTCAATACACATGTAGAATGGGTGAACGCCATACAAATTAGCTCCTTTCTGGAAAAAAGAAATTTTTTCCTTCAAGGTAAAATATCGTAGCCACTACAAAACCCGCCGAAAGATATTACAGGCCCCTGGAAAGTTAAGATTGACGTGCACCTACATTGCCAAATTGTCCCAATTTGCGGGGTCTATTTTCCAATAGATGTAGCGGACCTTGGTCCTTTTCAGCGACGGGCCCAAGGACAATGGCCCCCTGCTCCATCAAGTTTGGCCTGAATAGACTCGAGATATTGCTTCGACTCTTGGGATTTGCATGCTATCAATGTAACGTTCAGGTAAATCGTATAAGGTACTTTGCGATACATAGCATTATTTACCGATGGAGGTTGATCTCGTGAGAACATGCCAAGCTTTGTCCAATTAAAATTCAGAACAAAAGACTCGTGTTCATGTTCACCAAAGCCATAGCAAAACGAAGAATCGAGTTTCGCTGAAATTTGCAGGTATTGATCAGAGAGAACCATTGCTCCCACGTTGCTGTCAAATCTGAAATAGAAAGTGAGAAGTAAAAATGAGTTGAAAGTCTAAACAGACGTTTTACTCATGATATACTGGCCCGTTTGCTAGCCTATGTGTAGACCCGCTTCCTCCTTCGGAATTGGTCTACGTGTAGGCTACCCGTTTGCGAGATGGGTCACCTTTAGCCGACATTTAAAGTATCTGGTTAAAGGTTTATAGCTGAACATGATTATGCGTTCTATATGTATTCCGGGCTGACCAGTTGAGCCCGAGATCTCGCCCATCGAATACCGGGATCCCGCCTCAAACTAGCAGATTTTTTCCATATAATTGCAAGAAACGGACCAGTCCTGCAGTGACTCTTGCATCTGGGTCATAATACACGCACAGAATAGTCAATTTTTCAAGTGCAAGCACAAGTGGCCGGATTGGCTCATGTGAATCAATCAAAAAATAGAGCAGGATGGATGCGAGCTACCGGGCGAAGTCTGTCCAGACGGTGAAAATTAACGGGGAAAAAATTGCATCAAAAGACTACTTACATCGATTTTCCATTTTCACTACGTCGTGTAACAGAAAAACTAAATCCATTGGTATTATTCTGAACAACATTGTATAACGCGTAACTTGGATTTACGCTCAAAGAAGGAATGTAAAATTTCGATTGTGCAGGGACCTCATATCGTTTCTTGCTCGAGTCTCTAATCTGAAAATAAAAAGTCGGTATAAGATTATCTAACTTATCAAGAAGTATACTATAGGGTAAAATATCAACGAATACAGTATTACTATTAGTTTTTACTTTAAGGGGGGGGGGGCGTAAAAGAGGTAGGCGTTTTATTTTTCAATCAATTTAATTGAATGGAAATTATTAATTGTGAAAGGTCCTGAATTTGGATTTGAAGATGCTGTGCATGGAAAAGAACGAAAACACGAGATTAAGGACGCCTGTTTTCTAACTTCATTCATAATAATCCTGATTTCTGGTAGTTATGTACTGTAAACGACCATTGCTGCAAATAAACGCTGCCTTTAAAACGAGGCACATTAACAGCAAGGGGTGTTAAATAGAGGGGGTGGTTTTGCAAAACTCAACCTATGGAAGGGGCATTTTATTCGAGGCGACATTCAAAAGTTCAATTAACCTCCAGAAAGAATAGCTTTTGGCAATTTGCATAGATACGCTCACAGTCCAGTGTTCAACCTCCTCCAGACAAAATATATGTCTTCCTCACTTACAGTGAAAACGGGCGTGTCTTGTCTTGGGTGTGGCACGACATTCTCTTTTCTTCTAATTCATCTTCCTCCAGTCAATGACAGCGTGACCGTGACTTTACCTGACTGTTGGTACGCTAGTAAAAATGTGTCACCTACCTTGCTGAATATGCGTAACATGGTGATTATTTTGTTTGCTGTGGCGGGCAGGGCTTGCAGGCTGGTCTGTTACTGTATTTTTGATGTATGATAAGCTAAACAGAGGCGGTTTATTGTTTGCTAGTGGTCTATAGCGAAAATGACAGAAACAGCAGATACGACACAAATATGTTTAAACTCACAGTAACCCTCAGTCTTGCGGACGTATGCCTTTCAACAGTAAACGAAGCTTTTCTGATTGGTTCAGTGAAAATTCCACTTCCAGTTGGCAACGTATTGCTTCTTGTTATGTTGAGGGTGTATCCATTCTTGGTCGCTTTGCTTGATGTTCCACTTGGTACAACATAACCATAATTGACTGATGGATCGTAGAAGCATTCTGGCATTTCCTGGTTGGGAGAATAGAAGAAAATCAGGATTAGTGAATCCAGGCAATTCTGTATTTGCTCCTGGGAAATTTTCAGGGACCCTCCTTGATTGATTAGACTTATTACACGAGTCTCAGTTCTGCTCATAAATCTAGACTAATAACACCAGCAACTGGCTACACTTAGACTCATATCCTGATAATTTTCAAAAGCGGCCAGTTTTAGATTAAAATCGTCAACCATGAGTCCCAGTTGGAGCAGCTTCCTAACAACAACAACAACTAAAGATGGTATTACGCGATAAGTGGGACTCGTGTAATAAGTCTATGGATGGATAGCTTGCGCATGGAAAGTTTGGAAATGGAAAGAATGAAAAGTTTTTGCGAGGAGGCGGGTGGGGCACAAGGGTAAGGGTGTCTTCGTAACTATCGTGCGTACGGGGACGGGTAAGGATCAATTTGTCCACAAAAGGGAAAATAACACACTGCACTCTGCATTCGATGAAGTATTCTGCCAAAGAGGGGGTGTCTACATCCCTAGGGTATGTGGGAGGGGGTGTGTTGACCCCTTCGGAAAATTGGGAAATTTCTTTACAGAACTGCAAGTATAAAAACTTCTGGCAATAAATTTAGAATTTGGAAGGTTGAATGCTGAAAATTCACGTATAAGCGACCCACGTTACGTATAAAAATACTCGTGTTTTGCTCTGCTTTCAAATGGCGCGGAGCGATCAAATTTTATAAGAACATAATTAGGATAACGTGATTAATCAACATTAATCGTTGTTAATACTTGCAAATACAAATACCGTAAGAAATCCCCAAGAAATCACAAAAAACAAATTGGCTTGCAAACTGTCCTGTGATTTTCCGCTCGCAAATATTTACTAGCCACTGGAAATATCGCATGCAAAATTCATCTCACGAAATCAGAATCAATGGTATTATACGTTTCTATTACTACTCAATATCCATAATTAGTTATAGTTTTAGCGATTCTTTATCAAGGTACGTAACAAGTTTGGTGCCAATTTGTTTTTGTGATTTCTTGTATTTGCAAGTATTCAAAACAACGATTAATGTTGATTTAGTCATAAATTCAGCAATTTGTCAAAAAAACTGTACAATTTTTTTGTGAAACTAACTCTCCGTAGTAGAGCAGCAAATGTTGGAGAAATACAGGCACTTAGTAGCCAGCCAGTCTATTCCAATAATCGCAGCCCACAGCAGGCTTGAGCTTAATTGTGTGAATTTATGCTGTCCCGTAATGTACTGGTTTTCTAAACCTATCGAATTGGAAGAGCGAAACGCGTCTGTTTCTGCGCACAGATACTGCCATATTCGTGCAACACCGTTGCAATTTCTCAAACAGGTTGCACGCCCACCGCTGTACTCATGGTATCCCACCGCCGTACTGAACATCCACCGCTGTACTCATGATATCCCTCCACTGTACTGAACATCCACCGCTGTACTCATGATATCCCTCCGCTGTACTCATGTGATCCCACCGCTGTACTGAACATCCACCGCCGTACTGATGGTATCCTCCGCTGTACTGATGGTATCCTCCACACAACTCATGGTATCCTCCGCTGTACTGAATATCCACCGCTGTACTCAAGTCATCCCTCCACTGTACTGAACAACCACCGCTGTACTGATGGTATCCTCCGCTGTACTCATGGTATCCCTCCACTCAACTCATGGTATCCCTCCGCTGTACTGAACACCCACCGCTGTACTTATGGTATCCTCCGCTGTACTGATGGTATCCTCCACGCAACTCATGTTATCCCACCGCTGTACTGAACATCCACCGCTGTACTCATGGTATCCCACCGCTGTACTGAACATCCACCGCTGTACTCATGGTATCCCTCCGCCGTACTGATGATATCCATCCGCTGTACTGATGTTATCCTCCGCTGTACTGCACAACCACCGCTGTACTGCACAACCACCGCTGTACTGCACATACGTTATCCGGGGTGAAACAGGAAGTTAATCTCTGCTCTGCTAATGATTCTGATTTCAACTCTGATCAAAACAACTTTAAATTACATTGCATCAGTCACATAAAACACATCAACTGAGAAGTTTACTTCAACAAAAAAAGTGAGTATAGTGTACATGGAAAAATAGACAGTAAATTCATTTGTAATTTCCTCATACCTTTTGAGCGCCATGCGGCTTGGCTTTCCAAGTACACTTCCGTTGCTTGCATTTGGCCTCAGTTGCACCACCTTCTGGGTAACAATCAAATCGATCCTGATCTAGAACAGCTGAAGATTCTTTGTTATTTAAAGCGAAAATGAGCAAAAATACGAGAAACAATGTAGACAAGTTCATCTTCGGAATACAGAAGGAATGTATTTGAGCCACAAGATAACACGAGCTCTCCGAAACCCAAACGGTTAGAACTTAAATTCTGATCGAATGACCATCGTCGCGTCCAATTACAACACAGCAATCGGCGCTGGGTTCCAATTCCGTGTTGACAAATTGGAATGAACCAATTGTCAAGAAATTAGCCAGCCAGCAGCTGCGTCATCATCATTATCAAATGCATAAAACTTCACCAGAAAAACAACTTTGTGAGTAAATACTTCTTCCTGCATTTTTGCCATTTTCAACAAATATTTACAATGACATACAGCAATTATTTCACCATCATGCTGACCAAATGAATGATCAGTTTGCCTTTCAGAGTATTCACGGTACGCAACGCACACTGGTTGAAACTGTTTTTCATTTCGAACCAACGAGCTGGGTTCGAATCTCACCGAGGCCATTTTCATATGCCTACAGCTCATAAGTACACAGGATAGTTGTGCTGGAATCCCAGTCTTTGAGCGAACCTCATTGCCAAATCAGATGTGTGCAAAAAAGCCCGAAAAGGCACGACAGCTGCAAAGTTCAGTGTTCTAATGGACCTTCCTCCGGTCAATGACCGTGTGACCGTAACTTTTTCCTGACTCTGGACAGCTGTGAGCAGTGCCGCAAAAGCTCGCACTTGCTTGCCAATACAGGAGATCCCTAATTTTAGAAAAGAGGAAAAGTCCGAGAAATCCTACCTAAATTATTCGCGTATGCCCTCCAAGTTAATTCCGAATAAAATATGCGCCTCGTGAAGCGCAGAAAAGACGCTAACAACGTTGATCAAAAGAACGAATGAGCGCAAAATGAAATGAAAATGATTTTGAATGCGATTTGAAATTAACAAGCTGACGAATACATTCCAAATGCTGTGAACATGAAAATGCTGACGAATACAGTATTAAATGAACATGCTTACGAATACAGGATGAAATTAACATGCTAACGAATACAGTTTTAATGAATGAAAAGGTTTTTGAACATGATGGAAACCAACAAGCTGGCAAATGCCAGTGCTGATGCAGTAATGTAGAATGAACATGACACGAAAAATGCTGACAAATAGGTAGGCAATCAGTATCTCTTGAATGCTGTTCGAAATGACGATGCTAATCACCCAGGACGTAGTGAACGCAATGAAAGGGAATGTGGTAATTCAGACCCAAGAATACTCAAAGCCTTCAAGTATAGCTATGCGCCAGCGCGGTAGAAAATTTCTTCTAAAAGATAAATTCTCATTTCACACAATACCTTTGTTATAATTTATTAATAGCTAAAACCAATGTTAATAAGAAGCTAAATAACAAATAAAACTACCTATTGGATACTTATAGCGACGATCCTTGTGAGTAACTTAGCAGTTCAAGCTATTTGAAATGTAGCACAGCCTTGGAATCGAAGCTTGTCTTCTGGTTATAGACTTAAGTCAACTCGTCCATTCAAAGCCCAAATTAACTGTCTTATTCTTAATTAAATGGCCGATTAATGACAACGATCCTAGTTAAGTTACCATGCAGCATAAGGAGGTCAAATGCCTCGACAGAACGTGATACATACAAGGCAAAATACGATTTATTTTACAGAAGGCAAATCGCCCATTATGAAAACTTACACCTTACTTAACACAGAATATCCCTAACATATGGACCACATAACATCTCTAATATATAGACCACCTTCACCTATATAAGTATGCAAGGTGCGTAGACAGCAACAAGTCAATAAACACAGTCTATTATGTATCTCTTTTGTATCTCTTCATGTATCAGCCCTACACTTCGGACTAATAGCCATAAGACTGACCATTCTGTTGCTGTCCATACTGTTGCTGCCCCTGTCCCCACTGTCCATAGGCACCTCCCGACTGCTGACCACCAGCTTGATTGTTCCAGCCATTGTAGGCACCATATGAATTCTGCTGGTCATAATTACTTTGTGTGGGTGGTTGACTTGGTGGTGGGGGTTGTGTTTGTCTGTTGTAAGGCTGTTTGCTTGCTGGTCCCCCACCGTGTTCGTTGTATGATCTCTTCTGTCCAGCACGAAGGTCATGTCCACCAACGTATCTGTGGCTTGTGCCGTTTCCATAGCTGCCTCCACCAGAGGCGCCAGCGCTTCTGTAACGACCTCGTCTCGCTGCAAAGCAGAAGATCAGCTGCTACAAATGTCTGTTTTCTAAAGGAGGATTCCAACATGCCGTTGGCTGTCGTTGATTTTTTTTAAATGTGCTGGCAACACTTTGAAACATTCTTGCAGCTACATTAGCGACAGCCGCGAAATGTTTCCTTTGTGTCATTTGGTGTCGCTAAGATAGCCAAATTTCTACCCCAGCGACAGGATAGCGACAGCAAAGCAAACTGTTTACCATTAGAAACATGGCTGTTAAAGACAGAGCAATAGCATCAGTCTGATTGATTGCTCTGTCTGATTTATATCTCAAAGGAAATCTTATATTATTTCTTTGAAGACTGTTGACTTCTCTGCAAGGGAACAGCATTTTCAACAGCTGCTAGGAAACGATTCCAAATTTCAGCGAAACTCTACAACCTATTGAAAACCAGGCTTGGGCATAACAGAAGTGTGATTTTCTTTAAAAGACTTATGCGAAGAAACTAAGTTTTTTGTTGGGATACAACAAGCCGCAATGTTTGCTGCTTGCAGAAACAATTGCAGTGATTCTTGGAGCAAAACTGCGAAGGATACTGGAGGAAGACAAACATAAATTCGCAAAAATCAGGATTGCAGTGGAAGTTGCAGAAACAAATTACTGTTACATCGCACAATGACCCTTGAATTGTTTGAAATCGTTTCAGAAAAAATTATTCACCTCTAAAAATGAAAGTTGTTCCAAATTTACATTGCACGTTGCAGAGAGGATGAATATGCATGTGGTGATTGGCCAGCACTTTTGATACGACCAACGCAAAAAATAGGATAAGAACATCAGTTCTCATTGCCCGATGATGGGGAACGGAGCTCTCCCAAAACGCTGCCACAATAAAAATTATAGGCTTGTCATGATAATCGGTAATTATCATGTCTTATAACATGTCGAAAACAGCCTTGATAAGCTCAAATATATTTATTCTGGCCAGTAATTTGCTTCGCAAGTCGAGCAAAAACTTTAGAGAAATATTACAGCCTCCAGCACTGGCTCAAATACACATACATTCAAACAATAACAAAAACAATAAGAATGCCATACCTCCTTTTCCACGATAATTAACAGCTAGTGACTTAAGTCTTTCAGGGATCTCTTGTTTGGCATCCGTTAACACATCAACAAGCTCTGATGCATTTTTACTGTCATCTGCTGTGAAGAACGTGTACGATGTTCCGGTGTTTTCAGCACGTGCAGTTCTTCCGATACGATGAACATAATCTTCCGATGAATTTGGGAAGTCGAAGTTTATAACAAAGCTGATATCCTTGATATCTAAAGAGAAAAGAGAATAGATGTTTAGGGTTCAAACAAGCAGTTAACAATGTATGCTATGCAAGGCCAATTCAAAAATAGCAAGACGTGAAACTTCAATCGATTGGAACGGTGTTTTGATTTAGGTATCACAGTCCGCACATACCACCGTCATGTAAGCTATGATTCTCAAAAAAGCCAGAAGACTATTAGGGAGTGATCTAGGGGGTGATCTAGGGAATCTAGGGGGTGATCATTTGATGAGCTGGGTTTATTCTAGGAGGAAAACGATCTTGGCTATCTACTCCCTGAAAATTCCGAGTCTTATCTGCGTTTTATCTTTTTGATAAGGGTTTTATTTAAGAAAGCAAAATACAAAAAGGCTTTTAATTGCGGCAGGTCATTTGATGCGTATTAGGCTTCCATCAATACACCATAAATGTGCTTAAATCAAATAATCAACGGATGGTTAACGGTGGGACTCTAAACTTCTGTGAAATTTGACGTGTAAATGCAAGTTGTAACAAATAAGGAAATAGTTTGCTAATCTAATGCAAAATATCACTAAATAGGAAACTCTGACATCGAAGGAACATTGAAGAACGTTCCTCAACGTTACTGCAAACAAATACTTAATACTGTTGTGGATGATAAAGCGAATATTTAATTCTGTTGTGGATAATAAAGGACAAACCTAGCAACTAAACACACTTTAAAAAAACAAGACGAAATCATAAACATTTAGTTTTAATGCCTAGACCTATTAAATGCTTCGTTACCAGATCTCATGACATCAACACAGCCTGTTACGAACTTGAGGGAGTTTGTTTGTTCCATAAGTGATTTTTTATGTCCAATGTGGCCCCACGGAATGAACCCTGCCACCGATTGAGTCCCAGATGCTTAGAACTCGGTTGTCGCTTGATAATCAATCAATGCTTTTGTGGAACAGCAGCACGCTGAATCCTAACTGCACTCATATGGACACATTATGTGCCCAGCTTCACTCGTGTGCCATAATCATTAAATTAGCACCTAAAATTGTGGTAAACCTAGCTAGCAAATGGGGTAAAATAAGCTGCTGATGGAAGTAAAAGATTCTAGTTCTTATTTTCGTGAATAAATTTTAGTTCATTTAGGGTGACTAAGACTGCCCGAAAAAATTAAGCTACAGCTGTCGACTTATGGCATTGGATCCTTATTGGCATAAGGATTTCAAGATGCTTTCGCCCATAAGGACAAAGCTTTAAGAGCCTCAAATTACACCCCCTGAAAATGCCTGAAAGACTAACCTGGGGCTTACAAATGATTGGGGCCATTGAACCGTAAGGAAATAGAAAATAGGCCCAAAAATGTTTGAAAGACCGGCAATTCAGAATAAGCGGAGAAAACACCTTTCCAGGCGAAAATGCGAAGTAGGAACCAACACCAAATATCAGCATCTTTCGAGAAATCAAAACATGATTCCCATGAAAGCGATGATATTGGAATATTTCGATAACCTTGCTTTTTTATTTTCAACCATAGAAAAATCGAACGAAATCATTAAAATATCCAAACATCTATCATATTATATTTTCTCTTCCATGAAAATCGTGTTTTGATTTCCCAAAAAGGTGCTCGTTTTCAGAGTCCGCTGCTACTTTATCAATATTTTCGGGAGCAAGTGGTTTTTGGCCAATAATGCTGTACATAAAAAGGAATTTTTAGAATAAATAAGCTGGGATTTTTGATGAAAACATAGCACAGCATTTGTTTTAAATCATTGACGCTAACCTGTTCTAAGTTTATAATGGCACAGAGCAAAGCCTTGTCTTGATGAGCGCAGCCAAACATAAACCAGAGATGCGTTAATTTAAAGTTTGGTGGTGGCAGTGATGGGTATCCTGGTCATTCCAAAGGGCGATGTCACTCCCCCCTCACTCGTTTCTCTTTATTCATGTCATGAACTGGCAGCATTGAAACATCTTTCCAACCTGCCAATATAAAATAAAAATTGATCAATAGAATTTCTATACTAATTCAATTTTCTCCTACTAGTCTATATCATACAGAAATTTTCATGCATTCCACAAGGGCTCTGTTAAGCTACCAACCCTATTAAGAACCTAAAGGTGAAAGTGAAATGTTGTTTCAGGGCCAGTCACTAGGATCTCAATAGTAGGTTAACTAATCAAGACCTCAACCCTGGCTCGGTCCCTTGTCACACTGATCTCCTGACACCACGAGTCAGCTGCAACGCCACAGCACATCAAATTGTTATCTAGCAATCATTTCTACTTCTTCAGTAAAAAGGTTCATGTCGTGAAACGTGATGTAAAAAATAGGGAAAAATCAGGCAGGGCTTAAAAAAATTAATATGAACTTTAACTAAGCATCAGAAACGAGGAATTCAATAGAATCGTCAAAAAATTAAGCTATGGAAAATCATCATTTGCTTAGTTGCATTGAATGTGTTTCATATGACTTAAATATTATACAGACTACTTCTCTAGATCTAGACAGAGGTGATCTAGATCTAGACCTAGGCCAGTGACAAGTCAAGTACTGCATCTTAATTAAGTTATGTAGCAGTGCAAACAAGTGGTAGTCTCACCAGTATGGACACAATGCCAAGATCTGCATCAGCAGATTAACTGCCAAAAATACAAGTTATTGAAAAACTCAAGAATAAAGAGAATAGACCCTGCCAGCCAAATTGTTAAGTAGCCTTTCCTTGATAAACAAGAAAGTGGCATCCAATACGCAAAACAAAATGAGTTGCAATTATTTCAGACAGAGAGGACAAACTGATACTTTATCTTAAGCGTAGTACAAACCTAATCCTCGAGAGGCAACATCAGTGGCAATTAGAACTGGAGCTCTTCCTTCTCGGAACTCTGTAAAATTAAAATGTTAGAAACATTAATTAATTGTTTACAATCATACGGCAGAGGTTATGAAGCTTGGTCAAAACTGCAGGCATTAGAACAGGATGGGTGCAAAAGCATGCGCAAATGCCCAAGAATGGTCAATAATAAAGATCCCTCCTCCAAATCCTAATTAAAAGCGATCTACCTAGAAAGCGAATGATGCCTTTATAAATGGCACAAACTGAGTTATGTAAGATTCCAAGTCTTTTGAAACCTTGATGTTGAAGAATTAACAGAAATTGGTTTTTTAACCTCATTTTTGGAATTTCAAAACAGCAGGGCAAACATCATTGAGGTGTGCAAATGATCTCTCCCCCTAAATTTTGCATGTGAAAGGCCTTGACCACCAAGCAGGAATTGAAATCCTTAGTTACCTTTCAACACCCAATCTCTTTCTGGTTGTGATTTGTCTCCATGAATGCACATTGCTGGCCATCTAAAAAACAAATAAGACAATAAATAAAAAACCTTACACTGTAATGATGTATGCAAGAGAAGTTTTAGCTCAATGTACAAAAGGCTCTGTATCATTTATAAGAAAATGACAGTGAGTAAAGGAAAGAAATGGAGCATCAGTAACGAGGAATTCAAAGTGATCAACATATTTTGCAAAAGCAAAATTTAGAATAAAACATTCATCATATGCTCCAATGTTAAAATAAAGAAAGAACACAGCTTCAACACAGAACATGCTAAATAAATAGTATTTAATCATAGTAATATAAAATGTTATTCCACATGCTTCTTTGAAAGAAGATTTATCATCTATATGGGGGGATTATCGAGTTCTGCAGCAGGTTCAGTAACTGAAAAGTATGATATGAAAGGCCCTCAGCAAATAATCAAGCATTGTTTGACAAACATTTGAAATTTGCTTAACAATTGACAAATGTTTGACAATTTGGCAGTATCAGAGGGGAAAATTGCTTGAAGCAAAAAAGCACAAATTTACACACCTCCAAAACATTTTATGCTTGTCATAAACAAAACACATTACTTAGTTGCTTTTTGTCATATTTTGTCATAAGTTGATCATTTGGCTCACGCCTCAGAATAAAAAGACAACGAAACAAGGGTTATCAACATAATTACCCATCTCTTCGAAGTTTGCGAGTTATATCATCAGTCTTCTTTTTAGTTTCAGCAAAGACCAAGATCTAGATAAAAAGGAAAATATAAAGATAGCAACATTGAGCTTTGTTATTTCACAATCCTAACTTGAACATTTTAGAAAATATCACTTTTAATAGAGCATCAGAAACGAGGAATTCAAAATTGATCTGCAAAGTTTGCAAATGCAAAATTTAAGAATAATGAATTCATCATTTGCTCCAAAGTGTTTAATGTCAACCAACTTTTCAGAGTCAAAATTCAAGACTTTAGAAAGCATTACACAAAATTTTACCAAATTTTCCCATTGACAGCTATAAAGAAGCAGAACTTTCAAATACAACAGAGCCTTCAGAGACTTCATCTGGAAAGTCACCCATCCAGATGCTGACCTCACAGGACCAAGCTTAACTTCAGCTGTCTAATGAGAACTGACTGAGAAGCTTTGCCAACCACTCCACAGTTTCATTGCACGTCATAATAAAGTGCATGTTACAAGGAGGTTGTTTTTAACAAAGATGGGAAATAGCCTTTTGGAAGAAAATCTGGGTTGTAGGAGTCCATTGTATATAAGTGTCTTTTAATTGAAGTTCCACGACCATCTACTTTCTTTATACATTCTATGAAATGTGTCTTATTGAACAATACCTTGTTAGAGTTGTTATCAGTCATAATTTCTTCCAAAAGTTTCAGCAACCTGACAAATAATAAGAATAAAATTATTATGTATAACAAAACAACCCATTTCTTCACCCTTTGATTCTCTTGACTCCATACAAACCTTTCTCAATCATTCCTCAAAAGGAGAATAATCTCCCTCTCTAATAAAAGAGTTTTGAGTTTTCAGAAATTTGGACTTGCCCAAGTCATCTTTGATAAAATGAAGAGACGACTTGTACTGAACAGCTCCTTATTAATTATTTATTCATAAGACGTGTTGACCTCACTTAACCACAAGGTTTGTAATAGGACCCAACCACAAGAAATGAAAAACAAAACCAGTATCTTGTCTACTATTGGTCAATAATTTTGATCAAAGGTGCCGTCTGCCAGACTGAAAATCGTCTGCCTATCCAGCCTTGAGCTGTTCAGTGGAACTCGTCTCTTCATTTTGTAAACGACGACTTGGGTAAGTCCAACAGAAACTATAGATTAAAAAAAGACAAACAAAAACCTACTTCTTCTCTTTCTCATACTCTTCACAAACATCTATAATCTGCAATATTTTATGATTTGCATGTAGTGTGAGTTTACCAATATTCACTTGGACAGTATCAGCTAAGAATTCTTTGGCTAGAGTTTGTACATCCTTTGGCCATGTTGCACTCCACATTAGCGTCTGTCTATCTGGTCGGATTTGTTCAACGATTTTTCTGATCTGCGGTTCAAATCCCATATCGAGCATGCGATCTGCTTCATCTAATACAAGATAAGTTACACGACGTAGGTTGGTTTTTCTTGATTCTAATAAATCAATCAATCGACCAGGAGTTGCTATAACAATTTCACAGCCTAGAAAAAGAGAAATAAGTCAGTTCTGTTAAAAATAAGCTGAAAAACATCATTTCTGCAAACAAAGAACACACATGTGATGGAAAATCCACTTGCATCAAAAGTACTAGGTGGTGCAACCCCTCCCCTGTCGTTTCCTGAGACCCCTAAACAAAATGCTCAATACATATACTGTCATCATTATCATCAGTCAAACAAATGTTGTCATAATTTATATAAATATATCAGAGGGCAGGGCAATAGGCAAATCATATTCATGACTGAGGGAAAGGGGGGTAATTGCCCCCATGCTTCTGGCACCACTGAAGTGTATTATAATTAAATGCCTCATTCTGACCTTTCTCAAGATCTTTAATCTGTGGTCCTCTTGAAGCACCACCATATATACAAGTGCTCTTAATTTTTGATGATCTTCCAAACTGTGCTGCTACTTCCTAGAATGAATTAAAAAAAGGAATTTAAGAACAAAACAGGGTAAAGTGTACATTTTTCAGTGTACATCAGCTGTTATAGCAATTATTATGCAAACAGATGATTTTGATAAAAGAGTACAGATTTTTCTCTCTGCTATTCTTTTGACAACAAACTGGAACCAATGAACTTTAAAATAAGCCCTCCCCTTGAATAAGTCCCAACTGTAAAATTCCCCCAGGGGCTTATTTGAGGATTTATGCCACTACAGCTTCCTTGTGTGGCAAATTTTGAAGCTTATCCATTCAACAGTTGGAATATTAATACCACCTCAACCTCTTCACTGGTAGGAGGGGGGATTTACATCCTACCTTCAATGGTCTGGGGGGGGGGTAACATCCCCAGTGGTTATAAATGCCCCTAACAGCACTCAAGAGCAGACAGGGTTTGGCTGCTTTGCAATTTCAGTGGATCTGAGGATTAACATCTTTGAAGATTAACATCTGAGGATTAACATCTGAGGATTAACATCTCAAAACTATCCTTACTCAGTCCTGGCCATGAACATTTTAGCAGGTGGGCGGTCAAATCGCCCTCCTCGCCAAATCAGGCGGGCGATTTTTGAACTACTTAGAATCTCAGCAGAATGCTTTCAGAATGTACTGAATGCACATGGATTAATGTTCTACTTGATGTTTTGTGTTGTTCTTAATCTTTTATCGCAATTTCTATTTTTTGCGTACAGTTTGACTGGATTGCGACTTGAAAACTTAGAAAACTCCTAAACTTCATCGTTTTCAGAACGAGTATTTATTACATTCCTCAACTCGCTTTGTTTATTTAATACACTAACAGGTCATTAATGCATTTAAATTTACCACTGATGCCATCAGAAGGTTAAAAGGTTAATAACAATAATAAAATTATTAACCAAAAGAGAAATTAAAAACCGAAGGCGGGCGATTTATTATGAAAACAGTTGAAGAGGCAGGCGGTCTAAACGCCCGCCTTGAGCAATGGAGGCGAGCGTGGAGGCGCGCGCGGGCGATCGCCCGCCATAAACGGCCAGGTCTGCTTACTAATTTACAGAATTCCTTAAAATTGGTTCTATTGGAACGAAAAAGAACAAGAACATTTTGTTACCTGGCACTGTTGAGCCAATTCTCTTGTTGGGCAAAGAACAAGAACCTGAAAATGATTGAAAGAAAACATAGATATTTGTAAGTCTCTGTTCCTTCTGTAATAAATGAATCTTTGATGCAATCTGTGGAGTTGCTTCATGTTAGTTTGAATTAGTGTTTATCACTATTGTGTTATACTAACATTAAACAATGTACAATTACAATTAATCTTAAGACAACATTAAAATACTTGTCAGATAAATTATTTCTAGTGTGAAATTGAAAAACATCACTCACAATTGGTCCATCTCCAGCTCGCAAAAGTGGTTGTGCATTGATATGAACGATTCCAGGTAGAATAAACTAAAGAAAAAAGATATGGTCAACTTAATTCAACAAAGGGTTAGATAAGTCACTAAAATAGAAGCAGGGTGTGTAATATTCGTGGTCTAGATCAGTAATGTAGTCACAAAGCGCAGTCGTTTATGTCTCTCTGTCTCCTCTCTTATTCCCTAAATGGGAATATTACAGGGTGTGAAATGAATGTAAATTTTAAAGCAAGGGAGTTCAATCAATGAGGGAGATACACATAAATATAAAGTTTTACTTGAAGAGATTGCTGTACATAAGTGTATGTTCTAAAACCAGGGGAGTTAGACTATAAGGGTTGGCTAAGCACTTCAGTATAGAGCTTTGCTCGGAACAATAATGTTTGACAAATTGACAGCATAAAATTAAGTGCTTTAGAAAGCCCTTCAGAATAAACTCAAATTGTATTTTTCTAATGAGTGAGAGGGGTCACAAAACTTTTATGAAATTAATGGTAGGGGGGCAAAATGCACTCAATAAATGATGTACATGATAAAAGGAACTTACAGACAATGTTTTACCAGATCCCGTCTGAGCAATGCCAATGAAATCTCTACCAGATAATGCACATGAGAATCCTTGTGCCTGAATGGGAGTAGGTTCAACAAATCCTTGTTTCTTTATTTCACCCATTACATAATCTAAAATGAATGAATAAGTATAATAATGTACACAATGTAGGAAGGTGTACCAAAGTCAGAGACAACCTAGAGTTCCATATTCATCCAATGAAGGGTTAAATAGAAGCATCAGTCTGATTCAAACTTATGTATACCCCCCATACAAACTGCAGACTGATACCCTACGTTTCTTGGGCAAGTCAGGGCGTATTGTTGCCAAGCATTGGAAACTTCTGACAGAAGCATGTCATAGTAATGGAAATAGTGCCTTCAGGCTGCCATTATGAAGAAAAGAAATCTCACTTATCAAAGAGGGTGCACTTTGGCAAATAAGATGCAATGTAGAATAACCTGGCATGTGCCTCTTGGTAATGGTTTTTTTGGCTTCTAGTCAATTTGCTATGCATAATAAGGGGAGGACAGTTGTCCAAAATCATAAGCAAAATAGGCTTTGTACACTGCCTTAACTTGGCTGGAAATGCTGTTGGATACCTAACTTTTTTTGGAAGCCATGCCCTAATTTTCTTTGACATAACCCTTTTGCCCCTCAAATGTTGGACCTCTGGCTACGCCTTTACAATAACATATCAATTACCTGGAAATCCAGCTTCATCAAAACTGGAGACAGGTTTTGGAACATTTCTACCAGCTACAGTGATTTCTCTTTTGTGTCTATATTCCTCAATTTCTTCAGCAGGTCTGTTTTGCACATTTATATGTTCTCTGTAGAAATTCTTCTCAAAATTTGGGAGTTCTTCAAGATTCCACTTTGGCTTTCTTAGTCCTTTACCAGGCATATCAAATTTACCACCACCACCATAACTTCCACCTCCATAACCGCCATAGTCTCGGCCTCCTCCTCTGCCACCTCTACCACCACCTCCTCTTCCACCTCCACCTCTGCCTCCGCCGCCACCATAGCCTCCTCTGCCACCAAATCCACCCCTTGAAAAGATAAGAATACCTCTTAGCTAAACTTTTCACAATTAAACACCAAAAGAAGAATTCAAACTAGACATTTCACCCTTTGACCAGTGCTAGGGCACTTGCATAAAAGAATCAATGCATGTAACTCCTAAATGGCACAAACTTTGTTCTCTTAGAATAGTGAAAAACCGTTTCTGCTGAAGTTTGATCCTATTACTAATCAATAACTTTTCCTAGATGAAAGACTTACATTCTTTTGCAACTACGAGACCTTGCAAAAAGGATCTTGCATAAAAAGAATTCTGCACAAAGAAAGAATTACCATCAATCCTCAAATTAACCCCCAGGGGCTTAATTATTTTTCATTATTTTTTAGGGAAGCTTATTTGAGGAGGGGGCTTAAACAAGGGGGGGCAGGGCAAATATCTTAAAAAGGGACATAGACCAAAAATTACTGGAGAAAATTATCCCACTTGGTGGTTAAAGTGAAGGGAATTGCCGTTTTAAAGGAGACTATCTTTCAAATGTCAAAAAGACTTGACCCCTAAAGCCATTGTACCAGAGAGAAGCTCTCAGGTGGGGGGCTTTGGGATTTCACAGGTTGCGGGTTTGGTTGATTTTACCCTTGGGTTTTTGGGTTTTTCCAAAAAAACATGCAGGTTTTCAGGTCAAGTAGATTTAATGGGCAACGGTTTTGCCATTTTTCTAGCTCGGGTTTGGGTATTCTAGTAAAAATGTGCGGGCTTTTGGGTTTTAAACCTCATAATGGATATCAATATGTAAAATTCTTAAAAAATTATTGAAACTAAGGTCATCCGGGTTTCGGGTTTGTCCTAATTTTCTTCCAGGTTTTCAGGTTTTGATACCCCCAACGCCCCCCTCTCTCAGGGGATGGGGCAGAAGGAAAAGGCAACCTAAATGTCGGCAAAGTTGCATTTTCTGTTTGTCCTCTGAATGAACAACTAGGTAACGAAACATGAGAATTCTTCAACACAAACGACCTTAATTTTTGCCAGGTTTGAGAAGCACAGAGTTCAGTCAGTTCAGAAATAAAAATAAATAAGCTTCGTGAAGAGAAAGGAAAATTACAAAATGATGCGTAATGCAACCGCAATCGCTTGTGAGAACTTAGGCCCGCACAAATGCATCATGTCTTGATGAGGACAGTCGACACACTTTTTGCTTCATAGAAATAGAGCCATTTCCTCAAAAGAAATAGGCAAATTTTACGATTATTCACAATCTAAGACATTTACCCTCTTCTATCACCGCCTCTGTCGTATCTTGAACCCATTTTATAAGCTGAAAATAATGAAGAAAATTTCTTCACAGAGATTTCTGGCTTCCTTCTCGAAGAAATTGCAAAGAACATGCGAAGCAGATTGCGTTGACTTTGAGCACACCGGGAGACTGGAATCTAATCTTCAGCGACAGGGAGTCCAGACTATCAGGATTTAAGGAAAATAACTAGGGCAAATGGTGTCAAAAAACCTCCAAAAATCTGCAAATCGCAATTTTCTAACAAGAAAAGACACTTTTTAAAAATAAATCTGATATTAAAGATGATATTCAGTACAAAAGCAACTCTTAAAATATGTAAAAAGCGTTCGTTTCGTATAAGTTTGCATTTAATTTCTGTACAAATAAAAACTACTGTATAAAAGGCAAACAAATTGTTAACCATAAAAAAATGTTATATAAAATTGTCTGAAACGTTTTTAGGGTCTCTTTTTTGCTTGATTTCTTGATTTTTCGATCAGAACTTGATGAAATACCTTCAGGCAACATGAAATCCCTTTCTGCAACCTTCTAGATTGTCTAAACGTCCACATGACTGACACTGTGAAGAAGAAACAAGGAAAATTGCTCACAAAACGCATTTCTTGCAAACAAGTAAAGACTCAAAGGAAAGATGAAGGCAAAAGTGAAATGGTGTTTTGGTGCTAGTCACTAGAATCTCAGAAGTTGATGAACTAAAGCAAGACATATTATGATATATGTGCCTTCTTGGCGCCCTATTATTTTTTTTCGAGATAAGCTTTGCAAATTATAGTTGAATTCAAAATAAATCAGGACACTTTTCTTATTTTGGCCCACCACTGAAAATTTCTTAAAATGTCCCTGAACTAAAGAGACGTCGACCCTTCACCCTGGTTGTGATGCATATGTGGATTGGACTCGAATCCTGACCTCACTGAGCTCCTGACACCAAGAGTGAACTTGATTATTTCACGAAACGACGGCACAGTAGCCAGGTACGTGGCCGAATTTAGGATAATCGTTCTTTCGGCGTCCCTGAAGCTCCTTACAGGGCCGTACAGACATTTTGTTAATAAGTATTGGATCTTGTTATGCTTGTGTCTCCCATGGTGGCTAAACATGCGAGTGACAAGCGAGCAACAAGTCCCCTGAGTCATTTGCATGTCGCGGAGACAAGAAATGTTTCTGTTGTCTCCTTGAAACAATTGTGTGTCTCTTGCTAGAAATTTTTCGCGTGCTACAAAGTTTCCGAGGTGGCTAAGTTGGGAGACACCGAGGGACATCAATGTTGCGCGCGGCATTCTCCAAGTTTAGCCAGGCCTTTAGTTACTAGACTGGAAACGAAACCATGCGGATCTAAGAAGAACGGAGCTCAAATTGTAATCACAAAAAATGCATCTGACTACTAATAAAGTTATCATTTCAAAGCAATACTTACCATCCCCTATTGAACAACAGCGATTATTTGTAAGACAGCAAATATGTAAGGAAAAAAAGATAGATATGAGGTTTCAAATAAGGTAGAAATATTAACAAGAAAGGTTTGTTCAATAATGAAACGATTTTTTCAACAACAATCAAGAAGTGCCAAAACAATCTGAAAGAAAATTCAAAATGATTACTTACACCCTATATAAGAACCAAGCCAAGCAAAGAACATGGAAAAAAGAAAAAAACATTACAGCTTTTAGAACAAGGCAGGGTCAAAGGATCAAGGGGCGATCATTTTGAGGCTGTTTGACAAGTACAAACGCCAGGAGTCAGGAGCCAAATCGCAAGGAGCAAGTGTTTCTTCTTAAAGAGGCAATTGATTGGTGGGAAAATGAACAAATTGCAGTAAACACAGATTATGTCATGGAGCAAATCTGTCAAGATAATGAATCCACAAATTAAGGTCCAAAACGAAGTGTGAACGCAGCTTTCTATGAATCAACATCTATCATCCCCTATTTGCAAGGGCAGCACCATGGGGCAGACTGGGGGACGTGTCCACCCCAGTTTTCTCAAAGATCGATTTTGTAATTCGCCTAAATTCGACGGTAGGAGGGGGCTGATGAGTCATTTTCTCATTTTCCTTAAATCCTTCCGCAAAAGGCCACAGACCCCATCATTGCTCACTATTCGACCCCACATTTTGCCGCCCGGCGACGCCCCTGGCTATTTGGTCTATTATAATGATAAGAAACTAAAGTTGCACTCAGGTTATAACTTTCTAGAAAGCTGACAAAACTTCACCTGCATTCAGTAAGACTTTGGTGAAAGTGAATCGGTCACTGTATCATTATGGTACTTTTGGAATCAAAAACAAAGAATTGAATTTTGTACTTTATAAAAATTGAATTGAATTTCATACTTACAAACTGTTTTTAATGGTAATATAGAACATGTGGAAGAAATAAAATTATATTAGGACTATGGCATGAAAATTAAAGTGTTTAATAAAAACAAGCGTCGGAAGAAAGTGAAGTCGTGGTCCGATTTTGGTCTGCCGCAAATACAATATCCATGTTTTTCTTGAAGGTTCGACTTCAAGAGGTAAGGTTGAACTGTATTTGAAGCGATTTATAGGAGGTAGATGATCAACCCCGCCAGCGGGCCTCGAACGCAATCATAATACAAAAGCGCATATTTTAACAAGGTTGTGAGGGCTTAAATCTAATGAAACTGCCATCTTAAACGTGAATCTATGAATCTTGGTTGAAATGCGTTGCTAGCGGAATTTCCCACCATTCATTGCGTAAAATAGCGTCGAACATCAGCTATCGTCTATCAACCAAGGCTATATTAGGGTTGAAGGATCGTAGAATAACTATGGAAAACGAAGTTATGATGCGTAATTTATCCGGGAGACAATTTCTTCCAGCGCAAAACAAATGAGAATCCACAAGTTTGACATATCAATTCAAATTTTTCTAAGAGTTGATTGGAAAAGATTGTTACAAAAAGATATGCAAAGTAGGCCTACTCACCACGTTAACTATCTGCAACGAAAGAAAATAATATTGTTTTAGAAACGGAAAAAGGAAAAAAAATTATAAGAGCATCGTACAACAAACAAACAAACGATCAAACCAACTATCAAACAAACAAACAAACAAACAATCGATCAAACAATCATAGAAACAAACAAACGATAAAACAAATAAGCAAACAATCAAACAAACAAACAATCGGTCAAACAATCCAAAAATCAAATAAACAAACAAACAAACCATCAAACAACCAAACAATCACACAATTGAACAAACAAACAATCGATCAAACAATCAAACAAACAAACAAGCAAACCATCAAAAACCAAACAATCACACAATCAAACAATCAAACAAACAAACAATCAAACAAACAAACAAACAAAAAAACAAACAAATAATCGATCAAACAGTCAAACAATTTTAGTTTCTAATAAAAAATTGCGTGCTCTGAGAACGATGCTAAAGGTACATTTCCTCTTCAAGATTTGGACGTATAACGTTAAAACTATTATCACAAAAGCTCCAGAAATGCGAAATAAGGTTAAACCAAAAAAATAAAAGGCTTACAGGCTGTTTTTTTGCAAATCCAAGTATAAGCATGAAAGGAAAATATTTAAAAATTAATGATTTGTGGATTAGGCAAAATTACATTTCAAATAGTAAAAAACATCAAAATTTTGAGCTGTAACTTATCCGGCTACTAAATAAGAAAATTATCCGGCTACAAAATATCTCAATTTCGGCTTGGCGGAAAGTGCGAGATAGGGGGGCGAAAACATTGGTTGAACTGGAGTTTACCCTTTACCTCACCCTCCCCGTCACACCTATGCACAGCGCGATAGTAAGAGACAATAGCGGCATGGAATGTTCTTCCAGCATTTACCAAATCTTCTTCCATGTTACTGATTCAGGATCGCTTTGGTCGCCCCGTGGTTTCCAATGCCAGTTATGACAATGCCATAGATGTTTAGGCGATAGAAGCGTCTATAGCGACTGAAACCTGGTTTGTCACTTGCTTGATGCTATTACAGCGAAAAAGAGATAATAGGGACAGGACAGCGGTATCATTCAGTGGTTTAAAAATTAAGATTCAGATTCTCTAAAAACTGAACGCTATAGCAAAATCATGGAGGCAAGGGCGCCGGAAGCAATGAAGGGCAACGGGGGCAGAAGCAACAATTTTGGGGCAAAACAATAGGAATTAAAAGAATTTGGCAATTTTTCCGAGGGTAGGGGGACAGCTGCCTCCGCAGCCTCCGTGATTCCGGCGCCCCTGCAGGGAGGGGATTGCATTAATATAACGCTGTTTTCTTCTTTCCCCAAGTATAAACTCAGTTTTTTAACAGAAAAAATTTTGATACTAACCCCGGCATGCCAAGAACATGCTTCCTGTTGATTCGCATCGTCCATAAATGCTCTTTTACATTGCTTGCAGACAACCACACTGGGCGACCTCTGTTTCTTGTTTGCAGTGCGGGGGGAAAGTGGGGGCAATTTTGACTCATCGGGGGAAACCTGATCCCTGCTACTCTTTGAACGGGTGTCAAAATCAGTGTTCCTTACAAGAGTTGGGGAGAATTTCCCAGGGTTCCTTTCGATTCTCTTCCACATATAATCTCTCTGAAGACTTCGTTCTTCGCGCATTGTTTTATGGGAATCATGTTTCAGAGTGATAATGTGTTTTTTGAGCTCTCGATCGTTGTCTCTCAGTTGTTTTACGATGATTTGTTTCCATTTCTGATTCATACATCCCTGGGCGATCTGATGCCTCCTAAGATCAAGAAACTTTAGCTTCTTGTTGCATCCATTACAGGACACGATCCGAAAATCACACGTTCTTGCGTGATCATCCATGTCTTTTCGTCTGCGTTTTATCGTGCAACCATTATTTGGGCATAACACTTTTTTCATCACACACAAAATATCCAGATGATTATCCAGCTCATGAAGTTGTAAAATCTCATCACAATTTCTTGGGCAGTACACAAGAAGCTCACCCACGAAATCCCTTATCTTAACTGAATCTTCGAAATTCCCTTCTATTAGCTTCTCAGAGCACGGGCAATGAATTAAACCATTTTTTCTTCGTTTGGCTATACATCCCTCACAAATAGCATGTTCGCAGTCTCTCAACCTTACGGCGTTCTGAAGAACTCCATGACAGTGTGCGCACAAGAGGTCATCTGGAATTTCCTCCACAAATTTAAAGACTTTTTTATCTTTCTTTGGCATGTATGTAAAATATCTGAAAATATTTATGAAAATATTATCTAAACTCACGCTCAAACTTGCTTATAAGAACGCTATCTTTCTGCTGTTCTTTTGAAATTTAAGCTTAGGCCCGTTTGGGACTTCCGCCCTGCTAAGCCTCTTTTTGAATTCTGCGGTTGCCAAGGTAATTCCATCATTGTTTACACAGCTGAGGAAATTAATCAACGTTATTGATAAAAGGCGTTCTAAAAATAGGAGAAAAGGTCCCAGTTAGCTCATTTAGACACCTTTACATGACAAGCCTTGATTTGGCCTGTTGCCTTTGGGACTTCTGACGCAATTTTCATAATTATTCAAATGAGATTAGTTTTTTAACACGAGACTTAGCTCAAGTCGCTAGTACTCGCTAGGATTTCAGAAGTACAACGAACTAACGAAAGCTCCAACGAAAGGTCCTTAATTATTTAGAAGTTTCATTTAAAAGCAAATTAAAGCTAGGGAAAAGCCTTTTTCTGTAATAACCTTTTTGCAGTCTTTTAGGAGGAGGGTTGAGGAGGGAAGGATAAATTTCTCTGTCCCCTTTTCACTCCTCCTCCCAGAAGAACTGCACGCAGACTAGTTTTCTAACTTCTACAGTATTTGTAATAATCCCCACTGTAAACCTCGTTGCGTTGCTATTAACTGAAAACTGAACTGAACTCCTATGAAATTTTGAAAAAAAGCCACGCACAACGTTAGCTTCCATTGGTTGGTGATAAGCAATGAAAGATTGCAAGCAGCCGCAGACATGTGCTTCCATTTAGATTTTTGTACGTCTGCGGAGCCGTGCGGGGCCTTTGCTGTCTGCAAAGCTGAACGAACTTCAACTTCTACGGCACCGTAGACCGCGAGACATAAGAACACAGGCAACGCAGACACTTGTTTCCATAATGTGGATGTTAAACTGCCACAAGCTTTGTCGCAGGCAGTGCCGCAGGTCATGCCGCGAGCCGTTAAGGCTATATGGAAACTAGACTTGTTATACCAGTCTTAGTTATCGCTAACAGTTATTTAACGACCGAACTCCAAACAGCTCAAACTAGAGCGAACTCCTCTTTGAGCAAACAGCTGTTTGGTAGTTGTTGTTGTTGTTGCTGTTTGCGAAGAGAGGGACTCATGTAATAAGTATATATGGAAACAGTCAATAGAAAGGAGGATCTCCATAATTCAAAGCCTTACATGGGATGGGAGCTTCAGCTTATAATCAAATAGGAAAGGTAAGCAAACAAAACAACGGTGTATCGAAAACGACAGAGTGACAATTGTTGCTCAAATCTGCTACAGCTAATTGAGAAACATGATGATAACAACATTCCTTATGAACATGTAACACTAACATTTTAAAGTGAAACCTCTGCAACCAGACAAAGGTTTTTCGAAGAATACAATAATACAATAGATTCAAACTAACACTGACAATTTAAATCAAGAACTGCCACATTACGATTCACATATGACACACCAATGTCATTTAAAGTGCTCGAATTCGTTAGTAACTCCTTATAATAATGGATACCAAAGGGTGCAGTTCTGGTAATCTTTTAGTCCTTTGCTGTGTTACTGTGGTAAAGATTACACCTCAGCTTTTTTTATTAGAAGGTAGTCTTAACGAACAAAATTTGATAGATATTTTGTGAATAAAAGTAATTGTTACTTGGCACTGAATTTCTGAGCTTGTTGTCGAACACGCTTATCATATTCTTGTTTGTTTTGACTGTGAAAAAGAAATTCTATGATTAATTATAATGATAATTTATCTTTAAAAAACTACTTGCAACCCAATGACCCTTTCAAAATAGAGGAAGGAAATTTCTTTTAAGTATATTTTGTTTAGCCAAGCACAATACATATATAGTCACAAGTTAGGATGGTGAAGGTGAAATGGTGTATAAGCACCAATCCCTAGGGTCATAGTAGTAGGTTAACTAATCGAGACCTCAATCCTGGCTGTAAGGCTGCTATTGCTGGGCTCAAACTTTGACCAAACTGAGCTCCTGACACTACAAGTATGCATGCATTGGTGAAATCACAACATTAACAGTATTGTTGCTACCAGTCAAAAAGCCTCTCGCAAAAACATGGCCTTCATTTTTGCATACAGTAGAGTTCATAAACGTTTCTGCAGATTATATCTATCAGTGGGATAATTGATGCAAGTAATGTAGTCAATATTTGATCTTTGCTTGTTTCTACTTCACCTTAGAATGATATAGAATGGGTGTTGCCCACCTTTTCTGAAGTGTGTGGCCCCCAGAATTTTTGTGGGGGGAACTTTGCCCACCCCCAAAGATATTTGTCCAACCAAGTATTGATCGCCAATGCTTGGTATACTTAAAAGCTTTTTGGTCTGACACTCCTCAGACTATAAATCTCAGGAACAGACTGCAACAGTTAGGAATTGATGAGTATCTGGGTATGAATTCCACTATAGCCAGCTGTTAGTTTGTACCCTGAGGTATGTCAGACCAAAAAAGCTTTGAAAGGAAGTATACTCGATGACATTTCTGCCCTTCATCACAATTTCATGTACAACAGAAAAAATTATCAAAAGCTTTGCTGGTACAATATGGTAGGTATATGATAACAAGACCCTTTTGGAGCCACTGGAAACTGACAAATGATCAAAAATGGAAAACTTACCAGAAAATTGTGTATGCTTCTGCTTGGGCTGGATCTCGAATGTTAGGATCATTAAGGAGATCTTGTATTCCAAGCAAAATTTGTTTTATAGTAACTGCAGGTCTCCAATCTTTGTCTTCATCCAGTAATGACAGACAGACAGTTCCAGATGGATAAACATTTGGATGAAAAAGAGGTGGGTCAAATTTACCTAAAGGAAAATGGCAACAACTTTTAAACAAACAGTACAATATTGCAATTTAATAGTTACCCGAAGTTTTCTGTAATGCAAACGTATTGCTATTGAGTAAAACTGCACTTAAAATTGCTATGAAAAATTCAAGCACTGATAGAGAGGCTAGCTGGAATTCTGAAGGGGGCTCCTGCCCCCCATGCCTCCCTGGCTGCACCAACCTTGCTAACAAAGTTAGGTTAGATATTATTTACTTACATTTTGGGGGTGCAGATGGATAATCATCTTTGAATATGATTCTTAACATGTAGGAACCACCTTCCCATGGAGTCTGAAAAACAATTGTAAATAAACTGTAGCAACGAAACATATCTCAAACAAAACTACAGTGTAAGTACAGTCGTTATTAAACTATGCACGTTGACTATTGGCATTGCGTATAACCTTCCTTTTTATATAAGCTGTATTATAACTCCTAATCTCATAATCAGAAAAATTTTAATGAATTGCATCTTTTTGTGAATTGCAATCAGAGAATTGCAATCAAATAATAATGGGCTTTTGTAGCCTAACAAAAATAACAGCATCAAGAGGGGGCACTGGAGGGTGAAAGGTGAAGGGTCCCTGATAACCACCTACCGTGAATCCTCAAATTACCCCCACTTAAATAAGCCCCCCCTCAAATTTGCTCCCACCCTAGAGCAAGAGATTGTTATTAAGCCCCCTCAAAATAAGCCCTCCCCTCAAATTAGCCCCCACCCTAGAGCAAGAGATTGTTAATAAGCCCCCCTCAAAAAAGTCCACACCCTTGACATGTTGGTGTTAGCTTTTTCAGTCCATATTGGCACTTTATCGAGTTATGAGGGAATAATGCGTTCTCTAAGCTGATGATAAATCATGCTTTCTTTAATAATTTTATAAGCACCCACCTCGTGTAAGCCGCCACCTCAAATAATCACCCATCCAAACTAATGAAAAATAATTAAGCCCCCAGGGGGCTACCAGCTAACCCAAGGAATTACGGTATGGGCTAGCACAACTGATTACATTACACCAGCGTCCATGCGCTCTCAACATACAATCCTCTCAACAGATACGAATCTGCCACTTCCAAGAATTGAAGATAATATTGAAGAATCTGAGCCTGAACACTTCGTAAAGGTCCCAAAAAATCTTGGTTACAATTTTGGAGAATCAATTTCAAAAATCGTAATTTTAATACTTACTCCTTTCTTTCCTGGTATGGCTAAAACAAAGAAAATAGCAATTAGATGGTAATATGCAGAGCACCCTATTACATAGACAAAAAGCTAAGGCTTTAGGGTTAGGGACCAGAATGGGATCCTTGCACACCATGCACTGAAGGCTATTGTCAGGGGTACCCAAGGCAGCAGGGGTGATTACTCCCTTACCCTCATAAAAATTGTGAAATTCTTTGATTTTTCTATTGTTTTACCCTGAAGTTGAAGTTGTCTTGCTTCCTCCAATGCTTCTGGTTATTTTCCAAACAATAGGGCTATTGTTTTCCATTGCTTTAGCCAAAATCGCACACCCAAGTTCTTTGGTGTGCACAACAAAGTTTCTAACCAGGGTTAGGGATTTTGGGTTAGGGTAGGGTTCTCTTTAGTTAAAACTTTTAGCAAAGTGGGGTCGCTAAAGTCCAGTGTGCACTCCATGTAGCCTATGCTGGAAATCTCTGGCATACTGGCACAGGGCATACTGGCACAGGTCTTTCAAAAAAAAACAATAGCCTAGACTATTATTTCAATTATAAAACAATAGATCTATTGTTTCTTTTGGCATGAAGTCTTATTTTGTCAGCGTATGTCCAGCATGGCGGTAACACGGAATGCACTCTGGGCTAAAGTGGGATATAGGGATGGATTCTGGTATTCTTTGGTAACAACTTCGCAAGGAAAGTGGGTCTTCTGAGTAAAGTGCATGTCTTCCTAGCACGTCTGCACAGTCTCTAGCATCTGTAGCCACTATGTAAAAAAAACATGTCAAATTGTTACCACATTCCCATGTCATCATATTTAGAGTTCCATCAGCATTTCTGCTTGGTTTTGCAACAAAACCCTGAAAAAAAGAAAGGAAGAAGTTAGAATAATGGTGTTACTACCTTGTTAGCCTTTGGACATGACAGGATGATAAACACCAAACAAACGATGCCATATGATATGGGCAATTAAGGAATTCATTTTAATTATAGCTAGGCCTATTATTAAAAATTTCATTAATACTCACAAATGGATGGTCCTTCCGCCAGCATTTTCTTTCCTCTGCTAACCTACCGAGAGCTATATTCGACATTGTAGATGAAATACAATTTTATGAGTCCGTGCACTCAGGATAACTAAAGATACACCCCAAAAATCGATTTATTACGCAGCAAACTTCACTTCTTTTTCTCTCCTTTCAACGCGCAACTTTGCCTTCCTTTTCAAAATCAGACAGCGCATGTGCAGTGCTCCCACTCAGCGTCGGAGATTTTTACCTACAGCGCATGCGTTTTTCCCCTACTTTCCCCTACGCCTGTTTTCTTTAATTTCCCCTACTTTCCCCTACATTTCCCTACTTTTCAATGAAATCCCCTACAATTCTGCAAGAAAATTCCCTGGTTTCGACCTCGGAGGTTTCAGAAACTCCTTATAATCGAGTAATTGATGAACTGTTGTACAGCGTCAATTGTTCCTTTATAGTGGTTCTTAAAACAAAGTTTAAGACAAGGACACCTTGCCCCCCCACGGGAGCCATTGAGATGACACTTTGCTACAACACTGGTGCTTTGTTCACATAGAAATTGCCGCTCAAGGTGAATGACACAGCAATATTGACCGTGTGTGAAAGAATTGATCGATTCTGTAACGAAAAGGGAATGGTTTTAGTCGCATTGAAAAGACTAATCAAGAATTCCACAATTTCTATGAATTTCCCCTACAGCTACCCATTTTCCCCGTAGGTTTCCCTACTCCCTACAACAACCTGTTTTCCCCTACTGTAGGGAATTCCCCTACAGTGGGAGCACTGGTCAATGGGTGGGATAGACCATAGACTCACGACACGAGTCTCTAGTTTACGCTCCCCTTATTTTGATTTGTCACTCCAACAGAAAAAATTCGATTCGCTCAAGAAAAAGGAAGGCAATAAAGGAGAGAAAAGAAGTGAAGTTTGCTGCGTAATAAATCGAGTTTTGGGGTGTATCTTTTGTTATCCTGAGTGCACGGACTCATAAAATAGGCAAATGCTGCAATCTGATTGGGACGACAATTTTTTTATGTCGCTTGCCAGTTTCAGAGCTGTAAGGACATAAGTCCCGCACTGAGCGATTCTAGAAACAGCAACAACAACAACGAGTGAAGTGGTGGGACTTATGTAGTGAGTCTAGAAAGACCACGCCATCTAGTATATCATGGGATAGACCACAGAACATCTGAAAATCGCAAATTTGCACGCTGCACGCTGCTCATGCTTCAAGAGCTCAAGTCCGATTCACGAATTAACGAGCAA
The DNA here is from genome assembly GCA_014526335.1 of Chrysaora quinquecirrha. NCBI lineage: Eukaryota > Metazoa > Cnidaria > Scyphozoa > Semaeostomeae > Pelagiidae > Chrysaora > Chrysaora quinquecirrha. The sequence continues at coordinate 2,430,297 of JACTAT010000061.1, read as the reverse complement.
GTTGAAAGAAATAGTGATGATGGTGGCAATAATGATGATGGTGGCGAAGATAATGTTGATAGCGATGGTGATGATTATCATGACGATGATGATGAAAATTATCACAATGGTGATAACGATTGGCTTCCAGGAGATGGCAGAAATTGGAATGGAACTGGAATTCGTCTTTCAGGTCTTTCAGATGATCATGGTCGCGATTGTGGTAATTATGTTGATCATAATTCTATTTATATATCACTTCAGTTGAATTGACATTTTTCGAAATCGGAAGATATCAAAGATCCGATGCGAAAATCGTGTAAACCACCCAAAAATTAGTCTTGGTGCAAAGTTTTAACATCTCAGCGCTTGTATTGTCGATTTTACGAGCGTTCAAAGTTTACGATTTTATAAGGGCTTAGACCGAGAGAAAAGTTTCACCAAGTTCAATTTTTGCTACCCTGGGTAAATTTTTGCGGTAAAAGCCTTACGAAATCGGGAAATCGGGAACTTTGAATGCTCATAAAATTAAGAACACAAGCGCTAGGACACTGAAACTTTGTACCCAGAGCTAGTTTTGGATGCTTTATAAGATTTTCGCATCGAAAATTCGATATCTTGTGATTTCGAAACATTTTAATGCTGTTGACTGTCTACCGAAATGATCTATGGTTATTGTGATCCTTGAGACCAATGCACTTGCAGATTTCATAAAAATATCAAAATCTTAAGCATTGTTTCAATAAGTATCATAAACCATTATAGCTACATTATACAGTTGACATCCGCTATCTCGAATCCCGTTATCTCGAACATTCGCTATCTCGAACCATTTTCGATTTTCCATGGAGGAAAACCTGCTCTTTATCTCGAACTTTGCCAAATTTTCTGCTAAACTGGATAAAGAGACAGGCTGAAAATATGGACAAGTTCGCTAAGCGGAGCAGGAATGGCAGCAGCTAAGTGATATGCTGCCCATGTATACAATAGATGAAGCTGTTCTCTTTCGAGATGTGTTGCATCGCCATTATCTCAATTTGAACAATAGTAGGGATAAAAGCAGATGAGCTTTGACTCCTACGTAAAAAATACCAGACTTGTTTGATGAAATTTGGGATCAGTAGCCCTGCATGTTAATAGGGGTTCCTTTTCTGACTTAAAAAATATAATTTTTTAAATTTATATGGGGCATCCGTTATTTCGAAAATTCGCTATCTCGAACAAATTCCAGTTTCCCTTGAGAGTTCGAGATAGCGGATGTCAACTGTACCGTGACGTAAGTATGCGTCAGCGTCGGCATGGTGTTAATTTGCGCCTATTCTGCTCACGAGAAATATACTAGAAAGGTTGTGAGTTCGAACCTGGATCCTTTTCGGGGAAATTTATTTCAAGGTTGCAGTCAACTTAACCACCAATCTTTGTTAAATCAGTGATTGTGTAGTAACCTGGGGGCATGAGTTACATGCTTACATCAGCAAAACAGCTGAAAAAATCTTTGACCTGCGCCTCCATCAATTCTTTTTTCGGTAGCCTTCTTTTTTGGGAATGTGTGTTTTTCGAAGCAATTCTTCTGAAAAGGGCAGGTTTTGAGGCTGTCCAAAACATTCTGCTATGAAAAGCAAGTTTTCGAGATTTTCGAGAGATTTACGGTTTGAAGTCCGAAAGCAGTCCGAAAGTTCGAAAGAGATTTCAATTATTCCAGTTGCCAGGATACATTCCACGAATGGGTCTGGGGACGAGGCAAGCAAGAATTTTGGCGCGAGAGTTTTCAGATTTCAAATTTCCTGTTTTTGAAAATCATGGATTCTGTTTATGGAAGCTTTCTGTTTTGAAAATTCGGAGGGTTTTGGAGATTCAGAAGAACGCACTCTAAATGATGATACAAAAATCATGACCATGAAAACGAAAACGCGAAAAAATCCGTAAATCTTCGCCAATCCTGACAGGCGTGGCTTATAAGAAAATTTTGAAAATATGCGTACATCATTTTCATGACAAAATTAAAAGATTAAAATAATGACATAACTGCTACAAAAGTTCAAATACGCTTAGGCCTGTAGCCCTACTGTAATTGTGTTAAACAGGGCGAGAAGACAAACTAGTGCAAAATCAATGAAAAATCAAGATTTGGAAGTACAGAAGTTGACACAAACTTCTTCAATCGATAAATAATTGAAGCTTTTCATGTTACGAAAAGGTAGTGCAACCGTTAAAATGCGGAACCGTTTTAACAACACTAAAACCGGGCGCAAACCGTGCCAACAAGTTGGTCAACATCGCCGCCCATATGTGACAACTTGCAGATTGTGCCCCAAGACTGATATTCTAGAACAAATACCCTGGGTATTAATATACCGACCTCGGAAGGATGGACGGCTGAGTTGACTGCAGGCTTGTAGCTAGAAACTGTCCCGAGATTAGAAGCCATTAGGCCGAAATATTCCGCCCCACCGCATCGAATATTTTTTCTCAGTGGTTCCACCTTTTACGGTAATATTCATTATTAATGAGAAAATATTTTGCAGTTTTTGTATGTTTGACAAAGTTTGAAAAAATAAGTTTTAGTGGTTGTTTACAAAGCAAAGATCTCGTTTTCAACAAAAACCCAGATGCTGAGTCAAAAGTTGTATTTCAGACATCAGATGTTTGTCGGCACATTTATTCTATCGCGTATTCGGGTATCGGTTATGGAATACTATAAAAACGAAACACAGTTTCGGAACTTTTCATCATCAAAAAATGAAAGACCGGCTAACGGAACGCTGGCTGGTGGAGAACTCAGTGTACGGACTATATCAATTATTTCCTTATATTCCGTAATTTCTTTGGTCGGCGTTTTAGGGAATGGCTTTGTATGTCAGATGATTATAAGAAGCAGAAGAAAATCGCACTTCAAGATTTTGCTGTGTTCATTAGCCCTAGCTGATTTGCTTAGTTCAATTTTGTTCCCTATTCTGTTCATACAAGATTTGTTAGCCCCAGTGCTTGGTAGTAAATGGTATCTTGGTTCCTTGCTTTGCCAATTGCTCCCTGCAACAACTCCAATGCTTCTAACTGCTTCAACTTGGTCGCTGGTAGTTATATCAATCGAACGATACAGGTATACTCTAATTGTTATTCGATTATTTCATACCCTAAGGTATTTTTTCCACCCCGGGTAATGTATGTGCAGTACAGTGGAGGGTATGCAGTACAGTGGAGGATGTTCAGTACAGTGGAGGGATATCATCAGTAAGGTGGAGGGTTTTCAGTACTGACTGTACTGTACTAATGATATCCCTCCACAGTACTTGGTAATAAACAGTACCCCACAGTACTGAATATCCTCCACTGTACTGATGATATCCCTCCAGTGTACTGAATATCCTCCACTGTACTAATGATATCCCTTCACCGTACTGATGATACCCTCCACTGCACTGAATATCCTCCACTGTACTGATGTCAAAATGCTCAATTTTGGCGCCATTTGTCTTATGTAATGAGTCGGTAGCTCTATGTAATTAAAGGTGTTTTTATTCTGCTAGTTTAATGCGTTATAATTTGGACTTCTCTCGCTATTGGCACCAAACATCCACATATTATGTGTAACATCCTAGTGTGTTTCTGGCTATTGTTTATTAACGTTTAATATGTATGCTAGAGGAGTTCGTTGATAGAAGGATAGGAATCAGTCACAAGAAATTGTGGTCTCATTCTATTGAGGCTTAGGCCCTCGGGCCTTGCCTCAGGCTGTGTCTCCCTCTCACTCCATCCAAAGAGCCCAACACGCTACACTTACGTATTCCATTTCAGCCCGACTGGAAACATTCATATAATAGCCTACTGGCCTTGCATGCCAATTTCAAACCGGGCTAACCGAGCTGAAATTCTAGCCCGGGCTGAAAAACCCTTAAAATCAGCTCCTAAATAAGCCCGGTACGAACAATACGGTTCGGGTAATAAGTTTCAGGAGACATGTTTCTCTTGCAGGGCTGTCAGATGGCCAGTTGCTGGTAGAGACAAAAAACGCATAACATTCGTCGTTTTGCTTGTTGTTTGGAGCAGTGCAGCAGCACTATCGGTTCCTTTAGCATTAACATGGCGGATACATGGGGACTTATGCGTTGAAGTCACTGATTATCTCGACGATAAAGAAACTTTCGTATACCTCATCGTGGCAACAGTAATAATCTGGGTTGTGCCTTGCATTATTCTTGCAATCGTTTACACAAGTATTGCTAGAGAGCTCAAAAATAGTGAATTACAACACGCGAATAACAGAGCAGTGGTGAAAAAGATCAAACAAAACAGGCATCTAGTAAGGATGTTTATACTCCTTGTTACCCTGTTCTCACTACTGTCTTTTCCCTACGCTGTGTTTTTCTGCGTCATCAGATATATCAAGACATTCCGCCATGACTTGCTCAATGCAAAGCGAATCCAAGAGTTGATTTTATGGAATACACTGTTATTTGTATCATGCCTTATTAACAGTGCTATAAACCCGATAATCTATGCGAAGATTTACTCTGGAAAAGGCCGAGCTATCCGGATCTGTTGCCTTGGACTTAGATCAAGCTTCCGCACGATTAGATCAATAGCAAGAGATTACTCGATGGATGCTATTCCAACTGGTACAAAGACCAATACGATGCAGACACACGGTGAATATCGAGCACAAAGTGACCAACAACAATCAGACAACATCCTATTTGATTCGGCATTCGAATTACGAACAACTTCCTTATAACTGCTGTTTAAAAACACTTCGTCTTATTTATTAAGGGAACTAAATTACGTAGGATTAAGCACAATTAAATAAAAATGTCTGAAGTTAAATTGAAAAGTTATTTATCACAATATTTGCGTTTTCTTGAGATAAACGTGGAGTATTCCTGCATGAAAGCCCTTAGATACGGATGCTAAAATTGGCACTGCATGCATGAACTGAGTAGATATAATACCTGAGTCGCAGTTATCGCTATTGAAAACAATCGTCTGGACGCTAAAGCTACCAAAATCATCGCATTAGTCATGATAGTCACCACTTATCATGACAAGCCTTTGATATTTAGCAGGGCAACGTTTCGGGAGGGATCTGTCTTCCATCATCAGGCAATGAGAATGGTTTTTTTCCTATTCATTGCAAAGGTCAGATCGAAAGGTGTGAAATTAACCAGACCTGCGAGGAAGCTCCTACCAAAATCAGTTTGGGCGATCTCGGTTTGGTGTTAGTCTCGGTTTGATGTGCGATAGCTGGGACTCAAGTAAGAAGTCTATGTACTGTGCACTGTCCGGCAATTCTGCAACCTCGTTTCCAGGATGAAAGGAACGCTAACGCTACGTGACGTAAAAACTTCGCCATCTATACCCTGTTATCGGCCTGCTTGTTTCGAAATTTGATTGCTGCTCAAATTTTAGAAATGAGACAATCACTATTTCACATTGGACTAGCTGCTCAAATCATAGACAAGATCAAATAACGTCACAATTTCATGAGATAATTGCACCGAAATAGGCCGAAAAAATCGACCAAAGTTTTGGAGGTTCAGAAGAAAACGCCCTAAGCTTCGAAACGTCCTAGCAATTCAATTCAACAGCGATAACCGCGACTCCTGGAGTAAGTCCAGGTCATGGGTAAGAGCCATGTGGCGAATGGCAAATCAGGGTTACTTTATCATAAAAGTGAGTATATTGTAGTAGAGATAAAAATGAATAATGTTTTGTTTTCAAGTACCAAAATAACGTTCATGTACCTCTTGTATTTTCTTCACCCATTCCATCGCATATCCCTCCGGATCTTCCAAGTAGTATGTGCGAGACGGCTATGAAGGAATTTAGAAAGATGAATAAGCTACTAGGAAAACGATGGTGATTGCTCGGGGGTTGTCCTGGAATACAATATCAACATCCCAGGTTATGTCTGTGAAGTACAGTGGATGGTGTGCAGTACGGTGGAAGATATAACAGTACAGTGAAGGGATATAATCAGTACCGTGGAGGAATATCATCAGTACAATGAAGGGATATCATCAGTACAGCGGAGGATATACAGAACAGCGAAGGGATACCATCAGTACGGTGGAGGGATATCATCAGTACGGTGGAGGGATATAATCAGCACCGTGGAGGAATACGATCAGTACAATGAAGGGATATCATCAGTACAGCGGAGGATATACAGAACAGTGAAGGGATATCATCAGTACGGTGGAGGGATATCATCAGTACAGTGGAGGGATATCATCAGTACAGTGAAGGAATATCATCAGTACAGCGGAGGATATCATCAGTACAGTGAAGGGATATCATTAGTACGGTGGAGGGATATTAGTTTTGTAAGTCAGTCATCACTGTACTGAACACCCTCAACTGTACTGATGATATCTCTCCACTTTACTGATGATATTCCTCCACCGTACTGATGATATCTGTATCCCTCCACTGTACTGAATATCCTCCGCTGTACTGATGATATCCCTCCACTGTACTGCACCGACATTATCCGGGATGGTCAAACACAAAGTGCCATTCTCGGAGCTCTGGGAAATTTGATAGTTTAAGTAAATTAACTTTCCTTAGCTGAAAACCTTTCGCGTGACACTGCTTGGTGTAAACCTTGGGAAAACCTAGTCGTTTATTATAAGTTTTTAGCTCCTCACTCTCTGTGCACTCTTTTGTGGGGATATTATAGTATTTTCACGACAAAAATGGCTTATCGCTTGGTGATACAGAGTTTTGTAATATGAGTTGGTCGCTCTTTAGTCGTACCCATCACTCATTTTGTTCAACTTCATCCGCACACGCAAGAGGGATCATCGTAGCCAATCATTACTTCGCTTGCGGGCTGGCGAGAGGATAGGACTTGCCTAGTCAGGGAGGGGACTCTCAAAGCCAACAACCGCTACAGAGGGCAAAGTTTCTGAGTCGACGTTTGGAATGGCCATATTAGGAATACTTTAAGTTATTTGTAGGAAGTAAGGAGGAGTTAGCCATATATTATTTGCGTACTTACTGTATGCACGAAGAATATCTTAAAGCTTTTAGCTTCAGGCCTCAGATCTTTGGTCCTGAAATGCAATAAAAAGATATTAATCACAGTCATAATGAGCAGTAATGATACTACACATTAACCGGATACAGAAATCGTATTCTATTATAATAGAAAGTACCTTAAAATGCAAGTTATTTAACAGTATTCACTCTCAAAACTCGACTATGGATTAGCTCGAACTCGAGAGTTCACGTCAACTTATCGAGGCTAAAGTTTGTTTATATGGAGCAGGCTGGCGTGGCCTGTTTGCGAGCTGGCAATCCCTCAGCTGAAATCTAAGTAGCTGGATAACGGTTTATAATCTTGATTCTTCTTTTAAAATCATGCTGGGCTTGCTGATCCTGCCCATCTAGTGCTGAGATGCAGCCTGTCAAGTCAATTGACTTTTCCATATAAAGGCAAGAAACAGGCCGCAGTGATCCGCCACAAAAGCACAAAGGCCCGGACTTGCTATGTACTGGCTCATTTGTGAATCAATCATATAAAACCGAGCTTGCTGGAAGAAAGGTAGCTCGCTACAAGTACTGGGCTATCTCACTTCATATAACACGGCCCTAATAACATAATTTACTTCACTGTGTGCGAAATTACTCTAGATCCCGAGGGGACGGAAGGCTAAGGGCTCTAAGGTGTACGTCAGTAAAAGCTTGTCTTTCGGCAAGAATCTCTGTTAAAGCAAGTGAATAAATTTAGGATTCTTACAAAATACTTGACGAAATCTTAGAATTTGATAATAAGGGGGGGGGTTGGAAAAGCGAATGGGGTTAAAAATTTCCAAAACTTAATAGAAGGGGCCTTTTATTCGGGCCCCCTTTAGTACATTAGCATAAAGAACAGTATTGAATAGTTATTAATAGACTATAACTTTTCGAATAAAACACAAAGTACCAAGGTATTTCTCCTTTTAGAACCATTGCAGTAGGATCCACGTAAAACAAATGCGGTCCTTCTGTTAATAGCAACTGTCTTCGCTTGGCAAACAGTCCCTGTAAAATAAAGAGATAAGGTCTTTACAATCATTAACCATGGTTAGTACAATGGTAAAGGGTTTTATGGAAATATCTGTAGGGTTGGAGACTTGTAAAACTAAAATGGTGTAACAAGCGCCAGTCGCTAGATCTCTCAAGTAACTGAACAAATGACAGGTCGAAAATTTGAATCCGATGATAGCTTATGGGGAAAGGAAAGAAAATTTCGAGAGAAAGAAAGCCTGCTTTCTTCCATAATAATCATAACCTTTAAACCTCGTTGTGTTAGTTATTAGCAAAAAACGCAAACAATTCGAATAACCGCCTTTTTTAGAAGGGTGTTTATTATGAGGGGGTTAAAAAGAGGAGCATTTTGTCGTTTGACACTCACACTCGATCAACATGCACCAATCAGAGACTGAAGTCGAATAGGCATTGGTTGGGATACAGCCCGGGGGGGCACTGTGTATAATTTGGAAACTGGGGACGTGCCGCCCGGAACGGTATCGATTTTCACGATTTTGGTGTAAGGAGGGTGTCAGTTTTCACGATTTTGTTATAAGGAACGGTGTAGATTTTTCAGAATTTGTGTAAAGGAACGGTCTAAATTTTCACGATTTTTATGTTTGAAGAATATACAGTCGGTTATACATGTTCAAAAAAGTGGTATAAGGTCGGGTATGTGTTTGATGCTTGGGCGGCACGTCCCTTACAAAATTTGATCAAGTGCCCCCCCGGGGGAGGGGGTTACAGCAGGAAGACCAATATAATCAATTAAAGAGTTAAAATGAGAAAATAAATTCTTTCTGTCTATACAGAAACGGCCTTTTGGTTTTGATGTGGACGGATTCCAAAACTTCTAACCCCGTTTTTTTCTATTTACAAACCAAGGCAGGTGTGAATGAATGTATTGGTGATGAGAAGCTGAGTAGTAAAAATCAGTTCAAAGAAGAAAGCAAATCATTCCTTGGTATAGTAAAACAGTATGAATAATTAAAGACGAACACCCCGTGAAGGAGAACAGTGAGCATTTAGCAAATATTGGAGATATTTAAAAAAATACTTGAGAAAGTTTCATATGTTTAACTGATTTTGTCGCAGCCAAAATAAATAGTAGCAGAGTATTGAATTAATAATAAGGTTACCAAAAGCAGAATAATTTGTTAAGGAATGATTTGATGGTGATTTTTTTTAAGTGGAGTATTAATATTAATAGTAAAATATATGAAATATATAAATAATATAATATAATAATAATGATAGCAAATCGGAATGGTTAATTTGTTATCGATTAGTCAAAGGTTCCGAAAAATTAGGAAATACGTCAGATTATTTAGCCTCTCTTTCTCTTGATACTGAAACAAGCACTGGCTCTAAGAGCAACCAAGGGGTCATTCTAAGTAGTAAGGCACACTGTCATTCTAAGTTACTTAGAGGTACACTGTTACGCACTTCTTAAAGGTTAACTGTCAGTCTAAGTTACTCAAAGGGACAATGTCATCTAAGGCTACTTAAAGGTACACCATCGTTCTATATTACTTAAAGGTACACTGTCACTTTTAAGGGTTCACTGTCAACCTAAGTTACCTGAAAAGTACACTGTCGCTCTAAGCAACTTGAAGGTGCACCTTCGATCCACACGTCTTAGAGGTATACTATCATTCTAAGCTATACAAAGTTGCATCTTCTTTCCACAATACAAAGGTTTTGTGCTTTTGCTTTTCATTACTACTTAAAGAAAAGCTGTCATTCTAGAATACTTAAGTAGTGAAAATGACTGTTTTCTTTAACGTAGTCTAGGATGACTATATGTACTCTAAAGTAGCTTAGAGTGGCAGTATATCTTTAAGTAGCTTAGTACACGAGTGGATTTTGTCATATTTACGTCATCATAAGTAAAGTACTTCTAAACTTTTCTCCCAGTCAAGAGGGCTTACCACTGAAACCCCCATAAAGGCATTTCTTGAAAATGATACGGTAGCTATTTATTCTGCTTCAGAGAACAGAGAATGAACAGTAGTCCGTTTGAAGATATGAGGTCTTGATATAAAAGATAAAAACAGCCTTCTTTCGGTAAACGCCTTCCCCTTATAACAGCTGTGCTGGCTTATAAAGATAATGTGCAGTTCTAAAATTTTCTTTAAAAAACCCTGAATGTTCAGTGAATGTTTGACAGAAGTAAAACTGTTTGGTGAAAAAATTTGTTCAGGGATGTGTTCAGTTCATTTGGCCACTCAACTAAACAACCATTAAACATTCATCCGCATGTGTATGTGAATAATTTGTGGCCGCGTTCTCAATTTTCAAAAATCTCGAATTTCGCGCCAAAATAACTGCATGAAAAAGAGGTTGAAAATGTTCAACAAATGTTCAGTTCTTTTGACCACTCAACACTCTCAGGATTAAACATGGCGTACAATGTTCATTGGCATGTTCAGTGAAATTTTCAGCTCATTTGCTCAGGGCCTGGCAACTCAAAAATAAAAAATATTGAATTAGAATACTGAATGATTCTTACGTCATAACTGCTTCCTAAGTCTTCACAATCCGCAGATGTCGATGGTAGATACGGAAGAAGTTTTGGAGGCTTTTGTAAATGAAGATTCTCCCAGTCAGTACCTAAAGAAACAAATTAAAAAGTATTATAATTCCAGTATCTATAATTATGCTATGAAAAGAGGAGCTCTCAAATCTCTGCAAATCTCAAATGTTTGACCAACAATGTTTCGATTTGCCAGCGACTAAAGGCCTGGCTAAACTAGGAGACATGTTGTGCGCGCGCGGCATTGTCGCCCTGACATGTCCCCTCGATGTCTCCCAGTTGACATGTCCACATGAACTAAGGATCTTGGTAGCGCGCGACAAAATTCGTAGCGAGAGACACGCAAATGTTTCTTGCAGACAACAGAAACATTTCTTGTCTCCTCGCGCGCGACATTGATCTCCCTTCGATGTCTTCCAATTCAGCTACCGCGGAAAATTTGTAGCGCGCGACAAAATCTGTAGCAAGAGACACGCAAATGTTTCTGGAAGACAACAGAAACATTTCTTGCCTTTGCAACTCGAGAGACATGTTGCTCGCTTGTCACTCACATGTTTAGCCTGGGAGACACACCGAGGAGACACACCGAATAGCGTAGCGCGCCACATGTCTCCTTGCTTTAGCCACAGCTTAGTCCACAAGAAAAGGGTACCTACCTGCAACAAATTCATGTGCCTTTAGATTCGTATAACCACCCATTTCTTCACAACCTAGTCTTTTTGTTGGGTCTAAAACCTTCAATAAGATTCATCATGTCATTGAAAAGAAGCTTATAGGCAAGATTTTTATGTCAAATACCGTGAAATTCCGGATATACGCAATGGGCTAAAATTACTTCAGCTCCAGCTGTTGGTATATGAGGCTATTTCTTTGCAAATGAAGGGTTATTGGTGTTAGACATCTTAGGGCAAATATTCTAGAGACCAAGATTCCGAACCCGGATTTTAAGGTGGTCAATCTATACCGAAGCCAAAAAGCGTTGATTAAAAGAGGTTGTTTTCTAGATTTAAATCTGCCGCTGATTCTATTGGCCATCTTTATTAATTTTGTATAATTTCGATCCATATTTAGGTTTGTAATCATCGCAGGTGACACTATTAGAAGGGTTGAAAGCTCATCAACCGTCTGACTCGAACATCAGCTCAATGCAGTTATGCAGCTACGGAGGAAGGAATAATGTTTTCAAGCGCATATATTTACCAATAGTTGTTGTACAAGATCCTTAGGACACTCAGGAAATCCATCTGGGAAACTGAATTCCAGCTTGATTATCTTTTGAAACGTCTGGTATTCATTGCTGAAAAGGAAAACAAAATGCAAATAGGACTTTTCAGTATTCATGGTCTACAAATGTTTGTATATAGATTTTTCCACAAGTGGCATACCACAATTGAAAGGATTTGAACCCAAGACTGCATTATCAGAGAGCCAACGACGTTTCAACTGAGCTATAGAGCTCAATGAAATCGCCGAGTAACTCTCCAAGTCATACAGCACAAGGCTCTCATCCCATTTTGCTTTTTTCGTGTTTCGGCTATGTTGAGCCTTCTTCAGCACTATAACTATCTATATATAGTTGTCACGAATCGCAAACACAAGGATAGATTTTTCCACAAGTGGCATAGCACAATTGATTTGGATTTGAACCCAGGACTGCATGATCAGAGAGCCAACGGCGTTTCCGACGGGATAGGATGAAAGCCTTGGGCTGTATGACTTGGACAGTTACTCGGCGATTTCATTGAGCTCTATAGCTCAGTGGGAACGTCATTGGCTCTCTGATTATGCAGTCCTGGGTTCAAGTCCTGGGTTCAAGAAACATTCGATACATGTGCAAACATTGAACGGGGTGGGTTCCTAAATCTTGATTGTTTGCAGTGATAAAAATATTCCAAATGGAAAAGTTCATTAGCGATTCTAACTTAGGTAGTATAAGTTCCTTAAATTTTTAGGCCTTCTTCATGTAGGTTCCTTGCAAAATGGTTCTTTATAAAAAGCGTGTTTACATGTAGATGTATGAGTTACACAGATATACTGAAATAACACCAACCTTGCTCTGAACGGAGAACGTCCTGCTGTTAATTGGTAAACAATGCACCCAAGAGCCCATAAATCTGAACTGAAAATGAAATTATCAATGTTATAAACACAGGAAGAGAAAGCTCAATAAGATTCCTTAAATATTATTAACAAATACTTAAATAGTAGCTAAGAAGAAGGCATGCGCCTTTGAGACGCAAACAGTCAATTAGGAACCAAAGAGCATCACCGCCAAGCAAGTTCTGCTAGAGCCCTTATCACACTGTAAGCCATCCCACAATGATAATTGAGCTTCAAGCTGTCAAAACCACTGACACATCAAACAATCAGCTATCGGTTTCGCCCAATTTCAGGACTCATCAGCACAGCTAGGTTTGAATTACTTAAATCTTCGATGTTGCCCCTGCCTCGTATAAGCCCCCCCGATTAAGTCTCCAACCTGAGATCTGCAAATGACACCCCACCTCATAAAAGCCCTCCCCCCGACTAAGCCCTCAACCTGGGACAAAAAGTCATTAAAAAGCCCCAACCCCTAACATTTGTCTTGTTCTTGTTCATTCTCTCGAGTTTCTCCAATAGCCTCATTTCTGTTGAAAGAATTCTCGGTTGAAAATGGATGGGAAATTAAAGCGTTCAAATGAAACTTCTTATAAGCCCCCTCCAATCAGCCCCAGCCAAAATCAATAATCCCCAGGGGCTAATTCCCAGATTTACTGTTTCTATTTTTTAAATAGGCAGAAGACGTTAATACCGTTAATACCTTTTAAAAGCAACTTTATCTGTTAATAATTCCGGTGAAACATATTCAGCAGTGCCAACAAATGAATTAGCTTTTTTGCCTGGAAAAGAAAGAGGAAAGCTGCTTGAATCATTGAGAAATGGATTACTATTGCTCGATGCAGCAATCAGACACCGAATCAGTTAATCAATAATACATTTACAATCATTCAAACATTCAACAATTCATTCAGTTAGTCATTTAGTCATTTAATCATTCTATTCTATCATTCAATCATTTAATCACTGAATCAATCAATCAATCAATCATTCAATCATTCAATCATTCGAGGTTTGAAACATTCATTCAATAATTCAATAATTCAATCATTCACTCAATCACTCATTAATAATTAAATCGTTCAATCAATCATTCAATCCTTCAATTACTATTACTATTGCTCGATGCAGCAATCGATCACTAAATCAGTTAGCCAACGAAATACGAAACCATTCCACCACTCAATCGCTCAATAACTCAATCATTGAATCATTCAATCATTGAATCATTCTATCATTCGATCTGCTAAACCCTGAACGATAATTGTTTTTTTGGCAATTGCTTTAAGCCCTATTTAAAGAACCTATATCCGAATTATGGTATAAACTTAGATACATTAGATCCTAAACAAGACAGGTACGTTGAAAAACGTAGGTTCTTATGTAAGGGATATCAGTATATTTAACAGATCCAGTCTTCAACTTACTATCTTTGCTCAGAATCTTTGAAGTTCCAAAATCAGTAATGAGAATATGCATATCTTCACCGAATAATATATTTTCGGGTTTGAGATCTCTACAAAAAGGTACAACGAGAAATAGTTGCAGTTTTTATTCTATTTCTAGCCTAAGGTTACTAAATCGACTTTACATTCTACATTCTTTACATTCTAAGTCTACTTTATATTCTACTTCTCTGGATGCATATAGCATATAGCAGGGTGTAGCCACACAGGGCGCTCATAACTACCGACCAGGTACCCATTTATACACCTGGGTAGAGAGAGACACGTTTGCGTTAGCAACTTGCCCAAGGTTGTTGTCTCTGCAAGCACAATGGGAAAGATCGTGTCTCGAACCCACAGCGTTTTGTTATGAATCCTGCATGATAATCGATGCGCCACAGAGACCACACACGAACCTAGCACCTAGGGTCTTCAATCGGTATTAATAAATATATATGCGAGACGTTCGTAACAATAAAACTGGGCCGATCTCGGAAAGATGGACAGCTGAGTTGACCTTACGATCGTGACATGAGCGCCTTGACCACTAGGTAACACCACCTTGGTCCTGTGACATAAAGGCAGAAGGAAATCATGGTATGGATTTAGAAGAAGAGAGAGAGAGGAAAAAAGAGAGAAGCATCAAATGTCAAATCTAAGCATACAAAATACCTGTGAATGATGCCTTTGCTATGCAGATACTCCAAAGCGAGAATTATCTCGGCTGTGTAGAATTTTGTACATTGTTCATTGAAAGACCCAAGCTAACAGAACGATACAAAAAACTTGACTTAAGTAACTTTAAGATCCGGCTAAACGATCAAACATTGTTTGTCAATCAAACATTACATGATTCGCTAGCAATGTTTGAACGTTTGGCCACGTCATAAAACATTTCTTGATAAGCAAACAATGGAAAATTTATGCACGATATTTCTGGAAAAGTGAAAAAACCAGGCAAAAAAGCAAATAAACAATGTTTTGCGACGTGGCCACGCGGTATAATATTTTGCCTGACAAACAAATGTATAATTTTAAAACGATTAATTATTGTTTGAGGTTAAGTGTAAGAAAACCACTGACACCTCAAACAGTCAGCTACAGACCGTTTTGCCCAATTGCAGGGCTCATCAGTGCAGCTAGACTGAGTGAGGACCTTAGCCTAACGTTGGACTAATTATTGTTTGTCAAACATTTCAAATTTGCTTGATTCACAATGTTTGAACATTTTTCCTGTAAACGGGGTCTCAGAAGGATTATCATTGGTAGAAGGCCTAAAACAAATAAGCCTTGCTCTCATATGTCGTAAACCTGATCACAGACAATCGGCGACCGTCGATTTTCTTGTAGGTGATCATCGCCGATGATCGCAAGAAACAGACTTTTTGGTTCATCGGCGATTTTTGCAAATCGTCGCTGATCATTGAAAATCCATGTTCTCATAAATCGCAAGCATCGTAAGACCATGTGCTGAACTGAGGGCCTAAATCGCTACACTTAGGCTCCGTTCAAGAAGAAAACAGGGATGCTTGATGGCACATCTTTGATGGGAATGACCATGGCCCATAACTTAATGGACGGTCGAAGATTGGGAAAGTGGACAGAAGGACATGCGAAAAATCCTGTCATGAAGTTTCAAAGGCTGAACTTTACAGCACGTTCTGTACGAATGT
This sequence comes from Chrysaora quinquecirrha, assembly GCA_014526335.1. Classification (NCBI taxonomy): domain Eukaryota; kingdom Metazoa; phylum Cnidaria; class Scyphozoa; order Semaeostomeae; family Pelagiidae; genus Chrysaora; species Chrysaora quinquecirrha. Next base: position 2,414,557 of record JACTAT010000061.1, on the reverse strand, counting down.
GTTTACTCGAAGTCGAATTTGGGACGCTACTGAACAATATGTGTGATAAGCTGTTGTTAGTAGTATTGTTTTAATTACGCAGTAATCTTAATTAGTTAACACAACAATCAGCGATTCCCTTTGTAGAAATGTATATAAGTGGGATTTCGCTCATTGTTACTTAGTTCTAGTTATCACGAGGCTAAAAGACCCGCGAAGTCAAGGCAAAGATAAAAGTAAAGATAGAGAACTCTACTCAACGTTTATAGGTCGTGAGTACCTTTGATTATATGCGTATTAAGGGCGCATAGGATATTTAGATAGATACATTTGGTATCTGAGGAGTTTATTCCTGTAGGATCAGCGACGCTAGATCTACAGTGTGTTATTCATTGAGTATTTGTAGTTAAGAGTTACTACATTGAATATTATACCATGGTCGCCGATTGTCTGCGACATATGAGAACCAACGTATACATTTTGATGACTCTTATATGTCCTTCATACCTTGTTTATGTAAGGCAGCATCTCTCCTTTCTTCGCAAAACTCAGGCCATAATCTAGGCTGATTAAGGGAGCAATATATTTGTTATGTCTTGAAGACTTAATATGAATTTCTGTACTTAATGGCAGGTCCTTTAAGTAGGAAAAGTTCGGATTTTTCGAGGGAACGCTTGGTCTTGTCTTCGCAATAATTCTTTTTTTACGGCAGACGGTTGTTTGGTTAAATCAAATTTCCAGCTAGTAATGCTACTGTATTTCCTCGAATAAGCACCCTCCCTCGACTAAGTGCCTCCTTAGGATTGAGCTGTCCATCGGGTTGGTCCCAGACACTTCTTTTATAGCGTACGAGGGGCGATTCCCTCTTTGAAAATCTCGTGCACCTTTGCTAGAAAACCTATTGTTTTCACAGAAATCTCTTGGAAATCCTTTTGCTTTCATAAAAACCTCGTACACCTTTCTGAGGAGTGAATTGCCCCTCGATAGTGTATGTGCAAGCTCCTGATGAGAGGAATCCAGAGATACCTTTCCCAGTAGCTGCAAAACTTTATTTTGTTAAAAACTTTGGTTTATTCATAATTTTAAATGATTGCTCCTCTTGGAGAAGGATTATAAAGTAAGTGCTCTGGATGCTTGATCGAGAAAACGGTATTCAAACAGCGGAAAATAAGCTGCTGAAATTAGAAATAGGAAAGAAATACCAGAAGACGAAAAGAGGGTCTTTGAAAGGGTGAGAGGAGTTGTAAATTCCTCAACTTCTTTTCCTCTTCTAATATCCCCTAGAATACCCCCTTAAAGTTGACAAAAAAGTTTTTGAAAGGATACATAGGTTTTCTTTGTCTTGGAAAGTGAAATAAAGTCTGACAATAAAAGGATGATTTGTCATGGCTAACGCTTCTTTTTCTCTTGAAACATAAGCAACTTTCTTTTCTCTAATAATGTGACGTTTCTCTAAAACTTTCACTAGAAATAAATTGGAACAAAATGAGCACATACATTCGCACATATCAAGGCTGTGTCTGGCACAATATTGGACATGATAATCATGATAAGCCTTTGATATTTATAGGGGCAACGTTCTAGGAGAGCTCCATCATCGTCAGGCAATGGGAATATGGTTCCTCTATCTGACCATTGCAATAAATATTTCTCATTGCCTGCTGATGGGAGATGCAGCTCTCCCAAAAGATTGCCCCAATAAAGATCAAAGGATTTTTATGATAAGCAGTGATTATCACATCTAATATTTTGGGACAGAATGAGCATTTTTTTCTTAACTTAAGTTCAGTACCAAAGTTTAATAGAAGGATAAATAGTCAATAATCTTGCAATAACATACTTGCAAATTTCTTTTCAGTTGCTAATTCTTGTACAAGGTAGACCTGCAAAGAAACATTATCAAGACAATAAGCAGTATATTTATTAGTTTGTCTAGTTAAAACAATTTATCAATGTGCCACTCCTAGAATGAAAGAGAGATGTTGTGGCCAAGTCATCAAGGCAAGCTGGCTCAATGCAAAATCGGCTCATAACCAAGTCGGCCCACCCCTATGGACAAGTTGGCCCACTGCAATGTTGGTCCAAGATGTTAGTTATTTACTAGTTCTTTTGTTATGTGTGGGGATATTAGGGGCTGCCACTCCCAAACCCCCAATATAACAGTGTGCATGTACAATAACATGCACAATTTATTATATTCTTGTGGGCCAATTTAGTACATGCTGATGAGCCGACTTGTCTGACACACGATGGGCCGACTTTGTAGTGGGTTGATTTGTCCTGTTACCATCAAGGCATTTGGCTCACAATTTGCAGGTCCAGGGTTATGTATCTGGTCAGGGCCACTCCCTTCAAGCCTACAGTCAACTCAAATCAGTTCATCCTTACTAGGTCAGTAAAGGAGAAGTACCCAAGTATTCATTTATCCCCGACCTGCAAGTCAGCTTTGCTAACTAACTACCCATTGTTTTCTATAAATTGCTTAAAATTTCACTTATTATTTTCATACTTACTGTAGAATACGACCCTTCTCCAAGTATTTTGATGAATTTGAAATCATTCTTTGATTTCTTTTTTGGTGGATTAGGATTTTGTGAAGAATTAGAAGTTTTCTTTTCATCAGCTGCTCCACTGTTAGATGCATTCTTTTGAGGCTTTGATTCCTACGAAATATTTAAAATATACTTTCTATTTAATAATTCCGATGTTTGTAATAAATTGTATTTCTATTAAACAAACATGTCTGAATTTTATTTATATTTTTTGGAAAAGAAACACCAATTCATAAGCAACTAGAAATCAATATGAACCCATAAAAGCCTACCTCTTGCTTTGAAGCTTTCTCGTCCATTATATTTACCAGCTGCTTATTACTAGGCTTGATCTGTTTCTGTTTCTACGAAAACGCCTTTGGCCCTTTTTGGCTAGGCCTTTTTCTCTTTCTGTGTACAGCTATTCAACTTAAATTGATCATTCAGTTGACTTTCAGGCGAGTAATAATTACACAATTTTATGGTTTAATATATCTTCTTTCATTCAATGCACTTTATTTGCAATAACTTCAGCTAATAGTTCGTAAAAACGATTTCAAAGATTGATGAACTTTTCGTGACTTTGTCCGCCATGTTTGAAAGAAAAAAGAAATTTTCTGGATCGAGGCAGAATCATTCATTTACTGCGTAGCACAACCTCTGCGTTGGAATAAATTCGTATCCCAAACTTTGTCTATTGTATACATTTTGTACTTTCAATGACGTCATAAAACAAGGAAAGTTTGAATAAATATGTATTTAAATGGCGTTTTAGGTCTCCGAATACAAAAAATTAATAGCTATGTAACAAGGCTTGATAAAAGTGAAGGGCGAAAGTGAACAGGCGAAAATAACAGATTTCATGGTAATTAATGGTGTGAAATTTTTCAGAGAAAATTTGTGAAGTCAAGTCATTTAAAATCCAAAAGAGCAGAAAACGATTTATGGTGACATCAAAGATTAAAAGCACAGATCTAGAGTTGCGCGTGTAGTGAGAATAATAATTAAAAATAAGATAAAGATAATTGAAGTTTACATAGGAGTGTTTTAAACTGTTTTGATTTCAGAAAATTTAAGTTTTTAAATAAACAGTTAGTGCTTGGTTTTAAGATAAAAGTTTCAAGGATATGTTTGTTATAAACAAAAAAAAAGTCTATAAGTTTAAAACAATTCATTGTTTGGCTTGATTTGATGTGAATTTCCAGAAACGACCGAATAATGAACTTAGATATTTCTTGCTGCTTCAAATGCCTAAAGCCCTGGTCAAACGATCAAACATTGTTAGTCCAACATTTTAAATTTGTCTTACAACAAATGTTTGACTATTTGGCCACGTCCAAAAAACATTGCTTGACAAGCAAAAGTGACAAAATTTGTGGCAAGATGCTTTTGAAGAATTTCAAAAAAAAATTTTGCTTCACGCAAACAAAAAATGTTTGACGAGCAATGTTTTTTGACGTGGCCAAACAGTCAAACATTTTGCTTGACAAACAAATCTCAAATGTTGAACCAACAATGTTTTATCGTTTGGCCAGAGCCTTAAAAGAGAGGATAGGAGATGGTCCCGATTTGATTCGATCAGAGGCTAGCTTAGCAGCAGTTGCTAAGGTCGGTCATGTGGCATGGGACATCTGCGTCGAAACGCCAAATGCACCTGCGCCATGGACTTGTGCGCTAAATGCTTCTCTTTTTATTGTAAGCAAAAAATCTATTGTAAAAATGACAAGAAATCATCCAGTCAAAATGCTGGAAAAAGAAGGGCGCCAGATGGTCAGCTCAAATTATCTCAACAAAAAAATACGAAGACAGAAACTTCAGATGAAACTTTTGTGTGCCTATTTCTACTTGCAATAAAAGCTTTGCTTGGCGTTCCATGTTGGTGAATACTGCAGTTAGGATTTCAAATCCTTCAAAATGGAGGGTCGGAGGTAAGAGGGACGGAAATTACTTATTAAGAGAAGCTTTACAGCAGGAATTTTAGCAAAGACGAACTACAAATTCACCTGTTGCGTGAGATAGATTTTCAACCTACTTGCTAAGGCCGGTTTGATAAAGATTGTTAGCGTTAATTTTGTTGATATTCATCTTAAACACACAAACAAAAATATAAAATTCATTTTTCACTATAGGTCGAGAGGTTGATTCTAAAGAAACCCTTGCTGTGCTTGATCTTGCTGTGTCCAGGTTTCATCTCGATGTACAGGTTTAATTTCTCAAACAAAGTTTCGACGTGATACAAGGAATCAACAGCACTGAAGCCAGTGAGTGCGAGTTTGCGAATGAAATCGAAATCAAACTTTGCATTCAGGATCAATCAAGCTTCAACTGTAACTGAAAGCTGCTGATGGGAGCTGGTATAGTGCACAACTAAACTGAGTGCTTGTAGTTCATTTAGAGCTCTTATGCTTTTCGGAGCCCAGCTTTTGAACTGTGGAATAAGGCACTATCTTAGAGCCATTAGTAAATACCAAAAGAGTAGATAAAAGAGTTGAAGGAAAAGGAACAAGGAAAGAAACCAAGACTTGGGAATCGAACTCAAGAAAAGAAAGGAACTCAACACTTGGGACAGGCAAACGAATCGAAACAGATACGAGCTAGAGGTCTAGGGATCGAACTTGAGGCCCATAAACAAGCTCAGTGCTAAATTGTACTCAGTAATTACAGAAAGAGTGTTTTGAGTTCTCAACAGAACTCAAGACAAAGAAATAACAGAGAATACAGCAAAGATCTCTAAAAACTGTGAAAGGAGCCCTTCATTAGGACGAGAGATCAAAGCAAGCTCAAGATCTAAAAACACTAAAAACTTTGAAAACAGACCTCTGAAAATTACAAGAGGATGAGTCAACAACAAGAAAATGCTTTTCTTTTCCCAGACGCGTTTAATGATACAAGTCGATTCTCCACACCAAGAAGTAGTATCGGGGAAGGCTTATCAACTGATTGCGAGGCTGACGTTGAATCGAATCTGTCTGCCAATTCAGAAGACGCATCTCCGCATAGACGACGAAGTTCTAATGGCATATATGGCATAGTGAAAGCTAACAAAGCAGTGTTTACGTCACGAAGAGCCAATCAGAATCAAGGGAATGAGAAGGAGCAAGATGGGTCTTTTGGGTGGAAGATGATGTCATCAACACAGAAGCTAGCATTTGTGTCTGCAATTGTAGTTTGTTTGCTGTTTATTTTGGGGTTTGTTTTCATGTTTCCCAGCTGCAGGGGTGATTGTAGGCAGAAAGATGAATCTGAAGCCGAGAAGATCAAAGTTGGTGTTAACTGGCCAGTTGAGTTTGAAAATGCTTCACCTACTACTGAGATGATTCTTGGAGATGTTGATTTTGATGGAAAAAAAGACATAATTTTTGCCCTGTCGAGGTTTTCTGCTAAGGAAGAGAAAGAAACAGGTAGGAACAAGTCAATGATTGTCGCCATAGATGCAGAGATGGATGTAGTATTGAAAGAAGATCTACATTGATTTCGAGGCATTTTGGATTCAATGTGATGCAAACGATCATTTGAACGCTAGTTGTTTAGTTGTTTCGCAGAAGGGGACAATCGCAAAAGTCAACATGGCAGTAGAGGTGGTTGAATGGTCGTTTAAACCTTGTAGTGAGATTCACTCAGTTTCCCAAATAGAAGACATAGATTCAGATGGCATTTTAGACCTGATTGTGGTATGCTCTTGGCAATCAACAGAAAACACCATGATTTCAGGTATAGCTCTGGTATCAGGTATTAGAGGAGATCTTCTAGGCAGCAAAATACGTTACCAACTCAGTCAATTGCCATCGTCATTCTTGATGCAACATAATGATGCCAAAAACAATACCTGCATCTTGTTTGGCACGCAACGCAATAACAAATCAACAATCTGGGCAGTGAGATTGAAAAGGCTGGTTGAAATCGCGACTGGTGCGAGGAAGAAAGTTAACCTTGTCAGTGAGAATCCTCTTCTGGTTGTAAAGAATGCGAGAACGAATGTCAGACCGGTTCATCATGACATTTCTAATGATGGAGTCAAGGATATTGGGTTCGCGCTTCAAGAGGGATTGATTGCTTTCATTGATGGTGCCACGCTGAAGCTGCGAAAGACTATTGATGCTAGGCGAGGACGCATAGAGAGGTAAGTTCTGAATATTTGACCACTTCATATATTTCAGCCCAAGTGGTGTAGCTTGACACCCAACAGTGGGGAGGGGGGCAAATAGGACGTCAAGGAAAATGAATGGTTAAAAGAACAAACTACTAAGTCAAACCCTGCGACACATTAACATCAGATTTAGCCTATATACAAACCTATCTTAGCGATGATTGGGGGCGGGGATGACTGCCCCGCTTACTACTTTCTGCTACGCTACTGTTCAGGCTGCTTTCTCTTAGCGTACATCTCTGAAATGCGGACATGTCTGCGAAATGGTAATTAAGTTTTCGTCCAGACTAAGGCGAGAATAATTCTGCAGGTTTGGTTAAAATGCTGCTCCGGACAATGGGTAATTTGCCGATTCTTCGCCCTAATTATGTGTCATGTTTTGTGAAATTTTGGCCAGATCACGAGTGTGCCATTTTGGGTAAATTTTCCCCAAAAATAGGGTTAACTGTTTTGGACCAAAAAACATAGTTGCTTTGCTAACAAATGAAACACATCCCATTTCAATCGGACCATTTCACATATAGGACAATTTCACTTGATACTGGCATAATGTTAATAAAAAACGGCAAAAACGTTTGATTCACATCTTACCCGTCTCGTACCGGGATAGTGAACCAGTAGAGTGTACTAGCAAAGTGTACATAGTGCGGACTACCGTTTTAGCTACAGCCTGTGTAATCCTTGTTAGAGATGCCAGTTGAAGAAAGGGGGCGTCCACCTGGCTTCAAAGTAGTCCAACCAATGGACTGGACGTTTTACTAGAGAAATAGAAAGAAACTAAAACTTTCTCTATCTTTTGCAGTATCTCAATTCTGCCCGTGAAAAACTTCGGAAGACCATTGCTTGCGGTGTTTAAAACAAGCGAGAATACATGCGAAGACTCAATCTTAAGCATCTACAACTTCAGAAACTCTTTTGATCCTTATACCATAAAGATTCCAGAAACCCCTGTGCTGATGGCTGAAATCGACCCAGCTAAGAAGAAGCTATTTGTAATGTTGCTGAAAGATAGGCCGAGAATTTGTAGCAAGATTGGCGAAAGATTGGTAAAGCAAGGGCCGAAGGCAGTGGATGAGGAAACTGCTGAATTGCCTTTGGTCAAGAAACCAAAGATGGAAGATACTAGTCTTGGTGATCTATCAGATGAAGACGAGGCAAATGATATTGATATCGAGGCAATCGATAAGGACGTGTTGGATAATCTACGTGAATACATCGGCATCAATGATATGGGGGTGACTCGTTATCATAAACTATTTCACCTTGTATGCAATTATCTACTATTGCGATTCCTTATATCCTACGGTATCACAACTGAGTCAGTTCTGAAAGACTTTAGATCAACAAGGAGCCACTTACTCAATCTCAGCAACAGAAATCTTGGACATGTTCTGACCAATCAGCTCAAAGGATTGCTAGCTACTGACTACAACAACGACAGCGACTTTGTACCTTTGCTTGACGACCTGGATAACGATGTTGAGTGGCTCCGAGGTGTTCAAGTTAAAGAGCCAATCAGAAGAAAGCGACGGGATGTTGGAAAGGAAGCATGGTCTGCAAATGGCGATGGCTCACGTGCCGAGAAAGAAGGAGGCAACAGGTGGAAAAACTCCCTGAAGAAAGTTTTATTTGACATCACTGAAGCAGCGAAAGACCCATCTGGCGTCATGAATGAAACCGAGGTTGGATTGAGCCATTTGAAACAGAGACTGAAGAATGAGTCTTTGAATTGGTTTGAGAAAAACCAGCGGAAAAGTTCCGTCAAAAGCTGCCAAAGTTCCACTCCGATGTTCAAAATATTGGAGATCAACAAAGCAAATTACATCTGGAAAAACGCAACGAAAGAAACAGGTAAGGTTGCATCAACGAAGTTGTATCAAACAATTCAAGTGTTGTATCGTTGTCTGGTATTGCACCAAAATGTTGCATCTTTCTTCTATCGCCACTTAATATGGCACAATGCACATAAATCATTACTGCATAAATATTGTGCAGTTTTTGTATCATTGTCTGTTATCGCATCAAAGTGTTGCATCTTTCCTAAGTCGACGCTATATCTGGCACAACCTTCACTAATCAAATTCAAACCTCTTATCAAATTTTCAATTTAGTTTTCGTCAGAACGTTAGCTTATTCATACATTTACAAATAATTGCTCCAATTTGAAACGGTTTTTAAAAAGTCTCAGGTGCTTAATCAAGGAAATACGGTACCAGTATTGACGTAATGCAAACTTGTTTTTTCTCTGCAGGAAGAAAAACCATCAAAGATAACACCGAAGAAGAAGGATGCTACAAAATGAACTTTGAAGTGAAAGACATGCTAGTATATAAGCATCGCCTGTATTATATATCTCAATTCGTTACGAACGAACCTAACACTAACAAAGTTACCCAGCTAACCTGGCTGGATCTTAACTATTAACAAAGTGCAAAGGTAACCATTTCATCAAGCAAAAAGCAAGTCACTTTCTCGACGCCAAATTTGTATAAGTCCACACGTTTAGCTACCTCATTACCGGGAGTTGCAGGGTGGACCTTTGAGAATACACTTTATTGCTGTAATCTGCCAGTTTCATCGTCTTCCAAGTTCCGCACTCCCTACTCCGCGATCCGCAAATACTTTGCTTTAGGGTTGCCGTTCCGCCATAACCTCACAACGTCCCTCCTCGCAACAGTTTAAAGAACATCCAAATAGCTCAATGTGTTTCTAATTACCTTACAGAATTTCGTATGCTCCCAGCCCTTATTCTGCGATTTCGAAAGTTTAACCATTACTTATTATTTAAGAAATTTTCAAAACTTAATAACACAACTAATGTATAAACATTTGGAGTATTCCCCAACAAGGAACCCTAATCCAGTAACATATACAAATAATGATTAAATATCATCAATATAACGATGTAAAATTTGGGTATATGTAAAATTAAATGGTAATGTCGAAAATGCAGTTATTTCTTCCTTCTTTGTTTTGTGTGTTTTTTAGCTTTTATACAAGAATGATAAGATGACAGGGAACTCCGAATTTAGGACCTGGCCAAACAATCAAACATGTTGACAAACTTTTGAAATTCGCAATTCAAGCAATATTTGACTTTTGCCACGTCACAAACATAACTCGACGAGAAAAAATCAGTGAAATTTGTTGCGAAATATTTTTGAAGAAGTTCAAAACAGTTTTTGCTTGATGCAAGCAAAAATGCTCAAAAACAATGTTTGATCGTTTGGCGGTGTCTTAGAATAGACGAACAGGAAAAAAGAGAAATAATGTGGCTATCTTTGAGAACGATTTTCCGCATTACACAGTAGAAAAGATAATCGAAACAAACAAAGAAAATAATAAAACAAACCAAACGTAAATAAATAAAAATAGCTTATAAATAAAAACTTTTAACTTTATAAAGCCTTAAGGTTACAAACTCATTTGGAAGGGTAATGTACCACAAATAAAATTAACATTACAAAACTTAGAACAATTTCATTAATATGTTTTAGATGCTATGAGTGTAATTCATTGTACATTACATTCAGTGTAGTGTAAGAACAATTTCATTATATAATTTAAATGCTACCAATGTTTATTTTAAAAAGTCAGTCAATATCTATCGGGGTTAAATATTTGTTAAATATTGCTTAGTCTAGATAAATAAAATCTACAATAAAAAATGATTTTCACGTTGTGAGAGTTCTGTTGATACTAATCTGCTGAAGCCCTTTCTAAAGGTAACGGCATCAGTTCATTCCATGCCTCTAGTATTTCTTTGGGTATTCCTGCTGTTCTTTCCTCCAGATGAAAACAGACAGTTTCTCTCCAAAGATATAAACTGCAGTCGTTGAAGCGATGCAAAAGAGGACGAAAATCACAAATTCAGATTGACTTTGATGCTCAACAAACGCGTAACTCCAATAACCAGTGTGGTTACCGACATGGACCAGCCATGAGACGTAAGACAATGCCATGCAACATATGCACGTGATGCCAATCCATCTTTTGGGGTAATGATGCGAGATCACGTAGAGAGCAGCAATATCAAAAATAAGCGGAAATGTATGAAGATAATTGTTGTACAAGCCAAAAAGAGGCATGACTTTGAGGTTTTCAGGCGACACGACACCATTTGGGTCAATCATTGTGACCCCCCAGAATAAAAGACACACGATGACCCCAAACGGAAAACAAACAGCAACAAAAAAGTTGTCTCGAACACGAGCCAAAAGTACATTTCTCTTTGGTTTTTCCGATCCTGAGGCCTTCATCTTTTCATGGGTGGGGTCTTTCTTCGCTTCACTGACGACAAGGTAAAAATTTAGGCCGGTTGCAAATGCGAAGAAAAAAGCGTGTATATACTGCGACCAGTGCGTTAAAAACTTTGTTCTGCCACCGTAAGTCTCAAAATGTTTCATTTTAATATAAAAAAGATCGTAATAGCAGCCAATTACGTTGATTATCAAGCAAAATAGATGAAAAAAGAAGGCCTTCTTACCGCTCTTGTCCGTCTGCCATTTTGAGCAGCTGAGACAACAAAAACAACTGTTTTGCAGTCGAGGCTAACTCCTTCGCAGAGCATAACCCTAAAATTTCTTGGAAAAATAACCCAAAAACAAACGCAATTTAAGATAACTGTATTTCATCTTCATTAACAAAATGACTTATAATAATCAATAATACTTTTCCCTTTTTGATGTTGACATGCAAGAGTTTATATGATGTCCAATAAGAAAGAAAAACCCCCAACTGAATAAAATCCACCCAAAAATGCAAACACACCAGGCCAGCTCAATACTTTAAGAACTGGATAAACCCAGATATTTGCTCTGTACGCAATCCAGAACAACCACGTGACATAGATTATGCAGAAAAAGCTAAATAACAATAGTCCAGTCTTCTTATTTGGATAATTGAGATGAGAGACGAAACATAACTCAATCAAAGCCATAATCATAGGTAATGAATGCGCACCATGGTTGTAGAAGCCATTTGCAGGAATTATATGTCGAACATTTGAAGGCAACATTAGCTCAGAGTTGACTGCCATGACCCCCCAGAAAGCTGTCGTGACAACAATCGCAATTGGAAAGACAAAAGCCCCAAACATGACATCTCGAAAACGGATCAACTTTGAGTGAAAGCCATTATTCTTTTTGCTTGATGGTCTATTAACGTTTCCAGAATCCTCAGAAAAGCTTAGGCCAATCTTGAAAAGGTCTCCAAAGAAAGCGATTGCGTAATACCCGACAGACAAGAGCAAATTGATGAATGTTAAAAACTTGAATCTTCCGCCATAAGAATCTGTTGTTCCTTTTATGAATATATTCGCGATATTGTGATAAATAGTTGAAGCGAAAATCAGAAAAGCTGCAGCATGAACGAGGACCTCGATTTTCGTTGCCATTTTCAAGCAAATTCGTCAACAAGGAAGTAGACAGAACCAGAACTGTGACGGAGCAAAGTGCAGACATATAGAGGTGGGAGGGACCTGCGCATGGTGAATGCTGATAAGTGCGATTTTGTAATTTCACGAATGTGGAATATGGAACAGGAAAGACGCGTGTAAGGAACGGAAGAATCCAGGATAGCGGAATTATGGAACTATGGAATTGAAGCATTTTGGTGAAAATTCTGAGACAAGTCTTGAGACAGGATGGCTTTCAGTGGATTCCCTGTCACGTTCATCTTAAATGTTCGTGAAAGTGTTTAAATTTAAGGTGTGAAAGAAGGTAGGGAATGAGAAATATTTTTTTGGAGAGATAAAATTTACTCGAAAATTGACTTAATCGTTAATCATTTTCCACTGTTTCATACATAAATATATATATTTTGTATACTCTATAAAACAGAGTAAATAATACAATTTCATTATTCAACAGGATAAAATTAAGCTCTGTTTGAATTCACGATTTACCGATTAAACATAGGATCTGCAAATCTGCAAGGCCCTTTTCCGATACATATTGATATTGACTATTTCAGTTTACTGATACTGTGTCTAATTATTAGAAAATACCAGGTTTAAACAAATTCTTCAAGCCTCTGCCACTTAGTTTTTCTGTTTGATAAATTCTGGGACTTTTGGGAAGTTAACGCAAGACATATCGAATCAGAGCTGCTATAAAAAGTCATGTGGTACCTTTTGAAAATGCCAGTCACTTAAATCCTGGGATTCCTCCATGTCTCGATTGGTTTTCACTGCAGCTAGTTTCTCTTCTAATTCGTTCACGCAAAGAGGACTATGATTTGACCTAGGAGAGAGTCAAAGAATCAAGACAAATCATACAGGACCACGATAGAAATCGATAAAAGCAAGCGATCGAAATATTTGAAAAGTTTGAAGAATAATGTTGATTTGTATATGTGGGATATTCTGACCCCCTAATGGGGCCTCAGAAGTCCTGGAACACTTGCACTATTTCCTCTATAGAGACAACAGCAGACCCCCCCTGGCCTCCTCCCATAAATAATGTTGGTAAGCGGCAAATAAGAGTACCCTCAAGCACTCGTTCTGCATTTCATCAAAGATAAGACTGCTAGGGAGCTAAACAACATTATTTCGGAGGGTGGGGGTCCTGAACTGACTGACCGTCCGTAAAGTATAAGGAAACATTTGCTTACTTTTTGTCATTTTCTTTGTTGAAGTTGAAGGCCTTTCTGTTGCCTTTTGGTGACGACATTGGAGAGTGTTTCCAGATAAATGGGGTTGGTATGAAGGGCTGCCAATTGGAGAGCCGGTCGGAGTAACAGACCTTGACAATTTAAGAACCGGCAATCCTTTGAGTTTCGGGGGCTTCAACCCACCCCTTGTAGGTATGGGGGTTCCAGGAGTCGATCCCTCATCCAGCCTGGTCAAGTCGTTTTCTGATTTTGAGCGATCCAATATGGAACTAGCCTCCAGATAGAAACAGCTTGTTCCGAAATTCTGTGAGCTCGTCGACTGCCCAGGAAAGTCACTGCTGCTGCGGCCTAACTTGATGTGTGGCTTGGTGTTGTTTGGTAAAATATCGTTAAGTGATGGTCGCTTGACGAATCCTCGTGCAACTTCTAGTAATCTGTAACAAATTAACAATATGTTATAAAGGAATACGTATCAGTTTAGTGTTTTGGTTCCTGTGTCTTAAAAGGGGTATTGTTATGGCGAAGATGTGCTAGAGTTAATTATATGGGTAAAGACGAGAAATGGATTTGAAGCACAGAAAATGCTGGTTTTTAGGGTCAGCTTGTTATAATGTTTGATTTTGAGGGGCTGACCCCCCAAAAGTAAAATTGATCATGCTTTTGAAAACTGAAAACTTAGTATTAGCTGATAGGTATGCACCCCAATAAGGCTGGGCTTTCGTCCAATGTCCTCTACAACATCTACACCTTATACATGGGTCTAAAATTATATTTCCTTACGAATGAGTTTACAAACTGTATATTTACATCGTAAAGATGGGTGAATTCTGGGCGAAATCATAATTGGTAAAGGGTAGAGGATACAACTGATTTCAATGATGGGTGGGTTTGAACACTGGAGGACCCATTCTTCCACATTTGGGGGCCAAGAACTTTCCACAAGAAATGTTCATTATCTTACCTGTTGTTTGATTTTCGAGCGTTTGTGACTTTCGCATTTTTAGCTTTTTCTACGAGATCTTGATATTGTTCAGACTTCAGAAATCTTGGATAACTGTCTGTACTCATTAGGCTGAATATCTGACTCTAGAATTGAAAGAATTATAAATGGGGAAATTGATTGAGATCTGCGTTTGACGTAAGCTTTTCACAACTGACCTGAGTCCCAGTTATCGCTCATGAGACCGAGGCTAACACTAAAATGAGATCGCTCAAACTGAGAAAGAGCGTGGTGGTAGGTAGTAAGATGAAACAAAGAATAGAATAAATACATACCTGTGCCGTGTCAAATGCATATCTTGACGGATTTCGGATTCCATCCCGTATTTCTTGCATTGCTTTATTATCTACGTTGATCTCAAATTTGGCACCAGGAGCCATAAAGTCCCTGTAAAGTAGAAATGTCCATTAATGCTTTGTTATAATACTAGTAAAATAAACAGCCTATCGTATATGACTTATCTTGAATAAATTCAAGGTGAAGGTGAAATGGTGTATTTAGCGCTTCGGTCACTAGGATCTTGTAAGTAGATATAGTAATGACACCTTGACCATGCCTGCAAGGCTAACTTGATTTGGACTCAAACCCGACCTCGCTGAGCAATTGACACCACGAGCTACGAGGCATAGTACTCGGTGCTACACAGCAATTTTACGAGCCACCCAGCCCCTTTCTGGATGCTATTATAGCCACAGATATTCTTAAAATACTTCTCAAGTACTTTAAGTTATTAGTACATCTTTAAAATATCATTTTGAGTGTTTACCTGTATATTCTAATAACACTATTCTTAATCTTTGACTTTGCAGCGTATCGAAGCTCTTCACAATGCAACCAAAATCTGAAATAGCAAATAAAGGAACTAAATTCAAGGAAAAAAAAATATGAAACCAAGTAAATTCGTCAAAGTTCAGGCTATGGCCATGGCCAAACAATCAAACAGTGTCAAACATTTGATATTTGCTTTATAAGCATTGTTTGACTGTTTGGCCACGTCACAAACATTGTTTGAAAAGCAGTCTAGACTCTGTTTATTTTGATGCTGTTTCACCCCCCTAGCCTATTCCAACCCCCCCAGCAATTAAGTACCTAAGAGTATGGATCGAAATGCCATAAGACCTCCATTTATTTTGACACCCCCACCAATTAGATCCTGCATGCTGTTCCAGCCCCTAGCCTATTCCAACCCACCAGCAATTAGGCATCTAAGAGTATGAATTGAAATGTCATAAACACCAGAAAAGTCCTTAAAATCGTTAATTCAAAGAGATAAATAATTTATAGCAAAGAACCAACCTTAGATTTTCTTCACTGAATTCCTTTTGTAAAACGTATCTAATTCTTCAATCCCTTTAGGATCTGACAACAGAGTGTTCAATGAAATCTTCCATTTCTCTAATCGAAGTGAATCTAATGTCAAAGTTCTGCAAAAGAATTAATAAGAAACGTGTAAGATTAAGTTCTAAGTGCCTAGATTTACGTTAAGAGTCAACTTACTTACTTGTCTCTAACGACTCACGATTGAAAAAAGGTTGGCGGCTCGAGATAATTTGGTTGAGTTTTGGAAATAGGATTTTTTTAGGGTTTTTTGGAGTTCCAAGTCTATTATTGTTGTATCATGTTTTGCATTTTTACCTTAAGAAAGGTGAAGGTGACAGATGAAATGATGTGTTTCGTGCCAGTCGTTAGAATCCCAGAAGTAGACGGACTAACGAGACCGCAGCCCTTGCTGTGACGCAAGCGTGGTTGGGGCTCCCAACCCCGACTCACTAAGCTCTTGATACCACGAGCTAGAGGATTAGATTAGACCACGACACCACAACACCTTCTAGTAAGCAAAGTTTGCACAACCATGTCGTATGCCCCCCAGTCACTGTGCTTACTTCAGAGATAATAAATAACTTGGATACATAAAAAAGCCTGCAATCGATTCGCAAGTAATTCTGTAATCATTAGGTGTGGCGATTGCACGAGTATCTCGAGGCGCTGAGATTTCCTAATAGCCAATTATCGCAAGTCCAGAATTGCAAATGGACATCAATTGGTCGTACCGTAACCCTCGAATAAGCCCCAACCTAAAAATTCATTTTTCCAATAAGCCCCCTAATTTTCCTTGGCCATGCCCTTTTGCCCCTCCATGTTGGATGCCTTGCTACGCCGTGCTTTTTTTATTCTGTAGTTGATTAGATGGAACAAAGAATAAAAGGGATACATACCTGTGCCGTGTCAAATGCATATCTTGACGGATTTCGAATTCCATCCCGTATTTCCTGCATTGCTTTATTATCCACGTTGATCTCAAATTTGGCACCAGGAGCCGTAAAGTCCCTGCAAAGTAGAAATGTCCATTAATGCTTTGTTATAATACTAGTACAATATACGGCCTATCGTATACAGCCTATAGTGTGAATAACTTCAAGGTGAAGGTGAAATGATGGTGCGCTTCGGTCGCTAGGATCTTGTAAGTAGGCATAGTAATGACACCTTGACCATGCCTGCAAGGCTAACTTGATTTGGGCTCGAACCCGACCTCGCTGAGCAATAGAATCGGTGCTACAGCAACTTTACGAACCACCCACCCCTTTCCTAAATGCCATCTCCGTCTCAGATCTTCTTAAAATACTTGTCAAGTATTTTAAGTTATTAGTACACCTTTAATATATCATTTTCAATGTATACCTGTATATTCTAATAACGCTATTCTTAATCTTTGACTTCGCAGCATATCGAAGCTCTTCACAATGCAACCAAAATCTGAAATAGCAAATAAAGGAACTAAATTCAAGAGAAAAAATATGAAACCAAGTAAATTTGTCAAAGTTCAGGCTATGGACCTGGCCAAACAATTCAAACAAAACATGATATTTGCCTTATAAGCATTGTTTGGCTGTTTGGCCACGTCACAAACATTGTTTGACAAGCAGTCTTGACTCTGTTTAGTTTGGTGCTGTTTCACCGCCTAGCCTATTCCAACCCCCCAGCAATTAAGTACGTAAGAGTATGGATCGAAATGCCATAAGTAATAAGACCGTTTGGCCACGTTTGACAAGCAATGTTGACCCCGTTTATTTTGACCCCTGCCAATTAGATCGTGAATGCTGTTCCTCTTCTAGCTATTCAACCCCCCCATCAGTTAAGCCCCAGAGTATGAATCGCAATGTCACGAACAGCAGAGAAGTCCTTAAAATCGTTTATTCAAAACGATAAATAATGTATGGCAAAGAACCAACCTTAGATTTTCTCCACTAAATTCCTTTTGTAAAAACTTATCTAATTCTTCAATCCCTTTAGGATCTGACAACAGAGTGTTTAATGAAATCTTCCATTTCTCTAATCGAAGTGAATCTAATGTCAAAGTTCTGCAAAAGAATTAATAACCAACGTGTAAGATTAAGTTTTAAGTACCTAGACTTGCGTTGAGAGTTAGTTTGCTTACTTATCTCTGACGACTGACGATTGAAAAAGGTTGGCGACTCGAGAAAATTTGGTTTGAGCTTTGGAAATAGGATTTTTTTAGGGTTTTCTGGAGTTCCAAGTCTATTATTGTTATGTTTTGCATTTTTATCTTAAGAAAGGTGAAGATGACCGATGAAATGATGTGTTATGGAGAATTATTCGAAGGCCTTATGAATTTTTTTTTGTCTATAATGCACCTTTCAATTAATTGAAGTACTGAAAAAAGCTAGTGCTGACAGGTTTTACTATCAATTCAACCAATAACCAACCATTGGCTGTTGGCAAGTAGCTGATTTTGATTATACAATACAGAAAAGTTATCTTTTTTCTTTTTGCTGTTCTGTCGAAACACACTAGAACTATTGAAACTTCAAATAAGCTCCCTCCCAATAAGCCCTCCCCTCGAATAAGCCACCACCATAAAATTCATATTCGAGGACTCGTGGTACTCACTGCTGTGATCGCTAGGACTTTATCATACGATCAATCGTGATCGCAAATTAATCGAATAAAGAAATTGATACAACGGTTTTAACGATTCAGTTACGACAAGACCTGACAAGTGTCAAGGACGATTGTCTCGTACAGTAGATTAAGGTCGTACGACAATCGTGCAACCATCTGATAGACAACAGACTTAATTGGCAGGCACGCAGGCAGTAAGGGGACGAAGGCAAATAAGAAGAAGTATGAAGGCAGGTATAGGCATGTGGGCCAAGAGACAGCACATACTATGTCTTGCAATGGTTAATGTATTTTCATTACCTTGGTGCAAAATCTTTTAACCATCTGCTCGACGATGCAACTTCTGATTTCGGATCAAAGAGAAGATCAACTTTTTCAGCATATCGAAGCTCTTCACAATGCAACCAAAATCTGAAATAGCAAATAAAGGAACTAAATTCAAGAGAAAAAATATGAAACCAAGTAAATTTGTCAAAGTTCAGGCTATGGACCTGGCCAAACAATCAAACAGTGTCAAACATTTGATATTTGCCTTATAAGCATTGTTTGGCTGTTTGGCCACGTCACAAACATTGTTTGACAAGCAGTCTTGACTCTGTTTAGTTTGGTGCTGTTTCACCGCCCTAGCCTATTCCAACCCCCCAGCAATTAAGTACGTAAGAGTATGGATCGAAATGCCATAAGTAATAAGACCGTTTGGCCACGTTTGACAAGCAATGTTGACCCCCCGTTTATTTTGACCCCCTGCCAATTAGATCGTGAATGCTGTTCCTCTTCTAGCCTATTCAACCCCCCCCCCCCATCAGTTAAGCCCCAGAGTATGAATCGCAATGTCACGAACAGCAGAGAAGTCCTTAAAATCGTTTATTCAAAACGATAAATAATGATTTTTTAGGGTTTTCTGGAGTTCCAAGTCTATTATTGTTATGTTTTGCATTTTATCATGCATGTCACAATGACAGATCAAGCTAAAATAAATGCAAAAATAATCTGTTTACTTCGAGGGACAAAAAGTTAATTTCATTGATTTAAAAATGAAGAAATGTTCTTAATTGCAGAAAGCTGCATTTTCTAGATATGTGTTATCGGAATGTGTTATTTGAAAAAAACTGTATGAAGCAGATGACATACTGGTGAGAAAAACAGGATAACTTGAAAACCTCTAGGAGAACAATTATGGGACCTGCTTTGTTGGGAACTGTCAAAGAAATCACTTCAGATAAGATTCTGAAAGGAAATGCTCTTAACGGCTCTTGATAAACTTATTTGCGTAAAGTTATCGAACATTATGAGCATTGAAGACATAGCTTCAGATAAAGAATGAAAAGAAGACAACTGCAAGGTCAAACTAGAGGTACTGTATGTCTTAATTCAATTACTAATTGCGAGCTCACATGAACCAAGAAATGTAGGTATGTTGATTGGGAAGGGAATAATTAAGAAGGAAATGAAACTACTGCAAGAATTCAGGCGATAGATATTGCGAGTGGCTATTAAACAATACTTTATAACAATGGATATCACAAGTTGCAAACCACAATAGGTGGGATTCCAACCTGGACTGCTTCTCCTTCGTCTGCTTGACCAGAGAGCCAACAACGTTTCGACAGAGCTACTATATATTTTTGTATACATTTGTCATGAATGGCACCATGCTGCTGAAGAAGGTTCAACATAGTCGAAGCACAAAATGTCAAACAGGAGGAGAGCCTTGGGCTGTATGACTTGGAGACTTACTCTGACTTTCTTTGGTCATGCAGTCCAGGTTCAAATCCCATCTACTGTGGTATGCCACTTGTGGAAAAATAAATCTTTGTAACTTTAAGGAAAAAGATTAGCGACCGCAATAAAAACTTATTTTGAAAGCTTATTGGTGAAGGTGAAATGGTGTATTAAGCGCCAGTCGCTAGAATCTCAGAAATAGTTTAACTGATCGAGACCTCGATCCTTGCTGTGACGCTACAGCAGCTCGGGCTTGAACCCTGACCTCGTTGAACTTTTGACGCTATTAGCTGGATTAGGCCACGATGCCAAAGAACTTCAAAGAAGTTTTCAGAAACGTTTGACGTTTGAGTTTCAGAAAAATAATAGCTTTCCATGCTTTTCTTTTGCAGATTTGGTACAACTTACAACCTTTGTTGCAGCTGGAAATTAATAGGCAACGTTGACTGCAGTTGTTATTTAATGTTCTACCATCCAAAATGAACTCAACTAATGGCAAATGCGTTCAAATGCCACACGGCATACAAGCATTCCACGATACTTGCATTGATTTGAAAATTGTCTACTTTGTTTCCGGATGGCATAGATATAGTTTAACCGGAATCATTGTGTTCGATACCGCTTTAACCGTACCTACAGTACTCATGAACTTGCTAACGGTCATTGCGGTAACTAAGAACCGGTCGCTTCAAAGTGTATCTAATATGCTGTTGGTCAGTTTAGCAGTTAGCGACGCTTTAACCGGCATGGTCACACAGCCATTTATTATTATTAGTCTCGTATGGGTCTTGCAATGCACTTCAATTTGCTGGCTTTTTGTTACGGCCTACCAAACCGGCTATTACTTGGCGATTGTGTCGTTTCTGACGCTCACCGCTGTAACGTTAGACCGCTATATCGCCATTCTTCACCCGTTTCGCTACCAACAATGGACGATAACAAAGCTCTTCACTTATCGCGTTATCGCTGTGACGTGGCTAGGCCCAATAATAATCGTCGCTATATCCTTTGCAACGTCCCAGATGTGGCTGCAGCAGCTCTCACTGGCTATTTTGGCACCATTCTCAGTGGGCCTAAGCATATACGCACAAGTAAAAACCATCAAAGCCGTCAAACACGCACGCAAGCGTGACTTGAGCGTGTCAATCGGACCACACGGACTCACAAACTACAGCGAAAAGCGAAAACGAAACATTGTCGGAAAAGCGACGAAAGTTGCAACGATGATTCTCGTCACAACGATAATCTGCTATCTCCCACAGTCGGTTTTAACGATAATACGAATGCTACAAAAAGATCGTTTCGGATTCCAAGGAATCTATGACTGGACGAAATCTCTGGTTCTGCTTTGCTCGACATTGAATCCAATAATTTATTGTTTTAATCTGCGAGATTTACGCAGGAAGATACTTCAGATGATTTGCCCTTGCAAGTATGGTTTTCGCCGTAGGACGACAGATATCAATCCAGCTACGATTGTGACAGGTAACGCTGATGTCACAATACGAAGGAAAATAACAGAATCAGAATTTTAATAACAATTAGCAAAGTAAATAATTCTAGATATTGTAGTAGCTAGCATATTTTATCATATTCTCATACACTACACTTTCTTTTTCAATAAGCAACTGGACTCTCAGGAGTTGCTTAACATATCTAGTATTTCAGCCCTCGCACAATGACTGGTACCCTCTATAACCTCTTATTTTGGCTCTTTTCTGGCTTCTCTATGTAAAGTTTGCAAGGATGTACAGTATAAAGAAAGCTATTTCACCAAAGATTTTAACAAAATCTCAAGCCCCAGTTGCTTATTGACTAGTTGCTTATAAGATGTATCATATTTAGTTTAAATGTATCATATTTAGTTTACTTATTTCTAGCCACTAGCCATTTTAGGCAACATCCTGTTGCAGCACTAGCATAGGCATCCCGGTATTAGCTACATCATTGCATGCTACCCACGTAGGTAATTCCCGCATCATCATAAGTATTACACCTTACTTGTCGAACATAGCATAGTCTTCCTTTATCTGCATTATAATTTCCATATTTAGCTAGCATTTCTTATCGTTATAGCCTGTCATTTCATTCCTTATAAGTAGAAAAATATTGTCAATAGTTAACTTGGCATAAGTATAAAAATTGGTAGACTTTATTAAGTATTCAAAAGTTAGTACGTTGGTTGATTACATTAGAGGTCACAGAAAGGCAAATCAAAGTTTCTCTCTCGCTGGCGCTAAAGAATACCGAAGTTTGGGTGAGGCATTTCAAATTGTTCTTTAGTTATAGTTAGATTTTAGCATTTATTGGTAATACGTACAAATCCACGTTTTACCAAAATATGCCATCCTCTGTTTGGAAATAACTGCATGAATTCTCCTACACGTAATTCCCACGAAACCCAGAATAAATAGGTGTATTCGCTCTTCAAAAAGTGTACAAGATTTCCGTTAAAGAGGAGAAAAGGATTCCCGTTACAGGATTCCATTCCCAAAGATTCCATTCCATTCCAACCGAATTCCATTCCCGCTAAAGGATTCCATAAAAACAATAAGACTTCCACAGCAAGGTCGTATGGAATTGTGACATACCCTGGAATTGTGACATATCCTAACTAAGAACGACTTCTCGAATCAAACTGATGATGGAAAATGATCATAGACATAGACGTGGAAAATAAACTTGGATATTTTGATTCAAGACAGGTCTTAATGTGGTTCTCAGACCACGTAATGTGAGTGCAGCAAAGGAAAAATCAAGACGTAACGAGGAACAGGAATCGAAAGCCAGAAAAGAAAGAGGAACGTCTGAGATGATTCGACGAAAAAGTCATTTCTGTTGACTTTGATATATTGCAATGGCATAAAAATAAAGGAAATATCCTCAAAGCAAACAGATGTAAATAAATGTTTATTTTGTGACTGGGAAATAGCAGAATCCAGGTATTCTTTGACTATCTTGAAAACAAGGAACATGTAATCAGGAATGGAATGGGAAGGTTAATGGAAAGAAATATTGGAATGGAATACTGGAATGCAACAAGCCAAACAAAATGAGTAGACAATGCCAGATACAGATTTCAAGCGAATTGCAATTTTAGCGGGTTTGGCGATAAATTTGCTATCGAAAACTCCATGTCCTGCAACAGTATGAAAAACTTTACCCTTCTTCTAAGAACGAGAAGCACGTCAAACGGACGTGAAAACAGAATAGATGGCGTTATCGCCAGAACATCCAACATCAAGAGGCGGGAAAATAACTCGTGCCCAGATCCTTTGTCTGCTCGTGATGTTTTCTTTACTTGTGATGTCTTGTTGCTAAAACGGACTAATATCCATATTTGTACGCCCAATTCCATTCCAGTTATCCACATCTCAAATTCTACGTTTTGGACAAACCAGATTTCCTACCAGCAAAAATGATAGAAAAATAAACAAAAATTGATAAGTTCTTTGTGTAAAAACAGGAATCTTGTCATCTGTTTGTCTTTATTTGCAATTAAAATCACTGGTTTTAATATCGAAACTTTGAGCGAGTAAACAAAAGTAAACAAGTCGGCGAATATTGCTTTTAATACTTAAGATACGAAAGAATACGATACGTTATATATCAAAGGGTTTTCTACTTTTATTTGCTCTTTACTTATTGCTTCCCTGTAGCGATCCCTGACTATAAAAAGAGCTGGAGAAGTGAAATCTCAATTCTGTTTCATATAAATGTGAACGATTTATCACAGACCCAGAGCGTTACAAGTGAGGCTTTGTTTGAACAGCTTCTATCGAGAGAATATGAGAAATTTTGCAATAGATTATATTGATATCATGGGGCTCTTATTTGGAGATTTTGAAATAAGAAAAAGCTTACTGTGAAATTAAATGAAAGGGATGCTCGTTGATCGTATTTGGAGATGTTTAAAGACGAAAGGAGTTCCCGTAACTATTGAATAGCAACAAAGTACTTTGAAGCTTTTTCAATTGGAAACTAGTCGCTGGAAATGAGTTTGAGGGGCAATGTGGAAATAGTTCAAAGGCAGAACGCTATTTGCAGAGAATATAATTCAGGGACTGTGTGAAAGATACATTATACCACAGATGTTCCTAATAACATCAGAAAACATTGTAACAAAATATATAGCGAGAAGATACTATATAACAAAGACCCAGTGAGAATGGGTAATGCACAGATGATTATTTCAGATTTAATGAGAAAGCCAGCAGAAAGCTAGGGGCATTGGTTAATTATTAAAAGAAGGTTCCAGAATGCGGTTCTTTAAGAATGCTGCTTACCTAAGTTGTGGTTAAGAGTCTATAAAGTATTTATATCATTTTCCTGTCTAACAAGAAGAAACAAGTCAAACCAAGAAGAACCGACAAAAAAGAAAACAAAAATCTCTTTGGACTGAAGAAAACAGAAAATTACCTGGACTAGTGTTTGTCAAAGCAGCAGTAGTGCTATTTCCTGGACCATGGGAAACACAGTTCAGTATAGGCATTAACAAGAAATACATTGAAAAGGGCTAAGAGCTAGAAGCGACGCTTTCAGGAATACAGATTCCAGGTAGGAGCTGCGAGGCAGAAAGAGAAGACTTCGATTCTTGCAAGTAAGACAAACTTCTTGTGGTAAACAGATCTGGAGAGAAAAGCCCAAGTATAGTTATCTCCAGTTGACTGAATAATCTTTGGGAGACATAGCTTAATCGCTGCACGATAAACACGATGCCTCTGAAGAGCAATTATACTTGTATAAAGACAGGCGATAAGAAGCTGCGTCTTCTGTTCCAGTGCCTCAATCTCGAAATGAATTACCCATTATATGGCTCATACGAATATAGTTTCCTTGGTATCGCGTTATTCGACTTTATTCTATCGCCCATCACAGCACTGATGAATGCTGTCGTGTTGTTCACGATATACAAACACAAATCATTGCAAACCATATCAAACTGCATAATTTTCAGTCTGGCATTCAGTGATATGATAACTGGGTTATTCACGCAACCAATTAAAGGAATAGTAATGCTAAACATATTCAGTTGTCAGCCAGATTGTTCATTCCACGTCGCAGCACTTCAGCTGAGCTACTCACTCGGGATTGTCTCGTTTCTAACGCTGTCGCTGATAACACTTCAGAGATACATCGCAGTTTTTTATCCATATAAGTACGAAGCGCTAACTTTGAGAAAATCGTTGGTAATAAGAGTTATTCTAGGCCTTTGGCTTCTCGCAGCGTTAACAACAGGCCTAAGTTTCCTAACCCCGCAAATGCTACTTCAACGAACTTTCGCCATAGCGGTAATCGTAGTTTCGCTCATTTTCAGTATCTCAGCACACATACGAATTGTGCGCGTCGTAAATCGAATTCGGCGTAGCGTCAGGGACCAGCAAGGCGCAGTACGAAGAATAAACGGCGAAAATGCGCCAGAAGAGCCCGCAACAAGAGGACACATAGCATCGAAAGCAACCAAAGTTGCAGTTAGTGTGCTGGCAGCCATGGCTCTTTGTTATTTGCCAAGCGGGGTTTTTACGGCTCTTAGATTTTTCGGAATGGCGAATGATTTTGTCAGGGCATTTCATGATTGGACGCAAAGCTTGGTTTTAATGAATTCAACCATCAATCCATTGATATACTGCCTTCAGATGAAAGATATGCGTAAGAAGATATACGAGGTTATCAAATTTAATAAAGATGTCTCTCTAGCAATCAGAAGACAACCTATTGGATTCAATACCCGCGATTTCCTCGCACAAATCTCGCAGCAAACAAGGAATGAAACGCAAAGTGACGGGATAGGGCCAAAAAACAACGACAGCAACACAAGAGTCGACCACAACTTTAACAGGGCCTAAAATGGTACACGTTTTTTTTTATAAGAAACCGGTTTATAAGAAACCTAGAACTAGACACCCAAAAAGTTAAGAAACTTTTAGAACTAGGAGGAAGAAGTTAAGAAACTGTAGAAATTTTTGCGTCCGTTTCCCAACATACTGATTCACATTTGTGGAGGTAGTAACTAGTTCTCAAGCATTTCCGTGCGATTTCTCGCACCAGCGTGGCTAATTCTGTGCGATTTCTCGCATCTGTAAGCAATATTGGTTTCCGTGTATCTCACAGAAGGTTTTTTGTCGTTTTTACTGCAATTTATTTCAATTCATTAAGAAACTGTTAAGAAACTTTTAGAACTAAAATTGGACGAAAAATTAAGAAACTTTTAGAACTAGACCCCGAGCTAGGTTTCTTATAAAAAAAAAAAACGTGTACTTTACAATTTACCCAGCAAATATAATAATCTTTTGCGTTTAAATTTTTAGATTAGGGAAATAATTAGGAATAGTAAATAATGACTAATGAAGAATTGAATAAATGTTAGGAAATGTGTCAAATAAAAATATAGAAACTAAGGAGAAGTTTGTTTATATTGTATACATCTGCCGCTCAGTCACGAAAAGAACGATGATGTTGACAATGACTTATTCGGCTTCGATTTACATGAAATGAAATAATGTGGGGCACAAATAGGACGATAAAAACGAGTAACGTAAGAAAGTTTGACCAAAATAGTGATGGTGGAAGTTAAGTGTCCCTCAGTCAGAGGGGCGACAGTGACGATGACAGCGAAAGATGAAAGGCGACGAGAGTAAGCAAGATGCAGACGCGCGATAAACACACCTGCACCTCAACCAGTGTGAGCAGCAATCGGCAGGTAGAAATTAATCGTACCGAAACAGAAATGACGATGAATGCAATGCAAGTAGGAGAAAATGATGACAAGTATGATGCCCGTGAGATAGAAGCGACGATAAACGAATGACGTAGAGTATAAACGGCGTTTAATGAGAATAATTGACGGAACAAACGAAGACAGAGGCATTGGATACGGGACAAGCCACGAGAAGTGCGATAAACTGCGATAGACAGATTTTACAGCGAGGTGAACTATGACGAATAGCCTGCAAATGAGCAGAATAGGGTGATTAAGGCGAGAACACTGACAAGGTTGCGGACGCGAGGAGAGAATGTTTTCTTTTCCACTGTAATTGCAAACTTTTATTCAAATATTAGCGTAAGCGTAATTGCTGTTTGCTTATTTTTATTTGTTAAAAATCAGTAAAAATATATCAACAAAAATCATGAAAACACGAGGAAAGAAATACAACCACAGTTCATGTCCTTTTGAGCAGTGTCAAAACCTTCAAACGTTGCGTGGGATTCTGCTGTTAATCCTAGCTTTAAAATCCGTAAAAAGAAACTTATTTCACCTGTATTTACTGAAATAACATTTCATAACATTTGTCGCATGGGCAAAGGAAAAATCGCTCTGTAGGAAGGATACCACAAAAGCCGCGAGTAGTGAATTCAAAATATTTTAGTTCGCAAGTTGGGAACTATGTTAGCTATAAAGATATTGATACTGTATTACGTAATGTAATGGTTGAATTGAAGGACATCGAACAAAACAGCAGGTAGAGATGACTAGAATTATTTGACTTGGTCCAAGTAAGCGAAATCCTGAGATCTTTATTGGTCAGCATTCATGAATTTGTGAATAACAATTCATCCATACTTTAGCCCATATTTAAGCCAAGGCGCTATTATTAATTGGAGGTTTCAGACCTTAAGCATAAGGTGAGGAGCAGACGTCTGACTTTGTATTCGAGCTTTGACCAACAGAAGTAAGATTTTGTCAATCCGCACGGATAAGAAACATTTCAGCAGTGGTGAAGAGCAGTGAAGAACGGTGTTGACCTAAGGAGACAATTATCCTGCGAGAAATGCAAGCGCAAGCTGTGATCCATGTCTGAAGATTCAAGGTCTGAACTAGTAAAGTTCGATTTAAAAAATTTATGGTTTACGTTGAAGATACACTTTTGGAAATTGGCACAAAGCTGAACGAACCAGAGGTAGGATAGCCTGAACAGTCAGGGGAAATATAGAAAGCACGAGCAGTGATCCAAAATCCAAGTCTTAGAGTTGAAGCTCTGAACCATTACTGATTTGATCTACATTGACGAAACACGTTTGGAACTTGGTACAGAGCTGAATGATCCAGAAGGAAGAGGGGTTGAACATTCAAGGGAAGTAAAGAAAGCTCGAGTAGTGATCAAAGTCTCAGAGGTGAAGTTCAGATATTAAAGTTCGATTTTAACAATTTGATCCACGCTGATGCAAGCGTTTAGAAAGTAGTACAGAGCAGAGCTGAACAAACCGAGGTAGAAGGGCCTTAGCAGTGTGGGTAAGTCGAAAGAAAGCAAGCAAAAAACGCGTTTATGAACCCTAGCTATGAAACAGCGAAATCTACATTTATGAAAACATTTTTAGCAGGATTCGTATCTAAGAAGATTCATACTGTGGATGGATAGAAGGCAGAGGAATCTGGAAGAACTTTGGGATGTATCAGGCACAGAAAGGTAGTCAAGTGTCACTTTTTATTGAGTTTTGAACCAGGAAAGAAAGATTCTGACAGATTAATTGATTCAGCATTGGATAGTAGCCTATACGTCAATAAAGATACATAAAGCGTTAGCTTTAAGGGAAATTTCCATAGTAGATTCACGAAGACATCAAACAATAAAGAAATAATGAATTCTGGAAAAAACAATTAGTGAGAGACAGGTGGAAAATCCTTGTAAGTTTTCAATAAGAAAAAGGCGAACGACCTATGAATTCAGGAAACCAGGATGGACGAATATCAATTTCAATGTTTGAATGTGAAAGCTTTCTATCCACTTGAAGATGTCTTCTACAAAAGTTACATCGCAATGATAGCATTTGACTGCACACTTGCACCAATAGCTGCAACTTTAAATTGCTTGGTTCTGGTAGTCATCATTAAAAACAAATCTCTTCAAACGGTGCCAAATTGTATCTTATTCAGCCTTGCTTCCAGTGACATGATAGCCGGCCTACTTATTCAACCGTTGAAGGCAGCTGTTCTGGTTCAAATCATCCGGCGTAACGTTGTCTGCGGTTTGTACATCACAGCTCTTCAACTAGGATATCTAATCGGAATGACCTCGTATCTGTCACTGACGTTGATGGCTTTTGAGCGATATTTCGCTATATTTTATCCTTTCAAGTATCATAATTTGACAGCGTCAAAGAAAATTGTCGTTTGTCCCATTCTGGCAATATGGTTCTTCTCCGCTTTGATCATGGCGCTCAGCTTCATAACGCCGCAGATGACTATCATGAGGTTATTTGTTATCGCTCTTATACCGACGTCAATATTATGGAGTGCGTATGTCTATATCCGAGCATGTTTGTTGGTTAAGCGGATAAACGTACAAACCGCAGCGGTAACGAGTAGTGATAAAACACAAGAACAAATTGGCGAGCGATAGAAAGAAACCCGCGGTGATGAGCGTAGAAAACACATCCGCACCGCTACCGCCGTTAAAACGGCGTAACGCAAAGTCAACCTTGCGCTGGACAAGTTTGTCCAGCGGTGGAAAATCAAATACCGCACGTGAAAGATAATAATAAGATTGAAAAGAGGAGGAGAAAGATTTCATCGTTCGCGCGGCAAGGGCCTAATTCCAAGGCAACACGTCTGGCAGTTTTGATTTTGATAATTCTTGTCGTGTGCTACATCCCCAGTTGTGTGTTGACTTTCACGAGAGATTACTCACATATAAAGACACGCTGGGTGTTTGGCATCCATGACTGGGGAACAAGTTTTGTGCTGTTAAACTCGACGTTGAACCCGATAATATATTGCTGGAAGCTGGGTGAAATGAGGGCGAAAATAATCGCGTTGCTACGAAGCTTTCGCTGCAAAAAGCGAGACACAAACACGGTCTAGTAACGTATTGTTACATAATGTGAGTATGTATTAATCTAGGTAAAGTATTGTTAGCTTTTGTGTTGTTAAACTCGACGTTGAATCCTATCATATACTGCTGAAATAAAGCGAAACGGGGAGAAAATAATCAATTTTTTTCGGTCAAAAGCGACGAACAAACGATCTTTGTAACGTATTCTTCTAGTGTTTGCTTCTTTACCAACAAATTTGGATTTAATTAAAAATTTTCATGCAACTTTAATCTGAAGCTGACGGTTTTCCATGGCAAATTTGTATCCATTTTCAAACAGACCTGCAGGCGGGCATACACTCAGTTTAAACAGTTTAGATAGCAAGATTAACATCTAAATTCAAGTCTCCAATATTAGCTTCAGTTATTAAGGAAAACTGATATTTTTTGCAACAGTAGCAGTGACTTAATCCTTTTCCTTCCCTTTATCGAACAGCCATGTTCAACTACCAGACAATTCAAAGACAAAACCATTTTAAAAGTATCAAGAGAAAGCCGCACAATTTGCATTGCACTTCTGAATAGACGTTTTCAAAGAAGACTGGGTCGGCGCGACATTTTTCTGGAAGATGGTGGACATCTTAAGTAAGCGTGCAACGTACAACGAAGTAGATTGCAGTTGCTTCAGAAGAGGTAGTCTTTTATAGCGGCAGTACAGCCTTAGCATCTATTCTCTAACGAATACATAACAGGTTTTCAAAGCATTGCAAATATGAATAGACTTACTTGTTAGCTGCCACTGATGTAGGAATTCGAATAAGCCGTGCCTTGTCTTTCAAAGAATTAACCTGAAGTGAAAAAGAATCGATATTATAGGTGATGATAGACTTACTACATGAGTCGTAGTTATCGTCATTGAGTTGAATTGCTGGACGCTCAAACTAACAAACAACAAAACCATCAATTCAATTCAATGTGAGCGAAAGTTAGGGACTTGGGAAGCAAGTCTAAGGTGATGAAACAGTTTGTAGAATCAGATATTAATTTAAAAAATTTAATTTTGCAAAGTAAGCTAGATTAAAGTACAATTTAAAGGTTTCTCGTCGCTACCTCAGTCTGAACTGTTGAAAGTGTTCGGAGATCCTAGGAAATAAAAACGTAAACACATAAAGAGTTGCTTTAGGGTTTTGAAAATAAGTATTTGATAGAAAAAGTACAAATTTAAATGTAGATTGTAAGAAAATCTCATGCATAATACAGAAGATTGTTAGTTACTCTATTCAACAGAAAAAATTTTATATACTTGGGGAAAGAGACGAAACAAACGATGAAAAATATCCCCAAACTTTGTTAAGCATTTCTTTCTTAATTTATCCATAACTATACTCCAAATGTCTCATCTTCTCAGTCATCCAAAAGCTTTAATTAAGTATATGCTTCTATTGTTTACTCTCGTAAACGCTAGTTAGCTGGTTGGTTAGTTCGCTTAAGTAGCTGATTAGTTAGTTAGTTGGTTAGTTAGTTAGTTAGTTAGTTAGCTAGTTAGTTAGTTAGTTAGTTAGTTAGTTAGTTAGTTAGTTAGTTAGTTAGTTAGTTAGTTAGTTAGTTAGTTAGTTAGTTAGTTAGTTAGCTAGCTAGCTAGTTAGTTAGTTAGTTAGTTAGTTAGTTAGCTAGTTAGTTAGTTAGCTAGCTAGTTAGTTAGTTAGTTAGTTAGCTAGTTAGTTAGTTAGTTAGTTAGTTAGTTAGTTAGATAGTTAGTTAGTTAGTTAGCTAGTTAGTAAGTTAGTTTTGATCTTACACGTTATATCTTCAACTACTGACGAAGAAGTTTGCAAAGTTGATATAGCTATGCTTGCATTTCAAGATATTAAATAATGGAATGAATTGAACTTGGAAAATGTTTACTGGTTACGTTCACCTTTCTTGAAAATCTGTTGCTGTATTTCTTATACCCAGCATCGAAAACATTCACGTCATCTTCCTTGAAAACAGAAAAGTATCACATCAAGGACAAAAATTTGACGAATGTATGGAGGTGTACTCAGTAAAACTAGCCTTTTTCTGTGTATATAATAGTTTTATAATATGAGGCTGCTTCCGTTAAACCAGTTTCATGTAATGGCAATTAAATCAAAAATCTTACCCGAGGTCTGTGAACCCTCCAATATGCTTCTTCCTCTCTTTCGATCAGTAGCCGTTCAGCTTTTTTCTTTTCTTTTAAAACCCTAATAAATAAAGAATGTTTTAAACCAATTAAGTGACCTAGATAAATAACCCAAACTACAGTCTTTTCTCGAATAAGCGCCCATCAACGAAAAAGCGCCCCTTTAAATTGAGCTGCCTGTCACGTCAGTCCCTGAAACCCCTTAGATAGTGTGTGTCTGCAGGCTCTTGCTTGAATGAATCAAGAGACACCTTTTGCTTGTTGTTGCAAAATTTAGCTACTTTTCGTAAGCACGTCAGTTTATTCGTTAATTTTCAAGAAATTGCTCCTTTTTGAGACGGATTTCCAAATAAGCGGCCCGGGCGTTTAATCGAAGAAATACGGTAAACAAATACACAATAGATTAACTCTGACCTGTACTGTTCATCTGCAGTTTTCATGACACTACTCCATCTTGATCCAAAGACCTCCAAAAGCTTTCCAAAATAGGCCTAAAAAAGAACAAAATAGCCTTGAGGGTCAACATTCTTTTTTCGACTTTGTGAACCAAAATTTAGGAGGACTAGTTGAGTTTAAACTCTAAATTAGAAGTAATTAACCCCCAATAAACCGTTCTTTCAAGCTAAAAAATTTCTGACTTTTGAAAAGAACATGAGGAAATTTGAAGGTTTATAAAGATAAAGGCTATTTGATCTAAAAAATTAAAAAGTTTTTCTACATTTTGCAACCCTCAATCAATACAGTCATAAATCACCAAATTTCAAAATCCAAATAATATTTTGCTCGTTTCATAAGTTAAAGGGGTTATAAACTGGGGCATCGGAATGTCAGGCAAGCTGGCAGAACAGAGACAAAACTAACAGATGATCGGATTGACGATCGTTAAAGGGTTCGCTTGACCTCGCTATTAGTTACACTGGATTCGATTGAATTACAGTATCTCATGATACAAACAACAGATAAAAACGTTTTGATGAAAACTCTACCAGTTCATTTTGATGCAAGCCATTCTTGCCTTTAGCTAACATTTCTTTTCACCAAAAAAATAGCTAGAAAAAGTTAAACAACTGATCAATAATTTTACCTGAAATTAAATGGATATCTTTGCTTAAAGCCAAACTGGATTTCATCATGTTTGCAAAATCAAGCTTGATACAGATGCCTTCGTGAACAAGTTAGTTAGTTAGCTAGTTAGTTAGTTATTCCATAGTCAGTTAGCTATGTAGTTAGTAAATCAGTTAGAAATTCAGGTAGTTAGTTAGCTAGTTAGTGCTAGTTAATCAGAAGTAGTTAGTTAGTTAGTTAGTTAGTTAGTTAGTTAGTTAGTTAGTTAGTTAGTTAGCTAGTTAGTTAGTTAGTTAGTTAGTTAGCTAGTTAGTTAGCTAGTTAGTTAGTTAGTTAGTTGGTCAGTTAGTTAGCTAGTTAGTGCTAGTTAATCAGAAGTAGTTAGTTAGTTAGTTAGTTAGTTAGTTAGTTAGTTAGTTAGTTAGCTAGTTGCTTAGTTAGTTAGTTAGTTAGTTAGCTTAGTTAGTTAGTTAGTTAGTTAGTTAGTTAGTTGGATATTTTGGCTGTTTATTATCTTGTTAGTTGGCAATTACTTTTGCTCGTTAGAAAGTAAGTTATTCAGTCAGGGTACTAGTCAGGCCGTTTTACAAGGAGAGCAAGGAAGCAAGGAATCAAGGAACACTGTATCAGAGCCTCCTCACTGGTATTCGCAATCGCATTAGTCTGCAGCTGTTAAAGGTACCCTTACCATATTCTTCTTCACTTCCATCTGGCTTTTGGGACGGCCAATATTTTGTATTCTACAAAATGATCTTAGAATAATATCTTTCAAGGATCAGATTATCAAATAAGCCTTATGATAGCATAGCAAAATGTTAGGTGAAAAATGTTAGGTGTCAACCTTAAAGAACGTTTGCCGGCAGCTTAGAGTGATAGATGAAGTATGAATGAATGTATGCTTCTTTGGCAAAAGGAGCTATTAAAAACCACAATACCTGAAATCTGAAATGTGTAGCATCTTCTTTTATCGACAGCTGAGATGAATGGCTATCGCTTGGATAAATATACCCATAATGCAACAGCAGATTCCCAAGATTCAAAGCTTCAGCTAGAAGAGAAAAGTTAAAGCCATTTAAAGTACAATCTTTTAACGAGTTTGGACAGAGAAAAGATTGAAAGGACAAATTTGGATCGGATCGGAGACAAAATTAACTCACCGGTATCAATTTCTAGGAGTCTTTGCAAAGAACGGATTAATTCCGCACCTGGGCATGAAGAATCAAGAATACATTCATCAAGCACATTCATGAAGCAGTAATGAAACATGAAACAAGACGTGAGAGGCTAAAGCCCAATTTAAACTACAAGAAATTTTCGGCACCGCACGGCGGATAAAAATTTGAATGGCAACAAAAATTGGCACGGCTCAGACTATAATTGCAGTGTAGATGATCCAAACTTATCTGTTATTGTAAGTTGTGCCGGGACCAGAGAAGAGGTGGTCCCAGCAAGGGTGAAAGAGGCACGGGTACCAGAATTAGTACCACGGGCCAGATAAGAGTTGTTGCGTAAATGGGGCTTAAGGTTACTAACAGTGTGAAGCGAAACGAGAAACTATACGTTATACTAAAGTAAATGAGAAGATGAAAAGCATTCTTGAAGCTTAAAAATGCAACTGAGCAAAAGAATATAGAAGAAAATCGATTCTAGTAGAAGATGATAAAATATATGAGACAACTTTACCTGTGAATGTATCATTTTGAACAGAACCGAGAAGCTTCTTTTCTGATTTTCTCTTGACACCTAAATCATCGTGCTGTAGTCTTTTCATGACGGTTTCAAGCTACGAAAAAAGGCACGATATTTAGTATGCATGATAGTAATAGAGACGATGTTTACAATGGTGGGGATTTGTGATTATGATAGTGATTATGATGCGGGTGCTACCGATAATGATGATGAAGATGATGATGAAGAAAAAGACGATGAAATACCAGAGTTACGAAGATGACGTGGTGATAATGACAATGATGACGATGATGATGATGTGGATGATGATGATGACGATGATGACGATGTTGATGGTGGTGATGATGACGATAACAATGATGATGATGATCAATTGAAGAAGATGATCTGATGATTCTGATGATTATGGTGATTGTGATCTTCATCTTGATGATGATGGTGATGAAGATTATCATGACGATGCTAATAACGATTATGAAGATGATGATGATGATGATGGTGATGATGATGATTATGATGATGATGATGATGACGCTGAAGATGATGACGACGATGATGAAGTTCATGATGATGTTGATGGTGATGATTAACTTCTAAAAGTATGAAATTTTCATTGCAAAAAATTTCACAATTTGAAGCTGGTGAAAGTTATATTTAACCATGATGACAGCAAAAAATTTTCTTGCAATGTTCAAAAGATTCCCGATAGTAGATGGCGTCTTTTTATCTGCCGAAAAACTCCATAAAGGGCGAAATACGAAAATCACATTATGTATTCAGGTTGTTTTGATTTCAGATTTCATTGATCTTAATCAGTGGACGTGAGATATTTTTAATCTTAACAAGTTTACACAGCTGATCTGATTAACTAATTTCATCCTGTTCGAAGGCTCAAAATGTGCTATCTTTCAAAAACACGAACAAATTTGTTTTCTCAAAGTATTTTCTCAAATGAATTGGCAAAGCACACGTAATATCAAATTGATCACGAAATAGGAATAAAATTTCGGTTTCAGTGATTTCTTGAATCTATTTCAGTGTCCTGAAGAGAATAAGGTTCCTAATGTCCACGTTCACTTCATGCAAACCCTCTGTCAAGGGGACAACCCCCATCATACTTCCCCCAGGGCCAAAGAAAAACAAACAAGAACCTCTTTTTCAAGATGTTAGGGTCGAATCGGATTCAATTCTTTAAAAAGCATAAGGGATAAAAAAGGATTTTTACAGATTTCTAGTAGTACAAAAGGAATCAGACAGTGAATGAACCCCCTAACCACTCCTCGCCAGCCCTGGACTGTGATTTTCGCTACCGTTCTAAATAAAAACATATTTGACTGACTGATGGAAACCGTTGTCACTTCCTTGTTTGTGTGAAAACGATAAAACTTAAGCAACTTTTGCAAATTTTTTCATGAATCTGACTTATCTGAACACAACCAAGAAAGCAAGAGTATTTCGATGATTATGAGAATTTTCTTGCAAGACCAAAAAAATTCTCTGGAAAGGTTTTCGAGCTCCATAATACTGTAAAAGGCAAAATCGAATTGCTCGTTATTGATAGATTTTGTGCAAAGGGCGAGGGTTACATTGATTCCACTCCTTACTAAGGCATTAGAGACCATAAGAGATTCCCCTTGAAACAAGAGGATTTCAAAGGGATTTATATGAAAAAAATAGAAATAGAAATCCCAGCGAAAGATCAAGGAGATTCCAAGCAGTGAATTGCAGAAGGTTGACGCTCCTTGGTTGGAACCTTTGTTGTTTATTAACTCTTTTAACTCTGTTTACTTGCAAAACATACCCAATAAAGCCAACGATCTAATAGATGGATGGAATAATAATAGCAAAACCAAACATACCCTTTCAAACTGATCATAGTCGAAATAATCTTCACATATCTCGTCAAGGTTGAAAGCGGTCAACATCTTGGAAAATCCTTCGCGAGAACTGAACATTTTTTATTGTTCCTCACTCTCAAAACGTTAACACTTGCTGTCCGCAAAGCTGTTTAATCTCCATAAGATTTCAACACAACTTTTGCTGGAGAAATCTTTCGACAAAATCGAATGTTTTTCAAGTCTTTGTTTGCCTTCGTTTGTTGTTGCATCACGGGGGGTGTGGCAGATGGTGGTTGGTCTTTTTTGAATGATGGTCAGCATTTTGAAAGCCTCTATTTATGTGCTTATCTTGGGCACCACTGGTGATCTGTATGCGAATGCGGGCTTTTTTTCTGTGAAGAGGAATAATTCATGATGACCAAAGTTGAATTGTTTATTAAGTATGCGACGTCAAAGAGCGATTCTGTTGCCTCTGTTCTGCAAGACGAGACATGTTTTGTACAAGAAAGAACTGGCTTTGGCAGAAGGTCCATAAAACCTGCAGTAAACCTAGAAAAATATAAGATTCATGATAAATAAAAAGTCTGATTTTAATTTTCTGAAGAGACTGACATGACAAATCCAAAGCCTAGCCTACCAAAGTTGTTGGTTTCAGCAAGATAAAATTTTTTCTTGGTTTCAATTCAGTGGCTACAAGAACTGCTATGGCACACATTAAAGGTGCTGTGGCGTAATGGTGTAATCCAGCTGACTCGTGGTGTCAGAAGCTCAATGTGGTCAGGGTTCGAGCCCAGCCAAGGTAGCGTCACAGCCAGGGTCGAGGTCTCGATTAGTTAACCTACTATTGAGATACTAGCGACTAGCGCTAAAACACCATTTCACCTTCACATAGCCTTCGTGCAGCCTCTAACTCTTCTTTTGGGGTTGCCACACAAATAATATGCATTAGTGAGTGGACTTGTTAATGCATCAGCAAGTTGGAAGTCACAGATACGCAAATATAGAAATTCTTGAAGCTCAAGAAGTATCCATAATGTAATACTTTCTTAAGTTCTTTGAGAAACTCAGTAATGAACAGAACTGAACAAAGGACCGAGTACATGCTTATTTTATCAGGAGCCTACCTCAAGGCCTAGTTCTTAAAGTTCCTTATTTTTGGGCCTCTTTTGAGGCAATTGTAGTTCCAAAAGTTCCTTATATATTTCCTTAATTTTAACTGCACATACAGTGGTCTTTAACAATAAAAGAGAGACGCTTGCATTTAAGCAGAGCTCGAGAATACTCAAGGAAACATTTGATAAATGGGTAACATATAATTTATGTGATTTTCGACTGCAAATGAATGGAACCGACCTTCTATTTCTTGATTGTCTGCAGTGATAAAAGCGTTCAAAATTGAAAAGTTCCTTAACGATTTTCTCTTTAGTAGTATACGTTCTTTAAATTTTCCGGCCTTCTACATGTAGGTTCCTTATATAAAGTGGTTCTTTATAAAAAAAGCGTGTACCCCGTGTGCTCCCACTTCTGTTAATCTTACTGTCATTAGATCGATTAATGAACATGATCTTCAAAAATGTAGGAAAAGTTAAGCTACTGTCTTTCTATAAATCCATAAATATTGTTCCTTAGAGAGCTCAAGCAAATATTTTACTTCAAAAACAGTGTTAATGTATTTGCTTAGAAATATTGATACTAAAAGGGACAATAAATAAGAGAATCAATGATTTAACATGCCTTTGTGGTTAGGCAGGGAAATAATGGAGGGTTGGGAAGTTCTGTTTGCTGCGCGAAAAAGATGAGGAAAGATTCGGAATTCGACGAAAATTTTCGTCCAAAACGAGCCTCTTTTTCATTTCAAAAAGTCTCGTTATAATTTAAAAATGGCGCAGATTTCGTTCCTTTTTTCGCAGAATAACAACAGAGAGAGAGAGTTGTCGTATTTTATTTGAGAACAGAAGTAAGAAGAAATTTGAGTTTATTCTCAAATGATTCTTGAGAACTTTTCATCTTCATAAATGGAGAAATGCGGGTCATTATCGTATTTGAATCATTTTGTTCGAGCTAAGGATAACGACGATGGCGCTGAAAAGACGTCACGCCAGATTCAAAAGGGAGATTATCATGACGATGGTGTAAGAATTAGAAAATTTTACGAAGAAATAACGAATGATTATGATGAAAACAAAACTGATAATGACGGGATAAGTGTTGAAAGAAACCAGACTTCAAGAAGCAAATCAAGGCGACGAAATAAATGCACCTCAGACTCGGCTAAACATCAAACTAACTGCGATAGAGCTGAGCAAACACATCATAGGTCTAGAGAACATTTAAAAGATCAAAATGCTCTTAAACGTAAAGTCAACAATCTCTTTAGGTCTATACATCAAGGAGACTTAGCTTCATTTAGGCAGATTTACGAAAGCGAGGGATTTTCACATGACATACGAGATCAGTATAACTGGACCCCATTAATGAGCGCTACAGCAGCAGGAAGAATCGATATAGTGAAGTATCTTCTAAATAAAGGGGCATCTGTTTACTCCCCAGTTGATGGTGCTGGAATGAGTGCATGGGATATTGCAGTCAAATTTGACAACACAGTGATTATAGATTTGTTTTTTCAACTACGCGTGAAAAAGGAGAAAATATCTCCAAAAGAGCTGAATGAGGAAGAAAATAATAAGAACTATGCAGTGTTTGTGATGTGGAATATAGAATAGATGACAGGGATAAACATATAAGTTCTACTTCTCATCTCTTTCAAGAATACAAAGATAGGGTCTTCCATCTTATTATCATTTGTCAAGTGATAATATCGGATATAGAATTCTGAAAGATACTGGATGGACAGAAGAAAAGGGTCTTGGGCCAAAGGAAAGGGGCAAAGAACCCAGTGTCAACTGTTTTGAAAAGGGACAGAGCTGGGCTTTGGTGCAAAGTCTGATAACAGGAAAAGAGTGACTCATTTTAGAGCTAATGATAGCAGTGCAGTAAAACAACCAGTGAAGAAAGTGGAAAGGGTTCAGAAGAAATTTAATAAAAAGGAAAATGAGGCCAAAAGGAAAAAGTCTCAGAGATGGGAGATGCATCTTAGGGAGTATATGAATAGAGAATAATGCAATAGAGAAAGTTATCAATGAGTGAAAACTGTATATAGCTAGCAGGGTATCTAATACTTGTTAATCAATTTTTGTTTCAAAGTGTTTTGCAGAATTTATATGGCAATGAAGACAAAAAGTTTCCTCACATTGCCAGATCTAACCTTACTATTGTAAACTATCCAAAAATAACTTACTGTATATCTTGCTGTACAGTTGAAGGTAGCATCACTAATTAGATTCTCAGTATTTTGGCAGCTTTTATCTGTCATGGTAGAGACCACCAGCTTATTTGAGATCTGAAATAAATTGTGACTCTTTAAGTATTGCTAACATCAACTGAGCCATGTGATAGGGTGCTTACCCTCAGGTTGATAAGTCTTGGGTTCAATCAAGATCAATCTGTGACTGATTAATACCAGACTTTGTCTCATTGCCTCTCGGGAAAGCACAAAGCAGGAAAGAGTATGGATGAGAGTGGTCATTGCATAGGGGTAGATGTGGCAGGCTAAGGGCTAAAGGGAATTTCACACTTGAAAAATGCATAGGGATTTCTATAAAAACAAACGGATTTCAAAGGGTTTCCACAAAATCACAGTACGTAGGATACCTACTGGTGTAGGAGATTTCCAACCATTGAATTTCCTCTTCGAAGAGATTTGCTAAGGGCTTTTGTTTTAAATTCGAATTAAACGTTTTTAAAATTTCATTGGAATTGAAAATTTATGGCTATTTTCTGGGGCGTTTTTCTAAAGGACTCTCGGAACAGCTGCGAGGATTATGCCAATTTATTTTGATGACGTCACAATTTGTTTGAAATGAAAGAAATTTCAATCACTGTTGGACGTAAGACATCGAATCATATGGCAAACAGGCATAAAATATGAATTAATTTCGATTTATAGGATCAAATTTCCCAACGTGCTCAAGCCTTTCGATCCGTTTTTGAAAAGGCCATTTCAATCGACAAATTTTGGTGTGATGATGGAGGGTGATTCAAGTTTGTTTCTGGCGGAGAATTTCCAAAAAGAAGGAAGACATGGCGACACGAAACAAGGCGATTTAGATCCCGGAGGAAAAATGGATAAAATTACAAACCTAGGTTAGTTACAAAGTTGATATCCCTTGTTCAAATTTCTGGTTCAAATTATACCTATTTCTGCCTATTGAAGGTGAATTTTCGAGTAAACTAGCGAGCTGAGCGGAACATTTTAAGGAGGAGTAATTTTAGGCCTAAAGCTTAGGCCATGTTTAGATAGAGTCGCCCTTTGACACCTGTTGAGTGTTTATTGTTTTTATTTGATGCAGGTGATGTGGAAATAATTTAGGCGTTTACCTGATTGTTAAAATTTCCTAAATGCGCTATAATTTTTGTTTAAGTTGAGTTCCGACCATAAATTCCTGATGCCCTGAAATAGTCTCTATCAATCATTTCGACCTCTGATGACAGATTCGATAGGATTCACCGTAACGTCTGAGAAGAATTCTTTCTTTCTTTCACCCTCAATGCACCATCAACTTGAATTGTATTTATTTTGAAATTGCCTATTTTCGACATTTAGTGAATGATATGAATTAAATTTAAGAATCTGGGTTCTCCGACTTTAGCTCTTCAGAATATTGTTGAATAAAGAGCCTTAATGCCGCTTGTTGCATTTGTAAAAGTGATAGTCTAACATATGCAGATAATACCAACATCATTCTTTGCATTCTGCCCTGGCCGCTTTGCTCCAGCAAATAGAAAACAATCATAAAAAAGCATGAAAACTCTTCATCCGACATCTTGTTTCGAGAACGAATGAAAAAGCAAGAAAATGTCGCTTCAGGTCAAGAAATTAATCCGTGATGACATTTGGCAGAAATAAGGGCAGCTCAGGAGCTTACTCAAGGGTTTTGGAAAAAGAAAAATAGTAAAATCAAAGCTTATTCTTACCCTTTAGCAGGTCCACTTTCCTCCGCATTGCGTTCTTCCAGTAAACGTGCGTGTCTACTTTTTCGTAGATTTGGAACTTGCTGCAGAGATCGGAAAAGTTCTTCTAGAGAAAAATAGAGAACTTGAATTATTACTACGGGATTCACAAGATTACATTGAAGAAGAAATTTTAAAGGCACAGGTAAATGTAAAAAAAAAAACAACTTGGCACTCTAATTCTTCGGATCATACATCTGTCTTCGCTATAAGGGCACAATCTATTTCTCCAACTGCCCCCAAAACGCTTTGCAAAAGTTGCGGTCTTCCCATTGAGCATACCCTTACAGTATTTCGACTCGAACTCGATCCCTTGTTATCTAAATGCCTCAAAGAAACAGATGCTACTCTGAGCTGCCGGTGACGACGACAGGATCCCTCCGCATCATAATGATGAAACGATCTTCGGAATAACTTCACTTTCGCAGATCTATTTTCAACGCAATCGAATCTTGTCTGTTGTGCGTTCCAACCCAGACAGTCAACTCCGGGTTGACATAAATAGCTGTCCATAGCATGCGGAAATAGCGAGGGTTTTTGCATCAGTTTGAGGGTATAAGTCTTGGGGTCCAAGCTGCATCTTGGGTTACCAGTTCCACGTCATGTGCCTCGTGCATAGCTCCTTCCAAATTCCCATCAAATACGCATTAGAGTTATGGTTTCTTGCCTAGTTGCTGCCCTGTTCAGGTTGCGCCCGTTGCGTAACCCTGAGGTAAATTGTCGCTTCTTTTCGTTTTAGTTTTTCGAACAGCAAGTTGAGACATTGAGAGAATCGTTGCAGAATCAGACAAAAGCGTACGAACATCTTGAAGCTCATAACCACGAATTAGCAGATTCAAACACTCAGTTAAAAAGCGACTGTAAAGCTGCAAATAGTAAGATCAAACGACTCTGGGAGACGATAGAATCACTCGAGAAGAAATGCGAGAGTTATAAACTGAAAATCGATCTCTTTGAGGAGGAGAAACTGCTACTGAGGACCTCAGAGAATGAGGAAAGGAGTGTAGATGTTTTGGAGGCCGTACCGACAAAGACGGGGGAGATGGCCAACGATTCTTACGATGAGGAAATTCAAGATTTGATGGCAAAATGCGAGCATCTTGAAGAGAAATTCAGAAGCTCACAAGAAGTAATCCGTGATATGAGAGTTCAGATGAATTTGGATTCGATTGAAAAAGAAGAGTTGAAAGCTGAGATTGAGGATATTTCGACTGACAACCAACTTCTGCAACATCGTCTTTCGAGTTTAGAAGCTGAAATCGAAGAGTGGCAAGCATTCGCGAAAAAAGCGAAAAAATATAAACAACTCGCTGATAGATACTCATCGAACGTCGATGTTTCGTTTACGAGCAGCGTACCGCGAATCTCGCTTCAAAACACGAAGCGTAATAATTACGACATGGCGAAATCCTCGTCGCATGAAGTACTAAGCAATTCGCCCTTGTGTGAACCTTTTGAGTTACTGGCAACAAAACGGCATATTTCTTCGTCAGTATCGCAACTAAACCAGCCTTTGAAGAATTTGTCCGTTCTCTCAGAAATGGATAACCAGTATCACGATTTGGTCAAACGATATGAAAAACTTCTTGATAATTATGATAATCATGACGAGACGGAAAAGGGAAAATCGAGGGCACAGAAAGTACAACGAGCTATACAGACGTTATCGTGGGATTTCTCTGCGCACGATGCAGAACACAAGTGTCTTAGTCCGGAACAAAAGTCAAACAGTAGTGAAAATATACAGTGTGGTATTGTGGATGAAAATGTTCATTTGGACTTTAGAAAGATGTTTGTTGAGATTTTCGCTAAGTTAAAAGCGACCAAAGAGTTTGATCCGGACACTAAGATCCGGAGTGAAAGTGACTGAGCTCTGAATTTTTTGCTGGAAAGATTTAGCGTGTGTCTTTGAAGATATATTGCTGAAAGAATGACAAACCAGTAAGGGTGTTCTATGAGATGGCTAAGAATACTCAGTGGTTTTGGCTTTGCTCAGAAGGTGAATCTGAATACGGGGTTTGGTGATAAGTATAGGGGGCCAGAGAAAGATGGTAGCACTAGAAGAAGGAAAGAAAGGAAAATCGGACATGTTTACGTAAAATGAAATGAAAAACTGATGGTGATTCAGAGTTAATAAAAGACTAAAACAAGATGACAGAGCTGGAAGATGGTTCGTGAAACCCACGCATAGCAAAAGAAACAGCTTTCTGGGGTTTAACAAGAGGCTACAAGAAGATGGTAGCGCTGGAAGAAAATCTGAAAAGTCCAGTCTAAGGGACACATAACTGACTTCGATGAATGCTTGGTAGATACTTGTTAGATAGCTACTTCGACTCCTGTCGTCTTAACTGAAAAAATAGATAAAACATTATTTATGCAGTCTCTAGTTATATCTAAATAGAAATATTTTACCGAAAATTGTAACGAAATAAGTTAAAAATAGAATTAGTTTCATGAAGCAATGATAAATTCTGGTTTATTTTAAGTTAACTACAATCTGCTTGTAATTATTCACAGGAAAAGGGGGCATGTTTAAGGGGTAAGAATGGGTTTGGCATGGGGCTTGCCAACATCGGATGCACTCTAGACGTAACGTCACATTGACCTATTACAAAACATACTTCTAACAGCAAAATTTCGCGAAATCGCGGAAATATATTAATCTTAAACTTTATTCTAGCTAAATATGCTAAGGTCAAGGCTAGACTCACTACACTAGTTATAGATTAACTCCAAGAACCCCCCAACACACCCGCTTATACTAAGTCTAGACTAACCCTATAGCTTCATTAAATTTTGCAAAGTTCTTTTTGAGAAATCAAAACCGTAAAGCTATGGCTAAACTAGGAGACATGTCGCGCGCTATTGTATTTAGCGTGTCTCCCAGGGTGGCTAAACATGCGAGTGACAGGCGAGAAACATGCTCCCTGAGTTGCCGAGACAAGAAATGTTTCTGTTGTCTCCCAGAAACATTGGGATGCCTCTCTACGAATATTGTCGCTACATAGTTTCCGAGGTAGCTAAACTGGAGGACATCAAGGTAACATGTGCCGCGCAACAATGTTGATGTCTGCTAGTTTAACCAGGTCTTTATTTTGGAATGAATTTGATATTCAATTGAGTTTCTTACATAAGTGAACTTACCCGAAGTTCTTGTGGCGAATGGTCTAGGCTGCCCTTTACAAAGGCAATCTCTTTACTTACAAAATCACAAAAT
Organism: Chrysaora quinquecirrha; assembly: GCA_014526335.1. NCBI lineage: Eukaryota > Metazoa > Cnidaria > Scyphozoa > Semaeostomeae > Pelagiidae > Chrysaora > Chrysaora quinquecirrha. Next base: position 2,369,853 of record JACTAT010000061.1, on the reverse strand, counting down.
TATTCATACAAAAATAATCCGACAAATAAAGTTTTCTATGATCAGTTTTTGAAAAAAATTTACCAAAAATTGTTCTTAAATTAGCTAATCATTATGTTGCAATATTTTTAACTCTTCAAGTCCCATTTGTCCCCTGTGCGCCCATGTTCTATATTTTGCTAAGTCTTTTCGTGTTACGATTCCCACTACCTAAAAACGAAGAATTTGGAGTTCAGATGGAAAGGCTGAAATACCTTGTTGAACTTTTACCAATTTTAACTTTGAACTCGCGCGGAGCAAGGAAAAGTTCGAGCGGCGTAAGAGAAAAAGATCACGCGCGGTGGTGCTGCCGCTCCTGCATGAGCTAGTTTCATGTCATTGAAAGGCGTTGCACTGATAAAATATGTAAATAATCTAAGTTACCTGGTTAGCATCATTGACAATGACAAGATGCCTCAGACCAAGGGCTCTAAACAATCGAAAAGCTCTGTTCAGTGATGAATTCTGCAAAACAAGAAATTGAAATCTTCAGCTATAAGGGTATGGACATGGGCGGTTAGACACAGAATTTTTATGCGGAGGAAAATTTCTATGCTTCTGCGGAGGAGATAACTCTAAGAACTTTCAAAATGGCGGCTAAGGCAAACTTGGACTCCTCTTAGGAAACAGAAAAGGCCGCTATAATGCAGAAGAAAGTTACTTTCATATCATGAAATGTCCCATGTCCCGTACACCTACAGTGTCTAACCATCCATGGCATGGACAGATAAGTGTTATACAGAGGAATGAACACCGCTACATTCCATAAGGCTTAGCAAGGGTTGCACACGAACCCTTTCCCTGATCCCAATCCACTCGCTTATTCCTATCTTAAATCACACAAAACAAAATTAGTCGCAGGCCCTGGCCAAACGATCAGACATTGTCAAAAAATCTGAAATTCTCTCGTAAAGCAAACGTTTTTACCGTGCAGCCACGTTGCAAAGCAAAGTTCGTCAAACACTTTTTGCTTAGGACTTTTCCAAAAACGTTGCACAAAGAATTCTGCTTAATTATGCTTTTCAAGCAATGTTTTGCAACATAGCAAAACATTTGAGTTCTACAATGACTGTATGCATGTTTTATTACTGCATGCAGCTACAAGAAAAGCCAACTTAGAGTTAATACACTTTTTTGTTATTGTCTTATATTCACTTCAAACATTGAATGATAAGGAAATTCCCAATGTTTGACGAACAATGTTAGATTGTTTGGCTAGGGCCTAAAAGTTCCTGATTTTTATAGCGATTTTGAAAGTTCCTGATGGTGTTTACCTCCATAACTGTGTAAGGAGCAGGATTCATGAATGGCTTTAGATCCACAAAACAGTCTCTCTCTCTTTGAGATATATTTATGTTCTAAAAAAACAGAGAACCAAATGAATGCAACAGACGACATACAAGACACATTTATAAACAATCTTGTATACTAGTATAATCATCAAGAAATTATCTGCTTACTCTGATGGGTGGAAATCGCGGATATGCATCTCTGAAATCTTTCAGCTTTAGCTTATGTCTTCTTAACTGTCCTCTTTCATAAAAAACCTGGAAAATATAAGCATACTCAGTATACTACTCTGATACAAGCGAGGGTGTGAATCCTATTTCTGAGAAAGATGCAATTCTAATTATTTTGATGCGTTCAATGTTCCTTGGCCACGGTTAGACTTGTTCGACGATGATCAATCTCATATAAATAGGTCGCTCAAAACTACCATGATTGCAAAAACTGAGACTTATGTAATGAGGCTAGATTACGGTTTAAATTTGCCCAGAAACTTTGGTTTTGTAGAACAATACTCTTCCTGCTGAGTAAATGACTGATGTTAAATAAAATAAAAAAGTGGCGACTTACTTTTTGTTTTAATAGAATGATAAGCTGCGATCGAAGAATTATTCCTCTAAAGGTACCATAAGTGGCTCTATCTCCCTCCTGCAAAGGGGGAAAAATAATTCCTGAGTTGTACAAATTTTCGAAAGTGCGATGCAAAGCGGAAACATTATTGGCTATTCTTAAGGATATTGTATCCATATAAATAGATGCACATACCCTACTTGTGAACTAATCAGTAATATACTGTTTCATGATTGGACAATTCAAATCAGTCAAGGAATCTAACACACGAATCTTTAACATAAACAAATCTGAGAGACTTTTTGCTTATAAACACAAAGACTTCATATATTAACAGACACGCTTTGTTTGAGTTATAGGCAGTGATGCCTTTATGTATGGACACATAACCTTTAACAAGTTTTTTGCCAGGTTAAAGTTGAAAGTTTACCTGAGTTTGAGGTACGTTGTCAACCACTGGAAATCCATTATGATGAGATGCGGTGTTTTTAAGAACATCAACAATTCTACCAACCTTGAAAAGAAGCACATGCTTAGTAAAACCAATCCTTTTTTTGGTCACAGTACAGGTATTCTCAACTGCGGTGTCCTTATAGACTTACTATCTCCTTATAGTATTAATATCTTTCTCGCTAGGGCTCTTCAATTAATTCTATAATTCTATTTTCAAGCCGTATCCCACGAGCTGATTGGTGTTCGAAATACAACACCAATTCAGCTTCTGACTGGTAAACTATCGACCCGCACCATGGTATAAATTCCGCATTACTCCATTATTTCGGTCTGTTTTTGACGTTTTGCTATAAGGAGTGTCCGATAAAAACAGTTTTTAAGTATGGCTAAAGATGTTCAGCTCTATCCACTAAAGATGTTCAGCTCCTTCCACTAGACGTATAGTCAATCTGCTAAAAACAACTAAACCCTGAAGGTAAAAGACTTCTACGAATTCAAAATCTACAAGGCAGTGATGACTTTATTTATGGACATTGATGCCTTTATGTCAGTTCGACTGTGAACAGAAATAGCTGATTAATACAAATACTAGACCTTACCCTTTCCTCGATGCGAAAACAAACAACAGGCTTTCGCATAACATCCCTGGAAAATAAATAATGTCTCTTGATAAGGAAAATAGTATTCAGTTCAAAATATGTGTACCTAAAGAATGCCTACCCAGGGATACTACTTTGAAAACAAATAGGGTTGTTGAAACTAATCATCTAAACAATCTTATCATCTATAAAATTTGTGGCCTCGGCAAAACACCAAACATTATTTGTCAAACATTTGAAATTTGCTCATCAAGAAATGTTTGAACGTTTTGCGACATCACAAACATTGCTTGATAAGCATGAATAGGCAGAATTTGTTTCGTGATGGTTCTAAAAAACATTTTCTGCTTAAAGCAAGAAAAATTGTTTGACGAGCATTGTTTAACTATGTGGCCAAACGGTAAAACATTTTGCTTGGGAAACAAATTTCAGTTCTTTGAAAAGCAATGTTTAATCGTCTGGCCAGGACCTCAAATAAACAAAATAAAGAATATCAGAGCAATGCTCTTACTTTATTGGTATATGTGTTGCCATTTGAGGTGTTTCCCAGTCTAAGAAAGGAACTCCTGCAAGCTTGATGTGTATGTCGTAGATACCCTAAGAACAAATTAGAAATTATTCAACAGTAATATAAAAAATTCTATGAAGAAGGCTTTAGCTTGAAGATAATTGAAGATAAGCAATGCGACCATCAGCAATAGAGAATAGAATATAAGAATTTATGACTAAGGGAGACCAACCTCGTTAAAGAAATCACCGACCCATTTGGCAATTAGAATAGCAAGCATGAGCGGTAGGCCGTATGTTATATCTCCTGTTGCCTCCATGACGATAACACAAAGACTAATAGTCATGCGCATTACACCACCTGAAAAGTAATGCACAGTCACATAATTGATGGAATGAGATTTTTCAAGTGTTTGTCGTTCATGAAAAATATTGGTAAAACATCAATATAAAAGGTTCATCATTAAAGGAAGACGGTGGAAATGGATAGTATTTACAGGCTGAAGGTTTGGTCAAACGAGGAGAGTTCATTGGAGCAATGAATTAGACCCCTCTGGTAACTAATATGTACCGTGCTGCATAAAGTAGGGAATATCGTAAGAAGCTGCTTACCTAACATAGCAGCTGACCCTAATAAGGCGTAGATACCAGGATCTGACAAGACTGGGTAGCAGGTCTGATCATTTGAAAAATGAAGGGACTTCATTGGAGCAACAAACTACACCCTCTGGTAACGTGATATGGAACTTGATGAATAAAGTAGGGATATCATAGGAAGCTGCTTACCCAACATAGCAGCTGAGTTTGACAAGGCGTAGATACCAGGATCTGACCAGATTGGGGTAGCAGGTCACTCATCCAACATAGCAGTCAGCTGAGACAAATAAGGCGTAGACACGAGGATCTAACCAGACTGATCGTCAACAAATAGGGATAGTTCATTGCAGCAATGAACTACACCCCCCTGCTTACTAATATGAAACTTAATGCATAAAGTAGGCAATACATAAGAACATACTTACCTAACATGGCCGCTGATCCTATTAAGGCGTAGATACCCGGATCTGACCATTTCCCCTTTGGAAATGCAGTGTAAACACAGTCACCGAAAAGTCTCCCCATGCAGCACCACATAAAATAGTTGGCACAAACAGACCACTTGGTACATAAAGACCATAAGTCCAAGTAGCAAGGAAGAAGTAACAGACTGCAAACAAAGCCACTGTGACTGTCTTGTATTGCTCTAAAACGGAATTTAAATGAAATGAATAAGATATAAAAATATATTTATCAGAAAGGTGAAGACTACTCGAGGCTTCGACCCTCGCTGTGACGGTACCATACTTGGGGATCGAGCCCCGACATTGCTGAGCTTCTGACACCACGAGCCAGCTGGATTAGGCCACGAAGCCACAGCACCTTCAAAGGGTCGATACAGAGAAAGTATTGCCAAGGGAGGAGGAGGGGGGTAGTGGCGGCTCGGAATCTGGCGAGAATCACTGTAAGAATCACATTTGAAAGCGCTGGTGGCGTCGTGGTCTAATCAAATTAGCTCATGGTGTCAGGAGCTCAGTGAAGTCGGGGTTCTAGCCCCAGCCACGGTAGCGTCACAACTAGGATCAAGGTCTTGTTAGTTCAACTACTTCTGAAATCATAGCGATTAGCGCTAAATACAGCATTTCACCTTCACCGTCACTGTTATAAAGGATCTTTTGCACTTCAACACATCTTTCATTCATATGAAGGTCCTTAAACGATTACGAAGGGTATCCCCTATGTCATATTATTAACAAAACATAAACAAAAGTTAATCGGGGATAAGGAGAGGCTTATCGAAGATTAGATAATCGTTTCTCTGATACGCAGTGGAACAACGCTTCCTGATTCACCGATTAGTTCACCGGGAATAACCGCAATTAACCTAGATTTAGCTCTAAATCAACGCTGACTTAATCGCTGCTTTGAACAACCGGGCCTTTGGGGGACGAAATGGGGGTTTACATTTGATTGATACCTGTCAGAGACTTATTTGCATGAGCAAAGAAAGATTGCTTGAATGCTTAGCTCCTAACATAGGGTGTCAAAACCAAAACCAGTAAGCAAAAAGGGACTTTATGTGAGAGTAAGCATAGGACAAACCTCTTGGTGCATGAAACAGACTAATGACCGAATGCTCTGGAGTGCTGAAAGCCAAAGATCCCATTGAGCTGTATTCACCATCAGCACAGAGGAACTGCAAATAGACAAATATCATCGACTTTAAGTTATTACTTACGGGTAAAGGCAAGACTGCATTTGGATGGAAACCTAGACTTGCTCCAAGTATATTTGACCAGTGCAATTGCAAAACAGTTTGTAAGTTGTAATCTCTGCTAGGAAGTACAGAAAGACAGTGAAGAGAGAACAGTGAATATTTCAGATGATTTTCTCCCTCACTTTCCAGTGGCTCCTTCACAGTAGTAGCAAAATGTGCTGCCTCCGCACGGAATAAATAAATAGAAAAGATTAAGTGGCGTAAGGCGCTGTTAGTGGTTTGGTCAGGGGAAAGTGTTAGAGCTAGCGTTAAGAGTTGGCGTAAGGACTAGCGTCAGGGTTTACAGCATCAGCGTTAGTGATAGTGTGACAGTTACAGGACTACAAGCGATAGTTGTGTATTTGTTTAACTTGGCGAAAGTGGCAGCAAAACTGCATCCGTATAAGAAATATACTGAATTTTTGAGGGATCAAAAACATTAATATCAAGAAGCATGCTTACTTGTAATTTATGTGTAATATTTGGACTACCAAGTGTCACGCAATCTTCTTTAAAGTATATCAAATTGAATGCTACAACTGATGATATTAAGCCAACAAGAACAGCCTCGATTACACGCAGTGGCCTCTGTTTTATGAATCTAAACAGAAAAAGGAAAAATAAATATTCAGTTTGGATAAGATGTTTCACAGTTCGTTCTATATTTCAATTCAGGCTCTTCAAAACCTCTCAGCAGCCTTTCATCAATTACAACTTAGCAATGAAGCCTGTAGTTCATCGATCCAAATTGATTTAATAGACTACAGAAAAAGAAGAAAGCTTACCTCATCCGGAAAATTGATAGATGGTGGTTTATTGCATTGAATATGGCACCCAAAAGTCCACCTAAAGAAACAGCAAGATGAGAGCTGTTGACAGAGTAAAACAAGGGACTAAGGAGTAGGACAGCAAAATTTCAAAAACGCTCTTGTTTTATTACTAAAGGAACACTTTTCTCTATACAGTTTTGCAAGATCTGCTCTGGACAGCTCTAAAACTCCTGGTTTTATCGAAAATTAACTTGAAACTCACAAACGGATCTCTTTCTAATAGTGGTTGTGTGAAAAAGCCGTGGATAGGCAAAGGGACCTGAAAGCCTGATGATGATGTTAAATGTCCTTCTGACGAGCTCATTACGTCTTATGTAACGTGTTACGAAAAACATACAAAAATACAAAAAAGCTTTTATAAAAACCTACCAATAATGCCCATAACCATAAAAAGAGGAATTTCATAACCATAGTATGCACCCTAAGGAAGCAAGAAAAAGTATGTAAACATGGTTTTGATGTATAAGAAAACAAACACCGTGTACGCTAAATGCCATTATGCTTCTGTTCTCTATAATGTACTTTTGTAAAACAAATTTGACAGCTGCTCAGAGCGCAAGACAGTCTATAACCACCGTCAGGGTACCTTAAATAAGACACTTCAACTTCTAAAATTTCAAATGCCTCGAATTTTGCCGACGTACATTACTCAATTACAAATACATAACCGGTTATACAGCAATATTACTGAAACTTATCCAACCATTCAAACTCTTTAATTAACAACGCTGAAAATTCAGGATGGTTCCACCCAACCCCTTCTTACTCCCAACTCTTCAACATTAGCATCTCAGGAACCCCAATTTTGCTCCAATATGCTTCATAATCAGTGTATATATGCTTTATAGTATATGAGTGGTAGATGTATGCAGTCACTTTGTAACCAGAGGCACACAAAGCTAAATAAATTAAATTAACCCTCCATGGATGAAAATAGTAATTTATTACCTGAAACCTTTGTTAACTTACAGAAAAGACACCGAAATTGATGAGACCAGGGTAACTGAGATTACCAGCATAACCATGGTAGATTGACAGGAGAACATTGAGAGTGAATGTAGAAACCATCGATGCAAAAAACATTCGCCATGTCAATGCTTGGTTCCAGAAACTTGCTCCTTCTTCAAGACTGAATAGCACTCCACCTGAAAGCAAGAATGAAAAAAATAGGAGGTTAAGAAAATTAAAAGATATGAGGAGTTGAATGTAATAAACTATAAAGGAAAACTGCTTATTATCTCAAACATTGCACGCAATCTTCTCACAGAAATTTCACAGTTGATTCTAGTACTAAAGATTTCTTAAAGTTTCTCAGCGTTTCTTACTATCAAATTGTGTAAGGGCTACTTTACAGTTAGAGGAAACACAAATAAAAAAAAACTGTTCCTAAATATCGCCCATTAAAACAAAAGCTTTAACAAACACCCATAATATGAAACAATCAACAATCGGAATCATTCAATTTCACAGAGCAGCACCAAAGTGAAGCTAACAAAAGTTTCTTAATTTTAAGCGTTATCAGTGATACGGTTTCTCATTTTTGTGTGCTTTATCTTCTCTGATACTTAAGTATTCACTTTTCTAATTGGTGCATTTCGATCCATATCTAGGTATAAATTCCACGTTAATCAAATGTTTCTGTCTGTTTTTGACGTTTGAACACTGATAAATGATAGATGAAAAAAGTTTAAAGTTGCTATCTCCAAATATATGTTTCCGCTGTTCTAGACTTATTACACTCGTTGTAGTCTTTGTTCCTCCGCACTCCACCACCCCGCTCCAACTACTTTGAGGAAACAGCCATTTTGTTGTTGTAGCTGTTTTACTTGTTTCCAAAGGAGTGGGAGAAATGTAATAAGTCTACCGCTGTTCATTGCAATTTAGAAGTTACAAATCGAATAACAGTCCTCTATTCTAGACGTCTCCTTTGAGTGAAAACGAGCTTCACCTACAAACCAATACTGCCGGTATCTATTAGAAAAAAAGACAGTAAGATAGTAACATAACATAGCATGCTTACCTACTGGTGCCCCGAAAGCAGCAGCGACTCCCGCAGCAGCCCCACCAGCAACAAAATCCCTCTTCTCATGATCAGTTCTAAACATTTCAAATACATGAAAATCTTTATTGAACGTTGTTGATCTTCCTTGCGATACACCAGCTGCAATGATAGCCCCAGAGTGAATCATAGGACCTTCTTTCCCACAGGCAAGTCCGCCACCAACTGAGAAAACTACTCCAACAACCTTGGCGAATAAAGTCTGGAAAGAAACGATAGGACGGCAAAATTATACAAGATTTAAGATAGAGGGATAACATTTAATGCTGGTGGGAAATTTAATTCCAGACTGCTAGGTTGTTGGCGAAGGTGCTCGCGTCAGTGCTCCCAAAGACCTTGGTGGGCTAAAAAAAGAAGTCTGAAGGACGATGGAGACAAAATGATGGTGAATAAAAATAACAAGTGTAAGAAGTGGTGAAGAAGATTCATAAAAAGAAGTAAAAGAAGAAGAAGTAGAAGATGAAGTAGAAGAAGAAGAAGTAAAAGAAAAGTAGAAGTACAAGGAGCAGAAGTAGAAGGAGCAGAAGTAGAACAAAAAGTAGAAGAAGAAGAGGAAGAGGAAGAAGTCGAAGGAGAGGAAGTAGAAGAAGAAGAACCTTAGTAGAGGAAGAAGTAGAAAAAGGAGAATTTGAAGAAGATTAATAAAAAGTAAAAGAAGAAAAAGAAGAAGCAGTAGAGGAAGAGGAAGATGCACAGGAAGAAGTAGAAGAAGAGGACGGAGAAGTAGATGAAGAATAATGATAAATTTACAATTTTAGAATCTCAGTCGCTATCTCTATGATTTAAGCCGGTTTTCCACTAGGCGAATTTGTTCGCGCGACGCGAAGCGATGAGATATTACGCATGCGTATTACACTTTTGACAAGCGAAATCCATCGCTGCAGCTCTTCGCGGCGATCAATTTCGTAGTTCGACCAGTTTCTACTTTCTTGAAGCGATCGAAAGCGATAACCAATCAAATTTTTAGAAAATAATAACAAGTCGCCAAAACAAATCAAACAGACAAAAGAACTCGCTTCCAAATTTTCTGAAAGGAGGTCATTCAGATTTTCTAATTGTTAGATGAGCGCCTAGTGGAAAACCTATGTCAAACTTTCGATGCGAAATTCATCGCGTTGCGCGAACAAATTCGCCTAGTGGAAAACCGGCCTTAGAGCAAGGGAGTATAATATTGAAAACATAGCAATACCTTTATTCTGACAACATGAGGAATTTTTACACCATTGAGGTAGCATTTGATTTGTGGTATACCACTGCCTGCAGCAACTGGCTATTGACAGAGAAAATAATCACATTGATAATCATCCGTGCAATTATAGAACATTGGAAACAAGTAGTACATTGGCTGGCGTTCATGCCTTCATTCTGGAGTTGTAATGTTGTTTCGATGCAGTATCTTAGCAGCAAAAGAGGGTCTCAGGTATTTGTTAAGATTTCAAATATTCCAAGTCCAGAATTGTGTTTAATCTTCTTCAAGACAAAATGCCCTTAGATGGAAGCAAAGCTTCCTCAAAATGAAAAAATATGTGACTTGGATATGGCGTGAGATTTCATTTTGTTCTAAATTGACTTTCTTCCAGTCAATGACCGTGTGACGGTAATTTTTCCGACTGTGGTCATTTGCTGTTCTATTAACATAGTATTGATTTTTGACTCATGATATATTTCCGTTGAGGGGTTTTTCACAGATAGCAAGGAAGGCACGAGCGACAGTTCAGCTTTCAGAAATACAAAGTAATTAATTGAAAGAGTATGATAAAAAGTTCACAAGTACCTCGCCATAAACAACTAGTAAGGCTGCAATAAGCACGAATCCCATATCAATACCAATCCATAGAGAATACGGTAAGGCCAAACAACCTTGTCTGAGGCATCTATCAAGATCTAATTTCTAGTTAAAGATTGAATAATACATTCTCGATCAGAATTGTATATAAATGGACCACTGGGATTACAGATGAAGATTCGGTAATGATGCTGCATTTGGTCTCATAAAGAGAAGAAATAGATCTCTTCGCAGAAAAACCAGTCTTGGAATTTTCCATTATTTCAAGAGAGTTTTCAGTACCAAAATGATATTAAACAGTCAAAATTCAGTCTTGGTGCAAATTTTGCTATCTAAGCGCCTGTATTATTGATTTTACGAGCGTTTAGGGTTTACGATTTAATAAAGGCACAGACCAATTGGGTTGAAACGTTTCACCCCAGTCACTTTTCACGGCTAAGGCCATTATAGATTCAGTAACTTTGAACACTCATAGAATCAAAAGTACCAGCACTAGGACACTGAAACGTTATACCTAGACTAAGTTCTTGATGATTTATACGATTTCGTCATCGAAAACTCAATAATACCTTAAAGGTCTATTGGATTATCATGGATATTAAAACATGTTACACACAAAGGATACGTTTCTTTATCAAGCTATACTTCCAATCCGCCAATTGCTCGATCGATATATCGATTGCTACTGCAACTAAAGCCGTTCCGACTCCAATCACAAACATTATAAACCAACGATATAAGTTCATCTTTATCAGTTGCTGAAAAGAAAATAAATTAGATTGGAAATTTCATTCTATATATACATTAGATTGAATAATCAATTTTTCAGGGAGACCATAACAATTCAATGAGAAAACTCGACAAAGGGAGGAGATGTTTCTTTCACTATAGCTGTTTCGTGGATTTTTCCATTAGTGGTGTGCCACAACTGATGAGATTCGAGTCCAAGGCTGTATGATCAGAGAACCAACTACCATTCAGTTGAGATTGGAGAGATCCACCCCAAAAAGACCGAGCCACATAGGTAGCAAGTAGGTTTGCCATTGAATTAATTGGCAAAATGTCATGCAAGGTTTTAAAGAAAGTTTTAGTCATTTACATTGTTACACCGACAAAGCCGTAAAGTGAATGCCAAAATAATAGCAAATCTTACCTCTGATGATTTTGCCTTTTCTTCTCTTTTGACAAGAGTGCTTTCCGAGACATCATAGTCCAAACTCTAAAAAAAGCAAAATTGAAAGTAGATACCATTCTGTACTCATATTGCAAGGATATTTATATTACAATGAGAAATAAGACAATTCAAAATTATACTTTTGCTAATTTCTACCTCAAATTTGGTTGAGATGATCTGCACATGACCCTGCTCTTCATTGCCAGAAACTTCTAAATGGTTCTGTAAAAAAACAATTAAATATAATACAAAGGCTTCATTTTGCATTGAGAAAAACAACAAGGATAAAAAAATTTTTGGTTCTGTATGTCAATACAGCTGAAGGCGATGATGATAATGATGCTGACAGTGATGAAGATGATTATGATGGTCACCAGGCTTTTGCACTTGGTGAAAATAATGATGATGATGATGATGATGCAGATGATGATGATTAAGAGGATTATGATGATGATTAAGATGGTGATAGTGCAAGTGATGATGGTGGAGATAATGACAATGATGATGCCAATGATGATGATGATGATGATGATGATAATGATGCAGGTAATGTGATTATGACGATGATGATGAAGATAAATGGTGATAACAATGATGACACAGATGATGACAATGCTTGCTGGTGTTGATTAAAATGAGAATGATGATTTCCATGATCACAATATTGACAATGATTGATGGTCGCATTGAAAAGATGATCATTTTGATGATGTTGATCATGATCGATGGTGAGGATCATGATGAAGATGATAATGCTTGTTGGGGTGATTAAGAAAAGTATAATTATGAAGAAGATGATAATGATGCAGGTGATGAAGGAGATGATTATGATTAAAGTGAGGATTATGGATTATGACAAAGATGATGATGATAAAATGATTTTGATGAAGATGGCAATAATAATTAGAAAAATACAATTATCTGAAAAAACCAAAGCAGAGCACTCACAGCAATGTCAGACAGTCCACTGTATTCAGTATCTGTTTTGTCTCTGTTTAGGGAGAATGCATTGATACCACTGTATGGTGTTGATGACCTTGACTGAAAAAGAAGATAAAAATTCAACTTAAAGTTACCATATAACCTCAAGTAAATGCCTTATTCTTTCAAAAAACCATTTCACAATAGCCATCCTCCCTAACCTTAGGAAAAAGGAGTATTTGCCATCTCTTTTATACATACCCCTCTAAAATGAACACACCTCAGGGGCAAGCAAGTAATCAAGCAATAATTATTTTTCAATGCAGATCAGGGGTGCAGGCAGCTATACAGCTGATATGGACCTGCTCAAAATGATATATTCTAGCAAGAATACCCTTGGTACATATCTACTGACAGTGGATGGATGGACAGCTGAGTTGACAGTAGGCTTGTGGGAAGTGGTCCCAATGTGATTCAGGCCCACCCAAAACCTGTGGACCTTGTGCAGAATGGCTTGACCACTTGACCACATGGCTCAGCACCACCTCCTTGAGAGAGTCTTTCCACAAGTGACATACCACAGTTAATGGGAGTTGAATGCTTAGCAATACATGCATGCAATCTAGCTTGTTAGCTAACGTGCAATTTAGATTAAATGTAACATGAACAAAAGAGCTTGTCTTGAGCTGACAAACTGACCAACCAATTTGTGATTCAGGCATCATCTATTATCTATTTCTAGGCATCCCAAAATAGCTGACACCTGTTGGAGAATCAAAACGGAATGACATTTTGGATTTACCTCGTTAGCCTGATTTCTTGCTCCAATTAGTGGTGCTCGTTCTGACGCCATATTTGAAATTGAATAACCAGATCTAGCTCTTAGATTATTCAGTGGGACATTCTCATTTGACATATCGACATGGCTGATGGTCTTCACATGAATTTCATTCTCATTGCAAACTTAGGTACTGTTCAGTAACTAGAAACAAAAATAAAAATCAGTTAGCATCCCAAATACAATTTAATTTGTGACTCAGTATAAGAATAAGGCAGGGTCATCACTAGCCAAGTAAAGCTGATGGTGCCACTGAGTCTTGGGGCATGTCCACCCAAGACAACGAAAAAAGTCTTGCTTTGTCTAGACTTCTATAAGAAACTGTTTTTTGGGTACTGAATCATGGATGGCAAAGGAATTCTGATAACACAAGTTTTGACAATAGCTAGGAAAAGATTGTTTCCCAACAATCTGAAGGACATGATCTCATCTTAATCACAAGCCCCCCCCCCCAATTACTTGACAGTTTGCAAGTAAGGGCATAAGAGAATAAGTACCACATTTTGGCTGACATTTTTTATGGGTAAGGCTAGTTCTGGCATCATTTTGATAAAAAGTACCCCACTAAAAACATTTTCTTTAGAACATACCACCATGTGCTGCATGATGCTCTATAGTTCCATCCTATCAGTACCGTCTGGAGGGGGGTCCAGCAGGGTCAGAGGTCACGGGGCCCGGGCTTCCAAGGGGCCTGCTAAAATCGAAAATTCTCTTGATACTTCCCCCTATAACCTCCGAAAGGCCCAGAATGATTACATTATCCCAGGGCCCGCTCTGACTCTCGACGGCCCTGCATCCAATTGATAGCCTATCATTCTATAGAAAATCTTGGGTGTTCAAGTGCCATGCATCTCTGCGAAGACTAACACTTAGCATAGAATTTGGTCTTTATGGACAATCCCTGGAAAATTCATTATCAAAATTCATTTCAAAAGCAGAGAGATACACACAGTTGTTGATGGTTTTACAAGAGACTTAGTAATGGCCTCCCTAAGGGAAAGGCAGTGGGTGTCACATCACTCCTGCAGGGGCATGTGATTTCCAATCTCCAAGGGAGGCTTTCACTATAAGATTGACCTTCCTTCCTCAGATATAAGAACAAAATGATTTTAAAAAACTCCGGGAAATTAAAGACACGCTAATGTTATGTTGAATCTCACGACTTCCAAAAAACTAGATGCAGCGTGTTCATGTTTTAGATAGCTGTAACGTTCCCTTTCTTTCCAGGCCTTGGAGGACTGTTTCTCTCTGGGACTGGACTCCTCGCCAAAACAAATCTAAATAAACGAAAACATTAATACTGTCAGGTCATTTTGAATACATGACGACATTTTTAGATGTCTTACCTATCAAATATTATCTACAATCAACCTAGAAGCTCTTCTTTACACTTCAAACTTGTATTTGAAGCCAAAATTTGATCCAAAGCTGCCAGGACAGACACTTCTTTTCCAAAAGCAAATTGTTGGAACTTGGACAGACAATCAGTACATCATACATCAAGTTCTCATTCTCTCCCCAGACCTTTCACTCTCACATGCAGTTTTTCGAAATGGCGGCTGCAAACCTCACACAGCTAGGAGTTTTGATGTCAAGTAGAAGGCTAAATGGCACTTTAAGAAGGTAATCCAAAGTTTTAATGATGTTGAATATAAAGAAATTGTCGTAAAATAATAACCAACCAAATTATCAAGATGAAACTGAGGTAGCAGTGCAAAGTTATCGGAGGTTTGGGATGGGCCTAGTCGTTCTGTCTGACGTTCTTCTCCATCCACTGATCAGCAGTGTTCTCATCACCTTCAAAGTTCAAAAAGGCTGAGGCGTAACTTTGGCGCGACGCTAAGCTGCGTGACTGCATGCATACTCAGTATTTTTTAATAAACATTGGCATGGCCACCTTGGGGACAAAAAAATTTTGCAAAATAAATGGCTAAAAATAGTACTTCTCTCTTTTACAGATGTTCCACCACCAATAAACACATTTTGAGACATTTGGTAAAAAGAACAATGGTAACATCAAGCTGGAGAAATTGTGCTGCACAAAAAGAGGAACCCCTACCATTACCTGAAGTTGATGGCCAGCCAAAAGTATATTCTGAAAAATTAAAAAAAATTGTGGACGAGATTACAAAATTAAATTTATCAGAAGTATCAAGCTTGACTTCGTTACTGAGGGTATGGAAGCTGAGCAGTTTATTACCTTTCATGCAGATGCTGTTTTGATTTTCCAGGGAGTTGTCTTCTTTGAGCCAGTGTGGAAACTTTGCTGGCCATGTTGATGAGAACAATAGAAAACAATGTCCCTATTGTTTTGTGAACAATAGCCTTAGGTGTGTGGTGCACCTGAATTCCAGTGAGGTCTCTCAGGTTCATGTTTTTGCTGCCAAATATGCCCCAGAGGTTGAGAAATGTAACATGAAACTTTGCTACCCATATTTGACCCTAGTATCCATAAGATGAAGTTTGATTGAGTGTATGTGCTTGCATTCTCCAAAGAGTAGTAGTTGATGGGTGGTGGGATGTGGAGGAGCATTGACTACAACAAATGTAATAAGTCTATACACCCCTGGAAGTCACAAATATTACAGTTTATCTGTTGTGATTTATTGCAAGTTTTGTACCAATGTTGTTTGCATTTAGGAAACTTTGAATATGAAAGACACACCAATGATGCCAATGGGAGGTATGATGCCTGCTGCAGCTGCACCAGAGGTAAGATGCCTTACTCTGTACCTCTATATATTTTGAAATATTTCCATAATTGCAGCCGTTTGTTGCGGTCTTCTACTAGATCTGGAAGCTAAATGAAGAAAGAGAATCCCTGCTAAGTCTACTAGAACCCTTTGCTTGTTGTAGAAGCCTTCTAAACCTGCCAAAATGCTTCACAATCAAACTCGAATTACACGCATTTTTTATAGGGAAGTGCTTTATAAGGAAGGTAGTACTCGGGCTGGCAAAAACTTAAGGAAATTCTAGTACTGGACTGGAGACTACTAAGGAATCTGACTTTTTCTTTAACTTAGCATTTCGATTAAAATAATGAAGTTTTGAATTAACAGAGCAAGCAATACTTATCGCCAATGGTTTTCAATCAGTATTCATTTCTACTCGTCTTCTGAAACCTTTATGACCTATATTTCCTTGACCATTGGTTGTTTTTAAGAATCACAAAGTAAGAAGTTAAGGAACTGCTACGGAATATTGAGTACTCAATTTTCACCATCAGTTAAGGAATTTTCAGTACTGATCCTGAGCCGAACTTCCTTATAAAAAAGTGCGCGACGCTCGAAAAATAAAGTAAGAAACAGGCAGGCTGAAAAGAGAGCAAAGTGTTCTTCGAAAGAAAAGTGTAAACCAGATTATGCTAGTTTAAAACTTGAATTTTATATCTTCAAGCTGCTCTGTCGTTTAACGGATTCTTCTGTACCTACTTGATATCAATATGGTAATAAATACACGACCGCAATGTTTTGGATGCTGTGTTGGTTTTACAATGCAACTTGAGTTTACTCTATCTCTTTATGAAAAGAGCTACTTTAAGAAATTATTTGCTTCATAGGCTGCTGAGCCAGAACCAGCGAAAGAAGAGCAAACGGAGTTTGCGATCAAATTAGTAAAGTTTGAAGAAGGAGCAAAAATTAAATTAATTAAAGAAATAAAAGCTGTATTACCCGAGATGAATCTTGTACAGGTTTGTTTTGTCAATAAATTTGAAAATTTCTTATTTTTTCTTAATTTTGTTTTGGCACTATCCGTATATAATTACTTCACTGGCAGCAAGGAACGTAGCTTGTCAGGAACTTGGTACGTTATGCGAAGTTTTTGGATAATTTATGGAGTTTCTGCACAACGTGACAAAAATCGGAAGATCAAAAACGCAGCGCAAGAAAACGGGAAAAAAGACAGAAATGAGAGAAGGTGGTGATATTCTCGCAATCTGAAATAGGGATGCCAGAGACCGCTAGGGATACGAAAATTCTATTCAAGCGACACCAAAAGGCACTGAGAGAAAATGCTGTTTTTCTATGTCGTGTTCCTTTCGGATGTTTATAGTGATTTACTTTCATTTGACTAGCAAAAGCTAGCAAAAACAGTACTATTGCTAATTCAAAAACCCTGGTTCACAGACCAATAAGTACTTTGGAGTACGGCTTGTTACTTTTTGACAAAATATACCAGCTTCCACTTATTTGCAAACCCCTTTTATCAATTCTCTATAAAGTGAAATGCGTATTGAACATAATTTATGAATCTGCATTAGTACAATTATTAAATTTCAGGCAAAGAAATTTGTTGAAGGTGCACCAAAGGTAGTGAAAGAAAAAGCAACAAAAGAAGAAGCAGAGAAAATTAAGAAACAATTAGAGACAGTTGGAGCGGTGGTAGAATTAGAGTGATATTTTTTAAGTGCATGTGTAAATTTCAAGAACTTAAAAAAGTGGAATGTAGTTCTATTCTCTGAATATACTAGAATGATCTGGCACTTCGGTGCCTGGAATAAGGGTTATCATTGTATGCGAGGACAGCATGACTAGCAGCGAAGACAAACTTGTACTTCTTGCTTGATTAAGAATACCTTTGTGATGTTGCTGATACCATAAATAAAAGAAAAAGTTAATGCTATTTTTCAGAAATGAAATTCTTTATGTCTTGTGATATTCTGTTTGTCTGAGAGTAATATTTCCAATAGAGTCAATAAACTCGATGCTAAGCCAGCTTGGACCCATTAAATCGAGGGTCATTCCACTCTTCAAAGAAGTGTACGAAATTTGCGTTAAAACAAAAGGATTTCCAAGGGATTTCCATGCAAGCAATAGGATTTTTAGCAAAGGTGTGCGAGATTTCAAAGTTGTGAATTTCTCCTCACATCACATGGCATGAATCTGAAAACATTCCGAGAGAAGGGGAGAAATTTTTGTATCCAAGAAAAGGACTGGAACTCGGCTCAAAGAACATAAATCCAATAAGATTCAAGGCCAGCTAACAAAAGTTAACTACCCAATCAGCGTAGAAAACACCAGATGGATTTGGGATAACATTTCTGTGATACTGTAGATGAAGATAAGAACTGGAAAAATAAACTTGAAAAAAAATAAAGTACCCATTCAGTTCTACCATCCAGCTTCCTCGAGTTCTACGAATAAGAATGAGCGCCAAAATGTCAAGCTTCCTAGAGGGCCGTATAGTGTTTTCACTCCTTTTCGATCTGGTCAACGTAATAAATAAGAGAAAAGCCGCAATTCTCATCGCCCGATCATGGGAGACGGAGCTCTAAATAGATACTTACTCTGAATGAATTCCTCAGGGGGGGAGGGGTTCTTAATAAGTTTCAGGTACGGGGTTGTGCCAATATTTTGGGGTACTTTTTCTCTGACAAGTGCGGAATTATCGGTATTCTTTTTAGAAGTAGTGCGGAATTAGGAGTATTTCAGAAATGCTTCAAGAATCAACAGAAGTTGAAGCAATACATTGTGATTAGATCTGAGTATTACCCTAAATCATACAATAAAAAAGGTATCATATAAACTGAATGTCAATCTACAGATCTGAGGTTGCAAATAAATCTGAATAGGTTGACATATGATTCATCTGACACCAAAGGTAAGAAAAATATAAGTTACTTATACAAATGAGTTGTTGCATCATTTAGGTGTTCATCTATTCCTCCCATCTTTTCAATCCCAATCTTTCTTTATGTCAAAGCTCCATTCCCATTCCAAATGGGCCATCTTATCGTCATCTAAAAATCTGCTTTTCACCTTGTAGCTTCCTCGTGCCATCATCCCTTTGGGGGCTTCATCAGCTGGCGTGATGTAGCTGTGGGGTTCAGCTTTTGGGCCATAGCTTCCTACCATATACTGTTGCTTATCAACTACAAAAAAGAAGATACCTTAAATTAGCCACTGGGAGCTTTTCTGCAAAATGACAGACCTTTCAGATGTTTTCCATGCTGAAATTGTATAAAAGTTTAGTCTGGGTGGGGTGCAGTGGCGTAAGGGAGACACTCAGGGCTGTAGGAATTTAGTAAGATGGGGCTGCAAAGTGAAGTGAGTTCTATAGGGAAGGGGCTGAGAGTAGTGGGAGAAATTTGAAAACATGTCTTTTAGAACCTTGAAAAATGCATGTTTGCCAATTAGCACACGATTGAATAATTTGTCAGGGGTCCCTTATGGTTTTCCCCGTAAAGAAGCCTAAACTGTGTTATGCCAGCAACTGCAAAGTTTTGTTACTCCAGTACTGTTTATGCTTGTCTGTCTCTGATGTAATGTTCTGGGAGGAAAAGAGCTTTTAAGTATGCCCTCTGATGTTGCCACTGTTCATTACAATTTTTAACGATAATTGAAGGAATCTCACCTTTGATTCCTTTTCTGGAAACCACATGATGATATCTCAGCCCAGATACAATTTCATGTTGAACCTATCATAGACAAGTTTGTCATAAAGTGGAACATAAAATGATTAAAAGTATCAAACACATACAGATCAGCCTCACATTTACCAATCTATAGATCATTTCGGCATGACCTCATACAGCATTAAAATTTTTCGGAATCGAATGATATCAAGTTTTCGCCTGAAAATCTTATAAAGCAGCCAAAACGTAGTCTAGGTACAAAGTTTCACTGCCCTAGCGCTTGCGTTCTTAATTTTATGAGCATTAAAAGTTCCCAATTTCATAAAGGCTTTGACCGCAAAAAATGAACTTGGTGAAAATTTTTACCCCACACGGTCAAAGCCCCTATAATCGTAAACTTTGGATGCTCATAGAATCGATAATACATGCGCTGAGATAGTAAAACTTTGCACCTAGACTAATTTTTGCGTGCTTTATACGATTTTTGCATCGAAAAGATTGATATCTTGCGATTTCGAAAAATTTAAATTCTACCGAAATGATCTATACAAACTACTACTAATTTTGGTACTTTTCGCCTATCATAGCAAAAATCTTTAGCTAGATCAAGCAAGAAAAAAACCACAAAATTCACAGCAGTATGCAAAAAATACCACCACATCAAGCATAATAACACACCACAGAAGTGCATATCCACGACAGTTTGCAAAAAAATAACCACCACAGTATGCAAGAATGCCACCACAGTAGTGTGTATCCACCTCAGTAGTAAGTATATGATTTTTTTTAGCTCTATATGTACCTCAGTAGCAACATTATTGTTGGCTCTCTGATCACACAGTCCTATTTCAAATCAAATCATTTGTAGTATGCCATTTGTGGGAAAAAATTCATTTCATACAGAAGTATATACTGACAAAAGAAAATGAAGTTTACCTTAAAGATAATTTTGAGCTTGAATTCTACTCCTTCTTTGATAACAATGGTCTTCTTTTTTAGCTCTGATATATCACCTAAAACATCAAGGATTAGCAAAATACACATACTCTTAGGTGCCAAATAAATGGGGGTCAAAATAAATGGGGGAGGGGAATTTTTCAAAAATTTAACAAGCAGGGGGTCCTAATAAGGTCCGGAGGGTGGGGGAAATTTAATAAACGTAGTTTACTCCTTTCACAAGTGAAACTTTTTCGTCCAAAATTAATAAACAAGATCTTATCCAGACCTTGACCCAGGCTGTGAGGTTTTAAGATCTTAGTAGGTTAACTAATCAAGACCTCAACCCTGGCCATGATGCAACCATGGCTAAGCTCAAGCCTCGACCACACTGAGCTCCTGACACCGCAAGTCAGCTGGATTACACCAGAGCGCCACAGCACAGTACTCTAGATGCATCATGTCTTTAAGAGAACTAAAAAGCACAGTCTTTACCTGTTAAATCAAAAGAAATGTCTTCTCTCCCTTCTGACAAGAAAATCATTTTCTGAACCACAACTTTTCTGGGATCATCCTTAGGTGCTAAAAAAAATAGAATTTGATTATCAATTTAACTGATTTTTCCAAAGAATGCAAATAAATTTGTTACAAGATAAATGGTGAGAGGTCAGCTGCAAAGGGGGTAGTTTGGGGTTCATGTGCAACATGCTTCATGCTTTTGTAAAACTGAAAAGAGGTTTTGTTACCTGGGAATCTTGTTAAGGCCTGGCTAAACTAGGAGACATGTCGCACATGACATTGTCAACGTGCCATGTCCCTTTGATGTCTCCTAGTTTAGCCACCTTGGAAACTTTTTAGCGTGCAACAAAATTTGTAGTGAGAGACACGCAATGGTTCTGGTAGACAATGGAAACATTTCTTGTCCTGCAACTTGGGGGACATGTTGCTCACTTGTCACTTGCATGTTAAGCCACCCCTGGAGACATGCCTAGTACAGTGTCATCAACAACACATCTCTAAGTTTAGCCCCCACCCTTTGCAAATGCTTTTGTTTTAGGACACAAATTGTATGCATTTTTGAAGAGAGGAATGCCCTTGCATTTTCACTGATTACATGGCATTTTTACAGATTTGCAGAGTTTTGAATTATGCCCTGGTTACCACCCCATCCATTTTAGTCTCACTGCAGCCCTCCATGCTTCACGCTAGAGCAAACTTGTTGGATGGAATCTCCAATTGGGGGGGGAAAAAATTGAAAAGTATTTGATGATCTAATGATTTTGTTATTATAGTATACTCTTGTTTTCAAAATTATTGGGGGCTCCAGTCCCAACCCCCAACTTCCCATGGCTCCCCTACTTTTCATGGGCCTGTAGTAGGGTAACTGTCAACATTGATTGAAGGGTGCTCTTGAGGTGTCTTTTAGGAGAGGGGTAATGGTGCTCTTGTGGTATTTATTAGGAGAGGATAACCCTCCCTTTATCTAGAACAATTTTGCTGATACAGGCAACATATCACGGGTCATAGAAAACCACCAAACCAGGAATATTTCTGATAATTAGGTAAACTTAAATTTCCCCAGCAGGGGCACTATACTGTATTTTGTACATAAACACATTTGTACCTGGCGTGAGGTGATCAACAAATGAACATGAATTTATTCACACCAAACTGCAAAGTTTCACGTTTGGATAACAGGATTGAAAAGCTCACAAACAACATATCCGTGAAAAAAGCTAATTCTTTAATTTTCTATCAAATTTGGGCTTTGATCCTCCAGAAAAACACACGACTGCAAAAAGCTTCAACAAGGAAATTGAAGTTCGAGTCACGAGCATTCTTTCATTTCGAGAGTTTGGAAATTTGAGAACCATCAGAAAGTAGAAACATTTCGATACAAAGTTTCTTTACAAAAAGTATCCAATATTCTTACAGAGTATTTCATAGTTTATCAATTAAAAGATAAACTAAATAATTGAAATAACGTAGGCTTAATTTACCGGCTGCTGCATCTACCCCGGCTAAGAGAGCTTGCTTGTATTTCACAAGGGACTCATCGTCTTGGTCTTGATTCTGAATTTCTTGAATTGATTTTTGGGCTGGAGCTTTGTATCCAGGGGTCTCTTCTGGTTCCTCGTTGTCTATGGGTGTCAAATCTTCACCATCAGCCATTTTTCTGCAAGCAGAAGGTCTTGAAAATGTCTATATTTTATTAAAATTGCAAGCGTATCTTTGTTGGAACGCCGTCCTTCTTCCTTCAACATACAGCGAGCAGCAGGAAATGCACCCCTCAAAAAGACTCCGCCTAAACGCACAAAAGGACTGGAACTAGTAATGAGTGCTCCTACACAGCATTTTGCACATAAACAATAGTGCTGCGCAGATGCAAGGGGCGTGGTCGGTCAAACATTTACGAGCAAAGTTTGACTGTTTGGCCACGACACTAAACATTGCTCGACAGGCAGAATTTGCTTAGCAATGTTTATATGAAACTCGAAAAACATTGTTTCCTTTTTGGAATAAAAACATGTTTGACAAAGAGTGTTCTGTGACGTGGCGAAATGGTCAAACATTTTGTTTGCTGAAAAGGCAAATTTGAAATATTTGAAAAACAATGTTTGGTCGTTTGAGAACTTACAAGTATGAGAAGTTTAACTAAAGCCAAGTCGCATTCAGGGACGCCGGAGCGATGGTAGGGCAAGGGGGGCGACCGGGAACGTGAGGGTAATCAGGACCGAAGGCGAGCGAAGCGAGCCGAAAAACTGGGGGGTCCGGGGGTACTCCCCCGGGAAATTTCTGTGGCCCCGCCCTTAAGATTGGCTTAAAATGCTATCAAAAATGTTTCAACGAATATAAATCATCTTCTTCCACAATAATTTTAGCTATTTCTCCACATGTCCTCATTCCGAATCGCATAAGATCGCATATTGCTTATTTTGAAGTTGCAATTGTCAGTCAATTTTCGTTGTTGATGTGTTTCTGATAAGGAAATGAAGCTATTGCGGCTTTTCCATCAAGTTTCAACATAAGTTGCTTTCAGTTGTATCGTATTTAACGTTTGTGAAAGTAAATTATTGTTTTTCCTTTAAAGGGCACTTTTGCCCCCCTTAGGAAAGGGCAAGAGGGGCGCTTGCCCCCCCGCGCCCCCCCCCCCCTCCGGCGTCCCTGGTCGCATTGGTTAACAACAAGTTTTTAAATTAGAATAACCGAAACTTCGCTCTCCGGCCCAAAATTCAATCAACCTAAGAAGTTAATTAGGTCCATCAGAGACCGTAATCTTGATTAGTCGCAAAGTTCATTTGGATTAACGGTTTTTCAAATTTCATTCTCCACTGTGTCAAAGGGTCGAGAAGTGGAAGACAGTGCGAAAAGGGTGCATCAGACATGCTTAAACATTGCCATTTCGCGCTGAAGTGTGGCGTCCAGTAGCAGCAAGTCCTTGACGCCCCCCTCCCCGCATTTTGGAAGCAAACATATGACGCCCATCAATGGCAGCGTCAAACCCAGGTTTCGCCGTTGTGTCACACGACGAGGAGGTACGAAGAAATATTTTTGACCCCAATGCCGCGCGAAAGTCAACGCCAGGCCAGAAGCGAAGTCTAACTAATCAGCACTTACATGATACAGTTGATAGCGGTCGCAAAGGCGCTCAGATCGACTGCGACTGACGGGAAACAGTTGTCAGCTATTCCCAGAAGTAGGATATGCCCGATATTCCCAACTTTCTGGATCTGGGCGCAGAATAGTTACCGTCAAAAGGAACTTGCCAGAGCGCTAATGTCGACAGGTCAGTTGCGATAAGCTAGTTCCGAATAATCGCTGATTAGGAGTAAGAAACTTGTTCGGATTGTGCGAAATGTCAAAATAAGCTGGCCTAATTGTTGGCGTTTAATTTGGTTTGTCTTTCTATCTCTGGACATCTTTCCAAGTCTACCGTCCGAAAAAGCGCAAACTGTCCCAAAAATACATTTGTTTTAGTCCGAAGTTGAACTTGTTTCTAAAGATAACAAAAAAATTGACTCTTTGATTTAGTTTCTTTGAAAAAAAACAGAAGAATGATGTTATAGAAACGATGAAGTTGGAATTAAATGATTATATTTTCCCTATTGCATCAACTGACTTCACAGTTATCTATAAATAGAATTTGTTGCAAATGCTTATTTACAACTTTCCAACAAATAATATTCGATAGTTTTTATAAAGAAAATTGCTCTGAAAAGTAAAAACACAAATTATAGCGCTACTACATGGAAACCAAAAGGGAGGAAAACTAGGACTTTTTCTGTTAATCCAGAGATGGCAATATGGACGAAGTTTTGTTATGAATTACATGAAAATTTAAATTGTCTATAAAGTTTGTGTGTTTTTCTATAACTCATCCTTCTTCTGTTCTTGTTGTTCTCCTTCTTCATCAGCTCCACCTTCCTCTGGTGGCACTTCCTCACCCTCACCTTCACCCTCACCCTCTCCGGGCTCATCCTCATCAGAGTGTGCTGGTCCACTATCTTTGCCTTCAGAGTCTAAGAACTTGGAGAAAGCATCCAATTCCCTGGCACCATTGTAGTCAACAACTGGACCTTCTTTTGGGAAGTATTTGATTGTTGGGAAACTTGAAACTTTAACAGATTCAACTTCATTTACAGTCGAGTCCATTTTTGCAATAATAACATCTTTGCTGTCCTTGTATTTCTCACCAAGTTGGTCCCAGATTGGTGCCAATTGTTTGCAGTGACCACACCATGGGGCATCTAGAGAACAAACGATACAATAAATTAGGGTTTTGTATCAATACAGGACAAGGCTTAAGGAGGGGGTGTTTGGGTTGTACCGTTACATGGTTTTTCCAACATTTTGGCTTGGGTTTTGGTTTTTTCTGGAAAATAATGCGGTTTTTTGGTTTTGAATGGCATTTTTGGATAATTTTTCTGGTTTTTGATTAATATTTTGCATTTTTGGTACTCAATGCCCACTCAACAAAGCTACAGGTTAGCCGGCAATGAAAACAAAAATAGTTATGGCAGGAAAACGTCCCAAAAAAGTGAAGTGAACAGTAAAAGTTGACCAACAAAGAGTTTTAACAGATTCTGTGCAATTTTCATGAAAACGGAGACTTAATTCGTGCCATACGGTTTTGTTTAAAATAGCACATGGTTTTACAGAACAGGATAACAGAGGGTCAACAATCTCTTATGGTCATGGTCAATCTAAAGAAAGTTATTTAAAAACTTTATTAAAATCAAGTCTTAACTTACAGAATTCAACAAGAGCTGCTTTAGTTTTGTCATTGACAACTTCATCAAAGTTCTTTCCAACAAGAACCTTGACTGGTTTGGCATCCCAATCAGCAGGAACTTCTTCAGTCATAAGATGAGGCTAAAAAGAAATAACACAAAGATCATAATCAACATAATCATCATTTCAGAATCATCATCATCATCATCATCATTGCAATCCTCATCATTGCAATCCTCATCACAACCATCATCATTGTAAGCATCAGTATCATCATCAATTTCACAAAAGTAATAAACTGCAACATCATCATAATTGCCATCATCATCAACCATCATAATAATCATAATCGTAGTGATAATAATAATCATCATCATAGTTGTAATCATCATCAATATAGTTTGTCACCATCAACCATCATTATCATCACCAGTCATCATCATCATAATAATAATCACTATCATCACTATTATCATCATCATCATCATCATCATCAATCACCATTGCAATCACCCTCGCTGTTACAGCCACTGATTTTTGGATTAACAATACTATCTCATCATAGGTATAATACTCTAGTTAATTACCTTCAATTTTCCATCTAAATAGTCTTGTACAAAAGCTTTGACAGAGTCTGTAGTCATTTTACTGCTTGAAGGCTTGAATTTGACCATATCTTCAGCAAGGTTGATGAGACGGACGGTTGGGGCTTCCTCCTTTTCAGAGCAAAGAATTCCATGATTCTTGCATTGTCTTCAACATCAATGTTGATGTAGATGAAAAGAACCTTTCCTTTGAATGGTTTTGCAGCTTCACTGAAGGAATCATACATCTCTTTGAAGTTTTCTGCTGCTTTGCTAACAAACAGGAGAAGATGGCTCTTGATGTCACCACCAAAGATCTTTCCAGCACTCTGAAAAAGTCAATGATACTTGAATTTCATGCTTCCATGGGCATAAAACTAAACAAATAGGATAAGCAAGGGTTAATATGAAAAGGGGCATATTTTGTTCACTCTGCAAAGACCACTTTTCATAAGAATGTATGTTGTTCAAGGCCAGTGGGGTGTGAAATGTTGCCACAATTGACACATGTCCTTTGCAGAAATACCAAGTAGGAACTGGAAAAGGGTCTTCTGGCACCAAAACAGGACTTAAATCAGAGTAAAGGGCACTTCAACTTGCATCACTCTTGCATGTCAGAGAAGTGGCAATTTATCCAGAAAAATGGACTCTCATTGTTGACTTGAGATAAAGTGGGTTTTGATAAAGTTGGGGGGAGAAATGACTCCTTGGGCCAGGCTCCCTGGTTTGCTATGTCTCAGCAAGCTTTTACCTTTCAGAAATGTTATACATCAGTATAAAGACAATACATTTGACGTTCCTTTTGTTGCTTATAAACTAAAATATTACCTCGTCATTAAATTCAGTAACAAGTGCGATTCTTTCTGCATTGACAAACTTCTTGATGTCTTCAGCATTGAATGAACCATCAAATGTGACTTTACCATCATCAAACTGCAACAGAAAATAATCCAACTAAAATAACATTTTTGGATGGAATTTAGGTTCCAAAAAAGAGGGGCACCTTTGCACACCTTACCTCATCCTACTGCAAGACATACTACATCAAGATCTACACTGTGGAGTAGTTCATCTGCACACCTGAGTTTTTCAATAGAACAATAAGCTAACAATATGATAGAGCAATAGAAGGGGGTCTTGAACACCTGATATCTTGCTAAAACTGCCATACCCTACAAAGGATCAAGGTAAGGTACTCAGGCAGTAAAGACCTAATCTTGGAAGTGTTTTGTTCAAAATAAGTCACAAGTTTTAAGAAAAGTTGTAGAGATAAAGTACCTTCTTGAATAAAACAACAGCAGCATCCTTGTCTTGTTCATGGGCCTTGTGGCAGCTTTCGTCATGGGTAATAGCAAATTCGACATCATCAATATCAGATGCTGCTTCAATGAATTTCTTTGCCTCATCAGATTCCTTATTCTTGAAAAATCCAACAACAGCAACAGATCTGCCATCAATGAATGCTTTGAGGTCATCAGCGGAGGTGAATTCCTTGGCTGGGGGTCCTGTCTTTTTCTTCAACCAGCCAACAATTTCTTCACTAGTTCTACCACCTAAGCAGAAACAGAAAGTGGGAACTTGTTAGTTATGTACTGTAATCAAATGGGCACAAATTATGTTTAAACACAAATGATTGTTGTTTTCATAACTGAAGGGCTCTGTATTTAGCGCAGGGTGCAATCCAAATCTAGGAAGAATTCACAAATTCCCAGCGTTTTGTAGATCATCACATAGACTTATCCTAAGTCTAAATCTTTCTTTATCCTAACAAGAAGTCATGCCAGAAATGTGATGGTGCTGCAGAGGAGACAGTGAGAAAAGTGAACTGAGATAAGTCAGTCAAATCATCACATGAAACCCCCGGAAAAAAGAAGTCATTTCTGATCAGTGACTTGAAAGGGGAAAGGGCAAGTTCCTTACAGTAATGCTTTTATAAGCTTACTTTGGGGGGGGGGGGAATGGCAAAGAAAGTCCTCATTTTTTATTTGCATTTCTTCCATCTTGCATTGCAATTTGCATATTGACCCCTTCCATCTTGCATTGCCCCCATGGCCATTTGAACAAAATTTCAGTACAAATTACAATCTAGTAATTATTTGTATGCATTTTGAGATTAACCAGATGACATGGGCAGGTAGTTGTATTCTTTTGCAACCTTAAACAAAAGCAGCACCTAATCTACAATATCAATGGAACAATGAAACCACGTGTTTCTTCCGCCAGATCAATTCATGAAAGAACAGAATTTGTTCAGATTTTTCCTCCTGAACAATAGATTTTGACGTTGATCAGAGATTACGAAAACTGAAAAGGAAGTATTCACTTGAATCAAGCTAGAAATTAATAATTTTGATGTACCAACCTGTGAAATCCATGGCCTTTCCTTTCTTGAAAAACTTGATTGTTGGGAAACCTTGAACTTCGAATTTTTCAGCGAGTTTGTTTTCAACTGTAGCATCAACCTTGGCGAGTTTGATTTCGGATCCTTCATCTTTCAAAGTTTTTGCTGCTTTTGCGTACTCAGGCTCCAAAGATTGACAATGTCCACACCAAGGTGCATCTAGAAAAAGATAATTTTGATATAGGGAATTGATAGAAGAAGAATTTTGGAGCAAAAATAAGGGCACACTTCTGCACACCTACCTACTGGCCTACAAATTAAAATCATTTCTTGCTGAGGAAACCTTGCACAAAATAGGCTAAGATCTTTAATAAAACAAACAAAAATACTAAATAACACAAACAAATATACTCCATCATCATTCGAATATTCAAATAAAAATCAAAGAGATACGAAAGAAAACATGGCCTCATCTACTTACAGAATTCTACCATAATCAAAGCATCATCCTTTACGGCTTCGTCGAAGTTCTGAGTTGTAAGGACTAAAACATCTTTTTCCTCTTTAATTTCGCAGACAACTGCTCCTATACATATCGCTAGAATTAATAACTTCATTATTGTAGATTTTATTCGTAGTCAAATTATATTTTTTTGAGGAAAAAGAGAGCTAGTTGCTTTACGTCCACTCTCCTTGCTGTGTGGAAACCAAAGAGAACATACGTGTCCTTCAAGAGGAAGAAGGCTTATAAATACGAGCATGCGCAGTAGTTTTCATCGTGGTGAGCTCTTATTGGTAGGAATACTCCACCGCATTGTCGCGTTGTCGTGGTGTTTAATTGGGATTGGAACAGAATGTTATAGGAAAAAATAAACTAATGAAGGGTGTATAAAATGCTATAAATGCGTTTGTGCTTCGTTCCAAAAATTCTCTCAATTATGCCGTGCTTATTCCTGCATCAAACCCTATTCCCTTTCTTTTGTTTTTGGGCTTCCAACCAAATTTAATTTTCTTGCAGCGCAACTTTTCCGGGCCTTTTCCCCATTTTTGGCGCATAGACTGCAAGGAAGTGGTCAGGTCAAACCCACACATGGTTAGACAGTGGTATAACTGCATATGCATTCTCTACCTCCACGAGTCATCAGGTACCTCCTTTCGAAAAGACGGGAGACGTATTAGCTTCGAGAGATCCGAGTGCAAGTCGCGAACCTTCCCTCGCTTATCACGCCAAATAAGAAATTTACCCATACTGAAACTTGAGAAAATAGCTTATAACTTAGATTTTGAGTCTGCAAAGATTTTCTTAGAAAAGTCTGAATTTTCTAGATTAGACAACTGGCATATCACAATAGATTGGATTCGAACCTGACCGAGAACCTGGATCGAATGACCAGAGGCAAAGCGGTTTCCACGATGCATGATATGAATTGTCCTAATCACATAGAAAGACTAAATGATCCTTCAAACGAGGCGACCATTTGAATTTATATGCTTTTTTGCGTTTCCGATATCTTAGCTTAGATAATTCACAAGCTCAAAAAAAGTTTCTTGGCAAGTAAAGTTGCAGATTTTGAAAAGTATAAGAATCTGAGTTTGGCGATTTGGTAAAAGCAATTTGGCGCAGAACGGGTTTAGGCCGCTTTTAACTTCAAGGAGTACTGATAAGGCTCTGATAGGAGGTTTTGGGGACAAGGAAGCCTTGGGAACATGGAAGCCATGGGAGCATAGAAATCACAAGAGCTTTGGAGCAAACGGATTTCTGGAACAAAAGACATTTCTCGGAGCACAAGGTTAATTTTGACAGGGGCAAGGAAGCACGATGCTTTTTAAGCTGAGAGCAAGCGAGCAACCAACCCTTCTCTATCAGAGCCTCACTGATTCGATTCGGCTGCATAATTTTCTCATTAAAGCCAATTTCTCCCCTCTTCACTTTCCACGCTTTTAAGCTTCAATTTTAACAATTTTATTGACTTTTCTTTAAGTTTCATTTGATCAGGCGAGCAGCTGCTGAAGAAACAACGTGCTTTAGATCAATTATGCAGGGTCTTCTCAAAGACTGACAGTAGCATGTTCGTCAGGAAAGCCAAAGCAAAAGAGAAGAAATGCAATTAAACAGCCATACTGAATACACGATCATTTTTTCACAAAATTCTGCTTATAGGCACTTTTAATTTGGGACAAAAATTCTTTCTATGACCTCTATACAAACAGACAAACTATCAAAAAGAATAAAAGAATGAAACTAATAATCAAAACCTAATAAGTTGTTCAAATGTTCGTTAAAAGGTAAAAATATTAAAATTACTCTGTAATAAAGTCATGGAAAGTTGCCGGAGAAATAGGAAAGTCTTCATTCTGTCAAAGGAACGGCGACAACTTTCTTTAGATATTATCAAAAGACCTAGAAAAGAAAAAATATTTAATCACGGAGCAATCAGAATCATTAAAAATTAACTACAGTAGCATTAAAACTTCATATGTTTTGGAAACTATTGTTTTATTGAAAATGGAATAAAATAAGTGAGAAAATGAAACAAGTGCTGGCTGCTGCGGTAAATGATAGTATTCTGTAATAAAAAGTCTACCAATAAAATCATCTTCGTTTATCTTGTCACTTAACTACTGATTCAAGATGCAAA
This sequence comes from Chrysaora quinquecirrha, assembly GCA_014526335.1. NCBI lineage: Eukaryota > Metazoa > Cnidaria > Scyphozoa > Semaeostomeae > Pelagiidae > Chrysaora > Chrysaora quinquecirrha. The sequence continues at coordinate 2,338,431 of JACTAT010000061.1, read as the reverse complement.
TATGAAAAGTTCCCTTGAACACAAAAGCTTATTGTTTGTTCTTCCACCAATCATTTGGTGATCTAGACACGTGACTTATTAATCAACCAGTAAAATCTACTACTTTTACCATGTGACTTAGACCATTTCAATCACAGTTTCAACAACTATTTATGTGTCCTTCAGACGAAGTTTTCTGTCATTTCTGTCAATTAGCGTTTATCAGCCTCTGTTTTGGAGATTTGTTGAGCTCTGTGCTTCTCCACCACAGACCAGAGCCTTTCTAAGGGACCTTGACTGGATTGGCATTCAATTGTTGTTCTTGGAAAAATGACAAAGGTGATTGTTTTGAACAATAAAAAAGAAGGGGTACTATGGCAGATGCCCCAGCAGGTGGTATGTAAAATAAGGCCCTACCATAGATCGGGAGGAAACTGTGCGGTACCCTACCATAACAGATTGTCAAAACAAAATAAAAGAGAAGAACGACCATTGCAAATACACTTACACAATTTCTTCTCCTTTGAAAGAATAATGCTCTGATGTTGACCGTCCTTCAGCAAAGTCCAGGCCACGTGTCTTGATCATCAGCGCCTTCACAGCGGCATCAGCACGCTCAGTGGCCTCATCGACATCTGCTTGTGCATTCTTGTATTTTGTAGTGATCACCATTGCTTGTGATTCCTTGAAGGATATGAATTACAGTCATTCAATGCCGTCGAGGAAGATTTTGCCCCTGGACGCACTTGACAAAATTTTGGACGTGTTGTCCAAGTATTAAAAATAAACCCGACCATATAGAGCACAAATTTTTCGAAAATGTATAGGAACCCGATCTTATAAAAATTTTTTTGCAAATGTATACCCGATCGACACCGAAAGTGACATGATGTAAAATCGACACTATTCCTTATACCAAAATCCATGAAAATCGACAAAGATAACAGTACCTAAAATATACATAGTGCTCCTGTGGATCTTACACTCGATGTATTTCGAATGTCAACTTCGAGATTCAATCTCATCGGAAGGAATCTCAGACAGCGGTGGGGGGGGCCGAGCCTCACCCCTCCCAACGGGCCTGAGATTTGAAAATGCCAGAACCCTTTTTCTGATCCCAAGGAAGCCAGCATTAATCAAAATTCTGATAAAGCTCCCAGAGCATTTACCCGAATTAATTTTGATTTTGATTCGCTCACAAAGACCCACCGGGGGCAAAAGAAAAAGTCTGAAAAGAGTCGGGTAAAAGTTACTGTAAGACGGTCATCGACCAGAGGAAGATGGGTTACAACAAAGACATTCTAATGCCAAACGAGTCCCGAACGTCAGTTACTCGTATGATGCATCGAAAGGTACTGATATGGGACAAAACTGGACTTACGATTTTGAGGTGTCAAAAGTTTACTAAAAGAACTTACTGCTCTTAAGAGCCCCCAGCACCCCTCTCCCTTCCGACGGGCCTGAGATTCGAAAGTGACGGAGCCCCTTTCTGATCCTAAGGATGCTAACCTTAATCATAATTCTGGTATAATCCAATAACCCGAACATTGATCACATTTTCGTTCAATTTTGAGTTGTCCACGTGGACCCACCGGTGGTAAAGGCAAAAATCTGAGAGAACTTACTGCTCCTTCAAGCTGTGATCTCATCTTTTTCATTTTCATCTGCAGTGCTTCATTTTCTGCTCGTGCAAGTTCAGCAGCCCTCTTCCATTCTTCCAAATCAATCTCCAAATTCGATACAATTCTTTCATATTTCTCTTCAAATCTTTGGAACCCTTTCGTTTGATGCAACACGCTTGACAAATCCTCCTCCAGCTCGGCATTCTGTTAGAAAATAGAAGAAAAAAACGAATAAAGGTCAAGCTGGAAACATCAGTTTTAAGAATAATCTGTCAGTTTTTCAGGCCGCCAAGACAAGCCCCGTTCTCACCATAAAAAGCTAGCCTAGACTCGGACCAGGAAAACCAGGGCCTGGTACAGGCAAGTGAACGCGCCACCCCTGGGCTCGGCCCTTGGTGTGATTTGGAGATGCTTTCGGCCCAGGTTGAGAGAACAACAGTCGAGTCATATTTAACGCGTTCAAACTAGGCCGGGCCAGGCCTGGGCTGTCGTAACAGTGGGCGAAGCCTAGGCTACTGTTAGTAGTGTGAACAGGGATAGAAATTATTTTTTCATCTAAGCGACCCGTAACGACTAAGTCTTTGATGGTCTTTAGCGGTCACTGCAAATTTTGTCAAAGGTTTCCATATAGTTGCTGACAGTGTTAACGTTTGTAAAGACTGCGAAAGACCGTCAACGACAGTAAACGAGCTTCGGGATTAAATACCGAATCCATATTTTACCTGACGTTGTAATGATCGTATTTGATTCTTGAGTTGTTTGACATCAACATCCTCAAGTCCAGCAAGACGAATTTGAGTTTCTCTTAAATCTTTCTCAGCTAGTTCTCTTGCTTTCTTAGACTCATTTTCAAGATCCATGTATTTTCTCAATGTTGTTTTAACTTCAGAAAGCTGCCAGGGTGAAAATGAGGTAATAAATACCTACTATAATAACAAAACATCTCCTCACAACAAGTAAACAAAATAACAATTCTTTGATCACTTAAACGAAACGAGTCAACAAAAATGAAATCAGTCAAACTAGTATTCATTTACATAAGGCCCTGGCAAAACGATCAAACATTGTTGGTCAAGCATTTGAGGTTTTCTTAACGAACAATGTTCGATTGCTTGACAAGTAGAATTCACAAAGCAATGTTTCTGAAAAAAAGCCAAAAAAATTTTAGGCTTGATGTGGTCGAACGGTCAAATGTTGTGTCTGATAAACAAATGTCAAGTGTTTGACAAACAGTCGTTTGGCCAGTTCAATTCAATATCGATACTACAACTCCTGTAGTGAGTCTAATGCGTTAGCCTGAGCAAAGACTCTTTACACATAAGGTTTTACCATGGAATTAGAGATTTGTTAAAGTAAAGGTTCCTTAATAGAAATTAGTCTAACCTCGTTTAGAGAAGCCCTTGCTTTTTCTTCAGCAATCTTGACAGCGGCTTCCAAATCTTCAACCTCGGCTCGGAGATTATCAATCTCGATTTCATTCTTCAATTTGATACCTCCAAATCAACTGCTCTGTTCTCTATTTGATCTAGTCTGGAGAAGCTATCTTCTGCTTCGCCAGCTACTCGTTTCTTCATTCGTTCGGCCTAAAATAGATAAAAAGAATTATTTTCAGCTTCAATAGGAACACAGTCCTGGGGAGGGGTTCATTCGTGGAGGCGTAACCACTTTTTGTGAAATAAAGCAGGTACGGGCATCGACGTAATTGCTTTTAGGTTAAATGTAGTAGGTACTCGTCTAATTTTTGGGTTTTCAGTATGGATAAGATTTGACTTACTCTTTCTAAGTTGATCTGCAATGCATCAATCTGCCTGAAACATTCCTTGTGCGCTTTTCACAGCGAGCAAGCGCATCACATGTATGAGCATGCGCAACTTTCTCTTCTTCCAAGAAACCTTGAGTTTCCTGTAACAAAAATAACAAGTAATAAGCAACTTGTCAACTCAGATTATGATTAGCTGCGAGGGTTCCCTCGTAGGGGAAGACAACCTCCTAGCAGGCCATGTGCTAAGTGAAGGATAAAGTACTCACGCAGTTACTCACCAGTCAGCTCAGCTCCGGTGGTCGTGTGATTAGCACTTGTGCTTTTCACGCAATAAACCCCGGTTCGATTCTCACACATGTCACTGATGAGCTCCAATAAGAGCGAAAAGCGTCTGGCATTTGAGAATGGGGCGGCTGGTGAAATTATTCATATAGGCCGAATACGAATTTGTGCTCATGCGATATGAGCCCAACTGCATGCGTTTCGGTACCTTAGGCCAGGTACCAACCTTACATATTATAAAGTACAAGCTAAAACACTGAGTATACTAAACCTTTAGTTTGATCTGTAGTTTTTTGTTGTTTCTTGAAAACTCTGCATTTGACTAAAGAGGAAACAAAAAGACAATTAGCACTCTTTCATCAGATAAATATTAAGGAGAAATTTGTTCTAAAATATCACGATAATGATCTTCTTCACCTCACTCAGCATTTCAACTTGTGCTTGTAATTGTGCCAGAAGTTCGCTCATTCTTGATCTATGTCGAGCATAGTCGATAGCAGCCTGTCTTTCCAATTCAAGGTCTTCCTTCAAGCCCTTGATTTCCCTTTCGTAAGATTTCCTGAAATAATCAAAATGATAAAATCAAACAACGTCTTGCCACATTAGAAGGGATTCGAACCTGGAATGGTGATCAGAGAGCCAAAGACGTTTCCACTGAGCTAAAGAGCTCAACGAAATCGTTCTGTAACTCAACAAGTCATGCAATCCAAGGCCCTTCTCTCGTTTGGCTTTTTTTGGCTATGTTGAACCTTTAAATCTCATCTAATGTTTTGATATTAAGGATATTGCTTGTTTAATATTTAAATGAAGGGTCCCTTGTAAACCTGCCTGGACTGAAGGGTCCCTTCCCTAAAAATTTCAAAAGTGAAGTCCACAACAAAGACAACTTACGTAATTCTCTCAATGTGTTCATCTTTGTCAGCCACTTCTTTCTGAAGATCGAGGCGTATTTGAGTGAGTTCAGCGATTTTGCTTTCTGCTCGCACACGCTCATCATCAAGAGTGAACTGAAGTTCCTTCGCAAGGAGAGAGAATAATGTTAAAGAATTAAACGACAGAGGAAATAAAGGGCTAAAAACAATCTAATACAACTCCAAATAAGGGGCTTCAATTATCTAACACAATTTCATACAACTACTGCAAATTCAAAGATATAGTCAAAGGATATATAGGATATATAGGACCACATTAATACCGAGATTAATACCCTATCGCTCGCAGTTTTTGACTTAGCGGGCGTTCAATCAGTGGGCGCTCTGTCAAGTAGGGATGATCAATGGAGTACATAGGGCATTCGGATCCCGAGAATTTCTATACAATCACTATATATTCAACAATGGTCGTAGATTCAACAACGAACGAAGTGTACAATGGTCAAAACCCCAATAATATTTCAATTGCTTACTTCAATGGCGGTTGTCATCTCACCAATTTCTCTTTCCATTTTCTTCTTGGTGCTTTCAAGATCAGCAATTTGTTTCTTTAGTTCGTTGATCTCTTTTAGCAAATCATCAATACGACCTATTTATGCAAAGAGAGACGAATAAAATAGGGAAATAAGATATTATTGATGAAGAACATATATGCCTGGATAAACTTTGGATGCATAAGGGTGTCAATAATTGGGGCTGTGTGGAATGCAGCCCTAGGGGGTACTTCAATTTTCAATATACTATACGTGCCAACCAAATGGTTACTTTACAGCGACAATCTCCCTTATTGTCCCTATCGGTTTGTTTTCTGTAAAGAATCACTTCACATGGGTGGTATAATCTATGAACACTTTTAGACATGGTTGCTTTTGAAAACTTTACTTTTGTTTTGTCTTAAGAGTCAATTAAACGGTGCGAATAGGTTATATGAGTTGAAGTTGTCGCAGTTATTATCGCCTTATTTGGAGTGTCTTCAAGTTTTAAACGGCACTTAAATTGGATCTACAAATATAAGATATTACTACCAATAGGTAAACAAATTCCATACAAAGCACAGACAAAAATTAAATCATTGAAAAAAATTCCTTTGCGACTTACCCTCAAGTTGTCGATTTTCCTGTCTAAACTGCTGCATTTCTGCTGTAACGTCTGCGTTGATCTGAGTCAGGGATTCAAGCTGGAATTCAAAAATAGTATTTATTGGTAAGAAGACCCTTTTGTATTTCTGCACGCATTCAGCAATATTAATAGTGGGGTTGAATAAGCCCGTTGTAGACATTCTCCGAAAAGGTGATCCTTTTCGGGAAGGCCTCTTTAAATATAAAAATATCTATAGGGTAAAGTTGTAGTTTTTCCAATTTCTTAAAGAAAAATACAATGCCACCTACCCCAAGTATTTTACAGTACCTTGCAAGGGACAATCCCTTTATTATTTCATTGCATTTTATCTTATTTTAAGCACAGTAGACCTTCAATTAGAGTCTAGTGGGCAATTTCGTTGAGACATCTTTATACTTTCATATCTTCGTTCAAAGGTTGTTTATATCGGCAACGGATTGGGAGCCGTGATATATGCTATATGTACACTCTAGGGGCACCGGAGTCAGCTTGGCAATATAATACTCTACTCTCATTAGGATAAATAGAGAACTTAATGCATTTGGTTACGAAATGTTGATAGAAAAAACAGGATTTGTACCTACCTCTGTAGTAGTGGCCTCGAGTTCCTTTTCTGTTCTCTCAAACTGAATTAGCAATGTATCGTACTTTGATTTCCAAACATATGCTGACATTCCTGGCCTCCACCACACTAGAAAAAAGTATAAAGCTCAGTAATGATCTCATCGAAAAACTCTTTGGGGAAAACGTCAGAGACTGATACCTGCAAGAAAGGTATGAATAAAAATTAAAACACAAGTCTCAGTTTATGCTCATAAAATCCAGACCAAGTACAACGAAAATTCTGAGAGTGAATTCTCTACACCTTGACCTAGCCAGAGAGATATAGGACTAAAGCACTGGCCAAATGATCAAAAATTGTTTGTCAAACAGTTGATTTATCAAGAAAATTTTTCACCGTTTGGCCACGTCGCAGAACATCACGTGTACAATGTAATTTGTTTGAACTTTTCCACAAAAAATTGCGAGTGAAATTTTTGCCTATTTTTGCTTTTCAAGCAATGTTTTGTAGCCTAGCCAAACGTTCAAAAATTGCTTGAAATCAAATATTAAATGCTTAACAAGCTATGTTTGATCGTTTGACTAGGGCCTGATTCTGCATGGACCTATATTCAAAATGAGCCAGTTTTAGGTCCTGGCCAAACCATCCAACATTGCTTGTCAAACATTGTAAATTTGCCTACAAAGCAATATATGAACGTTTCACCTTGTCACAAAACATTGCTTAACAAGCAAAAATCAGCATGCCGCGCAATGATTTTGAAAGCGTCCGAGAACCGTTTTGTTTGACGAGCAATGTTTAGCGAGGTGGCCAAACGGTGAAACATTTTGCGTGATAAGCAAGTCTCAAATCTTTGACCATGTTTGATCGTTTGGCCGTCGAACAGTAGATGCCGGAAGCTTAGCTAGACTAGAATGGAACCTTGAAACTCTCTAGCAAGGGCTGGCTTGGATGGCCCCCTAGTTCGCAAAGTGCTATCCTGGTCGTATACGAGGTGATCTGTGAAGCATAACTTCGTTTGTCGGGGCATCATATTTATCATGCAGGAGATGATTAAACCAACACAAATACCAAATGAAATGTCTCTTACCTCATCAAGGTACTTTCTAAGTTCCTTATTCATTTCAGCAATCTTAGCCTGGTATTTGTCAACTGTTTTGATTTTAGTTTGAGATTCAGCCAAGCCATCTTCAAAATCAGACATTCGATTTGCAAATCGTCTCCTGGAAGATGAAAAAATGCAATGTACATTCTCTCTATTAGCCCTTTTCTATAAAAACCAATTGTACAACTCTTTACGTATTCGATTTCTAACCATAAAGCTTTCAGTAAGCAAATAAAACAAGCTCTAATAGCTAAGTACTGATATACATATATTGAGATATACATGTATATACAAAAACATATGCAGTCTGACCAGAAAAAAAAATGACAGTTAGTATTAGTTGTTTCATTTATATTATTGTAGGCTTTGTAACCTTCCAGTTATGTTAGTTGTGTAATCTTTAATGATAAGCTTCTTAAAAAAACATACAGTATTCTTGTAATTCTTTACATATACTTTCTAGATTTTATCATATATATGTATTTTTTTTTTCTATTACACTTTATTTTAAGCAGTCCAAGCTAGATAAGCTCTTCTTTTCTTGGGCCGTGCAGATTTACATCCTTTTTATATTAATTATATTGTAGTTGTAGCGATATTTTTCTGCAAATAAAATTGAATTGAATTGAATTGAATACGTAATGAAAAGCTAAGAAACCTTCTGCAAGAGAACTCAGTTATCTTTTAATTCCCCTCGAGTTAGCCCATATTGGTGTTCAACACGAAATACCAATACAGCTTTAATATTCTGATTTTTTGCGTTTTAGATCCAAATCAAGGTATCTGGGTATATATTCCGCCCAAGTCAGTTGTCTTGTTCGGTCTATTTCTGACGATTAGATGCTAAGGAGTGTAAAACGAAAAGCTCTGAAGTACCAATGTCAAAAGATATTTACGCTTGTTATCAGAATTTTGAAGTTTTGTACAACTGAATGATTCTTTAATGCAATCTCTGGAATTGCTTTATGTTAGTGTGAATTAGTGTTTCTTCATTATTGTAAATACTAACATTAAATAATGTACAATTACAATTACAATTACAATTACAACTCAAGAAAGAACAAAATAGCTTACTGAGATTTGATGAATTTTCCAGAACTTTCAAGCGCAGAATCAGCCGTAGCTTCCTCAAAATCGTTTTTCATTTTCTCCAAATCTTTCATTGTGTCTTTAACATTAACTTTCAACTCAACTCTGAACTTCTCTTCGCTTATCAAAATTTCTTCAATAGCCTCCAATTCAAACAGAGCCTCGCTTAGCCTGTTCTGCATCTCCTTGACCTGAAAAACAGGAAGACAAAGAATAAGGCCCTGAACAGACGACAAAAAATTGTTGTTCAAACATTTGAGATTTGAAAAAGATTGCGAAGATTGCTTGACCTTACGACCCAGGACCCAGCATTGCTGCTCAAACATCTAAGAGTTGTGAAGCTTGGTACGACTGCTTGACAAGCCGCATTTGTATTAACATTGATTTCGAAATATGAATTTTTCTGCAATATATAGTTATGCCTATACAAAATAACCAATAAGTCAAGCAAATTTCAAATGTTTGACAAACAATGTTAGATTTTCTGAAGAAGGTACAGCCATAGCGCTAATAAAAGATTAGACGACAAATTTATCATTTTCACTATGACAATTTAGGCCATCGAATTCAAGTTCATTATGGAAATTGCTGTTGCTCTTGCCACAGATTCCTGTTGTTCTATGTGTGGAACTAGCATAACGAGTCTGACTGAGTATAGATTTAAGGAGCACACGATTTTGGGAGGCTGCAAAATCAAGATGCAACCAAAATAATTTCTAATTAAAAATTAAAAAAAAATTCACCTTTGTATCTTCATCGTCTGAATCATCTCTTGTTGCTCGCTTTCTGATTTTTGATCTCAATTCTTCCAATTCATCCTCAAGCTCCTGAAAATCAATAAATCGATAACATATAACACTTCTAAATTATACGTTTGGTATGCTTGGTCAGGGCTTAAAGATAAAATGAAACGATGATAACATGAAAATAAATTTTAAATATCAATACCGAAACTCTTTTCTGCAAAGTCTGGTTCTCTTTAAGCATGTCTTTCTGAAATATAAGAGGAGATACAATTTTAATCTGCTTTTCGTCACTGATACTTCATTTGAGCTGAAGGAAAACTGCATATTTGTATGGCATGATACAAAGGACTCTGCCAGAAAGGGTTTCAAAATGCCACAGATAATCTTTATCGTTATTGACTATCCGAAGTGTAGCAGCTGGGGAATTGTGGAAGGGCCCCTAAAACTCCCAAGAAATTTACAAAAAAATTGACGTTTGAGGAAAATTTCGAGCTAAATTGTATAAAACAATGGCACCAGCTAGCTATAGGGATTGAAAAACTTAAGGAAAAATTCAGCCAATTTTCAATTTACCCTATACCTTACCCATAAAATATCCCACCAAAAATTGGTATCTAACTAGACTTTTTCACATGAATATCTGATCCACCTCTGGCTTTATGACAAGTTCAAAACAAAGTCTAGGCTAAAAACCCATTTCATATCATAATCAGGTTCAAATCTTACCTTGCCAACTCCATCAATAAGAACACTTTTGCTGGCTCGTCTTCGTTGCACGCTACTGTAATCTTCAGCATGCCTTAAATCATCAATCTCTTCCAGAAGATCCTGTAATTATAAATCACTTGTAACATATTACAAAAAAAGTTTAACCTGGTAGTGGTAGAGGGTTTACCGAAGTTGGATGGTCACGGTTCAAACCTGACCACCTGAAAATAGCTCTAATTGCCTCCCTGCTTGGCAATGGGGTGAAGGAAGCGTTTTAGTGCATTGGGGTGCACTGTTGCTAGGAAATGTCACGATCCTTATTGGGTAGCTAGAATGGGCACGGAAAAGGAATAAGCAGAGGGGAAAACGGGAAAAGTTATCCATTAGAGTTGCGGTATAAAAGAGAAATAAAGATCAGACATTGGGCAAGTGAGAACGAGCGAAGGGAATCTAGAGAAACAGATAAGCACATAGCAGTGATACTTAAAGGACGACGTGACAGAAGACCTCGCAGACATGAAGTTTCTGAGCTCCTGTTTTTTTTTTAAGAATAGTAGTCACTAGTAGCAATAGAAGAATAAAAAAGTAATGAGACAGAATTTACTAGCAAAAGTGGCCAAGTGTGGACCAATGTTATTTATATCATCGTCACCCGAATAGCTTTTTTATTTGTTAGCGTTATTAAGGTTGGTCATAGATCTTCTACACGAGACTTGCCTAATGCTCTTTTGTTTTTGCTTTCTCATTCCAACAGTCACGAAACACTGAACAACAACAACATCAAGCGAAGTAATAGGACTTATATAGTGAGCCTAGGTTGGTTATTTACCTTGACATTGTTTTTAAGTTCCTGAATTTCCTTTTCTTGTTCATCTCTGAATTCTTCCATTTCTTGAAGATTCTTCTTTCCAGCTTGGATTCTCATGTGAGCATCTTCCAATTCCTCTGCAAGGATATTTTGGAAAATTCAATAAATGAACCTAATCATGTTCCCCTTAGACACAAGAGGATAAGTCTTGAAAGACGTTGTTCCAAAAGGTATGAGACTGGATTTTAACACATTCTAATTTATTTATCCACATATATACTGATGAAAAACGTACCTTCAAGTTTGTTGTTATCCGCTCTGCTTAGCTCAAGCTCTGCCAGACATTTCTCGTATTTCTCCTGCACTTCAGCCATTTGTTTCTCGAAAACCTATTCAAAAGAAAAAGGGCATAAAAAGTTTTTTATTTTAAAAGTTTCGATAACTTACCTACCACAGCAAAAAATTAAAAGCCAAAGTTTTGCTTTTGAAGAATAATACTTGAAAGTTTCGTAGGGTAAAAGACGTTGATTTGAACAGCGTTAAAAGCAATTTAGGCAATGCAAAGTGTGTTATTCCTAAAACAGCATTAGGTCCTGGCCAAGCAGTCAAACATTGTTTGTCAGAGATTTTAAAGTTTGCTTGTCAAGCAAATGTTTAGCGTTTGGCCATGTAGCGAAAACAATGTTCGTCAAACACTCTTTGCATGCGTCAAGCAAAATAATTTTAACTTTTTCGAAAACATAACGCAGCGAATTCTGCTAACTTATCCTTATCAGGAAACGTTTCGTGATGTAGCCAAACGCCAGACATACTCTGGGTGGCTCAAACATTGCTTGATAAGCAAATTTTAAATATTTGACAAACAATGTTTGATTGTTTAGCAAAGGGCCTTAATAAAAGCGTTACTTTTAAGCAGCGTTAAAAGCATTAATTGAGAGCAGCGTTAAAATATAAGTTTCCGAGCTGCAGTAAAAAGATTATGTATTATGCGGCAGTTAAAGATTCTTCTATTTTAAGCAGCATTAACAGCATTATTTAGAGCACTAAAAGCACAAATGTGCTGTTTATATTGTTTCATTCGAAATACAAACCTTACGATCTTCTGTTCCATCGTTTCCTCCCTTCTGTTTAACAAAGAAATTCAATTTTTAAACAAGTCTTTATATTGTTTTGTGTATTTTTAGTTTACAATTATAGTGTTGTGTATATGTTGCACGTTCATTACATGCTGTGTATGTTGTATACATTTCAAATTCAACTTTTTAGATTTACAATCTTGGCAAAAAAAGTCATGAACTTCTGAGCACAGCTTCAATCACATTATGATAAAACAATCACCCCCTTCCCCCTTAGAAAAGTGTGAGGATTTTCAACGTTTCTACTGTAACCACAGGTCAAATTAACATTTTTCAGGGGGGGTGGTTCTGCTAAACTCTTAATAGGAGCTTGCAAACTTCTTTATAATTTGACCGGGATTGTAGTTAGGGTTGCATATGTTGATACTTAGCATCTTACTGAAAGTTATTCAGTGAACTAATATCTTCAGTTTTAGGGTGCTTTTTGAGCTTAATGTATGCATCTATGTATGCATTGTGTATATATGTATGCATTGGAAAGTATAGTTTAAGTATGCGTGTAAGTGTGTTGCTTTTGGATATGGATATCATATTTGCTTTATGTATTTGATTTCGCTTATGTCAGGATGCATAAGTTAGCCTAGATCTATCTTAAGTGTATTAGTAATTATGTTTGTAAGTTTTTGGAACAGTATATGAATTGGTTTGATTAAAAAGAAACCTACGGGTAATCCTTTATGGCCTCTAAGGATTTTGATTTCTGCTTTGTGACTTCGTTTCAGTTCAACAATTGTTTTTTCTGTTTCTTCTTGAATTTCAATCTGCTCGTCGAGAGCATTTTGCAAGTTCTGTTGAAACGAAAGAGAAAGTATAATATATTATATAGGTGATATATATTTGTGTTCAAAACCTTTAGGCACTTGATAAACGATCAAACATTGTTTGTAAAAATTTGGAATTTTCATGTGAAACAAAATGTTCTAACGTTTGCACACGTCGCAAAACAATGCTCGTCAAATATGTTTGCTTGCGTCCGGCAAAAATGCTTTTAACTTATTAAAACCATCACGAAAGGATTCAGCTTGTCAAGCAATGTTTGTGACGTAGTCAAACGTTCAAACATTTCTTGATGAGCAAGTTTCAATGTTTGACAAACAATGTTTGATCTTTTGGCCAGGGTCTTGCACAAGCACATAATGTTGATCAATACACAAGTGAATACGATTGATCAATGCAGTTACAAAAACAGCACTCTAAAGACTTATTCATACCTTGATTTCAATCTTTAATTCAGAAACGACGGAGGATGAGCGACCACTACTGGAATCACCATTCTAAAAGACAAGGAAATTCCATATCTGCCATGTCTTCTGCAGCATAAAACTAACGAACAAAGCGAGGGAAGGGGTTAGAACATCGAATCGTTCTTTATACAGCATGGGCTTCAGAACAATATATTTAGAGTTATATATATAGAGTTTAAACTCCAAAACAATTCGGCCTCTTCCAATATGCTAGCCAGGGAGGCAGTTGCCCCCAGTCCATTGTGTTAAACAGTAGTCCTTTTGTCCTTTTTCTTGAAACAAAAAAAAAAGAAAGCCAACCAAGTCCAGGTCCCTTGAAAGAGGAATTGTATACATAGGCAAAGGCAAAAGATTTGAGCTACGTAACAACCGAATACAAAGCTGTAGGTGGCTGGTGTCTTTGTCTTATCATTCAGTAGTTATGTTAGACTGGCACCAGCTAAAGATACCAAAACGTATAAAAATGTTCCACACCTGTTCATTTTCAGCCCTTGCTGCTTGCAACTGAACTTTAATACTCTTGAGTCTTTTCTGAGTTTGTTTCAAGTCAGAAAACGTTTCTTCATGAGCAGATTTCTCTTCAGCTAGCTCTTCTTTCAGACTCTGAAATATACGAGCTAGTATTACATAAATATTCAATTGAAGCTCTCAGAGGCTTACATAATTTTGGAGACCTATGAGAGGGAAGGCTTGCTAGGTACAGAAAGGGTGAAAGTGAAAATTGAGGTGAAGTGGTGCATTCAGCGTTAGACACTACGATCTCAGAAGTAGAAAAACCAACGAGGTTTTGATCCTGGCTGTGACACTACCTTGGCAGGGGCTTAAAACCTAACTTAGCAGATCTGCAGCTCACTGATACCTCCAACTAGTAGCTGGATTAGACCTAACAATATAGCACCCTAAAAGGGAGGGGACTAAATAGTGCTTTAAAAGAAAATGAAACGAAAAGATTTGACAAGTAAAAATTACTATAAACATGCATACCTCAATCTCTTCATGGAGTTTGCTGTCATCAGGGGTTGATTTTCCACCGTCTTCGCTGTCCTTTACAGGCAAAAATTAAATGTATAAGTTAGTAAGAATGGCAAAGTGGTGAGGAATTTGACTCGCAATTTGTTTATTGTGGGCTTGTTTCCTACCAGATTCAAACTCCTATGAAGAGTGAGGAGAGTCGCAAGCTTTCTCTAATGTCAGGCAAAAAGACAAAAGGAATCACGGGGTGTGGTCACATCGAAAGGAAGGAGGGAGTCGAATTGATTACACAAGCCCTTGGCTATTCAGTGGTCTATGCTAAGCAAAGAAATTCGAGTCCGAACAAATAAGTGTTATGCTTAGAGCAGAATGAGAGGCTGGATAATACATTTATATCGGAACGAGGTTAACAATTTGCAAGACAACGAACCTGCGACGATTGTGCTTTCAATGTCTGCAATTCAATCGACATGCTGCGGAATCGTTTCTTCAGTTCAGCGTAATTCTCCATCGTTTCTTGATTCGCAGCCCTTTCTTCTTCTAACTCTGTCTCCAATTGCTACAAAAAATTAATTGGGTATGGATGAAACTTTTCTGTTCAAGCTCTTGAAGGTGCTGTGGCGTCGTGGTGTAATCCAGCTGACTAGTGGTGTAAGAAGCTCAGTGTGGTCAGGGTTCGAGCCCAGCCACGGTGGCGTCACAGCCCGGGTCGAGGTCTCGATTAGTTAACCTACTACTGAGATCCTAGCGACTGGCGCTAAAACACCATATCACCGTCACCTTCTTAACCATATGTATGAATCGGAAATAACTTTTTTGCCAGTCTATTGAGCATCTCAAGAGAAAGAAGGGCATTTCATTCCTCGAAAAAGCAATACGCCTTAAAACTATAAACGTCACAGCACTGTCTCAGCACTGGTACAGCACTGTCTCAGCACTGGCATAGCCACTTTTTGTTATATGGAAAGCAGGCTTAAAGCTTTGGCTAAACAAGAAGACATATCGCGCGAGAAATTGTACTCGGCGTGTCTCCCAGAGTATCTAAACATGCGAATGACAAGCGAGCAACATTTACTCCGAGTCGCGAAAACAAGAAATGTTTCTGTTGTCTCCCAAAAACATATGGTGTCCCTCGCTACAAATTTTGTCACGCGCTTCAAAGTTTCCGAGGTGGCAACATTGTTGCGCGCGTCACGTAACTTACCTCCTAGTTTATCCAGGCCTTAGGAAAACAATGTCTAGAGACGACTGTTGAACTTCAGCACATCTCTCTACCACTACAACAGCCCAAGGCACTTGCCAAACGATCAAAAATGTTTTTTAATTTCTTATCATCCTTAGTGTTCTCGCAGTATGTTTGAAACGTGTTTCTTTACAAGTACTTCACGCAAGCAGAATTATTTTGTGCCTCATTCAAGCCGTTTTTTAAAAAAACTAGAATGGTACTAAAAAACCGTACAACAAGTGTTTAACAATGTTGCCTACCTGAACTTTAATTTGAATATTCTTGTTAGCTATAGCAGTTTTTGGGTCGTTCTACAAAGAAAGGGAGAATAATTTTAAAAGTAGAAAAATATAAACCTAACGGTCAGGTCAAAAACTGATCACCAATATTCTTAACGGTAAAGCATCAAGCCCGCTTCATAAAACTTGCCACTTGCCATTCTCTGTTTTTGGAGCAAAAGATACTTAATATGGTCCTTAAGATGGTATGACCCTGAAATTTGAATAGGATACCTTTTTCTTGAGCTGAATAACTGTAGAAGATTTGAAAGACTTTGGCGATCCCTGAAATGATAGAGAAATGGGCGACATAAGATCGGGTCGCAACGATTCTCAAAGATCGCGTTTTGGGAAAGGCCTCAAAATAACATCTAAATTCAATAACTAAAAATAAGTGAACGCAGATACAATACCTCATCAGCATTTTCTTCTGACCTCAGCTCATTGACCAAGTTCTTTGCTGCTTCAAGCTCCCCTTCCAATTCTCTCAACTCTCTGTCAGTTTCTTCATGCGCAGACATTTCTTCTTCCAAGGCTACGTGAAGATTCTGAAAAGAGGTCAACAAAGATTCAAAAAGAGGTCAAGGCAATGGGCCTGACACGAGATGGGATTATCTCTTTTCATCCTTCTCATACTGATTTAATATGATTTAGTGAAACACTTGAAACAATTAAAATAAATCTAGATGGAGAAGAAGAACTTATGATCACGCTTCACGAGAACTCATGCTTATAACAAAATACTGTGTTGTGAATCTTTGAAAGGGTAGGCCCGATAGCACTGTTTATACCAGGGATTTGTCCTAGCGGGGATCAGGGGGTCCCTGGTAAAAGCTAAAATATGCCGACATTACTTAGAAAACTTTGAAAGGGGCTGGAAAACAGCCCCGGTACGATTAGGAGATAACTGAGATTGAAGATTATCCATATGATGATCGTCTTATATAGTCATGCGACAACCGCACAATCCTTGATCTTATTGAATCCAGTGTTTTCATTGCGCTTACCAGGGCTTTAGCAGGCAAGCCGACTGCTGAGCAAAACGTGGGCAAAATTCAGACTTAAAGTTGACGAATCAAATTTTGACAAGACAAAAAAAGTAAACCTCAATTTTTCTCTGCAATTGGACAATTTCTCTTTCTTCATCTTCATCGTTCTAAAATCCAAAATTGCAATCTTTTAATGAGTAAAACAACGGGTAAAATTTATTGAGACATCGCATTAAAAGTCGGCTGGGTGGGTAAAAAGATGAACGAAAAATTGAATTTCTGACCATATTTTGCATAGATTTCAGTTGATCCAACTCTTCAATTGATGTGTTATAACGTCTTTCAGCGCGATTCAGAGAAACTTTCAAGTCAGAAACGATGTTGGTCTTTTCTTCCAAAGCAGCCTTGGTCTCCTAAAAGGCAGTATTTCAAGTATAATCAAAATTGTAGTCAGACATTTCTTCTTTATGCAAGGATGTACAACTTCAAATAACACATTGATTTCTGGTGGAAACTTTCAGAGATTCTAAAGCCTTGAGTTTTTATTAATATATACTGTCCCTCAGAATGTCAATACATTTAATACACTTCTTATAAACTATAACATCAAAATTTCACGGAAAAAATTAAACCTTTTTATCAGGATTCTGGCTTCAAATTTGATTCGAAATTCAATTATTTGCATTTGGCTTAGTTGGTAGAGAAACGGTGTAGCAAGTAATCTTTATCTGTTTAACAATGGTCTTGGGTTCTTGCAGCAATATAGATGATGTGGACCTGCAGCTTATGCCCCCAGACTGATGTTCTACAACGAATACCAGTAGTACCCATTTACCTAGCTCGGGGGTATGGAAAGACGAGTCCACTTTTGCTTGTGGAAGGTGAAATCGTGAAGCGCCAGGCACTAGGATCTCAGTAGTAGGTTAACTAATCGAAACCTCAACCCTGGTTGTGACGCCACTGTAAATTGGGCTCGAACCCCAACCGCCCTGAGCTCCTGATACCACAAGCCAGCTGGATTAGACCACGGCACTACAGCACCTGCATAGTCCTGACGAGATTCGAACCCACAATCTGCTGATCATGAACCGAAGGCTTTCGATAAAGTAGTCATTGCTCCGCTCAAATCTTGTAATCAACAAGAAAAGCTTAATAAATGCTAATAACACAAAAAACTAACTTGTAATTGAGTCTCAAGGTCATCGTTGCTTTCTGTGAGTTCTTTTTCAAGCTTGAAAAAGGAAGAAAAATGCATTAAATTCTGTTAAAAACGTCAAGAATTAGAAAACTTGAAAAGAAGACCGAAGCTAAGACAAATATTGGTTCGACCTCAATGCGTCGTAACGACGTCGATACCTGCTGCTGATGCTCTTGCAGTTCTTCTAATTGTGATTGAATCCTCAAGTACTTATTCTCTGCTTTCTTCAATGAGCTCTTCAGTTCATTATTCTCAATTTCATGTTCCTCAAGGCTCATCGTTAGCTCCTATAATACCAAATGAAATATATCAAGAAAATGCTAGTAGAAAGCTATTAAAGTGTTCCAAGTATAGCCAATTTGAATTCTGGGAACTAAATGGTGAATCCTATTCCCAAAAACACAATGTAATAATTATGTGAGAATATCAAGAGAATCTTACTCCAATCTTGGCCTTCAGCTCTTTAGTATCTTCAGATGAGCCTTCATCATTCTAAAAACGAATGTTTTTCATTAAGTGAGAGCTCAAAACACTCATGGGTTGGGGAAAAGGAGTTTTTAAGCCATGGCACTGTGATGGGATTTTCTGAATGTAATTTGCAAAATCACAAGAAGAAAATAAGAACCAAATTGGAACCAGTTTCAAATGCTTAGGCCCGTTTGAACAATGACTTTCATAACCTGATCTATAGTAACTAAAACGGTCTCAAAGAGGGTATACTCTAATTAGAATTAGAATTTAATTGGAGAGATATTTGGCTTTGTTGGATAATTCGATGCACTTCCAGACTCAAGAAATTCATGGTTGCTTTGTGACATTCTAAGTTTTCATTTTGAAGGCAATATTGACTTTTGCAACTGCAGTTATAAAGAGACCCCAGGTTTTCAGCTAGAATATTTCCAAATTTCAGTTCGTGAGAACATACATCTACACGAAACCTTAGCTTTATAATGATTATATATATATACCTTCTGTCTTCTCCTTGATTGCCTGTTGTCACTAGAAATTCCGGATCCTCCCTGTAAAATTTAAGCAATTATTATCATCAAAAAATAGTCTCAAGATGAATTTATGTCCCTATAGCATACAGCAGCTCTCTCTTCTCGAACTCGCAAGGGACCGGTAAATTTGTTCAAGTTAGAGAAAGTTGGAGATACAGAAAAATTTCTCTAACATAAAAAAAACAGGTAAAAAAGCGAGAAAAAATTGAGAACGGACCGAGACTTAAGTACGAGACAGAGAGAAGTTCGAGAGTAAGGGTAGTCGAAATAGAGGGAGAAAACTGCACCTATAACCCTCACGGTTCCGTAAGTCAAATAAGCATGGAAATGACGTAAATATATACCTCTTCCAGCTCAGTTAATTTTTGGTTAGCTTCCTTCAATTTTTCCTGCAGTTTTGAAAACTTGTTCTTATGCTCAGACTGTTCCTCTACCAAGGTTTCTTCCAATTCCTAATTGAAAAATAACCATGATAAACATTTAGGCAGTAATGACGTGAAGGGGAGAAATGGATCTTCAAATTTACAGAGGTTTGCCCCTGTTTTTCAAACCAACCGATCTTTGATGTCAACTATTGCCTCTGACAATAACACATTTCACACAGAAATTTGGTAGGTTTTTCAAGTGCATTTAATATATCCGATCATACAGCAATATAATTTTCCTAGGGCATTACACTCCTCGAAGAAGCGTACGAGATTCCTATTGAAACAAAAGGTTTCTCAAAAAATATCTACGAGAACAATAGAGATTCCAGCTTAGCATGTACGAGTTTCCAAGGAGTGAATTAAGATGAATTTACCTTCGCAATTTCGACCCACTTATGAGTGGTTTAAGCAAAAGCAAAAGTTGTTGTAGGTGATTTTGAGGAAAAACCCACCTGTATGGGGGCACACATCTATCAGCTACAATTAGGGAGTACCCTCTCCCAAAAAGATTATCTTTAAATAATTGATTATCTCTTCGTGAAGGCTCATCTTACAAGAAAGAATGTCTCGAACTTCAACAAATAATACATCAATCGTTTCTTACGAACCTGGATTTTCCTTTCCATAGCTTTTTTCTCTCTTGAATTAGCTTTTCCACCGTCTTTCTGCTGAATAAACAAGTAACCAAATACAGATACTAAAAACCAAATACGGTGCATCCTTCACATAATAAACCATAACTTTTTATCCAGGATAAAGTTTGA
This sequence comes from Chrysaora quinquecirrha, assembly GCA_014526335.1. Lineage (NCBI taxonomy): Eukaryota > Metazoa > Cnidaria > Scyphozoa > Semaeostomeae > Pelagiidae > Chrysaora > Chrysaora quinquecirrha. The sequence goes on along the minus strand of JACTAT010000061.1, from coordinate 2,318,482 downwards.
AAAAGTTAGGTCTTTTCTATTGTCTTCTGCAAAGAATTAGCCTGAAGTTTCTTAAATAATGTCATGTTCTTATTTGACGGGACTTGGTGACTGAATGGCATCGCACAAGAATTCGTAGTGGAAGGGAGCAAAAATCGGCCTATTTCCTAACCAAGGTTAAAGACAGATTTAGGCTGTTCAGTTCCCTTTCTGTGTAATAAAGTCTGGATAAATATTTATAGTTTGTAGGCTCGTGAAAAGAAAATGCTTGTTTCACTGTTTAACGTTTGGAGAATGGTAGAAGCTCATTAATTTGAAATAGAAATTTGAAAGGGAGGACGCGTAACTGTAACTGCTCTTTGCAGCAAAATGGTTGAAATGTGGACCTTTGAATGTTCTAGGGCTTTATACCTTAGCGTCGACTGACCACCCTTTGAAAAATAATTTGTTTGATTGTTGAACATACTTCTTCCAATTCGGAAATCTTCTCCTTAGCTTCCTTTAGCTCAACTTGCATTTTTGTCAACTTAGCATCAGTTTTTTCATGGTCAGCTTGTTCATAAGATAGAGTCTCTTCAAGTTCCTAGGAGAAAGCAAAATAAACTTTTAATGAATGCTTGAAATCCTTTTTCTTTTCAATATCTTTCCTCTTTATTTTTCACCCTTATTACATCCCAAACTAAAAGGATTGACTGGCTTCTGCCCAACTTTCTGGAACTGTGCGCCGACAAGTTGACGTCAAAAAGAACTCGTTGCCAGCTAGTTGCCAGAGTTCTTATGTCGACCAGTCAGTTGTGAGAAATCAGTTCCAAACAATCGCTTATAAGCAGCCCGCAACTAGCTCTGACTGTTCGCAATATCGACAGAAGTCTGGCTTGAAAATGTGGGAAAATGTCCAGACATGTTTAGAACATCAACTGACATAAATATGGTGTATTACTGTCCTTCTAGTAGTCCTAAAGCCTTTAAGTCTTTAAGTTAGGAAGCACGAAGGGATCATGGATGGAAGCAACGGCATCCTAAAACTGATGTCAAAGAGTGGACATATTTCATGAAATTCCAAATACAACTGTAAACTAGTTACTTGGATTCTTCTTTCAAGGGCTTTCTTTTCTCTGTTTCCAACCTTGCTATTGCTGCTTTCCTGTTCGAAAAAATTATTGCCCAATCAAGCAATGCATGTTAACTAAACGAATAAACATTTTCTATTAGAACAATTTTTATCAGAAAACCAGGCTAAAAAACTCGAACTTTCTAGCTTTCTCAGAAAATCATTTAATTTAAAAACACGTTGGTCAGAATGAACAAGTGAGGAGAGTCGGAAGCTCTCTGTTATTCCAGGCAAAAGACATCAACAGGTGAGGTCACATCGAGAGCAATGAATTGATTTGCACATGCATAGGTTAGCCCTGGCTTAAATCAACTGTAAATTCTTCTAAATACCTCTTGAAGTTCAGAGATTTTATCATGAGCATCTTTCAACTCTTTTTTAATCTTTGCCATGTCATGATCGGCATTCTCATAGTCTTCTTGTTGTTCGGCTAAGGTTTTTTCAAGTTCCTAGAAAAGAAGAAAGAACTATAAACTCCTGTTAGTTGGTGATGTTTGGGACAGGCAATATGGGCCTAAACCAGCCCTAATAAAGGAAAAGAAAATAGACTAGAAAAAGGGAAGAGGGTCTGATTGGTTTGTAGTTTTTAAGATTGCATATGTAGTAGATTAAAGGGAAGCAAAACTTGGTTAACTTATTGCATGAACCCGCACTTCTACAGAAGAAGGTAGGAGAATCTGTGACAAGAATAAGAAGAAGGTTCAAAAATTGGAACAAGAACTTGGAAAGGGTGTCAGCTGGAAGAAGGTCTTGATATTCTTTCTGGCCCAAGGGAGCCAGGTATCGCGCGACCCATGGGGGACGCTGACCATGACAGAATGGACTAAGGAGAAAGGGGTCAGCAACGCAACGCCGAAGAAATAACGTCTAAATGTCTTTGAGGAGATATGGATTGAGTGTTGATTAAACGAATGTTTCGATGGCCTAAGAAAGAAACACAGCTAATCTAAGGTGAAATACGGATTGTGATTTTTAATCATGTATAAAATTGAAGTAACAAAATAAAAGTGAGTTAAAGCAATGCAAAGAATAGTAGAGCAAAGAGTAGTAAATTGAAGTAAAGCAAAGCAAGTTAAGTGAAGAAAAGTAAAACGAAGTAAAGAAAAGTTAAGTAAAATTAAGTAAAGTACAAAGAAGTAAAGCAAAGTACGTAAAGTAAAGTAAAGTAAAGTAAAGTAAAGTAAAGTAGACTAAAGCAAAGCAAAGTTAAGCAAAGTAAAGTAAAGTAAAGTAAAGGAAAGGAAAGCAAAGTAAAGTAGACTAAAGCAAAGCAAACTTAAGCAAAGTAAAGTAAAGTAAAGTAAAGTAAAGTAAATAAAGTAAAGTAAAGTAAAGTAAAGGAAAGGAAAGCAAAGTTAAGTAAAGTAGAGTAAAAAAAGTGAAGTTAAGTTAAGTAAAGTAAAGTAAAGTAAAGTAAAGTTAAGTAAAATAAAGTAAAATAAAGTAATGTAAAGTAAAGCTTGCCTTTATCTTTCTTCTCATTGCTTTACTGTCATTGTTTGCCCCTTTAGCTTCCTACGACAAAAAATGAATCCAATATAACCAATAGGCTCAAACATACCTCGACATACAAACGCAGGCTAATACATACCTCTAAGTCACTTTCCAAATCTGCTACTTTTCTGTTCGCTAATTTCAGTTTCTTTTGTGCTTCTTGCAGCTCATTTTCAGCTTCTTCGTATTTGTTCTGTAAATCTTCTAGAGCCTTTTCCAGCTCCTAAAAACAAAAGATACTTTAAAGACTCTTTTCAAAATTTGTCTAAAGCTCATACTGCTGACTTGATTTTTAAAATGAAATGAATATAAATTGAAGGAGATAGCAACCTTGAGTCTCTTTCGCAAAGTTTTGACATCTTGCTCACTTTCTTGGGTATCCTAAGAAATCAATCAATCAGTGCAAATCAATGAATCAATCAACCAATCAGTCAATCAATCAATCAACTAATCAATCAATCAAGCAATCAATCAATCAATCAATCAATGCAGATGCCATATCAGACCCCGTTTGCCTGAGAGTAATCGGATCGACTCTGGTCAGATTAAGAGCCAGTTTTGACTCGAAAACGTCTTCCGTACTTACACAGGGTGTCTTGGATCCGTATCTTTTCTGGGTCTCTTTTAAACCAGTTCTGGATCTGCTCAGAAGTAGAGCCGGCTCGTCTCTGGATCTGTTTAAATCCTGTGTAAGTGTTTTGGATCGGATAGGCGACATAAACTTGAATCAGTTAAGATAGAATGAATAAAAAAAGGTTCGAGAAAAGAAGACCCTATTTCTAGTATTTCCAAGTATTTTTACCTCTATTTCGTTCCTTAAAATGCTGATTTTCTTGTTGGCTTCATTGAGTTCTTTTTGGATCATATTTAACAAATCATTGGTGTTTTCATGCTCATGTTTTTCTTCCTGTAAGGCACTCTTGAATTCCTGAAAAGTTGATAGTAGACTTACAGTATTACAAGTCTTCGCTCATAAAATCTAGACCAACAGCCACAGCCATCCACTATACTGAATACTAACAGTCTGATCAGCGGTCTGACAACAGCAACGACTTAAGGTGGTAGCTGCGACAACTTGGACTCGTGTAATAAGTCTAAGTTGATAGAATAATTAGGAGGAGTACAGCATGAGAGGCAGGGTCGGAAATGTATACCAGACCATCCTATGAATATAATGAAGATTGTTTACGTTTGTGTATAGCAAGCACAAATACCTCAACGTTCTGCTGTAGTTTTTCAGCTTTTGATCTTGTAGCACCAGCTTGCTCCTGAAATACGACAAAAACAGCGTCTTAAAAAAAACTGACAAAATTTAAGATAATCTTGAAAAAATACAGAAAAGACAACAAAAACGTATAATGCAAAAATTATAGAAATAATAGTGCTACAACACTGCAACGTTTAAACAAGCTTTATTTAAACAATGTTTAAGCTGTGTTTAAACAGTGTTGAGCTTTAAACCTTTAGTGTCTCAAATTTAGCTTTAAACTTTCAAGTTTATGCTATAAACGATGTGAGGTTAGCGTTCTCTAAAATACATGAAACAGTAAAATTGTTGAAACACTTTGTTACGGTAGTTCAGTGTGCATGCTGCAATGCTGTAGAAGTAAATAAAAGAGAGCCCTAGTTTTATATTTCTGTTAATTACCTCTTCTAATTCCTTTTTCACTTCTTTTAATTTCTTTCTCACATTGGCAAGTTCTTCATCTGTATTTCTATGAGCAGCCTTTTCTTTGTCCAACATGGCCTTCATTTCCTACAGAAAACCTCACATTTAGAACCCAAAATATATGCTTGATTTCAAACTCACAAAATATATTATTTTGAGTAATCTGAGGCGCATTACTACACTCACCTTAACTTGAACTTCAAGCTCTGAATCTTCGGCAAGCTAAAGAAACACAAGAACATTAGAAACAATGAGTCACATTGTTTTGAGGAGAATCTTCCATCAGAAAGGAATATAAGAAAACATTTCTTTTTGCGAGATAAGTTTTACAGAATATCGAGGCTAAAGTTTACTCAGAAAAGAATAGAGCATCGAAGGCTGAGGTTATAAAACAAGATAAGAAATACATAAAGATATGAAAGGTTTAAAATAACAACAAAATAGAAGCACTCTGAGGCTGAAATTGGTAAATGAAAATAAGAACATGAGGCTCAATGAAAGATTTCCTAGTTGCTTAAAAGTTGCTTAAAAAGTGTATGATTAGAAAATTTGTAAAAAATGTACCTTAATTCCCTTAGCTTTGTTTTTCAGTTCAATCAGTTCTTCCTCTGTTTCCTCATGGGCTGTAATTTCTTCTTCCAACTGAGTCTGGAGGTCCTAAATGTAAATACAAACCAAAAAAATCATCAAGAAGCGCAGTATACAGTAAATAACAAATTGGATTTAGATGGTAAGAGTCATGAAATCAAGAAATCTCTGGTTTGGCACAATATATCGCCTAAAGCTGTGCCTAGACTAGGAGACATGTCACGAGTGACATTGTATTCAGCGTGTCTCCAAGGGTGGCTAAACATGCAAATGACAAGCGATCAACATGTCCCCGAGTCGCGGAGACAAGAAATGTTTCTGTTGCCTCCTAGAAACATTTGTTTGTCGTTATCGCGCGCTACAAAGTTTCTGAGGTTGGTAAACTAGGAGACATCGAGGTGACAAGTCAAGCGCGATTATGTCAAGAAACACAAGCAAAAAAGAACAAGCAAAAAATTGTAGCCTTTCAACTATGGTTTTGGGAATAAGCTCTCCAAAGAATAAGCTGAACTGAAAAAACAAAGCAACCGTTTCTTGAGAAAACGAATGTGATGGCTCAAGAATGATCTGCCAACATTATGCTAAGCAGAAAGTGTCATTAGCTGGACACAAGTTCCAATGACATCAGAAAGGCATTGCTGATGGGCGTTGCACCGTACACTGTTGCACCGAGCACCGTATACTCATTCTATGGTAAAAGAGGAAAAGGAAGACGAAAGATGTCAATTTCGGGCAACATTAGTGCTGGAATAAGTTGATAGAGTTGTACAGGATGGCCAAAGACAGAGCCACGGCGTGGTGGAGAGCCACAGCGGATCTTATTAATCCTAATTTGGGAATGTTTTTTTCGATACCTTGATGCGTTTGTTCAGTTCCTTGTTGCTCTCCAAGGCATCAGCACCATACTGAAAAAGTAAAGAAATAAGGATAAGGAAGGTTTAATGCAGTAATGCACAAGTAAAGGACACAAAGGAAACCAATTTTACAACAAAACTTCCCTTTTAAGCTTAGATTTGTAAAAATTCCCTTATTCTCTATAAAGCCCCCTCTTTAGCAATACCGTCGAGAGGGGTTCCGGAAGGGTTGAAGATCCGGGCCCGGACTCGGAAGGGGCTTGCAAAAAATTGAAATTTTCTTTAATGCTTCCCCAAAAACCTCTAAAGAACTTGTATGATTACAATAACCCGGGCCCTTAAACTTCTAACTTAATGAATTTCAGTGTCTCAGGGTTAAGCTTTTCTTCTAGCCTACGCTAACCTTAGATATAATTTTCCAAATTTAAGAAGCCCCAACCAGCTTTTTAATCACAAAGAATATTTTATCATACTTTCTCTGGATCTTGTAGCTCTTCAATCTTCACAGCAGATTCTTGCAATTTCTTTTCAAGTCTTGCAGTTTCCTCTTCCGCAACTTCTTTCAATGAAGTTTCTTCTTTCAAAGAGAGCTTAAGTTCCTTGGATAAAAAAGAAGAAATCATGCATTTAAGTACCAAATGTTAAAGAAATTTAATTCTATACCCACTTTTAAAGTGCTTTAGGCACAAATTGCACCCAGTTTTATGGAATTTTTGAAGCAAACACCACGCATATGAGGGGCACATACCTATCAGTTTACATTAAGGAGCACCCCCTGGGTATTAGGCCCAAATTTCGGATTAAAATAGAGGAAAAAGGAGTAAACTTCAGGACCCTTCAGCTACACTGTGAAAACCTTGCGTACAAGCAACCTGCAAGGAAAATTACAAGCAAATTGAAAGTAAATAGCACCAGTGTAAACCGCTCTTAATGGGCAAGTGTAGTATACTTTTAGAAAGATTGCACAAGCAAAGTACAAAAACAAATGGACAAACATGAGCTCTGGTTAATACCTTAACTTGCTTAGTCGCATCCTTGTTAGTTCTCTTTAATTCATCGATTTCCTACGAGAAGAAAACAAGATTGATCAAATTTTGTTAACTAATTAGTGTGAAGAAGAATAAAAAAACCAACTACCCTAACTATCTAATTTATATTTGTTAAATAAGAGCATCATTTAGGGGGTTACATGTTGCCCTGCTCCTTTGTTCAAATCCCTCTTTTTCTTGGAGTTTTGTAGGCATCTTTTTCAGATTAATAGTCAAGCGGATTGATACGGAGGGTTTTACCTGATCCCTGTTTCCCGATGTTCCCTTACTCCCTTTTAAATTTGATCATGTTTCCTTTCTTCCATGATATATTTCGCATGTTCTCATGTTCCCTGGAATCCCTAAACGACCCTCATCTTAAGACTAAAGCAAAACGAAAGGCTCTTTCATAAGGCTTGGCCTAGTGAACGCTGAAATATGCCTTGGCACTCACACTGCATTTTCCGGCATTTTCAATTTCAATGCTAGTTCAATAAATGGATTAATCAGTTAGAAAAGCCAAACCTCTTCTTTTGCTGCTAAAGCTTCCTCAGCTTCCATTTTTGAATCTTTCAATTTCTTTTTCATTTTTCCCAAATCTTCTTCGATTTCTTCACGGAGTTCCTTCTCGTCTTTAAGCTTGCTTTTGAGGTCCTAAAAAAGCAAGATTTAACACTTTATATTTTAGTCTTTGATTCAAGTTTTTTAATGGTACAAAATTTCAAACACTCGAAGAAAAGGAACAGATTGGAGTATAAACGTCAGAAACAGATTGGAACAATTGACTAAACTCTCCACGAAACAACAGGAAAATTACCTTAATTTTTTGCTGAAAATCTGCCAGCTTTTCTGCATCTGCCTCCTAGAAACAAAATCAAAGAGCACATTGTCTTAGAGCGTAAAAGATCACAACATAGTGGGTGGAAGGTGAATGTTGTATTTAGCGCCAGTCGCTGGAATCTCAGTAGTAGGTTAATTAAGCGAGACCTCGGCAATGCTTTTGGAGGTGGCCAAACGATCAAACATTTTAAATTTGCTTTACAACAAATGTCTGATCGCTTAGCAAGGCCCTAAAGCATATCTTATTAGCAGCAAGATAATTTTTTTGGATGTGGCCAAACGGTCAAACATTTGTTGTAAATCAAATATAATATATTGTATCAACAATGTTTGATCGTTTGGCCAGGGCCTAAATCATATCTGATTAGAAGCAAGATAATTTTATACCCTTTCTCTGGATTCTTCTAAAGCTTTCGTGAGTTCTTTGACCTTCTTTTCATTCGCAAGCAATTCAGCATCGGTTTCTTTGTGTGATTTCGTTTCTTCTTCCAAGGCAATCGTTTTGTTCTAGATAAAGAAAACCACAAACATTTCAATCCTAAGTATACCCTGAGTGTCCTAAATACTGTATGCCAATCACAAACAATCTGGGGTCTTAAATGCAGCCTAGGGAAAACTTTTTGCGGGCAATAGCCATCAACCAATAGAAGTACTCTTTTAGATATCTAAATTTAGGAGGGTAAGGCTAGTTCGAATCGATCAAATCGAAGGTTATACAAAGGCCATGGACCCCGTGAAAAACTATTTACCAAAGGAATATTTATCTCGTGGACAATCGCATGTTCGTACCTTTAATTTCCATTCCAAATCTCTGTTATTCTTGGTTAGCTCCTCTTTTTCCTGAACAAGAGAGCAAACAATATATTGCTAACTATAGTAAGCAGTTGGGGCCAAATTCAACTCACTTTCAAATTATAAGCATTCAAAGAGGGATGAGAATTTTAACCTTACGGTACTTATTAGCAAGGAAGATATAAGTTTTGATATATTCACAGTAAATTTAAATCCCATTTCGAATGGTTGCTACTGTAGTAGCCAATTATTGGGGGGGGGGGAGGCTGAATATGCTTTCGTTAAAACCTTTCTTCAACGGGGTTTAATGGAGTGGGCGTTGAAGTATAAGGGTCTTAAAGTAACAACATTAGAAAAATTTCGAATTTATGGACTGAAGCTAACCTAGTGTCATTATAACAAATATCAGGTGTTTTGACTATTACACAAAGGTCTATCCAGTTCATAGTGGCTATCAATATTTACTTTTTATATAGAAAAAGGTAAGGATATAATAAGCGAGGGGATTTGAATTCTTACCAAGGACAAGGCCTCGAGTTCATCCAAAATTTCCTTTGACTTTGCTGTTTTTTCTTGTATTTCGTCCCTACAAAAACAATGTTTATTTTTACAATGGGAGAGAATTTGCGAGAGAAAGGCCCTGGCCAAACGAATGAAACATCGTTAATGATGGAGTAGAAAAACGTGTGAAACATGCATTAGGTGTTTGATTGACAAGCCAAAGCAATGAAGGCTAAATAAACGAGGGAGTAGAAAACAAAAACGGTTTACTTTGCATTGTCAGCTTGTTTCGAAACAACCTCCAAAGCATCTTTGAGATCCTCGTTGGTGGATTTCAGCTCACAAATTTCAGCCAATTTTGCGTTTGTGTCATCTTCGAAAGCTGTTTCCATTTCCTGCAAAAAATTAGCAATGATGACGCCATAACCAAACGATCAAACATTGTTGGTCAAACATTTTAATTTGCCTATCCAACAAAATGCTTGATCGTTTGGCCACATCACAAAACATTGCTGGACAAACACCTTTGCTTACGGCAAGCAGAAAATGTTTTTTAAGTTTTTTCAAAACATTGCCAAGCATGTTTTGCTTTAAGCAATGTTCTGGGATGGTCGAATGGTAAAAAGTTGCTCAAACGTCAAATTGTCAAACAAAGATGGTCAAATGGTCAAAAATTGCTTGATTAGCAAATTGCAAATGTTTGGCTAACAATGTTTGATCGATTGGCCACAGTCTAAGAATCAAGTTCTTGGATATGAATCTAAACAAAAAAGATTAAAACGAGAAGATGAACTTTGAAGTTTACTGCATTCAGCTTTGTCTAGGACTTAAGCAGATAAATGCACAAAATTATTGCCATTTTGGGTATATTGAAATTTGGAGCAACTTACCTTTATGGTGTTATTCAATTGGACGATTTCATCATTTAGCCCTTGGTTATATTCTTGCAAATTTGAAATTTCATCTTTTGCAGTATCGAGTTCTTTTGTTACCAGTTCAAAGTTTTCTGTTTGAAAAAAGAAAGCGTTATTACAGCTCAACAGAAAAATATAAAGAATAGTACGATCGTAGCACCTAGTTATTGTAGTGTGATGATTTTCATCGACTAAACCTTTTTTAGCGTGCATAATTTTCTCTCTGCTGATTACGATCGCACAAAAGATCTAGCACCAAGCCCTTAACATTTTGGTCGAATTGACACGAATTGACAGACTCTTATTTTGACCTACGATCATGGACAAAATTGATGAAGCAATACTGAAAATTTGCGTTCATATCCCTAAGTGGCCCACTAGCCCCCCTCCCCGGCTCCCCCAGTTCAATGTTGGTTATTTTGTTTCATTCACATCAGAATTCACTGATTCAGCATGCGGGCAATAATCTTCAGTGAAATCCGTCAGAAGCAATCAATATTGAAAAGGGAAAAGGGGGGCCAAAACATAGACCCCATTGATGATGATGAAGATAATGATGCTGATGATGCTGATGATGCTGATCTGCAATTTATGTCCTTTTTCAAATAGATTAACATGACCAGTACTGGTAAAGTAACTGGTGGGGTGACAGTAAGTATTTCAGACCAAATACAAGATTAAAAAACATGCCATTCAATTTGTTCTTCTCTTCTGCAACAGAACTTAAGTCTTCGCTAGTTTCATCTGCAACGCATTGAAGTCTTGCAACCTAAAAACATTTAAATAAAGTGTAAGAAAGTGTCATAAAAAACAAACTGCCTTAAAAACTATTTACGATTGCAGTTTCGCCTTCTCTAGCTATTGTTCGTTAAGGGAGCTCCCTTATTTCGGGAAGTCCCATCTCGTCTGTAGGCTTTATGTACAGGGATGGATGTCTGTGATGGTCACGCCACCCCTATGTAAACGGATAGAGATAAAATATACCACGATTGGTATGACCAGAATCGCCGAGGCGCCGTGGCCAGGTACAATGGCAGCAAAAAGTGGTTCGAACATCCTCGGATTTTAGTCAAAATTATTAGAATAAAAGAACGTCTAGTATTTGCAAGATACAAATTCTCCAACCTTATTGTTGCATGTCCTGTACGTCAATCACTGCGCCATAAAGACCATATATGCTTACTTCGTTATAGCATATAGATATAGATCATAGAGCATATAGCAGGGCGTAGCCATACAAGGCACTCGCATTTGCCGACCAGTTACCCATTTATACATCTGGTTAGAAAGAGGTACATTTATTTGTGTTAACAACTGCTCCACAGAGACCATAGCAAAACTATCTAACCTGAGCAGCCATGACTTTCACTTCATCTTCAGCTTTCTCGATTTCCCGGCAAATTTCATTGTATTTCTCCTTCCACTCAAGGACTTCGTATTCCTCCTTGTCAGGGATGGCTGGGGGAGCAGGCAGGAGACCAACACTTGCTCGACGAGATCGCTGATTGACCTGAAACACCAAAGAGGCACTCAAAATATCTTGTATGGATTATTAACTATTGTTAATTGCTTTACCCGTCCGGAAATTTTGTCGGTCCTTGATTTTAATAGGAATTTTTGAAGTAAGCTATCCATCAAAGAACAAAACGTGCAACTGGGTTCGAATTTCCTAAAAAACTGTAGGCCCTTCAACGTTTTTCAAAAATTTATCTGCTTTGATTTACCCAATACAAATCATAATGATGTAGCTGCTATATCGAAGTAATTATAGAAATGTACACTAAGGCCAGGGGTGTTTTTAAACAAAGCTACAACAAGGGGAGATAAGCTGCAATCTAAGGTACAAATGGACCTCTAAATGCTGGGTGTATCATTCAAAGCAACCAACAGATCATACCCCAAAAGACTCAATTCAGTTCTTTCAATAATTGAACCCCATATTATTCCACTAGACATGGTTAGTAGTTAACAATCGTTTACTATAATTTTGGCATAGTTAGCTTATTCTTCTCTGATAGTAATGTTAGCAATTCACACAACAAATTCAGGGAGGAAATAAGGGGGAAACAGGGGCACCGCCCACTCGAACCCCTTCCCTAGAAAACACCTCCAGAATAACAAAATTACAGCCGCTGTTTTGCAAATAACATGAAACGCTGATTAGGGCAACATACTGCAACGATAATGATCCTATATAAAAGTATAGAAGTGTGTATCATGAGTATATCTTGCTAAGAGATACAGTATCTGCTAACTATTAGCTTCACTTACCGCCAGCTCTTTTCTCGCTCTTGCTTGAGCTTCAGTGAATACTTCCTCAGTCATCGTCAGTCGTGAAATCAGGGTTTGCCTGAAAGGAAAACGACAACATCATTTTGTGCAAAGAATTTTAAAATCTGCACTAGCAGTGAGTCAATGTAGTTACTAATTCAAGTGACTAATGGGACAATGTAATTATTAGGTAAACAAACATAACATATCAATTGAAAATGACTCAAACCCTTCGGAGCAAACATGGTTGTTATTGCTTTTTACGATGAGAGAGACTCAGGTAAATAAACTGCCTTAGTCTACTTACTTTAATTCATGATAATCATCAGGATTCTTAATTCTTTCACATTCAACTTTTGCTTTAAGTTGGACAACTCCCACAGTCGATTCCCTGAAAATTCTCCTCAATTCTTGTTTCTCTTGTTGCTCATTGACATATTTTCCTTGGATTTCAACAAGTCTTGCGTTCAGACTATGTACTTTCTGCTCCAAGGAAGACTTTCCCTGAAAAGCAACTAACTGAATGAATATTTTCATTTTTCGATGGTTCCATAGGGCGCTAGTAAAAGTAAAAATGGATGAGCGGCGTCGAATGGAGTAGAACGACGTAGAAAGGAGTAGAGCGACGTTGAATGGTGTAGAACGACGTAGAAAGGAGTATAACAAATTAGAAAGAAGATCGATGTTGAATGGTGTAGAAAGATGCAGAAAGGAGTATAACGTCGTAGAATGAGATATAATGGAGTAGAATGACGTAGAATGAATTATAAAGACGTTGTCTACGGTCAACTAGCAAAACTGATGCGCAAATGGATAGTCTCAAGAACAGCGTGTATAAACCAAGTCTTTAAAACCATTCTGTATCTCTTTATTTTCAATACTTAGAATAATAAAGAAATATTTAAAAAATAATAATTTATCGACCTACCTGTCCTTGAAGATCAAGCGATGATTTGGCAGCTTCTAAGCTGTAGTTCAGTTTTTCATTCTCAGCATTTAGCTCACTGATTTGTGTTTCAAGATCAGAAATCTTCTGTTGCAAATCTTCATTACTCTTGTTCAAGCTTTCACGAGCTGCGTCTATAGTTGAAATGTGGCTTTCCTGGGATGAGATCTCGGCCTTTGGAAGAAAAATCATGTTCGGTTAAAAAGAAATGACCTCTGTTAGTTCGATAGTTGGTTGGTTAGTTAGCTTGTTAGTAGCTAGTTTGTTAGTTAGTTGGATTAGTTAGTTAGTAAGCAAGATCGTTAGTTAGTTAGTAAGCATATCTTGTAGCTTAGTTGGTTAGTTAGTTAGTTAGTTAGTTAGTTAGTTAGTTAGTTAGTTAGTTAGCTACTGAGTTGAATAGTTAATTAGTTAGTAAGTGAGTTTGTTAGTTAGTTAGTTAGTTAGTTAGATAGTTTGTTAGTTAGTAAGCATAGCTTGTAAGTTAGCTAGTAAATTAGATAGCTATTTAGTTAGCTACCTAGTGAGTTAGTTTGTTAGTTCATAACTGAAAAAGAAATAACCAATGTCAATGTTAAAACGACTGTTCAATTATATAGCCACTGTCAAAGTTAAACGAAGGTAAGGTGAAAGTAAGGTGAAATAGGACATTCCTTAGTAATAATACATTTACAATGAGTTAGTACATTGCATTTACCAGTCGCTAGGATCCCAGTAGTAGGGTAATTAATCGAGAGCTCGACCCTGGCTGTGACGCTTCCGTGGCTGGAACTCGAGCACAGACCTCGCTGTGCTTCTAACAACACAGGCCAGTTGGATTAGGCCACGACGCCACAGTACCTTAAAAAAAACCCTCCTAAAACCCATTAGCAGATACCAAACAACTCCTTATTTTACCGTGTAATTTCCCTTTCCCAAAACAACGAGAAAGGAAATCAAAAAAGATTTCAAATTTTTACAAGGACTTTAAAAATCTCTGCAGATATATTTGATTATTTTGATACTGCTTTTGATACTGATTTTTTTGAGATATTGTACTGATATTTCCTTGTTTAGCTTTTAAGCCAGGTTTCCATAAGATCTAATGAACACTTATCATTTCACCATCGTGAGGTTTCCTTATTAGACTATCGTCGCAAGATCATACATGTAGATGGTAGCCATTCCCTTAAGCAGCAGGATCAGAATTAGAATTAGCATACCATACCTTCAAATGGTTCTTTTCATCAGCAAAATCAGATTTCAGTTTTTCCAGTTCATTTTCAAGGCTTTCAGTTCTCTGCACGGCTTCCGTCATTTCTTTGACGTGATCTATATATGACAAAAAAATCAATGTTTAAGTCAAAGTTTTTTAAGACGGTTTTGTGATAAAAAAGTGCCGTCCTGCATGGATCATCAAACATTCAAAAAAGGAAGCGAGTAAATTTCGTAACCTTCAAGAGCAAACTTTTCTTTCCTGACAACTTCCATTTCTTTAAGCTGTTCCTTCAATTCATTGCATGTAAGTTTCCAATTTTGTATCTGCAAAGAAACAAATGAGTGAAAAAAAATTTAATGTTTTTGCAAATAGAGGGATACCAAAGATATTGTTTAGAAGAATGCAACAATAATAGCAAAAAGAGCGAGCGAAGTCATTTCGCATAAAAATGAAGGGCTATAAGGAGTAGCAAAACAAAACAGTTAACACTCAACATACATTTTCAACAAAAATAGTAAGAACGTTACGGAAAAGAAATATAAACGGCACGCTCCACACTCCCCGCTCCCCGGTCCCCACTCCCCGGTCCCCACTCCCTGCTCCCCGCTCCCTGTTTTAAAGATAGCCAAACAAAACTTCAGCTGACTCGTGGTGTCAGGTGTCAGGAGCTCAGTGTGGTCATAGTCAATGTTGGTCATGGTCAGTGAGCCCAGCTACCTACGGTAACGTCACAGCCAGGGTCGAGGTCTCGATTAGTTTACCTACTACAGAGATACTTGCGACTAGCGACTGCCGCTGAAACACCAAATATAGACATGCTAGAACGCTAAGGATAGTGTATTCATATTCAGTGACAGAAGCCAGGATCTCAGAAGAAGATGAATAAACAAGACCTGGACCCTGACTGTGGCGCTCCTGATACCACCAATTAGCTGAGTTAGACAACGACAGTATATTCTATGAATAAATAAGGCCCTTTGCTACAAACTGAGAATTCAGAAGAAATATTTTTCATCATATAGCTCAAAGTACCGAAACTCTCTGCGAAATGATCGAGGCAGATCTCAGGTTTTTGACAAGTATTCTTTAAATACCTGGGAAATTTTTACTTCCACTTCTTCTTCTAAGCTATCCTTAAGATAACCAAGCTCTTCAAATTTCTTTTTCCAGATGCTGAGTTGTTGTTCAGAGTCAGCAAACTTGATCTTGAATTCTTGAAGCTCTTGTTCAAGGCTAAAGCCAGAAGATCGACCCCTCTTTCCCTGTCAAATCAGAAAGGAAGAAATATTAAGTCGTGACCAACTCTCATCCATCCTCCTACTTAATACTAATTTCGTCCGTCCACAGCCCTCCTCTAGGATCTCTGGTACAGGATGGGTTTGTACTCTGTCTACAGTCTATGTCTGACAGAGGCAAATTATGCATTGTGGTGTTTTGGAATCAGTTCAATGCCTTGAGCATTGTACATTTAGCATGTCATGAAATCTAGGAGAATAATGTTCTCATCGATCGGAGTTGTCTATTGATTGAATTTCCGAGAGATTGCAATGCAAAGAAATCGTATTACCATGTAAACGGTCAAATCTTAGAAGAAACAGCAATGCCTCCCACAAGTATTTACGCATTCCCTATTAAATTCTGCAAACAGCAGCAGACTCCCCCAAGCAAAAAATGTTGGTAAACAGAAATCAAAATCCCCAACGCTTACCCGTTCTCTGTTTTGTCAAAGAAAAGACAGTCAGCTAGCATATTGCTTGCGAGTTGGGCTTCACCCTCCCCTCATGTTTGTATGGTACACTTTGAAAAAATTGATTAAAGAAGACCTTTCTCTATTTCTAGCCAATTTTACAGTTGAAAAGGGAACAGGAGTCATATTTTGCAAAAATCACTAGGTGTTTCAACGGCTTTTGGTATAGGCATTGTAATGTGGTCACAATCATAACCGCTTATCTTTCCCTATTGACCAAGTAAGGGATTGAAAACTATACCTTTTCCACGCTAACTAGAACGAGGTCTTGTTCATCACGAGTTGTGATGTCTTGCGATTTCACTTTGACCATAGTTAGAGATGCTGATTCTGCTTTCTGAATTGCTTCATCAATCTCTTGCATCTTCAAACTCAAACGACGTCGAGACCTGAAAGGCAACAACATATTTCAAAAATTTAATGCTTCAAACAATTAATGAAAAAAACTATCATTATCATTTAAATAAGAAACTATATCCTTATAGGCTTTCATGAGTTCAACAAGTTAAGATGTTATACTCCGAGATCATATTCAGGTAAAGAGGTCAGATTAAAGTTCAGATATCACATTCAGTAATTGATTTCAGAGGTCAACAAGGTCAGAAGTCATGAGGTCAAAAATTTTAGAGGTCCAGAATGAGGTCAGATGTCTTAACCCTAATCTCTGGAAGTAACTTTAAATGAATTGAATTTAGAATTCAATAAAATTCAGATGTCATAACGTCGAAACGATAGCAGTCTGCATATATTGATCAGAGGTCAAGGTTTAGAGGTAAGTAACTGAAAGTTCAGAGGTCAGCAAGTTAAGAGATTCAGGTTATAGTGTAAAATACGAAAAAATACAGCATACATTGCATTCGGGTCATCTGAAGGTCCTGACAAGGCACCAGAGGCATATTGACTTTTCCATTGTTCTAATTCAGCAGCAGCGTCTTTGAGGCTTATTTTGAGCTCATTTCTTGCACTCTGTTCTCGATCGAGTTCTCTGTGGAGATCATCAAGCTGCAACATGGCATCCTTCAGCTGCTCTTCAAATGTTTCTTTTGCCTTGAGGAAAAAAAACAGTTTAAAAACAGATTCACTCTTATTTAAGTTGTTGCTGACATAATAAATCAGTGGTCAATATCATTGCTTAGGCCCAGACGGGTTTAGGCAGGTTGCAGCTTTGTAGCAGAAGGAAGAGCTGCGAGACAGAATCGGCAAACTATACATAACAACTTGGGATGAGTAAGAAAAGGAGGAAGGTCTTCTTCTTGAATTTTTCAGAGTACTACACAAATATTAATACCTTTTACCTCTGTCAGAAGTAAAAAAGAGGGAACGATACAAGATGGACTTAGAGCATGTAGTCACACCCACCTTTGTTTCCTCGCTTAAACGAACTCTAAGACGCTTTACTTCATATTCAAGGTTGTGCTAGAGAAAGAACAGAAGAAGACATGTATATCAAGAAGTTAATTTGTAGAATTTTAAAGAATGAAAACATATTGAATTGGCTTTATAACAAGAAGTTGCTCTTTCATATGTTCAACAATTTTTGTACGACTATCTGGGTTTAGGTAATGTTACAATATAACATTCACCTTTTGTTGTCTCAATTCATCAAGCTCAATTTCCAGTTTTCGTGTTGTGAAAGTTTCTTCAATGGTTGAGACTGAACCTCCCTCATGTGGACTGAAATGAAATAATATTGTTATTATAAGGTGGTCAAACATACACTCCAAGTTATAGGGTTAAGCAATGCGTAAAGAAAATAGCAAGGCAGCTTTGAAAACATATGTTCTAGGAAGATTAACGAGTACGAAATAGCAATGTTTGCGCAAATAAAAATGAACAATGAACAATGAACAATGAACAACGAAAACAATGAACAATGAACAATAAAGTAAACAATGAACAATGAACAAAAACAATAAACAATAAACAATAAACAATAAACAATAAACAATAAACAATAAACAATAAACAATAAACAATAAACAATGAACAATAAACAAAAACAATAAACAATAAAAATAAACAATAAACAATAAACAATAAACAATAAACAATAAACAATAAACAATAAACAATAAACAATAAACAATAAACAATAAACAATAAACAATAAACAATAAACAATAAACAATAAACAATTTACAATAAACAATAAACAATAACAATAAACAATAAACAATAAACAATAAACAATAAACAATAAACAATAAACAATAAACAATAAACAATAAACAATAAACAATAAACAATAAACAATAAACAATAAACAATAAACAATAAACAATAAACAATAAACAATAAACAATAAACAATAAACAATAAACAATAAACAATAAACAATAAACAATAAACAATAAACAATACTGAAAACATATTGATTTTGAAATTCCGCCTTTTGCCTTCGACGTCAAGAAGGTCGTTTGTTTTTGCTTTAAATTTTTCTAGCACAGTAAAGAGCTTCTTCAGCTCTGGTGTGCAATTATGTTGCAGATCAATAGGAAAGCTTAATTCATAGAAAACATGAGGCATTCGAACTTACAGGAAAGGTGTGCCAAGGATGGTTTGAGATGTGTATTTAACAAGGTGTAATCTAGCACAGTCTAAACTGTAAAAGAAAGAAAAGTGCTAGAGAACTTTGAGTTTTTCAGCAAACACAAAAGCACACCATACAGCTGAGAAACATTGAAAAATAGCAGTAAATGGCAGAAATAGTTTAACATACTTTGCTTTGAATACGCTTTGGTAGATTGTGCCAACAAGACAGGCTTTGGTTCAACACAGAAGGCTATATCAACAATAACTGGGCCAACAATAATAAGTCAATGCTCAACAAGGTTGGCTGTGATAAGCAGTGACTATCATGTCTAATTAGGTTGGCTGCATCAACAATTGCTCTGCCAACAAGCAGTTACTAGATGCTCAACAAAGCAAGTTGTAGCAATATGTGGGCTAACTCAACAAGGCAGGTTGTGCCAGCAATTACAGTGGAGATTGGTTCGGTATTATTCGTAGAGCCAAATTATCGTTACACCAACAGGTTTTGGAGACACTTCAGGGTAGCAAGCTCTTCAGGATCTCAAACTCTTCTCCGAGAAAGTGCAGAAGACTGAGAGGCTTCAAGTAGGCTACTCTTCCTGGGAGAAGAGATTGGACTGCACCCAGGCTATTTCAGGTTACAGAAACAAAAAACCTTGGCGTGTGTAGACAGAAAAAATTGACTTCTCACGTGAACTTTTCAGCTTATTCCGTTGGCTATTTAATTTTATTCTTTGCGCTGATTGGCTTTCCAATCACAATACCGATCAAGCTTACTTATTTGGATCATTTTGATGGAAGTGTCAGTTCAGGCTATTTGTGAAGTTCCTGAGGAAAATCATTCATTCATTCAAGACTATTTGAGACTTTGCAAGAACATTCGTGACGTGACCTCCTTTTAGGATATTCGTGACGCACATTAACTTGTGTCAGTTGAGAAAGCTTTAATACTTTTACTACTTCTGATTTTTTTACTGATAGTTTTAAGTTTTCACGTATCAATGAAAGTTTACGCTGCATTAAGACCTAGACATTTCTCTAACCTCTAGAAATAAAAACATTTTCTTACGCTTGGCCTGTGGGACTTGTTTCCTTTAATGAAGCAATTTCGCTTTGAAGTTGATCAAGTTCTTTTGTAAACTGGAGTTTTGCAAGATTCATGGCTTTTTCATGTGAATTCATGGCCAGTTCGACGTTTGTTCGCAGCTTAGCAACTTCAGCCTCTCTCTTTCGGTACATCTAAGAAACAAGAAAATACAATAAAGGTTAGAATTCGTAAACATGCATATGTAAACATGATCCTTTCTTAATCTATTCTGAACCTATGATGTCTTCATTTTCATTCCAGGCCTAAATTGACCAACTGAATATTTTTAGTCCTGGCAGCTATACAAAAATTCACCTAGGCAAAGATATGTTGTCCAATCTCTTTCATAAGCAAATACAGGAATAGATCTACCATAATAGTGAAAGCACCTTCTTTAACTGCCTAAGCTTGGAATCGAACCTAGGACTTGTATGCCTAAGCCTGGAATTGAACCTAGGACATTGCAAGCGTAAACTGAACAAATGAAAACTGCCAGCAAGCCAACCAAAGAAATCAACTGTATCAGGCATTAATTAGCAGGATTCTGCAGAGGGGTTATTCGAGAAGGGGTCTTTTTCAAGAATGGGGCCAAATCGGATTATTGCCGTAGATATACTAGGTGAAGGGCATCAAGCTTGAAATTATTGTACCTCCCAAGAGATGGATTCATTGCCAGCGACTGTTTCATGTTGCTGTCCACAATGATTCTCGTTACAGTATCTTTCAATCTAATGGGAGAAACATTTGATTATCAATTTTATACATGTATACAGTAAGTGAAGCATTGAAATGACTGAAGTAATCAAATACAATGCATTGTAAATCAAGCCCAAGTTATGGTAGTTATAGGAGTTAAAGGAGAGACAGTTTTGAGATGTTTGTAGCAAACAATTCCATGATTAATAACAACAGAGCAAGCTGAGTTGAACTAAAGCAAATGTAAACAAAAGGCATTAAGGTAAAGGCCTTGGTCAAATGACGAAACATTGTTTGTCAAACATTTGAAACATGCTTATCAAAAACTATGTTTGACCTTTTTGTCACAAAACATTGCTCGACAGACCTTTTTTCGCTTGATACAAACAGATAATGTTTTGCACAGCAAATCAAGCTTCCAAAGCAATGTTTTATGACGTAGTCAAACGGTCAAACATTGCTTGAAAAGCTAATCTCAGATGTTTGACCCAAGCTTGTTTAAATGTTTGGCAAGGGCCTAAGTTTACCTTATTTCTTAGCCTTCGCTCCTTCTCTAATTCATCCTGTACAACATGCAAGCGGACCTGCAAGAAATTCATAAAAAAGATAAAATAAAAGAAAAAAGTGTAGAACTTAATATAAGACAGCAGGGAAGATTGGTTGTTAGAATAACCCCAGTTCTGGGGTCCAGAGCTTGAATAGGGACCACATAGAAAATTACAAATCTTTGAAAATAGCTCTCTGTGGCTTTGGGTGATCATCTAAAACTGTGGGTATATTTCCAAGTTAATGGATAAGAAGGGGACTGTTTAAGGAACGAAGGGGAATGTTTTAAGAAACAAAGGGGATTGCATTTCCCCTGGAAGTGCTGCCTGACGGGACATTCCCCAATCCCAAGGTAGAGGATGGCACCAAGGGGTTGATGCTGCTGCAGGATTTGCCAACCCTTACCCACCGTACCAACCAGCAGCAAATTCAAGCTTTCGTGCCTTGGGAATCTAAATTCACGTAAAAATTACACTGTATTTCTATCTGCTAAGTCGTATTGGTAGAGTTAGTGTTGAGCATGACATCTACGAAGACAAAAGCTTAGTGGAATAGTGGAACACCCACATACAGTAAAAACCCGTACATAGGAACCTTAACTTATTAAGAAGCATTTAATGCCCAATGAATAAGAACCATTCTAGCCCAATAACTAGAGGTTCTTTAGTAAAAGGACTCGGGTCACTCACGGGGGTTTCAATTCAACTGGTGTTAAGGTTAACCCCTTTCATGGGCTCCAAAAACATTGCATTCAGAACATTGAGAAGCAGGAGCCTGCTAAAGCTGCGAAACCTTGAACCCTGCTTTATTTTCCTTGCAATTGCTTTAGACCTTGTTTTAAGTATCCTCACTCTGTGTTATGGTATACCCCTCATTACATAAGAACCTGAACAGGCTGTGTTCACAAAAAGTAGGTTCTTATGTGAGGGTTTTTACTGTAACGGACACCTGTTGGACCAACATTGTTGTCTATTGTAGGGAGATATCCCCTGTATGGAGTTTTGTTATGACAAAGACATGACCTCAGAGACGAAAATATATTTGGCCCAAGATATCGAGATTGGAACCCATGTAGGCAGAGGCCAAGCCCATGGAACAAGTAACCCAGCACCACAATTAAGCTATACCATGGAGCCATTAAACAAAACCAAAATAATACATTATCATACTTACTTTCAGATCACTGGGTTCTTCATCGATGGTTTCCATAATACGGAATCTCTTTCTCTTTTTCGACCTCAGGTTGAAGATGCTTTGGGGTACAGATGTTTACCCTGCTCCTCAAGAAACCTGTTCGAAAAACAGAACATCAACAGTAGAAAAAATCTTATGCTAATTGTTAAGCCGGATAATCTAGATTAATTTGAGCGATATAATGTCAATAAAATGGCAACTGTTGCGTGATATAACGAGCTTTTTCTAGATTCTGAAACATTACTAACCTTAAACACAACTCTATTGCTTTCTGTGTTTATTTCATGTGAAATTATCACTATATTAATTCAACTGAAGCCTCAACTTTCAGAAAACTGGTACACAAACGTCACGAGTTTAGTTACAGTTTGTCAAGTCCTAATCGATCAAGATTAGGTTCTGCTGATCTTAGCTTAATGAGTAAGATGCAGTTATCTCGTATCAATATGCAATTCATGGTGGAGAAATATCTCTAAATGATAGAAAGCAAATAAGCATTGGTACTGATAGCGGCGAAGACAGGATGGAAAATCTAAAAGTATTAAGAAGTCAAGGAATTTGCAAAAACAAAAGCGAAAGCAAGCTATCTTGTGGTCCAGTTGCATATCGTTCATCGACCTGTTGCAAGGTCTTAGGTTTAAGCTTTAGCTACATCAGCCATTAAAGCCTAGGAATGAGGGTAGCTAAAGTGGTCTTTGGATCGGGGATAGAAGTGATACACCTCCCACATTCGGGTGGCAGCTAATGAACGAGGAGCCTTGCGGTGGGGGACTCCTCAGAATTCAGTTGATCTACACTTGCACAGCAAGTAAGAGGCATAATAACAGGATCTAGAGCGACTTTTAATGCTTTTTTATGACACTGAGCATTAGTACGAATCTTAAAGTTTATGCTATGGATTTAGGGCGACTAATTTGCACGCTAATTGGATTTCATTGATTTTGACATTTGAGCAGATCAAACATAATGATAGATCAAGGATCAGCGATAAGTAGCCTTTAGAGATAACCGCTATTCAGGTCAGAAATTCAAGATTTTTAACACAGAAATTTCTGCACGAAGTATTGTTGGTAGTTATTCGTAATCAACAGCTGGGACGCATCGACAGAGCAAATAAACAAACAAACAAATAAGAACAGTATTTCAGAAGATCATGAAATCTATTGTCATATGTTTGAATTTTAAAAACGGGGGTGACGTGAGCAAGAACTTTAAGATAGAAAAGGGGTAACATACACCACCCTTTCCCTAATTAAGAAGGACATGAGCGAGTTAATAAGAAAGGAGTCTTAAATGCACCAAGAAAGTGCTGTGGTGGCGTTGCCTAATTAGGCTGGCTCGTGGTATCAGAAGCTCTGCGAGGTTGGAGTTCGAGCCCCAGCTACAGTAGCTTCACAGCCAGGGTCGAGGTCTCGATTAGTTAAACTAATACTGAGATCTTAGTGACTGGTGCTAAATACACCATTTCGCTTCCACCTTTCACCAATATACAGGCGAGGTTTTTACGCCTGTATACAGATGATGTGTCCCTAGACTGACACCCCAAACTTTTGACCCTAGTAGAATTAACAAGAAGTAATGTGGAGGAATGTAATTGACAAACACAACCTTGGAAAGCAATGGCGAAGCAGTCTAGTTATGATATCGGCTAAAGTTGACCAATATACTGGTGCAGAAATCGACAAAGCTCTCTTGCTTAGCCACGACCCAGCCCTTGGATCACAAAAACTTAACACAGCTATCCAGGATTGGAAAGCAGGGATTAAAATACTTCGTAGCATTAAGTCTAAACATTGGCTTGAGATTCAAGCAGTATGATTTTCATTTCCTGGATCTCATACGCGAATAGAATACGAAGATGTCGCTGAGAAAGAAGAAGGACGATGATAAAGGGTTATCATACCAACTCTCACTTCTAAAGGTTTGTAGAGAACTTTAAAGCTTCATGATATTCGTAAATATGATTAAGTTTCGGTAGCCTTTAGGTAAAGTGTGGTTTGGGAGCTTTGCATAAAGAGTGCCGATTTAAGGTAACATAGCAGATCTAACTTTTCAAAGTTTGTTGAGTAAAAAACAACTTCATTCTTGATAATGATGACGACAAATTTAATGTTGAATTGAGTGGTAGACTGTAGAAAAGGCGTGATTTAGACAACACTTCGCGTAAAGGCTGAAATCATTCTAGATAAAACTTCCCAAGGTTTCTTGAGTGAAAGAAAACTTCATGGAAATTAGATAAATGGCCACAGAATTACAGAATTATAGCTAAGTTTCTGAAGAATTGAGGCTCTAATTGCTTTGCATGCAGAGTTACGACTGAAAAGTATTTGTCTGGAAACGCAAGTTTACCAAATTTAAGGGAAGGTTAGGGGAAGAGATGACTGTAGAGTTAGCTTAAGTGTAGCTGAAGATCCATTCACGAATTCAGTATAAGATTCATTTTCAAATATGTAGCTTAAGATTCAATAATTGATTCATTCTTTCAGTCAAGGTTATCTGACGTTGAAAGCGAACTTGAAGAAGAGAAAAGTGGTCGAGCAGCAGTAAGTATAATGATAACTCGTCTTATATACACTTCACATACATGATATTAGATAAAACAAAGTGTCAAGACCGTCTTTCAGGATACAGTATCGTCGATTTTCAAGAGTTTTCAGATTGAGCAAAGAGACTAATAAACCATTTCCGAACACTGCTAACACTTCAATCCAATCAAACTGTTGAGACGAAAAGGCAACAAACAACAAATTGGAGAAAAGAACTACCCCTATCTTTAACCTGAACAGAGACAGAACTCTTGCAAACTACATCCTTTCTTAAACCTAAATAGAACTAGGAATCGGTATAGCAAGTTCAGAATTTCCAATCTATCGCATTACTTTGATCTTAAATCTGCAATTGTTGAACTCTTGCCTCTTGCAAACTTGAAATTCCTCTCAAGACACAGAGATGGGAAGGGTGGATAACAAAGTGTTGTCTCTGAATTATACAGTGTTTCAGCTGTCCTTATACGGAAATATTTGTTGACTGAATGTAACGATTTAGGATAAGAAAGAGCATTAGATGAGGGCTTTGGGATAAGCCCAGGAAAAGAACATAAGCCTAATGAAAGCATCTTATAGCAATAGCGAGCGAGGAGACGATTTGGACCTCTTTGTAGAGACGAGGCATGTGGAGAAATTAGAATATATTATGATTATCATTGTGATTTGGCTGATGAATTGTAAGCATGATAATGCTGATGATGATGATGATGATGATGATGAAGATGATGATGACCTTGATTGTGATTGTTTTTGTGATAATGATAATGATGATGATGATGATGATGATGATGATGATGATGATTTTGATGATGAAGTTGATTTAAAAGATGCAGTTGATGATAATGTTTTTAACAAGAACATTTTTATCTGCCGTAGGCTGAAAGAGAATGCGAAGCTTTGCATCAAGATGTCGAGCTATTGCAAGAGCAACTGGAAGAAGCTGGGGGCACAAACGCGGCACAGGTAGGCAGTGTGAAAAGAAGGGAAGGTTTAGTGTAAATTACTTATTTCAACAGACTCACCCTCTTCGGCACTTTTGTAGGAGAAGCTGATGTTGCATTTTACTTTGATGAAAGCTATGCTCTTCACTGCAGTATTACTGGAAGCATCTATAGATAAGAGAGAAACATTGAGAGTTAGCATGTTCATTTCAGATTGTTTAAGCCGAGATTGTTTAAGATTGTTTAAGCCTGTTCTCTTATACCATACTTGTCAGCATGCTCATTTCATAGCTAATGCATTCAAAGCATGTTCATTGCATACTGCATTCAAGGCATTTTTATTTCATACTGCATTCGACAGCATGTTGATTTCACAATGCATTGAAAAGCATTTCCATTCCTTATTGTATTTGTCAGCATGCTCATTTCATACTGTATTCGTCAGCATGTTCATTTCAAACTGTATTCGTCAGCATGCTCATTTCTTATTATATTCGTCAGCATGTTCATTTCATCTTGTATTCATCAAAATGTTCATTTCAAACTGTATTCGTCCGCATGTTCATTTCTTACTTTATTCTACCTGTATTCTACATATTCATTTATTAGAGAAAATACGCCTATTACCAAAAGCCAATTAAAAAATAACAATATCAGTATAGTTGCAAATGACTAAGATCAGCAATAGACTATTGCATTTCCTAGTGAAAAGATCGATTCAACTTCAATCTTTATACATTTATTAACGAGTAAGTTTGCGGATGGATTAGCCAGCTTTTTAATATAAGCATCACTAAATTCATTAAGCATTAGCTTGTGCATTAGAATGGCTTTGTGAATAACGTTAGTGTTTACGTAAAGAGGTTTTCTTCAGCTTGTTGTAACGAATTCTGAACAAAGTTTTGTTGCTGCCTTTTCTATCTAGGCTGCAAAACGAAGGGAGGACGAGATAGTCAGGCTGAAGACATCAATGAGAGACATGAATACCGATCATGAGGATGCATTAACGGCATTGAAGAATACTTATAATCAACAGATTATTCAATTGCAAGAGGAGATAGAAGCACAGAAGAGATCTAGAGTCAAGTATGCTCGTATTTGATTTGATCTAAATTCATATCTATACTATATATATATATATCTATATTAACAGGCTTAATTCACAAGGGTTACTTTATTCATGCGTAGGTTTAGGCCTGTATATTGAGGATTTAATGCAGGGCTACATCTTGGATTAAGCAAAGGGGATAAGGAGCGTCGGGAGGGAGGGGGACGCAGAGTGTGCTATAGTTTGGTTGCCGTCGTCTATGTTGTACCACGACTGGTACCTCGACCCTTAAACAAGACTAAGTAACATATACAGCATCAGGGCGATGCACAGTCTTGAATTGTGGGCTTCGGCCGTCTCTCCAATAAAAGATCTACTCGTCTCGTAAAACAGAATACCTTTGTTCTGCGAAAACTTCGATGTGTAAATAGATGTATACCAGCTTGCAAAAATCTACGTGTGATTAGGAATATAGGACAACTGGGTCAGGAATGGGATTCCAAACAAGTCTAAGAATATAAGTATGGAGAGGACAGTTACATACACACTGGAAAAGCAATTAAGCAAACAATATCTGTTTTCAAAACCAGCCTTTCAGTAGAGACAAAATGACTGCTGATGGCTGAGGTGACAACTGTAAAGACGTTACAAGCTTTTTTTTATAAGGAACCTACCTCAAGGCCTAGTTCTGAAAGTTCCTTATTTTTGGGCCTCTTTTGAGGCAATTGTAGTTCCAAAAGTTCCTTAATAGTTCCTTACTTTTAACTGCACATACAGTGGTCTTAACAATAAAAGAGAGACATTTGCATGTGAGCAAAGCTCGAGACTACTCAAAGAAACATTGGATACATGCTTAACGTACAATTTATGTGATTTTCGACTGCAAATGAATGGAGCCGGCTTTCTAATTCTTGATTATTTGCAGTGATAAAAGTATTCAACATTCAAAAGTTCCTTAATGATTTTCTCTTTAGTAGTATAAGTTCTTTAAATTTTCGGGCCTTCTACATGTAGGTTCCTTATAAAGTGGTTCCTTATATAAAAAAAGCGTGTATGCCACTAGATAGATAGTCTTCAAGGAATTGTGTACGCTAGAAACTTTGAAGGGCATTTGGCTCTTCAAAAAGCCGTACGAGATTTCTTTTAAAATGAAAGGACTTCCACGGGATTTTGATAAAACAATAGGATTTCCAGCAAAGGTGTAAGAGATTTCGAGGGAGTGAATTGCCCTTCGAGATACTTATTCTCACTCAGCAACAAGAATAAAATTGTGAAAAAATCAACTTTTCTTAGAAAACTCATGACTTTCTATACAGAAAACATAGAGGGTTGGCTTGCTTTTGGGCCTCAAATCAAGAACTGAAGAATAACGCAAGGGCAGGAAGTCAACTTTTAAATGTTTTTCTTTCACAGACTTGACAAGGAGAAAACCTCACTAGCTGACGAATGTAGCGAACTTTCATCTGATGTCACAGGGCTAAGCAGAGCAAAGGTTTGTGGGATACATATCACAATAATGCAATTCGGTTGAAAATAAAACCGAGGATCAATAGACTGACTACAATCGAGGCTCAAACAATAGACTCACTACATAGGTCCCACCACTTCACTCGATGTTGTTGTCGTTGTTTTTACAATCACCCACTGTTGAGGGACTATCGGAGTGACAAATAAAAATTAGGGGAGCGTAAGCTAGAGACTCAAGTTATATAAAGCCTTTTAGAAAACTTTTATTTATTACTGCAGGAAAGTTTGGAAAAGCAGAATAGAACTCTGGAAGAGCAAGCGAATGAAAACAAACTGAAGGTATGTGGAGACATCTGTCTGTGGGAAATTAATAGCTTTGCTGCGCTGTATCTTGCACCTGATATGCACCATGTATGAAACTTAGCCAGGTTTAAGCAGGATTATTATGGAAAAATATTCTTTGAGTTGTACAAAACTTAAAAACTTTGAGCAATAGCGGGAAAATCTTTGGTCATACTTAAAATCTTTTTTGGTCTGACAGTCCTCGGAGTGCAAAAGCCAGAAACATAGCGAAACAATTGACTAAGGTGGAATTTATACCCAGATACGGATCGAGATGCACGAATCAGAGAATGAAGCTGAATTGACATTGTGTTTTTAACACCAATCAGCTAGCAGGATGCAGCTGGAGAACCCATAGAATTAACTGATGAGTCCAAGTAAGAAAGCGAACTCCTTCTGTCTACACAGAGGCTTTAAAATAAAATACAGGCCCCGGGCGTTTGATTGAAGCTATATCGTGTGCCACATTCTTTCCTAGGCCCAAACATTGGAACACAAGGTTACCGAGCTAGAAACATTCAAGAAACTTCACGAGAAAGACATCACGAAAATGACGAATCAGATTCAAGGGTATGAGATGAGAATTGAGACCCAAGAGA